>OZ025249.1:53148301-53780122 GCA_964019135.1 Arenicola marina | reverse complement strand
CCACGACCTGTCGAGCAGGGGGTGGCGTGGGGTGGTCAGGAGGGCGGGAGGTGGGCCAGAGTCGGGGTGGCGTGGGTGGGTCAGGGAGGGCGGGGAGGTGGGCCACCGTCCTGCGGACATGTTTGTCGCACCATTGGGAGAGGGCGTGGAACGCCATCGGCACTCCATTATACCTGCTGCCCGCCAACACCGTCACCCGATCACCCACTCGCCATGGCACCAGCCCCCAGCAGCTCCTCTCCCCCCCATCGCAATCACCCAGGAAACTACCATCACACCCCCAAAACCCCCGTATCCACCACGGGCGCTTAGGGCACCTGACGCCCCATCCCGTCAGAGGGAAGCCCCTGGGATGCCCCACACCCCGGGGGCTCACACCCCTGGTATGCGGCGGGCTACAACATCCGGCTGCCGCCCCCCCCTCCCCCCACCCCCCCCAGGGTGTCAGGCCCCTGCGGCACGCTCCCGGCCGGACCCCCGCGTAATCTCATTGGTCGCACCCTAACGGGATCCCCCGGTCTGTAGTGCAGTGTCAGCCACTTCTCGCCCAGTCACGATCAACCGGTGTCTAGTGAAATGGGGGGTGGGGGGGGGGGGACAATGTCTATAGCCGGTCAACAGTTCCTTGGCCACATTAAATACCAATACAAGACAGCGCCTGACATTTCAAACCTGATGTCTTAGCCGACCGAATGACATCGTCACAATGGGACAGGCTGTCAGCGGCCAGTAACCCTATCACAACCCCAGCAGGACTTGGCTCACACCAAAAGGGCTTTATATCAAATATATTTAACAACAAATAGAAACACAAACTCACGACAACTGTGTTTTTAATCCGCGTTAATGCGATTCGGCGCGCCGCCCCCGCCATTGTAGCATACCTTGTGTGAGGCATATTGATGGCCTTAGTCCATTAACTCTGCTGGTACACTGCGCTCAGTGTACATAAACTCTGCTTGTACACTGTGCTCAGTGTACATAAACTGCTGGTACATTGTGCTCAGTGTACATAAACTCTGCTGTACACTGCCGCTCAGTGTACATAAACTCTGCTGGTACACTGTGCTCAGTGTACATAAACACCTGCTGGTACACTGTGCTCAGTGTACATAAACTCTGCTGGTACACTGTGCTCAGTGTACATAAACTCTGCTGTACACTGCGCTCAGTGTACATAAACTCTGCTGGTACACTGTGCTCAGTGTACATAAACTGCTGGTACACTGTGCTCAGTGTACATAAACTCTGCTGGTACACTGCGCTCAGTGTACATAAACTCTGCTGGTACACTGTGCTCAGTGTACATAAACTGCTGGTACACTGTGCTCAGTGTACATAAACTCTGCTGGTACACTGCGCTCAGTGTACATAAACTCTGCTGGTACACTGCGCTCAGTGTACATAAACTCTGCTGGTACACTGCGCTCAGTGTACATAAACTCTGCTGGTACACTGCGCTCAGTGTACATAAACTGCTGGTACACTGTGCTCAGTGTACATAAACTCTGCTGGTACACTGCGCTCAGTGTACATAGACTCTGCTGGTACACTGTGCTCAGTGTACATAAACTCTGCTGGTACACTGCGCTCAGTGTACATAAACTCTGCTGGTACACTGCGCTCAGTGTACATAAACTCTGCTGGTACACTGCTCTCAGTGTACATAAACTCTGCTGGTACACTGCGCTCAGTGTACATAAACTCTGCTGGTACACTGCTCTCAGTGTACATAAACTCTGCTGGTACACTGCTCTCAGTGTACATTAACTCTGCTGGTACACTGCGCTCAGTGTACATTAACTCTGCTGGTACACTGCTCTCAGTGTACATAAACTCTGCTGGTACACTGCTCTCAGTGTACATAAACTCTGCTGGTACACTGCGCTCAGTGTACATAAACTCTGCTGGTACACTGCTCTCAGTGTACATTAACTCTGCTGGTACACTGCTCTCAGTGTACATAAACTCTGCTGGTACACTGCGCTCAGTGTACATAAACTCTGCTGGTAACACTGCGCCTCAGTGTACATAAACTCTGCTGGTAACACTGCTCTCAGTGTACATTAACTCTGCTGGTACACTGCGCTCAGTGTACATCAACTCCTCGAGTAATCGACTTATAACGGCAATAAATCGGGCCACAAGAAGAGTGATATTAAAGCAATATACTTACATGCGCCATCTTAGATTTTTTACATTTTACAATCAAGACTTAAAGTATATCAAAAATTTATGATGCCTATGTTTTATATCTCTTTGAGTCTGTAAAACAAACATTTCAACATTACACTCCGCTGTTTATTTACATCGCACGCGGGCGTGATAGCGAGCCGCGGCCGACATCACACACAAAATATCGAACAGCGAACAGGCGCCGGCCACCAACTTCTGCTCCGGTGACCAAAATGCTTCTCTCCGGTGACCAAAATGCTTCTCTCCGGATAGCCCACAGGCTTTCAGGATTTAAACTCAAGACAGAATGTACTTATTTGACATGGAGAAGAGTTGGTGATCAAAAAAAGTACGGAATATATTGCTTTAAGGAAAGCATCCGTCAGACGACGGACGTGGGGAGGGGGGGGGGTGGCCACTGGTGGGCTATGGGGGTGGAAGGGGGGGGGGTGGCCACTGGTGGGCTATGGGGGGTGGAAGGGGGGGGGGGGGGGGGTGCCGCCAGGGCAACACACGTGACGCAACATATATTATGAATTGGATGACCAGAGTACCGATGTGAATACAGATGTTACGTACAAATGTAACGCACCGATATAACGCACCGATGTTACGTAGACCTACATATGTAATGTCCAGATGTAATGTACAGATGTAACGTACCGATGTAACGTCCAGTTGCAACGTAACGTAACCGATGTAACGTACAGATGTAACGTACAGATGTAACGTACAGATGTAACGTACAGATGTAACGTACAGATGTAACGGACCGATGTAACCTACAGATGTAACGGACCGATGTTACATACAGATGTTGCACAAACATGTCTGTACCATTATAACTAAAAAACATGGGTTTTCGGATTAGTGTTTTTTTGCCAAGAAAACAGCCCCCCGGGTGAAGCTGAGGAGTCAGGGGAGTCAGGGCGACTGTTTACAAGCGGGAGACCTCCACAGTGCAGGCACAGCTCACTGCCCCCCCCCCCCCCACCCGCCCCTCCCTCCCCCGCTTCCCGCTGCAGGTAATGGCGGTATTAGGCTAAGCTGCTCCCCATTAGCACCGTAAACCACGTGAACCCCCGGTCTGTGAGACTGCCAGCCTCCGACCTTTACATGACAATTGCCAGTTTTTATTCCGCAGACGAGGATTACTTTTTCTGGACATTCGGTATTCATGCGGCGCATTCGAGGACCGTTGTGCCACTGAAACACGGTACGGCCACTGACAATCTTCACCGCAGGAATGTGAGCTTCTGTGAAATGCATAACCAATCCACAATAGAATTATGCAACATAGACAACGCCTAAAGTTCACTTACTAGAGATTCATTATATTATAATAACTCACGTTCTGGATTGTCCAGGAAGCGCGCGAGGAGTCGAAATCCTTGGCCCGCCTTGGGGATTCTAAACTGTAGCAGAGCAACGTTTTGTGACGCCATGATGACTTTGGACGGTGCTTTCCTGCCGCAGTACGTTTTGTAGCGCTGCTCCATCGACCGACGGTTGTCGAACTCACCGGGGAAGTACTGGCCCTGTGTCTCCCAGCCGTCAACCACCTGCAGCAGGTCAAGGTCATAGACAAGTTCACGACGCGGATGAACAAGGTCACAGCCAAGATCAATTCACGCTTAGCAGTTTGGTCGAGAGGAAACGAAAGGTGTATTTTGAATATCATGGTCAGGTATAATGGCCGTATTTGATTCGATAGCTGTGCATGTATTAGAAGCGTTCTAACATTTTACTAACGGCAAATAATGTAGTAACATTTTAAATAGTTATTTTTAAAACAACGATAGGGCGTGACACTCCTTGTGTTTCCCCTGTTTGGTTCTGGCTGACGGTCTGTCACAACAGGCTCGATTACCACGGCGCTACAACAACAATGGAGCTTTTGCAGCCAATCAGCTACGACGTGGGTTATGTTCACACATGTCAAATCGTGGTAATCAAAACGACGATTGGAGCCTTGAACATTGACCTTAAGAATCAAGGCGCGCTGGGGTTTGTATGGATCGTTAGCCGCTGGTAGCCGGTAGTCACGTGGCGCGACAGGGGCGCTTAACGGAGGCAACGAAAGACGATCTGCACGCGACGGGGTGGGTGTGGTGGTGGCGCGGGGGGGGGGGGGGTGACCAAGACGAGCACCGAGACATGGGGTTGAAGCCGGGCGGGTAGAGGGGGGGTCATCACTGTGCAGGTGGCCGGACTAAAGCTACCACGCCGCGGCAGAGAAGTAAATTGAATAAATACCCCAGGTCATTTCCGGTGTGACCCCTGACGGAGGTGACGCTACTAGCTGACCAGGCCGCCGTCGGGTAACCCCTTACCCTACCCTCCCCCCACCCACCCACACATCATGACCAGAGAACCTCAAACCCCCTTTCAGAGGAAACTGGTGAACCCGGAGAGTAGAATTTTGGGGTTAAGGCGTCCTATTGTGCATTTGGGTAAGGGTTGGCGTGAGGCGAGAGGTGAAAGGGGCGATAATTGGGCAGATCAGCCACACCGTCCCTGACACAGATGATCGTTATTCTTCTCCGCTTCATTATTTTCACTCGTTAATCAACGCCACGCAACACTTGACCGCTTCCAGGACCCATGCACTACCCTGCTGGAGTCCAATCGGATCCTTCACTACCACCCCACAGCATCCTCACCTACACTCACTGCAGGAAGGCCGGACACCAGTTATACTCACCGCCAAAAGGCCGGACACCCGTTATACTGACCGCCAAAAGGCCGGACACTTGTTATACTCACCGCCAAAAGGCCGGACACTTGTTATACTCACCGCCGTAAGGTCGGACACTTGTTATACTCACCGCCAAAAGGCCGCCTTGATCGCAGTCAACGTCGAACTCCGTGAATTCCAGTTCCACCAACTGACTGGGAAGTCCAATCATGTAAAATCCACAGACGGTGTCCCCTCCGTCGGAAACGTACCAGTAATCGCCCGGGTAGCTCTCCATCTGGATGCAGTCTGCAAGCAGCGTAAACGGCCAATTAGAACGGCAGAGATTACAAGCTGCACCGAGGGGGGCACACAGGAAGGAGTCACAAACCCGACAGCTTCCTTCCGGCACGAGACCCGAAGTGGTTCCTGCCAGTTGTGTCGCTAGAGGCGTCCCTCTAGGGGACCCGATTATGACTCACTTCCGACATCTCCAGTCTCTGTTCTTCTCGCTGTTGCGCAGGCGCATCGGGACGCGACTAAACGACTCAACGGAACTCATAAATAACACCGGGAAAAATATGTCGACTTTGAACTTGAAACGTCGTCGGGTAAAAGCTAGAGACCTTAGGTTGGATTAAGTGGGAGACTGAGTGGGAGACGGGAAAATGTCATCTTTAAACCGTGATTTTGGGGATGAGACTACTTCGTCTGCAGTTGGATGTCTTCTTATATTTGACTGGTGTGAGGTGTCGTGGGCAACCTGTCACAGGGGACACAGGTCTGAGGTGTCGTGGGCGACCTGACACAGAGGACAGGTCTGAGGTGTCGTGGGTAACCTGACACAGGGGACACAGGTCTGAGGTGTCGTGGGCAACCTGTCACAGGGGACACAGGCCTGAGGTGTCGTGGGCAACCTGTCACAGAGGACACAGGCCTGAGGTGTCGTGGGCAACCTGTCACAGGGGACACAGGCCTGAAGTGTCGTGGGTAACCTGCCACAGGGCACACGGGCCTGAAGTGTCGTGGGCGACCTACCACAGGGGACACAGGCCTGAGGAGTCGTGGGCAACCTGCCACATGGGACACAGGCCTGAGGTGTCGTGGGCGACCTGTCACAAGGGACACAGGCCTGAGGTGTCGTGGGCAACCTGCCACAGGGGACACAGGCCTGCGGTGTCGTGGGCGACCTGACATAGGAGACACAGGCCTGAGGTGTCGTGGGCGACCTGTCACAGTGGACACAGGCCTGAGGTGTCGTGGGCAACCTGCCACAGGGGACACAGGCCTGAGGTGTCGTTGGTAACCTGCCACAGGGGACACCGTCCTGAAGTGTCGTGGGCGACCTACCACAGGGGACACAGGCCTGACTTGTCGTGGGCGACCTGCCACAGAGGACAGGTCTGAGGTGTCGTGGGTAACCTGACACAGGGGACACAGGTCTGAGGTGTCGTGGGCAACCTGTCACAGGGGACACAGGCCTGAGGTGTCGTGGGCAACCTGTCACAGAGGACACAGGCCTGAGGTGTCGTGGGCAACCTGTCACAGGGGACACAGGCCTGAAGTGTCGTGGGTAACCTGCCACAGGGCACACGGGCCTGAAGTGTCGTGGGCGACCTACCACAGGGGACACAGGCCTGAGGAGTCGTGGGCAACCTGCCACATGGGACACAGGCCTGAGGTGTCGTGGGCGACCTGTCACAAGGGACACAGGCCTGAGGTGTCGTGGGCAACCTGCCACAGGGGACACAGGCCTGCGGTGTCGTGGGCGACCTGACATAGGAGACACAGGCCTGAGGTGTCGTGGGCGACCTGTCACAGTGGACACAGGCCTGAGGTGTCGTGGGCAACCTGCCACAGGGGACACAGGCCTGAGGTGTCGTTGGTAACCTGCCACAGGGGACACCGTCCTGAAGTGTCGTGGGCGACCTACCACAGGGGACACAGGCCTGACTTGTCGTGGGCGACCTGCCACAGAGGACACAGGCCAGAGGTGTCGGGGGCGACCTGCCACAGAGGATACAGGCCTGACTTGTCGTGGGCGACCTGACATAGGGGACACCGTCCTGAAGTGTCGTGGGCGACCTACCACAGGGGACACAGGCCTGACTTGTCGTGGGCGACCTGACATAGGGGACACCGTCCTGAAGTGTCGTGGGCGACCTACCACAGGGGACACAGGCCTGACTTGTCGTGGGCGACCTGACATAGGGGACACAGGCCTGAGGTGTCGTGGGCGACCTGACACAGGGGACATAGGTCTGAGGCGTCGTGGACGACCTGTCACAGGGGACACAGGCCTGAGTTGTTGTGGGCGACCTGACATAGGGGACACAGGCCTGACTTGTCGTGGGCGACCTGACATAGGGGACACCGTCCTGAAGTGTCGTGGGCGACCTACCACAGGAGACACAGGCCTGACTTGTCGTGGGCGACCTGACATAGGGGACACAGGCCTGAGGTGTCGTGGGCGACCTGACACAGGGGACACAGGCCTGAGGTGTCGGGGGCGACCTGACACAGGGGACACAGGCCTGAGGTGTCGGGGGCGACCTGACATAGGGGACACAGGCCTGAGTTGTCGTGGGCGACCTGCCACAGAGGACACAGGCCTGAGTTGTCGTGGGCGACCTGACACAGGGGACACAGGCCTGAGGTGTCGGGGGCGACCTGACATAGGGGACACAGGCCTGAGATGTCGTGGGCGACCTGCCACAGAGGACACAGGCCTGAGGTGTCGTGGGCGACCTGACACAGAGGACACAGGCCTCAGGTGTCGGGGGCGACCTGACACAGAGGACACAGGCCTGACTTGTCGTGGGCGACCTGACACAGAGGACACAGGCCTGAGGTGTCGTGGGCGACCTGACACAGGGAACACAGGCCTGAGGTGTCGTGGGCGACCTGTCACAGGGGACACAGGCCTGAGGTGTCGTGGGCGACCTGTCACAGGGGACACAGGCCTGAGGTGTCGGGGGCGATCTGACATAGGGGACACAGGCCTGAGGTGTCGTGGGCGACCTGTCACAGGGGACACAGGCCTGAGGTGTCGTGGGCGACCTGTCACAGGGGACACAGGCCTGAGGTGTCGGGGGCGACCTGACATAGGGGACACAGGCCTGAGGTGTCGTGGGCGACCTGTCACAGGGGACACAGGCCTGAGGTGTCGTGGGCGACCTGACATAGGGGACACAGGCCTGAGGTGTCGTGGGCGACCTGACATAGGGGACACAGGCCTGAGGTGTCGTGAGCGACCTGTCACAGGGGACACAGGCCTGACGACCAAGAAAAAATCAATCAGTCTTGCATGTATCGACAAAATTGCAGTGGGATCCGGAAACCAAATCTCTCACAGATGTCTGGGCCAGCCATGCTGCCCGCCATCGGCAATACACAGATGCCTAGGCTGTGCGCACTGCCATCCACTGTCAACACACAGATCCCTAGGCCGTGCGCACTGCCATCCACTCTCAATACACAGATCCCTAGGCCGTGCGCACTGCCATCCACTGTCAATACACAGATCCCTAGGCCGTGCGCACTGCCATCCACTGTCAATACACAGATGCCTAGGCCGTGCGCACTGCCATCCACTCTCAATACACAGATCCCTAGGCCGTGCGCACTGCCATCCACTCTCAATACACAGATCCCTAGGCCGTGCGCACTGCCATCCACTGTCAATACACAGATCCCTGGGCCGTGCGCACTGCCATCCACTCTCAATACACAGCTCCCTGGGCCGTGCGCACTGCCATCCACTCTCAATACACAGATCCCTGGGCCGTGTGCACTGCCATCCACTGTCAATACACAGATGCCTAAGCCATGCGCACTGCCATCCATTGTCAATACACAGATGCCTAGGCCGGCCGCACTGTCCGCCGTTGTCAATACACAGATGCCTGAGCCGGGCGCACTGCCATCCACTGTCAATACACAAATGCCTTGGCCGGGCGCACTGCCATCCACTGTCAATACACAGATGCCTTGGTTGGCAGATTGCCGGTGAACAAGAAGACAACCTTGTCCTATCCCCGCCTAATGTGAACATGACCACGTGAAAGTGTCCTGCACTTAAGTTCGCGTAAATGTAAATTCAATTTGGCAGTGGCCGCATTAGGTGTGCTGGTGGCTCCTCTGTGGCGGCTGTCCGGCCGTCCGGTGACCCTCAGCCCCCCCCCCACCTTGCCCCCCCCCTCCCGCTTTCAGACCGGGTTCCGCCCCGCTAATGGCCCTGTATCTGACGGCGGGAGGTAAGCGCTGCGATACCCCGGGTACATTCCAATAGAAGCCATCCTGACCACTCTCAGTTTTGTCAGTACAATTAACAACCATTTTCCGTTCTTTCATTAAGTGCGGCCAAGTTGTCAATTGCATGTGAGAGGCGAAATGACCCCTGTCATTCCGAGTGAACGCAGCAGCAGAGGACGGCCTGTCCATACCTTTGAGACTGGCAGCGTTATTTCTATTTTAATGCACATAATGTCCAAATTACTTCAACAATATCCATATTTATCCATACGAGAATTGGCATTATATTTATACATATTTACATTAAAAATCCCATTAGGCAATGCATAAAAACATAATTCAGATCGTTATTGCTTTGTTGTTCTGGATGTCACCAGGCAGAGACATTGCTTACTTGTTCTGGGTGCCGCCAGGGGGAGACACCGGTTAGTTGTACTGGGTGTCGCCAGGGGGAGACATTGTTTAGTTGTTCTGGGTGTCGCCAGGGGGAGACACTATTTAGTTGTTCTGGGTGTCGCCAGTGGGAGACACAGTTTAGTTGTCCTGGATGTCGCCAGGGGGAGGCACTGTTTAGTTGTTCTGGGTGTTGCCAGGGGGAGACACTGTTTAGTTGTTCTGGGTGTCGCCAGGGGGAAACCCTGTTTAGTTGTCTTGGGTGTCGCCAGGGGGACCACTGCGCGTGGACACTCACCTATTCTTTGTGAAGAACTTCGTGTGTGTCTGGAGAACGACCCGACCCTCTGCAAAAAAGTTAAAATTCAATTGATCACTTACATAAATTCCATTAAATGCATCCATTCCAGTTTCTCCATTACATCAAGTATTTTAATAAAGTATTCATTCATTCAAGTATACACTTCTTATCTACACCCAGTGTTCCAAAACCATGTATATACCCCCTATCTACACCCAGTGTTCTAAAGCTATGTATATACCTCCTATCTACACCCAGTGTTCTAAAGCTATGTATACACCTCGTATCTACACCCAGTACACCCAGGGGGATTAGAAAATAGAGACTTCTATTTTTTACTGATCATTTGGTGATATATAAAAACAAACTAAAACAATAAAATAGCAAATATATTCTACACAGAAGTAACTCCTGACACGAAAACTGTTCTTAACATGTTAAAGGAAATCAAAACGCCAACATATTATCTTGAACATGAACCGAATAAAATGTCGTTGATCAGTGACAGCGAAGTGACAGCCAGCCCATTAGGTATGTGTCCTTCCAAGGTGGATTTAATACCAGTTTGTTTGGCGATACATTCTGAAGTAACAGCTACTTCGCTGTTGTAACTTGGACAATGACAAAAAGGGTTATATTTCCATTCTTAGATAAACAGCTGGGGCATGGCGAATCTTGGATAAAGTGATATTTTTACGCAGAGAATTTGAAGCGCTGAGCCCCGCGCAGGCGTAAGTCATTGACGGGACCGCCACATATACGGTTATAGTTTGGCTTGGCGAGACACATGCAGGTCTGTATGCGGGGTATTGGACATTGAATATCAGTTTCTGCCCCGTTTCTGACATGGGTGACGATGATACCCACAGTCGGCCCTGTTGATTGGTTATTGCCGTCGAACAATACGTATAGATTGGGAAACTACGGCACAGAATGTTAGGTAATCAGGACCAGTGGGTAGATGTAAAATGGCGCCCTCTGCCGACAGGAGAACAGTGTGGAGGAAGTCCCGATAATGGCGCCCTCCGTCACTGACAATGGGATGGGAGGGGAGAGGGGGGGGGGGCAGAGGACATATCTTGGGTGGATGCCAGAGGAATCAGAAGTCATTGGTGACGTCACTGTTGTCGTGACGCAAGGCGCGGAGAGATATGGAAGGTATGTCTCCGTGACGGGCCAACAATTCGGCCCGCTCAGCAATCAGACGGGTAATTGGACAGACCGTACCGCAGGATGTTAAATACAAAGTAATTATAGCGAATATACGGTGGGTGGGGGGGGGGTGTATCACGTAACCCAGATGTACCTATTGTTCTGCGCGGACGAGACAAGGTAGGTGACATCGGGGTGGAGGGGGGAGGGGGCGTCGTGGGGGGGGGGGGCGGCAGAGGACTCAGCAGCCTCCACGCGGGGAATCAAAAACGTCAGGGAAATGACCAGTACCAAACTATAGGGCATGCAAGTGAATCTCGTTTTATGTGTGCGATACCTCACGAGATCAGATTTTGGGGACAACGACGTTATATGCGACCTTAATTTTTCACTGCGCAGCTCACTCGCTCCCTGCTTGACGAATCAAAACGCTGTTATTCTAGTTACGATTTAGGACGTGGAACCAGGCAAACTGCGCGGTGAGCGATGCGAGAAAGGGGTGGGTCCCTTCTAGACCTGTACGCAACTTAAATAAGCACCTGTTAACTATCTAGTGACAATATATTGTTGAACGACACTTTTGACTTGTATTTTGCCGTATCAATAACTGTGGTCAGTAAACTTGGCGCACTACACCCGGCTGAAGACCCAGTTTTTGCGCTGGCCTGACGGTGTTGCCGACGGCCGAATGACAGATGACAAGCGGAATAAACCATAATTCGCGAAAATAGTGAAACGGCTATTGTTTCGACATATCGATTGATATTTTTCAAAGTAGGTAATTGACGAAAACATACCGAATGTTCCTTATAATCATACTGCTGACGCATATGGGTGATTTTATGAGCAGATATGATAGAGCCACTTGAGCTCAATAACACTTATAATTGTTATTGTAACGCAAATGATTTTATTACAGTTTTGTCCAAACCAAGAAATCAATCCTGAAGGTTTTGACAAATTATAACTAACCTTGATCTAAATAAAGCTTTGAATGGGAATAACATTATGAAATTTAAGACACACTTGACTGTATTATCTTAAATATTGTGACATTATCAAAATCCTCAATCATGCCCTTTGTATTTAGCAAATATTTGCTGTCAAATAATGTGTACAATGTAACTACATTTTTGTCAGATATATATTACACACAGATATAGATCTAAGAATATGGGATATGACATGTCCTTACATACGTTTTTATCTTTGATTATTTTTTTTTCAATTTGTCAAATTTTAGTTTCAAGTGAACATACCAATAAAACATTGCAAAGTATGTAAATATAAATTAGACAAGCGTACAAAGTATGTGGATGCAAATGTCAACTAAATCTATGAAGAAATGAAAAAGTTCACAGCCTGCATAAAACTCTAGGACATTTAAAAAAAAAGAAAATTTATGAATTTGCCAATGTCATGAATAATGTTTGTCACAGAAAGTAGAAAGTTGGTTATTATAGCTGCTGAACTGTAATGGCTAGTTATATTTTAAATGTTGTAAAATGGTCTTTTTAAATAATGGAACACATTATAATATATACTATAGCCACCGAGAAGAAGTCTGAAAAAGTGATTATACGACACCAGTTTATTTATTACAACACACAGGATTTAGTAGCAAAGCAATATCTTGGTTCTCTTGTCACAACTGTAGCTAAATGTTAGAGAAAAGAATGAAAGTAACAACATTTTCCATATATATTGATGATTAGTATCATTTTATTGTTATTTGTGATGTTTATATATGCTGGTTAAATGAAAATATATATATATAAACCTGCCAAAAATGTTTTATGTTACTCGTGTCCTTATGTGCTACTTGTTATTATGGATATTTTTCTTAGTTTGTAGTTTTCTTGTTTTATTTTAATATATATCATATGTATACCCCTTAGGATAACAGTACCAGAAAGGTGTAATTTAATCAAAATTAGGTCGGAAAATGTAAAAAGGACATGTTATCATTACAGAGTTATGCATCATTAATTCCACTGCAGACGTCAGTGCATTGCAGGTGAAGAGGTCACTTAATATATCTTTGAACAAAATAAAAAAGTCTACAGACTGCATTACAACCCTAACAGAAGCACCATTTAAATATAATTGTCTCAAGTTGCAAATGTCATGAACAATATTTGTCACCCAGGGCTGACATAATGTAGAACAAAGTTGATGATTATTATATCCTATTGAACCATATAATGTCCCATTTTATTTTAAAAGTCAAAAATTTATCTTTTTTACATTCTAATTGATGGAACACAATCTAATACAATATAGCTGTATCAACTGAGAGGTTTGAAAAAGCTTATATGTTATATTTATTATGGTACTCAGGATTTATTAACCAAGGAATGTGCCCTTGTCATTACTGTAGCTGAATGCAAGAGAAATAAGAGATGAAATTGATTTAACAAAAGGTAACATATATATTGATGATCCCTTTATTGGGATTTTTTATGTTTATGGTGGTTAAATAGAAATGTCTCTATATATAAACCAGCCACAATTTCATTATATTATTGAATTTCTTATGGGTTTATTGCTATCAATATTTTTAATAGTTTGTTGTTCTCTTGTTTCTTTATTATAAGTTTCATGTATAGACATCAGGACAAAAGTAGCTATGAAAGGTGTAATTTAATCAAAATGAATTGGACAACCTTAAAAGGAAATGTTATGAATTTGATGAAGTACCGGTATGAAAAAGATATACTTATATATATAAGGGTGTCTTATGTTTTGTATCTTAACTTAGTTTTTGTACTGCTACATTTGAAATACCTGCAGATTTGATTTTATACCATATGTTGTTAACCCAATTAAACTGATATGATAGAAGCAAACCCAATGCAAAAAGACAAATAGAAACTTGGATTTATTATCATTATGTTTATGCAATGTATGAGAAAAAAAGTAGTGAATCATGAAGGTTATATATACTGAATTATTATTGATTCTGTATGTTTTACATTGCAGAATCTTGATGATAATCTCCATATATTTAAAGATGCCACAATTTTAAAATAGTTTTTGCTTCCTTGTGTGTTTATGTCAAAGGTAGCAAAAGAAAGGGTAATTTAATTAATCAAAATTGAAAGGAAATGTTAAAAAGGAAATTAAAGATTTATGCAGAAGTAAGGCTATCAGTAAGCTGAACGTAGGCATATCAGCTATACAAATTATTATTTTTCATCAACATAAGTGTCCACCTATAAACATCTAAAAACTTTTTGTTTTATAAATTAAGGCTTAATTCCACCAATCCCATATAGAGGAAGCATAGATTATCTATTTTTGCTAGCTTATGTGAAAGGACCTGTTAAACTGAGGTATGACTGTAGTCAACTACATACATGTATATACTTCTTGGATAGTAAGTTTGCCGCACCAGGTTAACTTAGAAATGCTACACAATCTATTTGATCCAAAGCATTATACCGGCAAGACGCTAAGTACATGTAAGCTGGCTCACTCTGTGGCAATGGAAAAGTGACAGTACTGCTCTATTTTGTGGTTCTCATGAAACCGTTTGTCAAAATACCCATCACAACTATGAATGTAACAGAACTGAAGCAATTTAGAAAGATAATGTTAGCACAGTAAATTTACAACATTGTTCCTTTGAAATTTGCAAATTTGCCTATTTAAATGGTAGTTGCATTCAGGACAGAAGAAAACTGTAATTTTTACGGCAAAGGCTGTCCATACCTGTCACCCGATCACTCCAGATCAGTATAAACATTAGGAAATCATCTACCTGTTGTGCGCCTAGTTTGCTGAATGTGGCCAGTATTATGAAAAATGACATGCTCAAAGTGTCATCTACCAACATATCGACACGAAAAAGTTAACAGTTCCTTATTTAAGTCGCACGAAAGACGAATTGCGACCCACCCCTTGTTTGCCTCGCCGGCCGCGCACCTTGCCTGGTTCCACGTCTTATGTCGTACCTAGTGTGACAGCCCTCTGCGCGCGGTATCCATTGTTACGCAGGGGGCGAGTCAGGCTGCGCACTGAACAAAAAGCACGTGTTCGTTTGTTTGTCCCAAAAATGCCAGGCCGGAAGTAGAACCCGCGAGAACTGACATGCCCTATTGCAATTTAACATTAGCGCGTAAGTCATTTGTCAGTCTATAGTAGGCGATAGAGGAGACAATACACGCCACACTCGGCCGTAAACAGCACGGCAGATACTCCCAACAATTCACACCTTCACAGGCCAGCCCCCTTTTGTCGTCAGTCGTGTTAGTGATGCTAACAACAGTCACTGAAAAAGGCCAGTCAGACTATACAAGGAGCAATTCCCTTTGAGACATGACAGCTCTATCTGTTCCCCTTTCATATTGTGTGCACCATGGTGTCTTCTTATATATTATTACGAGTTGGTGGGCATGTTAACTAGTACAATAGCATTACATCTGAAGGCCGCTAAAATGCTGTATTCTGACCCAAACCGCCCTGCTGCCCATGCAATCGACAATCGTTGTCATAGCGACGCTGCGTAGAACAATGAAACATGACGTCACGCACAAAAGAATTGTAGTTATAGCTTTAAATGGCCCGCTTCCATGACTAGTTGCCTAGTTGCACGTGCCATGTTTCTTGGCAACGATCTATGGTATCAAAAAGGCCACTGGCAAACTATATGTGGAAAGGCTTGCGATTTGCGGACAGTCAGTCCCAAAATTAAACAAAAGAAGCAGAAACAAAAGAAGCAGTCCCAAAATTAAACAAAAGAAGCAGAAACAAGTCAACGCCTTAAATTTAAATTCAACTCGTAATAATAGTAATAGCGCGAGTTTTGCATGGCGTTAGGCATTTATTGGCCCTTCATCAAGCTGTAGCAGCCCTTTATTTTCATTATCCGCCCTCGGCCTTGCGGCCTCGGGCCGGTAATAAAAATTGGCGGGCTGCTACAGCTTGATGTCGGGCCAATAAAATTGCCTAACGCCCCGCAAACTCGCGCTATTGTCATATTAAAATGCATCCAGCTCAGTAGTAGTTTTGTTTCTTGATCTTACCAACGATTATAGAGTTTGCAAATAGTGCGTAACATGCACCACGGTCACCTACGTCTCAGGGCCCGTATTCTCGAACAAGTTGCGATCATCGCAATATTTAAGAAGAACTATTTGCGAAAAATCGTAGCTGCGAAAAATCGCAAGTTCCTATTCTCGAAAGTTTTGCGATTTATCGCAGCTACGAAGTTTCGCAAGTAGTTTTTCGCGGTTGTCAGGGATAATTTTCTCGTAGCAACTGGTCTAAACGAACGCGCGTATTTTTTGCAGCGGTGGATATTAACATGTATTGGGCATTAACATTTAGTATTTGCAAATGTGAATAGATATAAAACTCCAGAAATATGACTGAGGGGGGTGGGGGGGGGGGGAACTGGCAAATATGTCTGAGGCTGAAAGCGGAGCCTCTGTGTCTATACCCCCTCCCCTCACATGTACTGCGTAGATCTACAGTGCCGAACATTGTGATGGGCGGACATCAGGCCCAAATTTAAATTATGCTCAGGACAATATGCGACTATTCTATACCTATGGTATGGCATGTTTAACAATATCAAGGCAAAGTAAGCTAAACGACTTACGCACATTAGCCTAACTTACATTGGCAAGCGTAAGTGACGCTGTCGTCGTCGTATGTTGCAGATTTATATAGTATCCAATATCATGAATAGATCTACGAGACACGGTCACGGGTGGGACGCTTGGTCATGGTAATCCACTAGCACAGACCATGACACTATCTCAGGTTATTTAAGATCTTGTAAAATTGTAATCCATTAATTAGACTTTAGCACTGAGGCACTTTGACAACTGACGCCGTGACGGCGCGACTAAACGTGTCATGCTTCCAACCTGAACCACTCAAATGAGTGTAGGAGGCTTTTAGTAACTTAGTTTTTCGCGTGTTGATACCACTGTATACATGGTATACATGGTGTAGCAGAAACAAATCTTTACAACGTGCACTCGCGCCATTACTTGAAACAAAGTATGGGTAGTCTCTGTGACATAACACGTACGTGAACATGAACGAAAGCGCACATTTCCACGAAAAATTAAGTTCAAAATAAATTTTAAAATAAGAATTATTGTCTGGACTGGATAATTCAACATATGCTCCGTATCTCATATAACAGCTAACAAGCAGCATGGCAAGAAATAAGTGAGCCCAATCTTCTGAATCTTGAATCTTTCAATTTGCCGATTCAATCCTCATTAACTAAATTAATCAACCTCCGGGGGCAGGCAGGCGACACAACATCGCATGCCGGCCCCCAGGGGCGGATTAATTTAGCATATATATATGATCAGAGATTATTCCCTATAGTATACGATCTCTGACATGCAGGCCCCAACTCGGTCAGTCGGAATCACATTTTGTAATAGGGCTGTACAGTCACTTCGGGATCTTATCGAGACCCCACGAGACAGGGATACCTATGCTCTGCGTCAATGCCTAGCATCAGCAGCCTGTAGGTGCTGCCTACCTTCCGGTTGTTTGCCTTCGCTCGCCTCACACACAAGATCGGCTAAAGCTGTCCTTGGAAGCACAACTAACCACTGAAGTTCTGTGCATATCCGAATTATAACCATCCGAGTAGATTTATGTAATGTATGAGCGGTTAGGCAGTTGATAAACCAGAATGCGGTTGTCTCATGAGTGACTGTCAGTGTCAGGCGATCTAATGTGCTGCGCGGGGTTTTCCATGTCGTATGACGTAATAATCATCATGACGCGCGTGTCTGCGCGCGGTATCTATGGTTACGTAACAACGCTCCTTATATGGACTGAGCAGGTGAGGACAATGGTGCTCCGTTTGTTGTAGAACTGTAAACATCGATGGTTTGGCTCAAAATACAACGCTTTCAACGGTCTCATCGAACGGACCACATGCATTATGGAGAGATAAATGTCTTGTCTTTAACTATATTATGATTTTATAGTTAACAATGCCTGGACCAACGCAAACAAAAAATAGTTTCAGACCCACTCGATTCTTTACGCACAAACCGCGCAGCTGGCCGGTTCCCAACACTAAAACGTTGACTACAATGAGTGCGCGTCGCGCAGTTGCAGCAAGGCACCAGCGTGATGCGCACTCGTTCTAAGAGCACGTGTTTTTTTGTTGGTCCCCAAAAGACCTAAACCGGAAACAGATTCCGCTAGAACTGTACAGCCCTATTGTATGCTACATTTAGCCAAATAAAAGTTATGCAAGAATGACAGCGTGCTCGCTGGTCGTGACGCTCGATATGACGTCAATAAAGAAATAAACGATACAAAGTTGCAAAAATCATGAGTGCCCATCACGCTCATCACTTCGCCTTGCTAGCAGGAGCAAGGATTTTGGGAAGGGGCGGGGGCATTGTAGATGTACTGGTAAAGCCTAAAGTATGTACCATGGATGCCCAAATTGTCGGAGTGCGTAAACATGGTAAAATATATGTAGTAAATGGTCGAATGTAGAGTTGTCACAGAATAGCAAACTTAGACATAAGCGATATCGACTTCGCCCATTCACTTGCTGTTCAACTTAGCTTGTCACTTCACCAGGACAAATTTGGATAAAATGCTAGAAGTTTAAGAAAATCGAAGCGACACATTCACAGCAACATTGATAGATATAGAGTCTATATTATGTTATTGCGCTACATTCACGTGCAACCCGCGATTCCAGACATCAATATTATTTCAGCGATTACGCAAAAACAGTCGCTTCGATTTTACAGAAATTTCCGCACTTTAAAGGGATTGCCATGATCAAGTGACATGCCAAATATTACAGAAATCGTATTGGCAGTTATTGTTTTGTTGCATATGGAGCGTAACATATTCGAGGCACTTACGTACAGCGCCAAAACCATCGCTTCGACTAGGGTTACTTTATTGCTGTAGATGTATTAGATCTAAATTTATTTATATGATAATATAAATGTCTCGCTTCGATTTTCTCCGCTTTATCCTAAATATAATAATATAGGTTACTAAAGCAGTTGATGGTGGGGGGGGGGGGGGTGTCGGTGTCACTTGTACGTATAGCTCGCTGCTAAGTAACATCTTTGATGCATTGCGTCACAATACCTTTGACGTCACTTAATTAGCAACGCGCGCTTAGATTGGAACAAAGACGCTATTTTAGCTGCACTGCGGCCTGATAATTATACAACAACATATCCATATAAACACCTTATTGTTGTTGAGATTCGTGAATAGATCTTCACGAAGCCTAACGATCCGCTGTCGGAGCCTTCGTCGAAATAAGTGACTCGCCATGAAAATTGCCACTATGATTACTGACTAGTTGCGACTAGTTGCGAGACGTATGAACACATCGCAAGTTTTGCGATGAAAGTTAGGAAGATCTTTATCTTAAGTTTTCGAGAATACCACTTGCGATGAAACGCAACTTTTGCGATTGTTCGCAGCAATATTTGCGAGGAAGTCGAGTTGCGAAGATCGCAACTCGTTTGAGAATACGGGCCCAGGCTTTTACACGCATGTTTTTATGGAACAATTTATTGTGCCACCCGTTTCTGAGTTCCTGTACACGCCGCTGCTCCACTACGTGACTGCCCCGCTACGTGACTGCCGGTACGTGACTGCCCGGCTACGCGACTGCCCCGCTATGCGACTGCCTCGCTACGTGACTGCCCCGCTTAGTGACCGCTCCGCTACGTGACTTCCCGCTACGTGACTGCCCGGCTACGTGACTGCCCCGCTACGTGACTGCCCGCTACGTGACGGCCCCGCTACCTGACTGCCCCGCTACGTGACTGCCCCGCTACGTGACTGCCGGCTACGTGACTGCCCGGCTACGTGACTGCCCCGCTACCTGATTGCCCCGCTACCCGACTGCCCCGCTACGTGACCGCCCCGCTACATGACTGCCCGCTACGTGACTGCCCGGCTACGTGACTGCCCGATACGTGACTGCCCGGCTACGTGACTGCCTCCCGCTACGTGACTGCCCGGCTACGCGACTGCCCCGCTACGTGACGGCCCCGCTACGTGACTGCCGGCTGTGACTGCCCCGCTATCAGACGCATGTAGCGCCATATTATACATATCCGGTACTTCATATGATATAAATATAGATATCTGCATGTTTATATACCTTAAGCTATACACACAGAGAGACGCCCGTGCATGGCTTCACAGAATCCTTCATCTAACAAGCCTGGCTCGCGCATTCCATTCCCGCCTCGCCGTTTCACCACAACTGTTCATGTGTATTTATATTTTTGCAATCTTGAAAAGCATAGCTATATTTACAAGCTGATAAATAGACTAGTTGTTGACGAAAAAATGATCATGGATAACTTAAGAACAAAGGGGTTGTTATGAAAAGTTATATGCGAACTGTGACATATTTTGAACGAGAACGAGAATTTTCTTCAGTGCATTCAATAGTGCTCTTCAATACATTAAAGGAGTTTAAAGACGCCGATATCGAAAGCAGAGAAATGCATCAAGCGGTTAAAACATGAAAAATAACAAGTCTCCAGGAATGATGGGTTTCCAAAAGACTTTTATATTTTTTTTCGTGACCGAATTTCATTTGATCTTTTTGCACTAAATCACAAACAAGTTGAGCAAGGGCGATAAATCGCGAGAATATTTAGAGAAATGGCGGCTTACCATTCTTCCTAACGCTGACTATAAAATATTATCAGGTATTTTGGCTCACAGATTAAAAAATGTGCTCCCAGGAAATAATGAGTTCAGATCAGAAAGGTTTTATTCAAGATACATTTATCGGAGAAAACACTAGATTGATCTATGATAACATGCACTATCTGATTCATAATAGAAAATCTGGTATGCTTTTGCTTAAAAATTTCAAATGAATGCAAAGGCGTTCGATACGTTATGTTGGAGTTATATACGACAAATATTAGTCATACGGCTTCGGAGAATCTATTCTGAAGTGGTTCAATATTTTATATGGATGTCCTGAGAGTTTTGTTTCATAGTTTTTGGCACTCGGACGAGGCTGTAGAGACCCATTATCGCCATATTTATTTATTTTGACTTTGAGCCTTTGCAATGGCTCTGAAACGAGATATTAATATTAAGGGCATTATTTTGGAAAGAAAGAATATAAGATTGGACAGTACGCGGATGATACGTTTCTTTTATTAGATGGTAGTGAGTCATCCTTTAGAAGTGCGTTACGGAAACGGTGGGCCTTTCATTACAGTCCTGGACTGAACATTAATGTTCACAAAACTAACGTTATATGGACTGGAAAGAAAAAGAGAACATATGTCCAGATTTGCCATTGACTTGGGTGAAGGAGTTTCGATTATCAGAATTCACGTTGACTTAAAGAAGATGGTAGAGATAAATGATGAGTCCAAAATTGCCAAATTTGAAAAGATGTTGAATGCATACAGTAAACGAAGGCTTTCGCTCCGTGGTCAGGTCACAATAGTAAAAACTCTGGCCGAAATTGATACATGTGATGTCTGCTCTATCTATACCGGAGAGGCGTCACCAAAGAGTGTAATGTAAGTGTTACACTCTTTGGCGTTATCTCGATAAAATTGACCGTGCTATTTGGAATTTTGTATTCATTCGGCAAGATGGAGCATGGTAATATTTGTTCTGTGACACTATACTTGTGGTGAAAAAATTCATTGCTGGGCGATCATGATCAGAATTTATAGCTTTGGTTTGGATCTTTAGCAGGTGTAATTGGGCTCATGTTACCCCTGATCCCTGTCCTGCACTGTTGTTTATTCTTAGCAATATAACATGTTTTGTGTCTGCCTGATGTCACGACCTGCTCGACGATTATGGAAATAAATAAAGAATTAAAATAAAACAGACTAGCTCACGCCTTCCCTTTCCACCTCGCCCTTCCATAACAACCGTTCATGTGTATTTATCACAAAGACATATCGGCATGTCATAGACTCAGTCATAGACACCACTAGTGAGGACATCCCTCAGCCTGGCCGTCTCAGGCCATCAATCTCCAGCGGCTACAAGGGGTTAACCTGTAGTCGGAGCTGGTTATATATATGCCTTATAAAAAATATTGTATAGGTACCATTTTTCCGATTTTGTATAATGAGGAAAAAGTGGCTGTTTATTATGTGTATCTGTTTCTTAACCGTAATGGTAGGGAAACTCATTCCGTCCGCTATGTGTCATAGTTGATCATACTTGAAACTTTATTTTCCTTGTTACCTTCAAATAAAATATTCTATCATTGTACAGCTATCAAAAACAAACTACCTTTTGCAAATATTCATTTCCACGTTCCGTCAAGTATAATATACCGTAAACGGCACTTTCCGATGATAGTTGTTTCTATGACTACGGGACAACCATAGATGTGTGCGACCCGTTCCAGTCTATCCTGGTCATATGTGATGACCTTTGTTGTTTGTTGTGCTTTTTAGATTGTTTAGTACTAACATATCAGTTGCATTTTCAGAGCATTTGAGCGTTTTTGCAATGTTACTCGTCTCTGATTCTTGTCAGCTACCCAATAAAGACCCTTAAAAAGCAAGCTTGACGGTAACGGCCAGATTGACCATATATATGGAAAAGGTTTACAAGCGAAAGGGAAAATTTGTATTTTGCCATGTCTCCATTTTAAGGTAAAACTATTTCATTGTGTGTGGCGTCGTGACTGTAAACAACAGCCGCAGAACACACGTTAATGACAGGAGCGATAACAAAATGAATCCATGAAGCAGGGAGTCAACACGAAGGGGGGGCGTTAATCACTACCACCGAAAGAAAGTAGTAACAGCAGCCACACATGAAGCATCAACTGGGGTTGGGCCAAACACGCCCCAAGCAGCGCAGGCGGGTGGTGGGGATTAGGAGTGGGAGGCAAGGCATAACTCTGTAGGGGTTACAATTCGCCACATTTATGGCAAATGCCAAGTGTCAAGGTAAAAGTTTAAAATGACAGATCACGGTCAAAATTTAATATCACAGGTCACGACCACTGGCCACTCTCCTAGTATTAAAATATACAGAAGAGTACTAGTGCCGCAGGATGAGGGGGTGCATATAATTTCTCTCTAGTCTTGTATCTTTAAGCAGTTAAGCAGATAAGTTTTATTCTATCTCGAGTAGAGCTTTAATTAGGTCAGGCAGGGGGCTCTTTTTTTTTTTTTTTTTTTTTTTTTTTTTAAATATAATTCTTTATTTCATCAAGGCACAGAACAGACAGTATACAGTACACGATAAACGAGCAGCACACCCCCAAAACATTATACAGTACCCCAAAAGAGATCTATAGGATATGTTTTTTTTTTCAACCTGCAAAAAATAGCAACACCTCCGGTCATACAGTGGCAAAAAACTTTTCAAGACCCTCCCATTTTAACTTATACAGGCAGGGGGCTCTCACTTTACCCACCCCACCCCTCCGCCTACGACCTGACAATTACAGACGGGTTTTGTCGCTGAGAAACAGGGAAATAAGTGGCTCACCTGAGCAGAATCTAGAGGCACTGCGAGCGTTGTTCTGTGGGAGAGGGATAACACTGTACAGAGGAGCCAGGTGACGGTGAGTCGTCCCCAGGTCGTCATGGTGACAGCTGTTGGCGGCCGGGGTGTCCACTCTTCGGGGATGCCGGGCGGGGTGTCAGCTCCAGTGGGTGTCCCGGACGGCGTCCCGGAGGGGGTGCCGGACTGGCCTCCCGGTGTGTCGCCGAGACACAAGCCTATGGCTCCAGAGACCCCACGCCGTCCTCACTGGCGGGGATAACGGGCGATAATGCCTCGTCGTAGTTACCAGCTCCACCGATGTCACGTTGTCCTTTTGGGATTCATCAACGGTCGTCTTCTTAAGTTCTGAAGCGGCTGAAGCGGCAGTGGAGGCGCAAAGAGGGAGTTGGCTGGTTCTGGCCGCGGTGAGTAGGCCGGTTCCCGCTGCGGTGAGTTGGCTGGTTCCGATGGGCGGTGGCGCCCTGGCTGCCTGTGTCCTGGTGCCGATGGCTGGAGAGTGACGAGGTCGGAAAGAGAGGGTCTCCCAGGCGATGAGTGGTCGGCAGCTGGCTAAACGTTGTGGCTTGCGGGGGCGAAAGGTGACACGTTTTATACAGTGGGCAACCGGCTAGCGGCGACTAATGCTGGCCGCTGGGGGAGGGCAGCAAGGTGGGGTGAACGGGGCGGGGGGAGTGGGGGCTGGGAAATGACATTAAAGTAGTGCCTGTACGAGCCTGTACGAGGGTACCCAGGAGGTCGGGGTGGGCGGGGGTGGGGGGTAGGGGGTGCCCGGGGTGGTTAGGGCAAGTCGAGGAGCAGGGATTTCTCTCGGGCATCGGCGTGACTACCCAGCGGCCAGATAGTGACGACCACATAATCAGGGGTGGGTGCAGGACGGGGGGGGGGGTCGACCAGTAAGGGGGTGGATGGACAATTCGAAGGGGGGTGGGTGAACAGTTACTACCAGTAATGGGGTGGATGGACAATGGGAGGGGGGGGGTCGAACAGTTACTACCAGTAGTGGGGTGGAGGGACAATGGGGGAGGGGGGGGGGGGCGGGTGGACATCCCAGGGAGACACGAGAAGCGACGAATCTCTGTACCCCACGCCCCATCCCCCGCCATTTCACTGGACTATCAGATTGTAAGTGGCGCCTCTACCGTCGAACCTGCCGACTAGGCCAACAATGCTTGTGAGGCGAAGTCGCCTCGTGAGGCGCTCGTCCGGTCCGGCGCCCGTCTGGACAAGTGGCGCCATCTAACGGCCACTGTACGAGGACCGGATCCTGATCCTGATGCCGTACAAACATTCCCCGTTTTATCCCACATTTTAGTTGTTATACACGTATTATTAGGATATCATAATTAGTAGAGAAATCAGGTATTATAGATTTCGACGGGTATTATCCTTTTTGGCGACGTTGTTACTGGATCTCACTTGTATAATTGTGTTCTTTTAAGCATATGAAGCACCATCAGGGCAAGATTAGCTGGGGGGGATATATTGTAAAGGCCGTCTGGATTTCGGCGGAGTTTAGGAGAGGTTCCGTTTCTTGTCCCCGGAAACAAATAGCCTAGCCCTCCCCCTGCAACGTGGCGCAGGCTTTGGCAGCAGCGTGTGGGTTCCGGGCCTAATGCGGATATTCTGCGACTGGTTCCCCCGCACGTCTGCTGTCGCATTCCTTTGGATAGGGGCGCTCTAATGCGGATTTTGCTGCGACTGAGTGGTCCCTCCTCTCACCCTACCTAACATTCTCTCTCTCTTCCTCTATCACGCAAGTCCACCCCGTCCACCCCAACGAGCCGCTTTCCCAGTATAGACTAGAAGGAGTCAGTCTTTGTAGGTCACCCTTAGTAGATCTTTGTACACAACGAGAAGTAGTTCAGGAAACGAAGTAAGTTAGTTTTGTTTTATATGCCGTGCCATACATAGCGGGAAGTACTATTTTTATATCTTTACTTTACTTTACTGTTTACATCAGTTTAAATATAATAAAATCTGCTTGTCTCTGACCAAGCGACCTTGTTGTACACGTGTACTTTCTCGGGCCTCACCGGCCAAATCCTCAATCCATTCGGAACGAACTTAGTCGTATAATTAGTTACGTGGGATCATAGGGGGTCCCACGTTACACTTGCAATCAGCGTGCGCCAGGCTTGTGGGAGTCCAAGTCTCCGAGAGGAACCATTCTGCCACCGCTAGGTGTTGTCCGTTGGGCGCTTCTCAGTCGAAATGTGAGACGGCAGGGGAGGGTTGAAGGCTGGAGGAAGGGAGGGCGGGGGGGGGGGGGGAGGTGGGCGGGAAGGAGGTCAGCGGTGGGAAGGTTTATTCACGAGGGGGTTGGGGGCTGAGGGGGCGGGGGTGGGGGTGCGGGAGTAGGAAGGTTTGTTCAGACCCACAGTGTAGACCAGGAGAGCCACATGGCGTGGTGGCTGCCCCCAGCACGGCCGTGGCCTGGAGTGGGGTAATTACGGCGCACCTGCCGGCACATTGTGTCTGCCCCACACCCCGGCTGGCTCATTGTGTCTGCCCCACACCCCGGCCGCCCACCGGGGCCAGGCGGTGACGCCATGTGCTGCTGGCGGCATGGTGTCCCATTGTGCCTCGTGGCGGCGCCACAGTGCCATACGCAGGCGGCTGCTTCACACCCACAGATTTTGCAAGGGTGCGGGCGGGGGGTGGGGGTGGGGGGGGGGTGCAAACATCACGTGACGACTTTTCCTCTGTCAGTGATTAAAAAATGCATATCTGTGAGGCAACTGATGTGAAGCGTTAGTAATGTAACGATTAACGTTAGAAAAGTACAACTACCGGTTCCTGGCCGTCGCCGTCGGTGTGGCGCCAAAGCCGCGTCAAAGAGGACATGGACTAAAATTGGTGTTTTAGGCCGTTTTTGTGCCCACGACGCTGAAGGCTGAATGGACGAAACAGGATCCAGGGTAGGCTCCAGGATGCCAAGCCGGCACATTAATCTGCGGACTACTGTGCTAACCACAACACCAGCACCAAACTGGGGACGAAAAGGATGCCAGAGTGTATCCCAACCCCACCACCACTATCAGTAACAAAGACTACAGTACTGTCCTTCGACCATCCGCAATAACGAGCCAATGCCAAACTAGGACATGCATGTCTCAGGGTGATATCTCTTGAGGGAAAAGTGATCGATTCACGATTAAGTCACATTGGGGACTTTAATTGGTGGCATTATTATGTGCTCTGCTTGGAGCTTGGCAACAGACATTTAGCGCATCGCTTATAAATTAACTCACATTGGGGACTTTAATTGGTGGCATTATTATGACTCAGTGACATTTCTAACAGGGAGGGATATCAATGATAATATGGATAGGTGCGACCTAAAAATGCGAGCGTTTATGTATTATTTCAGATTATCCGAGGGGATACATCTAGATTAATATTCAAAATTAATTTCACTTCGGCTTGCCATAACGCATATCTTTGGCGGGATAAAGTATACCGTGCGCGTGCTTGTGACATATCATTCGGTTGCTTAGGAACTCCCATTGTGACGTCATGTTTATAACATTTTGACGTCACAACTACTCAATATGCTCCGCTTGGTGCTTGGCAACAGACATTTAGCGCATCGCTTATAAGTTAACTTTAATTTAAAATATACATCCATTGTTAACATTGAATAATTTATTTGTTAATTTTGTGGGGCAGCTGATTTAATTATTAAAGACATGACATAATATGCTTCGACCTCTCTTTGCTTGAATATATTTATGTACAGCCGATATTTACTCCGAATCCGAAAACGTCTCATGGGGGCTGTTACGCGAAATGAAAGTCCTAAGCCTATGCTTGAAATGGACTTGCATATGCATATTTTGCACATTTGCAATATGCATATGCATGCATGTTACCTTAAGAGCTCGCTTGCGCTCGCTATGATCACAACATTAAACACAGATTTAGAGAAGATACACAAGCGGTTACAACTGAATAAGTTGATTCTTAATCTCAGCCAAACTAAATGTATGGTATTTAAGTCACCCTGAAAGTGTTGAACGGCGTGTAGAGCTATCAGGACATACAATCGAGCGGGTTACATCTATCAGATTCTCGGGTGTTTTTGTAGATAGTGGGTTAGAATGGAAACACCATATATCATATATCAAGGGGAAAATATCAAGAGGATTGGCGATAATGACCAAGGCGAGGAAGGTGCGGACAATCGAGACGCTAATTAATCTGTAGTACAGTTTTGTGTATCTATACTTAAGCTGTGCAATTGAAATATGGGGGGCGTCATACTATCCATATTTGAATCCCATTGTAGCTTACGAAAAAGAGCTGTACGTATAATTGACGGTTGTAATATATACTCACCCACTCAGTCTATATTTCACGAACATAACATTATGCCTGTATCCC
Source organism: Arenicola marina (assembly GCA_964019135.1). Lineage (NCBI taxonomy): Eukaryota > Metazoa > Annelida > Polychaeta > Arenicolidae > Arenicola > Arenicola marina. The sequence goes on along the minus strand of OZ025249.1, from coordinate 53,752,286 downwards.
GTATATTTAAATATTGCATGGTTATTTGTATGTATAAATATTTCAACAGCATGTTTGGAATAGAAGTGTCCCCACATAGCCAACTTATTAATCATTTGACTTTAATTGTTAAAAAATATATATATTACTGCAAGTGGTCAAACACGGTGCCCGTTTTTCAGGGTGTGAAAAACGGTATCAAGCATTACTATAGGCTCGTAAAAAAAATGTGCGGTAAAAAGGAAACGTAATTTTAGTACAGATATGTTTTAAAAGAAATGGAGACCATTATCAGACTCTATGCAACAGTAAGCGAATAATGTCATGTTTTTGTGGGTCTACTGTGTATGTTCTCTTCGATTTCTGCTTTGTATGATGTATAAGTGCATTATAGAGGAATAAAAAAACAAATATGTAAAAAAACAAAAATTTAACAGTGATGTACCGAAGGCTATACATAGATCTATATACATGGTATTAACAGTGATGTACCGAAGGCTATACATATAGACATGGTATTAACAGTGATGTACCGAAGGCTATACATATATACATGGTATTAAAAACATTGAAGTACGTAAGTTTCAAGTGAGGTTGAATTTAGATCTTCTGTGACGCTATTTAAAAGGACAGCTAAATAATCTTTAGCAAAGTGTAAAGTAGGACCTACCTATGGACACGCGAGATAATTAAGTCACAAATATTGTCACACAGACAAGGTCGGGATCAGAGTAGGTGGAATGACAACTAACGCATAATATAACATTAACAAACCAATTTATACAGCACGATATTTACATATTCCAAGGGCCAGCTTGGAGCTGGTCAGTCCCTCGAGTCAGCACGATGAGGTTTCTCACAGCAATACGCAGACAAGCACGCAGCACGCAGCAGGACGCGGGCCAGCACGCAGCACACTGAAGGACGCGGGCCACCAACAGCACACAACAAGTAGCAGGACGCGGGCCACCAACAACACACAACAAGTAGCAGGACGCGGCCACCAACAGCACACAACACGTAGCAGGACGCGGGCCACCAACAGCACACAACAAGTAGCAGGACGCGGGCCACCAACAGCACACAACAAGTGGCAGGACGCGGGCCACTAACAGCACACAACAAGTAGCAGGACGCCGGCCACCAACAACACACAACAAGTAGCAGGACGCGGGCCACCAACAACACACAACAAGTAGCAGGACGCGGGCCACCAACAACACACAACAAGTAGCAGGACGCGGGCCACCAACAGCACACAACAAGTGGCAGGACGCGGGCCACTAACAGCACACAACAAGTAGCAGGACGCCGGCCACCAACAGCACACAACAAGTAGCAGGACGCGGGCCACCAACAGCACACAACAAGTTGCAGGAAGCGGGCCACCAACAACACACAACAAGTAGCAGGACGCCGGCCACCAACAGCACACAACAAGTAGCAGGACGCGGGCCACCAACAACACACAACAAGTAGCAGGACGCGGGCCACCAACAGCACACAACAAGTGGCAGGACGCGGGCCACTAACAGCACACAACAAGTAGCAGGACGCCGGCCACCAACAGCACACAACAAGTAGCAGGACGCGGGCCACCAACAGCACACAACAAGTTGCAGGAAGCGGGCCACCAACAACACACAACAAGTAGCAGGACGCCGGCCACCAACAGCACACAACAAGTAGCAGGACGCGGGCCACCAACAGCACACAACAAGTTGCAGGAAGCGGGCCACCAACAACACACAACAAGTAGCAGGACGCCGGCCACCAACAGCACACAATAAGTAGCAGGACGCGGGCCACCAACAACACACAACAAGTAGCAGGACGCCGGCCACCAACAACACACAACAAGTAGCAGGACGCGGGCCACCAACAACACACAACAAGTAGCAGGACGCCGGCCACCAACAGCACACAGCAAGTAGCTGGACGCGGACCACCAACGGCACACAACAAGTAGCAGGACGCGGGCCAACAACAGCACACAACAAGTAGCAGGACGCGGGCCACCAACAGCACACAACAAGTAGCAGGACGCGGCCATCAACAGCACACAACAAGTAGCAGGACGCGGGCCACCAACAGCACACAACAAGTAGCAGGACGCGGGCCACCAACAGCACAAAACACGTAGCAGGACGCGGGCCACCAACAGCACACAACAAGTAGCAGGACGCGGGCCACCAACAGCACACAACAAGTAGCAGGACGCGGGCCACCAACAACACACAACAAGTAGCAGGACGCGGGCCACCAACAACACACAACAAGTAGCAGGAAGCGGGCCACCAACAGCACACAACAAGTAGCAGGACGCGGGCCACCAACAGCACACAACAAGTGGCAGGACGCGGGCCACCAACAACACACAACAAGTAGCAGGACGCGGGCCACCAACAGCACACAACAAGTAGCAGGACGCGGCCACCAACAGCACACAACAAGTAGCAGGACGCGGGCCACCAACAGCACACAACAAGTGGCAGGACGCGGGCCACTAACAGCACACAACAAGTAGCAGGACGCCGGCCACCAACAGCACACAACAAGTAGCAGGACGCGGGCCACCAACAGCACACAACAAGTTGCAGGAAGCGGGCCACCAACAACACACAACAAGTAGCAGGACGCCGGCCACCAACAGCACACAACAAGTAGCAGGACGCGGGCCACCAACAGCACACAACAAGTTGCAGGAAGCGGGCCACCAACAACACACAACAAGTAGCAGGACGCCGGCCACCAGCAGCACACAATAAGTAGCAGGACGCGGGCCACCAACAACACACAACAAGTAGCAGGACGCCGGCCACCAACAACACACAACAAGTAGCAGGACGCGGGCCACCAACAACACACAACAAGTAGCAGGACGCCGGCCACCAACAGCACACAACAAGTAGCTGGACGCGGACCACCAACGGCACACAACAAGTAGCAGGACGCGGGCCAACAACAGCACACAACAAGTAGCAGGACGCGGGCCACTAACAGCACACAACAAGTAGCAGGACGCGGCCACCAACAGCACACAACAAGTAGCAGGACGCGGGCCACCAACAGCACACAACAAGTAGCAGGACGCGGGCCACCAACAGCACAAAACACGTAGCAGGACGCGGGCCACCAACAGCACACAACAAGTAGCAGGACGCGGGCCACCAACAACACACAACAAGTAGCAGGACGCGGGCTACCAACAACACACAACAAGTAGCAGGACGCGGGCCACCAACAACACACAACAAGTAGCAGGAAGCGGGCCACCAACAGCACACAACAAGTAGCAGGACGCGGGCCACCAACAGCACACAACAAGTAGCAGGACGCGGGCCACCAACAACACACAACAAGTAGCAGGACGCGGGCCACCAACAGCACACAACAAGTAGCAGGACGCGGCCACCAACAGCACACAACAAGTAGCAGGACGCGGGCCACCAACAACACACAACAAGTAGCAGGACGCGGCCACCAACAGCACACAACAAGTGGCAGGACGCGGGCCACCAACAGCACACAACAAGTAGCAGGACGCGGGCCACCAACAACGCACAACAAGTAGCAGGACGCGGACCACCAACGGCACACAACAAGTAGCAGGACGCGGGCCACCAACAGCAAACAACAAGTAGCAGGACGCCGGCCACCAACAACACACAACAAGTAGCAGGACGCGGGCCACCAACAACACACAACAAGTAGCAAGCCGCGGGCCACCAACACCACACAACAAGTAGCAGGACGCGGGCCACCAACAACACACAACAAGTAGCAGGACGCAGGCCACCAACAGCACACAACAAGTAGCAGGACGCGGGCCACCAACAGCACACAACAAGTAGCAGGACGCGGGCCACCAACAGCACAAAACACGTAGCAGGACGCGGGCCACCAACAGCACACAACAAGTAGCAGGACGCGGGCCACCAACAGCACACAACAAGTAGCAGGACGCGGGCCACCAACAACACACAACAAGTAGCAGGACGCGGGCCACCAACAACACACAACAAGTAGCAGGAAGCGGGCCACCAACAGCACACAACAAGTAGCAGGACGCGGGCCACCAACAGCACACAACAAGTAGCAGGACGCGGGCCACCAACAACACACAACACGTAGCAGGCCGCGGGCCACCCACAACACACAACAAGCAGCAGGACGCGGGCCACCAACAGCACACAACAAGTGGCAGGACGCGGGCCACCAACAGCACACAACAAGTAGCAGGACGCGGGCCACCAACAGCACACAACAAGTAGCAGGACGCGGGCCACCAACAACACACAACAAGTAGCAGGACGCGGGCCACCAACAACACACAACAAGTAGCAGGACGCGGGCCACCAACAGCACACAACAAGTAGCAGGACGCGGGCCACCAACAACACACAACAAGTAGCAGGACGCGGGCCACCAACAACACACAACAAGTAGCAGGACGCGGGCCACCAACAGCACACAACAAGTAGCAGGACGCGGGCCACCAACAGCACACAACAAGTAGCAGGACGCCGGCACCAACAGCACACAACAAGTAGCAGGACGCGGGCCACCAACAACACACAACAAGTAGCAGGACGCGGGCCACCAACAACACACAACAAGTAGCAGGACGCGGGCCACCAACAACACACAACAAGTAGCAGGACGCGGCCACCAACAGCACACAACAAGTAGCAGGACGCGGGCCACCAACAACACACAACAAGTAGCAGGACGCGGCCACCAACAGCACACAACAAGTAGCAGGACGCGGGCCACCAACAGCACACAACAAGTAGCAGGACGCGGGCCACCAACAACACACAACAAGTAGCAGGACGCGGGCCACCAACAACACACAACAAGTAGCAGGACGCGGGCCACCAACAGCACACAACAAGTAGCGGGACGCGGGCCACCAACAACACACAACAAGTAGCAGGACGCGGCCACCAACAGCACACAACAAGTGGCAGGACGCGGGCCACCAACAGCACACAACAAGTAGCGGGACGCGGGCCACCAACAACACACAACAAGTAGCAGGACGCGGCCACCAACAGCACACAACAAGTGGCAGGACGCGGGCCACCAACAGCACACAACATGTAGCAGGACGCGGGCCACCAACAACACACAACAAGTAGCAGGACGCGGCCACCAACAGCACACAACAAGCGGCAGGACGCGGGCCACCAACAGCACACAACAAGTAGCAGGACGCGGGCCACCAACAACACACAACAAGTAGCAGGACGCGGACCACCAACGGCACACAACAAGTAGCAGGACGCGGGCCACCAACAGCAAACAACAAGTAGCAGGACGCCGGCCACCAACAACACACAACAAGTAGCAGGACGCGGGCCACCAACAACACACAACAAGTAGCAAGCCGCGGGCCACCAACAGCACACAACAAGTAGCAGGACGCGGGCCACCAACAACACACAAGTAGCCGGACGCGGGCCACCAACAACACACAATAAGTAGCAGGACGCGGGCCGCCAACAGCACACAACAAGTAGCAGGACGCGGGCCACCAACAACACAAAACAAGTAGCAGGACGCGGGCCACCAACAACACACAACAAGTGGCAGGACGCGGGCCACCAACAGCACACAACAAGTGGTAGGACGCGGTTCACCAACAACACACAACAAGTAGCAGGACGCGGGCCACCAACAGCACACAACAATTAGCAGGACGCGGGCCACCAACAGCACACAACAAGTAGCAGGACGCGGGCCACCAACAACACACAACAAGTAGCAGGACGCGGGCCACCAACAGCACACAACAAGTAGCAGGACGCGGGCCACCAACAACACACAACAAGTAGCAGGACGCGGGCCACCAACAGCACACAACAAGTAGCAGGACGCGGGCCACCAACAGCACACAACAAGTAGCAGGACGCGGGCCACCAACAACACAAAACAAGTAGCAGGACGCGGGCCACCAACAGCACACAACAAGTAGCAGGACGCGGGCCACCAACAACACACAACAAGTAGCAGGACGCCGGCCACCAACAGCACACAACAAGTAGCAGGACGCGGGCCACCAACAACACACAACAAGTAGCAGGACGCGGGCCACCAACAGCACACAACAAGTAGCAGGACGCCGGCCACCAACAGCACACAACAAGTAGCAGGACGCGGCCACCAACAGCACACAACAAGTAGCAGGACGCGGGCCACCAACAACACACAACAAGTAGCAGGACGCGGCCACCAACAGCACACAACAAGTAGCAGGACGCGGGCCACCAACAGCACACAACAAGTAGCAGGACGCGGGCCACCAACAACACACAACAAGTAGCAGGACGCGGGCCACCAACAACACACAACAAGTAGCGGGACGCGGGCCACCAACATCACACAACAAGTAGCAGGACGCGGCCACCAACAGCACACAACAAGTGGCAGGACGCGGGCCACCAACAGCACACAACAAGTAGCAGGACGCGGGCCACCAACAACACACAACAAGTAGCAGGACGCGGGCCACCAACAGCACACAACAAGTGGCAGCACGCGGGCCACCAACAGCACACAACATGTAGCAGGACGCGGGCCACCAACAACACACAACAAGTAGCAGGACGCGGCCACCAACAGCACACAACAAGCGGCAGGACGCGGGCCACCAACAGCACACAACAAGTAGCAGGACGCGGGCCACCAAAAACACACAACAAGTAGCAGGACGCGGACCACCAACGGCACACAACAAGTAGCAGGACGCGGGCCACCAACAGCAAACAACAAGTAGCAGGACGCCGGCCACCAACAACACACAACAAGTAGCAGGACGCGGGCCACCAACAACACACAACAAGTAGCAAGCCGCGGGCCACCAACACCACACAACAAGTAGCAGGACGCGGGCCACCAACAACACACAAGTAGCAGGACGCGGGCCACCAACAACACACAATAAGTAGCAGGACGCGGGCCGCCAACAGCACACAACAAGTAGCAGGACGCGGGCCACCAACAACACAAAACAAGTAGCAGGACGCGGGCCACCAACAACACACAACAAGTGGCAGGACGCGGGCCACCAACAGCACACAACAAGTGGTAGGACGCGGGCCACCAACAACACACAACAAGTAGCAGGACGCGGGCCACCAACAGCACACAACAAGTAGCAGGACGCGGGCCACCAACAGCACACAACAAGTAGCAGGACGCGGGCCACCAACAACACACAACAATTAGCAGGACGCGGGCCACCAACAGCACACAACAAGTAGCAGGACGCGGGCCACCAACAACACACAACAAGTAGCAGGACGCGGGCCACCAACAGCACACAACAAGTAGCAGGACGCGGGCCACCAACAACACACAACAAGTAGCAGGACGCGGGCCACCAACAGCACACAACAAGTAGCAGGACGCGGGCCACCAACAGCACACAACAAGTAGCAGGACGCGGGCCACCAACAACACAAAACAAGTAGCAGGACGCGGGCCACCAACAGCACACAACAAGTAGCAGGACGCGGGCCACCAACAACACACAACAAGTAGCAGGACGCCGGCCACCAACAGCACACAACAAGTAGCAGGACGCGGGCCACCAACAACACACAAGTAGCAGGACGCGGGCCACCAACAGCACACAACAAGTAGCAGGACGCCGGCCACCAACAACACACAACAAGTAGCAGGACGCGGGCCACCAACAACACACAACAAGTAGCAGGACGCGGGCCACCAACAGCCCACAACAAGTAGCAGGACGCGGGCCACCAACAACACACAACAAGTAGCAGGACGCGGGCCACCAACAACACACAACAAGTAGCAGGACGCGGGCCACCAACAGCACACAACAAGTAGCAGGACGCGGGCCACCAACAGCACACAACAAGTAGCAGGACGCGGGCCACCAACAGCGCACAACAAGTAGCAGGACGCGGGCCACCAACAGCACACAACAAGTAGCAGGACGGGGGCCACCAACAACACACAACAAGTAGCAGGACGCGGGCCACCAACAACACACAACAAGTAGCAGGACGCGGGCCACCAACAGCACACAACAAGTAGCAGGACGCGGGCCACCAACAACACACAACACGTAGCAGGCCGCAGGCCACCCACAACACACAACAAGCAGCAGGACGCGGGCCACCAACAGCACACAACAAGTGGCAGGACGCGGGCCACCAACAGCACACAACAAGTAGCAGGACGCGGGCCACCAACAGCACACAACAAGTAGCAGGACGCGGGCCACCAACAACACACAACAAGTAGCAGGACGCGGGCCACCAACAACACACAACAAGTAGCAGGACGCGGGCCACCAACAGCACACAACAAGTAGCAGGACGCGGGCCACCAACAACACACAACAAGTAGCAGGACGCGGGCCACCAACAACACACAACAAGTAGCAGGACGCGGGCCACCAACAGCACACAACAAGTAGCAGGACGCGGGCCACCAACAGCACACAACAAGTAGCAGGACGCCGGCACCAACAGCACACAACAAGTAGCAGGACGCGGGCCACCAACAACACACAACAAGTAGCAGGACGCGGGCCACCAACAACACACAACAAGTAGCAGGACGCGGGCCACCAACAACACACAACAAGTAGCAGGACGCGGCCACCAACAGCACACAACAAGTAGCAGGACGCGGGCCACCAACAACACACAACAAGTAGCAGGACGCGGCCACCAACAGCACACAACAAGTAGCAGGACGCGGGCCACCAACAGCACACAACAAGTAGCAGGACGCGGGCCACCAACAACACACAACAAGTAGCAGGACGCGGGCCACCAACAACACACAACAAGTAGCAGGACGCGGGCCACCAACAGCACACAACAAGTAGCGGGACGCGGGCCACCAACAACACACAACAAGTAGCAGGACGCGGCCACCAACAGCACACAACAAGTGGCAGGACGCGGGCCACCAACAGCACACAACAAGTAGCAGGACGCGGGCCACCAACAACACACAACAAGTAGCAGGACGCGGGCCACCAACAGCACACAACAAGTGGCAGGACGCGGGCCACCAACAGCACACAACAAGTAGCAGGACGCGGGCCACCAACAACACACAACAAGTAGCAGGACGCGGCCACCAACAGCACACAACAAGCGGCAGGACGCGGGCCACCAACAGCACACAACAAGTAGCAGGACGCGGGCCACCAACAACACACAACAAGTAGCAGGACGCGGACCACCAACGGCACACAACAAGTAGCAGGACGCGGGCCACCAACAGCAAACAACAAGTAGCAGGACGCCGGCCACCAACAACACACAACAAGTAGCAGGACGCGGGCCACCAACAACACACAACAAGTAGCAAGCCGCGGGCCACCAACACCACACAACAAGTAGCAGGACGCGGGCCACCAACAACACACAAGTAGCCGGACGCGGGCCACCAACAACACACAATAAGTAGCAGGACGCGGGCCGCCAACAGCACACAACAAGTAGCAGGACGCGGGCCACCAACAACACAAAACAAGTAGCAGGACGCGGGCCACCAACAACACAAAACAAGTAGCAGGACGCGGGCCACCAACAACACACAACAAGTGGCAGGACGCGGGCCACCAACAGCACACAACAAGTGGTAGGACGCGGTTCACCAACAACACACAACAAGTAGCAGGACGCGGGCCACCAACAGCACACAACAAGTAGCAGGACGCGGGCCACCAACAGCACACAACAAGTAGCAGGACGCGGGCCACCAACAACACACAACAATTAGCAGGACGCGGGCCACCAACAGCACACAACAAGTAGCAGGACGCGGGCCACCAACAACACACAACAAGTAGCAGGACGCGGGCCACCAACAGCACACAACAAGTAGCAGGACGCGGGCCACCAACAACACACAACAAGTAGCAGGACGCGGGCCACCAACAGCACACAACAAGTAGCAGGACGCGGGCCACCAACAGCACACAACAAGTAGCAGGACGCGGGCCACCAACAACACAAAACAAGTAGCAGGACGCGGGCCACCAACAGCACACAACAAGTAGCAGGACGCGGGCCACCAACAACACACAACAAGTAGCAGGACGCCGGCCACCAACAGCACACAACAAGTAGCAGGACGCCGGCCACCAACAACACACAACAAGTAGCAGGACGCGGGCCACCAACAGCACACAACAAGTAGCAGGACGCCGGCCACCAACAGCACACAACAAGTAGCAGGACGCGGCCACCAACAGCACACAACAAGTAGCAGGACGCGGGCCACCAACAACACACAACAAGTAGCAGGACGCGGCCACCAACAGCACACAACAAGTAGCAGGACGCGGGCCACCAACAGCACACAACAAGTAGCAGGACGCGGGCCACCAACAACACACAACAAGTAGCAGGACGCGGGCCACCAACAACACACAACAAGTAGCGGGACGCGGGCCACCAACATCACACAACAAGTAGCAGGACGCGGCCACCAACAGCACACAACAAGTGGCAGGACGCGGGCCACCAACAGCACACAACAAGTAGCAGGACGCGGGCCACCAACAACACACAACAAGTAGCAGGACGCGGGCCACCAACAGCACACAACAAGTGGCAGGACGCGGGCCACCAACAGCACACAACATGTAGCAGGACGCGGGCCACCAACAACACACAACAAGTAGCAGGACGCGGCCACCAACAGCACACAACAAGCGGCAGGACGCGGGCCACCAACAGCACACAACAAGTAGCAGGACGCGGGCCACCAAAAACACACAACAAGTAGCAGGACGCGGACCACCAACGGCACACAACAAGTAGCAGGACGCGGGCCACCAACAGCAAACAACAAGTAGCAGGACGCCGGCCACCAACAACACACAACAAGTAGCAGGACGCGGGCCACCAACAACACACAACAAGTAGCAAGCCGCGGGCCACCAACACCACACAACAAGTAGCAGGACGCGGGCCACCAACAACACACAAGTAGCAGGACGCGGGCCACCAACAACACACAATAAGTAGCAGGACGCGGGCCGCCAACAGCACACAACAAGTAGCAGGACGCGGGCCACCAACAACACAAAACAAGTAGCAGGACGCGGGCCACCAACAACACACAACAAGTGGCAGGACGCGGGCCACCAACAGCACACAACAAGTGGTAGGACGCGGGCCACCAACAACACACAACAAGTAGCAGGACGCGGGCCACCAACAGCACACAACAAGTAGCAGGACGCGGGCCACCAACAGCACACAACAAGTAGCAGGACGCGGGCCACCAACAACACACAACAATTAGCAGGACGCGGGCCACCAACAGCCCACAACAAGTAGCAGGACGCGGGCCACCAACAGCACACAACAAGTAGCAGGACGCGGGCCACCAACAACACACAACAAGTAGCAGGACGCGGGCCACCAACAGCACACAACAAGTAGCAGGACGCGGGCCACCAACAGCACACAACAAGTAGCAGGACGCGGGCCACCAACAACACAAAACAAGTAGCAGGACGCGGGCCACCAACAGCACACAACAAGTAGCAGGACGCGGGCCACCAACAACACACAACAAGTAGCAGGACGCCGGCCACCAACAGCACACAACAAGTAGCAGGACGCGGGCCACCAACAACACACAAGTAGCAGGACGCGGGCCACCAACAGCACACAACAAGTAGCAGGACGCCGGCCACCAACAACACACAACAAGTAGCAGGACGCGGGCCACCAACAACACACAACAAGTAGCAGGACGCGGGCCACCAACAGCCCACAACAAGTAGCAGGACGCGGGCCACCAACAACACACAACAAGTAGCAGGACGCGGGCCACCAACAACACACAACAAGTAGCAGGACGCGGGCCACCAACAGCACACAACAAGTAGCAGGACGCGGGCCACCAACAGCACACAACAAGTAGCAGGACGCGGGCCACCAACAGCGCACAACAAGTAGCAGGACGCGGGCCACCAACAGCACACAACAAGTAGCAGGACGGGGGCCACCAACAACACACAACAAGTAGCAGGACGCGGGCCACCAACAACACACAACAAGTAGCAGGACGCGGGCCACCAACAGCACACAACAAGTAGCAGGACGCGGGCCACCAACAACACACAACAAGTAGCAGGACGCGGGCCACCAACAGCACACAACAAGTAGCAGGACGCGGGCCACCAACAGCACACAACAAGTAGCAGGACGCGGGCCACCAACAACACACAACAAGTAGCAGGACGCGGGCCACCAACAACACACAACAAGTAGCAGGACGCGGGCCACCAACAGCACACAACAAGTAGCAGGACGCGGGCCACCAACAACACACAACAAGTAGCAGGACGCGGGCCACCAACAACACACAACAAGTAGCAGGACGCGGGCCACCAACAGCACACAACAAGTAGCAGGACGCGGGCCACCAACAGCGCACAACAAGTAGCAGGACGCCGGCACCAACAACACACAACAAGTAGCAGGACGCGGGCCACGAACAGCACACAACAAGTAGCAGGACGCGGGCCACCAACAGCACACAACAAGTGGCAGGACGCGGGCCACCAACAACACACAACAAGTAGCAGGACGCGGGCCACCAACAACACACAACAAGTAGCAGGACGCGGCCACCAACAGCACACAACAAGTAGCAGGACGCGGGCCACCAACAACACACAACAAGTAGCAGGACGCGGCCACCAACAGCACACAACAAGTAGCAGGACGCGGGCCACCAACAGCACACAACAAGTAGCAGGACGCGGGCCACCAACAACACACAACAAGTAGCAGGACGCGGGCCACCAACAACACACAACAAGTAGCAGGACGCGGGCCACCAACAGCACACAACAAGTAGCAGGACGCGGGCCACCAACAACACACAACAAGTAGCAGGACGCGGCCACCAACAGCACACAACAAGTGGCAGGACGCGGGCCACCAACAGCACACAACAAGTAGCAGGACGCGGGCCACAAACAACACACAACAAGTAGCAGGACGCGGGCCACCAACAGCACACAACAAGTGGCAGGACGCGGGCCACCAACAGCACACAACATGTAGCAGGACGCGGGCCACCAACAACACACAACAAGTAGCAGGACGCGGCCACCAACAGCACACAACAAGCGGCAGGACGCGGGCCACCAACAGCACAAAACAAGTGGCAGGACGCGGGCCACCAACAGCACACAACAAGTAGCAGGACGCGGGCCACCAACAGCACACAACAAGTAGCAGGACGCGGGCCACCAACAACACACAACAAGTAGCAGGACGCGGGCCACCAACAACACACAACAAGTAGCAGGACGCGGGCCACCAACAGCACACAACAAGTAGCAGGACGCGGGCCACCAACAACACACAACAAGTAGCAGGCCGCGGGCCACCAACAACACACAACAAGTAGCAGGACGCGGGCCACCAACAGCACACAACAAGTAGCAGGACGCGGGCCACCAACAGCACACAACAAGTAGCAGGACGCCGGCACCAACAGCACACAACAAGTAGCAGGACGCGGGCCACCAACAACACACAACAAGTAGCAGGACGCGGGCCACCAACAACACACAACAAGTAGCAGGACGCGGGCCACCAACAACACACAACAAGTAGCAGGACGCGGCCACCAACAGCACACAACAAGTAGCAGGACGCGGGCCACCAACAACACACAACAAGTAGCAGGACGCGGCCACCAACAGCACACAACAAGTAGCAGGACGCGGGCCACCAACAGCACACAACAAGTAGCAGGACGCGGGCCACCAACAACACACAACAAGTAGCAGGACGCGGGCCACCAACAACACACAACAAGTAGCAGGACGCGGGCCACCAACAGCACACAACAAGTAGCGGGACGCGGGCCACCAACATCACACAACAAGTAGCAGGACGCGGCCACCAACAGCACACAACAAGTGGCAGGACGCGGGCCACCAACAGCACACAACAAGTAGCAGGACGCGGGCCACCAACAACACACAACAAGTAGCAGGACGCGGGCCACCAACAGCACACAACAAGTGGCAGGACGCGGGCCACCAACAGCACACAACATGTAGCAGGACGCGGGCCACCAACAACACACAACAAGTAGCAGGACGCGGCCACCAACAGCACACAACAAGCGGCAGGACGCGGGCCACCAACAGCACACAACAAGTAGCAGGACGCGGGCCACCAACAACACACAACAAGTAGCAGGACGCGGACCACCAACGGCACACAACAAGTAGCAGGACGCGGGCCACCAACAGCAAACAACAAGTAGCAGGACGCCGGCCACCAACAACACACAACAAGTAGCAGGACGCGGGCCACCAACAACACACAACAAGTAGCAAGCCGCGGGCCACCAACACCACACAACAAGTAGCAGGACGCGGGCCACCAACAACACACAAGTAGCAGGACGCGGGCCACCAACAACACACAATAAGTAGCAGGACGCGGGCCGCCAACAGCACACAACAAGTAGCAGGACGCGGGCCACCAACAACACAAAACAAGTAGCAGGACGCGGGCCACCAACAACACACAACAAGTGGCAGGACGCGGGCCACCAACAGCACACAACAAGTGGTAGGACGCGGGCCACCAACAACACACAACAAGTAGCAGGAAGCGGGCCACCAACAGCACACAACAAGTAGCAGGACGCGGGCCACCAACAGCACACAACAAGTAGCAGGACGCGGGCCACCAACAACACACAACAATTAGCAGGACGCGGGCCACCAACAGCACACAACAAGTAGCAGGACGCGGGCCACCAACAACACACAACAAGTAGCAGGACGCGGGCCACCAACAGCACACAACAAGTAGCAGGACGCGGGCCACCAACAACACACAACAAGTAGCAGGACGCGGGCCACCAACAGCACACAACAAGTAGCAGGACGCGGGCCACCAACAGCACACAACAAGTAGCAGGACGCGGGCCACCAACAACACAAAACAAGTAGCAGGACGCGGGCCACCAACAGCACACAACAAGTAGCAGGACGCGGGCCACCAACAACACACAACAAGTAGCAGGACGCCGGCCACCAACAGCACACAACAAGTAGCAGGACGCGGGCCACCAACTACACACAACAAGTAGCAGGACGCGGGCCACCAACAGCACACAACAAGTAGCAGGACGCCGGCCACCAACAACACACAACAAGTAGCAGGACGCGGGCCACCAACAACACACAACAAGTAGCAGGACGCGGGCCACCAACAGCCCACAACAAGTAGCAGGACGCGGGCCACCAACAACACACAACAAGTAGCAGGACGCGGGCCACCAACAACACACAAGTAGCAGGACGCGGGCCACCAACAGCACACAACAAGTAGCAGGACGCGGGCCACCAACAGCACACAACAAGTCGCAGGACGCGGGCCACCAACAACACACAACAAGTAGCAGGACGCGGGCCACCAACAGCACACAACAAGTAGCAGGACGCCGGCCACCAACAGCACACAACAAGTAGCAGGACGCGGGCCACCATCAACACACAACAAGTAGCAGGACGCGGCCACCAACAGCACACAACAAGTAGCAGGACGCCGGCCACCACCAGCATACAACAAGTAGCAGGACGCGGGCCACCAACAACACACAACAAGTAGCAGGACGCGGGCCACCAACAACACACAACAAGTAGCAGGACGCGGGCCACCAACAGCACACAACAAGTAACAGGACGCGGGCCACCAACAGCACACAACAAGTAGCAGGACGCCGGCACCAACAACACACAACAAGTAGCAGGACGCGGGCCACGAACAGCACACAACAAGTAGCAGGACGCGGGCCACCAACAGCACACAACAAGTGGCAGGACGCGGGCCACCAACAACACACAACAAGTAGCAGGACGCGGGCCACCAACAACACACAACAAGTAGCAGGACGCGGCCACCAACAGCACACAACAAGTAGCAGGACGCGGGCCACCAACAACACACAACAAGTAGCAGGACGCGGCCACCAACAGCACACAACAAGTAGCAGGACGCGGGCCACCAACAACACACAACAAGTAGCAGGACGCGGGCCACCAACAACACACAACAAGTGGCAGGACGCGGGCCACCAACAGCACACAACAAGTGGCAGGACGCGGGCCACCAACAGCACACAACAAGTAGCAGGACGCGGGCCACCAACAGCACACAAGTAGCAGGACGCGGGCCACCAACAACACACAACAAGTAGCCGGACGCGGGCCACCAACAGCACACAACAAGTAGCAGGACGCCGGCCACCAACAACACACAACAAGTAGCAGGACGCGGGCCACCAACAACACACAACCAGTAGCAGGACGCGGGCCACCAACAGCCCACAACAAGTAGCAGGACGCGGGCCACCAACAACACACAACACGTAGCAGGCCGCGGGCCACCAACAACACACAACAAGCAGCAGGACGCGGGCCACCAACAGCACACAACAAGTGGCAGGACGCGGGCCACCAACAGCACACAACAAGTAGCAGGACGCGGGCCACCAACAGCACACAACAAGTAGCAGGACGGGGGCCACCAACAACACACAACAAGTAGCAGGACGCGGGCCACCAACAACACACAACAAGTAGCAGGACGCGGGCCACCAACAGCACACAACAAGTAGCAGGACGCGGGCCACCAACAACACACAACAAGTAGCAGGACGCGGGCCACCAACAGCACACAACAAGTAGCAGGACGCGGGCCACCAACAATACACAACATGTAGCAGGACGCGGGCCACCAACAACACACAACAAGTAGCAGGACGCGGGCCACCAACAGCACACAACAAGTAGCAGGACGCGGGCCACCAACAGCACACAACAAGTAGCAGGACGCCGGCACCAACAACACACAACAAGTAGCAGGACGCGGGCCACGAACAGCACACAACAAGTAGCAGGACGCGGGCCACCAACAGCACACAACAAGTGGCAGGACGCGGGCCACCAACAACACACAACAAGTAGCAGGACGCGGGCCACCAACAACACACAACAAGTAGCAGGACGCGGCCACCAACAGCACACAACAAGTAGCAGGACGCGGGCCACCAACAACACACAACAAGTAGCAGGACGCGGCCACCAACAGCACACAACAAGTAGCAGGACGCGGGCCACCAACAGCACACAACAAGTAGCAGGAAGCGGGCCACCAACAACACACAACAAGTAGCAGGACGCGGGCCACCAACAACACACAACAAGTAGCAGGACGCGGGCCACCAACAGCACACAACAAGTAGCAGGACGCGGGCCACCAACAACACACAACAAGTAGCAGGACGCGGCCACCAACAGCACACAACAAGTGGCAGGACGCGGGCCACCAACAGCAAACAACAAGTAGCAGGACGCCGGCCACCAACAACACACAACAAGTAGCAGGACGCGGGCCACCAACAACACACAACAAGTAGCAAGCCGCGGGCCACCAACACCACACAACAAGTAGCAGGACGCGGGCCACCAACAACACACAAGTAGCAGGACGCGGGCCATCAACAACACACAATAAGTAGCAGGACGCGGGCCGCCAACAGCACACAACAAGTAGCAGGACGCGGGCCACCAACAACACAAAACAAGTAGCAGGACGCGGGCCACCAACAACACACAACAAGTGGCAGGACGCGGGCCACCAACAGCACACAACAAGTGGTAGGACGCGGGCCACCAACAACACACAACAAGTAGCAGGAAGCGGGCCACCAACAGCACACAACAAGTAGCAGGACGCGGGCCACCAACAGCACACAACAAGTAGCAGGACGCGGGCCACCAACAACACACAACAATTAGCAGGACGCGGGCCACCAACAGCACACAACAAGTAGCAGGACGCGGGCCACCAACAACACACAACAAGTAGCAGCACGCGGGCCACCAACAGCACACAACAAGTAGCAGGACGCGGGCCACCAACAACACACAACAAGTAGCAGGACGCGGGCCACCAACAGCACACAACAAGTAGCAGGACGCGGGCCACCAACAGCACACAACAAGTAGCAGGACGCGGGCCACCAACAACACAAAACAAGTAGCAGGACGCGGGCCACCAACAGCACACAACAAGTAGCAGGACGCGGGCCACCAACAACACACAACAAGTAGCAGGACGCCGGCCACCAACAGCACACAACAAGTAGCAGGACGCGGGCCACCAACTACACACAACAAGTAGCAGGACGCGGGCCACCAACAGCACACAACAAGTAGCAGGACGCCGGCCACCAACAACACACAACAAGTAGCAGGACGCGGGCCACCAACAACACACAACAAGTAGCAGGACGCGGGCCACCAACAGCCCACAACAAGTAGCAGGACGCGGGCCACCAACAACACACAACAAGTAGCAGGACGCGGGCCACCAACAACACACAAGTAGCAGGACGCGGGCCACCAACAGCACACAACAAGTAGCAGGACGCGGGCCACCAACAGCACACAACAAGTCGCAGGACGCGGGCCACCAACAACACACAACAAGTAGCAGGACGCGGGCCACCAACAGCACACAACAAGTAGCAGGACGCCGGCCACCAACAGCACACAACAAGTAGCAGGACGCGGGCCACCAACAACACACAACAAGTAGCAGGACGCGGCCACCAACAGCACACAACAAGTAGCAGGACGCCGGCCACCACCAGCATACAACAAGTAGCAGGACGCGGGCCACCAACAACACACAACAAGTAGCAGGACGCGGGCCACCAACAACACACAACAAGTAGCAGGACGCGGGCCACCAACAGCACACAACAAGTAACAGGACGCGGGCCACCAACAGCACACAACAAGTAGCAGGACGCCGGCACCAACAACACACAACAAGTAGCAGGACGCGGGCCACGAACAGCACACAACAAGTAGCAGGACGCGGGCCACCAACAGCACACAACAAGTGGCAGGACGCGGGCCACCAACAACACACAACAAGTAGCAGGACGCGGGCCACCAACAACACACAACAAGTAGCAGGACGCGGCCACCAACAGCACACAACAAGTAGCAGGACGCGGGCCACCAACAACACACAACAAGTAGCAGGACGCGGGCCACCAACAACACACAACAAGTGGCAGGACGCGGGCCACCAACAGCACACAACAAGTGGCAGGACGCGGGCCACCAACAGCACACAACAAGTAGCAGGACGCGGGCCACCAACAGCACACAACAAGTAGCAGGACGCGGGCCACCAACAACACACAACAAGTAGCCGGACGCGGGCCACCAACAGCACACAACAAGTAGCAGGACGCCGGCCACCAACAACACACAACAAGTAGCAGGACGCGGGCCACCAACAACACACAACCAGTAGCAGGACGCGGGCCACCAACAGCCCACAACAAGTAGCAGGACGCGGGCCACCAACAACACACAACACGTAGCAGGCCGCGGGCCACCAACAACACACAACAAGCAGCAGGACGCGGGCCACCAACAGCACACAACAAGTGGCAGGACGCGGGCCACCAACAGAACACAACAAGTAGCAGGACGCGGGCCACCAACAGCACACAACAAGTAGCAGGACGGGGGCCACCAACAACACACAACAAGTAGCAGGACGCGGGCCACCAACAACACACAACAAGTAGCAGGACGCGGGCCACCAACAGCACACAACAAGTAGCAGGACGCGGGCCACCAACAACACACAACAAGTAGCAGGACGCGGGCCACCAACAGCACACAACAAGTAGCAGGACGCGGGCCACCAACAATACACAACATGTAGCAGGACGCGGGCCACCAACAACACACAACAAGTAGCAGGACGCGGGCCACCAACAGCACACAACAAGTAGCAGGACGCGGGCCACCAACAACACACAACAAGTAGCAGGACGCCGGCACCAACAACACACAACAAGTAGCAGGACGCGGGCCACGAACAGCACACAACAAGTAGCAGGACGCGGGCCACCAACAGCACACAACAAGTGGCAGGACGCGGGCCACCAACAACACACAACAAGTAGCAGGACGCGGGCCACCAACAACACACAACAAGTAGCAGGACGCGGCCACCAACAGCACACAACAAGTAGCAGGACGCGGGCCACCAACAACACACAACAAGTAGCAGGACGCGGCCACCAACAGCACACAACAAGTAGCAGGACGCGGGCCACCAACAGCACACAACAAGTAGCAGGAAGCGGGCCACCAACAACACACAACAAGTAGCAGGACGCGGGCCACCAACAACACACAACAAGTAGCAGGACGCGGGCCACCAACAGCACACAACAAGTAGCAGGACGCGGGCCACCAACAACACACAACAAGTAGCAGGACGCGGCCACCAACAGCACACAACAAGTGGCAGGACGCGGGCCACCAACAGCACACAACAAGTAGCAGGACGCGGGCCACCAACAACACACAACAAGTAGCAGGACGCGGGCCACCAACAGCACACAACAAGTGGCAGGACGCGGGCCACCAACAGCACACAACATGTAGCAGGACGCGGGCCACCAACAACACACAACAAGTAGCAGGACGCGGCCACCAACAGCACACAACAAGTGGCAGGACGCGGGCCACCAACAGCACACAACAAGTAGCAGGACGCGGGCCACCAACAACACACAACAAGTAGCGGGACGCGGACCACCAACGGCACACAACAAGTAGCAGGACGCGGGCCACCAACAGCAAACAACAAGTAGCAGAACGCCGGCCACAAACAACACACAACAAGTAGCAGGACGCGGGCCACCAACAGCACACAACAAGTAGCAGGACGCGGGCCACCAACAGCACACAACAAGTAGCAGGACGCGGGCCACCAACAACACACAACAATTAGCAGGACGCGGGCCACCAACAGCACACAACAAGTAGCAGGACGCGGGCCACCAACAACACACAACAAGTAGCAGGACGCGGGCCACCAACAGCACACAACAAGTAGCAGGACGCGGGCCACCAACAACACACAACAAGTAGCAGGACGCGGGCCACCAACAACACACAACAAGTAGCAGGACGCGGGCCACCAACAACACAAAACAAGTAGCAGGACGCGGGCCACCAACAGCACACAACAAGTAGCAGGACGCGGGCCACCAACAACACACAACAAGTAGCAGGACGCCGGCCACCATCAGCACACAACAAGTAGCAGGACGCGGGCCACCAACAACACACAACAAGTAGCAGGACGCGGGCCACCAACAGCACACAACAAGTAGCAGGACGCGGGCCACCAACAACACACAACAAGTAGCAGGACGCGGGCCACCAACAGCCCACAACAAGTAGCGGGACGCGGGCCACCAACAACACACAACAAGTAGCAGGACGCCGGCCACCATCAGCACACAACAAGTAGCAGGACGCGGGCCACCAACAGCACACAACAAGTAGCAGGACGCGGGCCACCAACAACACAAAACAAGTAGCAGGACGCGGGCCACCAACAGCACACAACAAGTAGCAGGACGCGGGCCACCAACAGCACACAACAAGTAGCAGGACGCCGGCCACCATCAGCACACAACAAGTAGCAGGACGCGGGCCACCAACAACACACAACAAGTAGCAGGACGCGGGCCACCAACAGCACACAACAAGTAGCAGGACGCGGGCCACCAACAACACACAACAAGTAGCAGGACGCGGGCCACCAACAACACACAACAAGTAGCAGGACGCGGGCCACCAACAGCCCACAACAAGTAGCAGGACGCCGGCCACCATCAGCACACAACAAGTAGCAGGACGCGGGCCACCAACAGCACAAAACAAGTAGCAGGACGCGGGCCACCAACAGCACACAACAAGTAGCAGGACGCGGGCCACCAACAGCACACAACAAGTAGCAGGACGCCGGCCACCATCAGCACACAACAAGTAGCAGGACGCGGGCCACCAACAGCACACAACAAGTAGCAGGACGCGGGCCACCAACAGCACACAACAAGTAGCAGGACGCGGGCCACCAACAACACACAACAAGTAGCAGGACGCGGGCCACCAACAACACACAACAAGTAGCAGGACGCGGGCCACCAACAGCCCACAACAAGTAGCGGGACGCGGGCCACCAACAACACACAACAAGTAGCAGGACGCGGGCCACCAACAACACACAACAAGTAGCAGGACGCGGGCCACCAACAGCACACAACAAGTAGCAGGACGCGGGCCACCAACAACACAAAACAAGTAGCAGGACGCGGGCCACCAACAGCACACAACAAGTAGCAGGACGCGGGCCACCAACAGCACACAACAAGTAGCAGGACGCCGGCCACCATCAGCACACAACAAGTAGCAGGACGCGGGCCACCAACAACACACAACAAGTAGCAGGACGCGGGCCACCAACAGCACACAACAAGTAGCAGGACGCGGGCCACCAACAACACACAACAAGTAGCAGGACGCGGGCCACCAACAACACACAACAAGTAGCAGGACGCGGGCCACCAACAGCCCACAACAAGTAGCGGGACGCGGGCCACCAACAACACACAACAAGTAGCAGGACGCGGGCCACCAACAACACACAACAAGTAGCAGGACGCGGGCCACCAACAGCACACAACATGTAGCAGGACGCGGGCCACCAACAGCACACAACAAGTAGCAGGACGCGGGCCACCAACAACACACAACAAGTAGCAGGACGCGGGCCACCAACAACACACAACAAGTAGCAGGACGCCGGCCACCAACAGCACACAACAAGTAGCAGGACGCGGGCCACCAACAACACACAACAAGTAGCAGGACGCGGCCACCAACAGCACACAACAAGTAGCAGGACGCCGGCCACCAACAGTATACAACAAGTAGCAGGACGCGGGCCACCAACAACACACAACAAGTAGCAGGACGCGGGCCACCAACAACACACAACAAGTAGCAGGACGCGGGCCACCAACAGCACACAACAAGTAGCAGGACGCGGGCCACCAACAGCACACAACAAGTGGCAGGACGCGGGCCACCAACAACACACAACAAGTAGCTGGACGCGGGCCACCAACAGCACACAACAGGTAGCAGGACGCGGGCCACCAACAGCACACAACAAGTAGCAGGACGCGGGCCACCAACGGCACACAACAAGTAGCAGGACGCGGGCCACCAACAGCACACAACAAGTAGCAGGACGCCGGCACCAACAACACACAACAAGTAGCAGGACGCGGGCCACGAACAGCACACAACAAGTAGCAGGACGCGGGCCACCAACAGCACACAACAAGTGGCGGGACGCGGGCCACCAACAACACACAACAAGTAGCAGGACGCGGGCCACCAACAACACACAACAAGTAGCAGGACGCGGCCACCAACAGCACACAACAAGTAGCAGGACGCGGGCCACCAACAACACACAACAAGTAGCAGGACGCGGCCACCAACAGCACACAACAAGTAGCAGGACGCGGGCCACCAACAACACACAACAAGTAGCAGGACGCGGGCCACCAACAGCACACAACAAGTGGCAGGACGCGGGCCACCAACAGCACACAACAAGTAGCAGGACGCGGGCCACCAACAACACACAACAAGTAGCAGGACGCCGGCCACCATCAGCACACAACAAGTAGCAGGACGCGGGCCACCAACAACACACAACAAGTAGCAGGGCGCGGGCCACCAACAGCACACAACAAGTAGCAGGACGCCGGCCGCCAACAACACACAACAAGTAGCAGGACGCGGGCCACCAACAACACACAACAAGTAGCAGGACGCGGGCCACCAACAGCCCACAACAAGTAGCAGGACGCGGGCCACCAACAACACACAACAAGTAGCAGGACGCGGGCCACCAACAACACACAACAAGTAGCAGGACGCGGGCCACCAACAGCACACAACAAGTAGCAGGACGCGGGCCACCAACAGCACACAACAAGTAGCAGGACGCGGGCCAGCAACAACACACAACAAGTAGCAGGACGCGGGCCACCAACAACACACAACAAGTAGCAGGACGCCGGCCACCAACAGCACACAACAAGTAGCAGGACGCGGGCCACCAACAACACACAACAAGTAGCAGGACGCGGCCACCAACAGCACACAACAAGTAGCAGGACGCCGGCCACCAACAGCATACAACAAGTAGCAGGACGCGGGCCACCAACAACACACAAGTAGCAGGACGCGGGCCACCAACAACACACAACAAGTAGCAGGACGCGGGCCACCAACAGCACACAACAAGTAACAGGACGCGGGCCACCAACAGCACACAACAAGTAGCAGGACGCCGGCACCAACAACACACAACAAGTAGCAGGACGCGGGCCACGAACAGCACACAACAAGTAGCAGGACGCGGGCCACCAACAGCACACAACAAGTGGCAGGACGCGGGCCACCAACAACACACAACAAGTAGCAGGACGCGGGCCACCAACAACACACAACAAGTAGCAGGACGCGGCCACCAACAGCACACAACAAGTAGCAGGACGCGGGCCACCAACAACACACAACAAGTAGCAGGACGCGGCCACCAACAGCACACAACAAGTAGCAGGACGCGGGCCACCAACAACACACAACAAGTAGCAGGACGCGGGCCACCAACAACACACAACAAGTGGCAGGACGCGGGCCACCAACAGCACACAACAAGTGGCAGGACGCGGGCCACCAACAGCACACAACAAGTAGCAGGACGCGGGCCACCAACAGCACACAACAAGTAGCAGGACGCGGGCCACCAACAACACACAACAAGTAGCCGGACGCGGGCCACCAACAGCACACAACAAGTAGCAGGACGCCGGCCACCAACAACACACAACAAGTAGCAGGACGCGGGCCACCAACAACACACAACAAGTAGCAGGACGCGGGCCACCAACAGCCCACAACAAGTAGCAGGACGCGGGCCACCAACAACACACAACACGTAGCAGGCCGCGGGCCACCAACAACACACAACAAGCAGCAGGACGCGGGCCACCAACAGCACACAACAAGTGGCAGGACGCGGGCCACCAACAGCACACAACAAGTAGCAGGACGCGGGCCACCAACAGCACACAACAAGTAGCAGGACGCGGGCCACCAACAACACACAACAAGTAGCAGGACGCGGGCCACCAACAACACACAACAAGTAGCAGGACGCGGGCCACCAACAGCACACAACAAGTAGCAGGACGCGGGACACCAACAACACACAACAAGTAGCAGGACGCGGGCCACCAACAGCACACAACAAGTAGCAGGACGCGGGCCACCAACAACACACAACAAGAAGCAGGACGCGGGCCACCAACAACACACAACAAGTAGCAGGACGCGGGCCACCAACAGCACACAACAAGTAGCAGGACGCGGGCCACCAACAGCACACAACAAGTAGCAGGACGCCGGCACCAACAACACACAACAAGTAGCAGGACGCGGGCCACGAACAGCACACAACAAGTAGCAGGACGCGGGCCACCAACAGCACACAACAAGTGGCAGGACGCGGGCCACCAACAACACACAACAAGTAGCAGGACGCGGGCCACCAACAACACACAACAAGTAGCAGGACGCCCCCACCAACAGCACACAACAAGTAGCAGGACGCGGGCCACCAACAACACACAACAAGTAGCAGGACGCGGGCCACCAACAACACACAACAAGTAGCAGGACGCGGGCCACCAACAGCACACAACAAGTAGCAGGACGCGGGCCACCAACAACACACAACAAGTAGCAGGACGCGGCCACCAACAGCACACAACAAGTGGCAGGACGCGGGCCACCAACAGCACACAACAAGTAGCAGGACGCGGGCCACCAACAACACACAACAAGTAGCAGGACGCGGGCCACCAACAGCACACAACAAGTGGCAGGACGCGGGCCACCAACAGCACACAACATGTAGCAGGACGCGGGCCACCAACAACACACAACAAGTAGCAGGACGCGGCCACCAACAGCACACAACAAGTGGCAGGACGCGGGCCACCAACAGCACACAACAAGTAGCAGGACGCGGGCCACCAACAACACACAACAAGTAGCGGGACGCGGACCACCAACGGCACACAACAAGTAGCAGGACGCGGGCCACCAACAGCAAACAACAAGTAGCAGGACGCCGGCCACCAACAACACACAACAAGTAGCAGGACGCGGGCCACCAACAACACACAACAAGTAGCAAGCCGCGGGCCACCAACACCACACAACAAGTAGCAGGACGCGGGCCACCAACAACACACAACAAGTAGCAGGACGCGGGCCACCAACAACACACAATAAGTAGCAGGACGCGGGCCGCCAACAGCACACAACAAGTAGCAGGACGCGGGCCACCAACAACACAAAACAAGTAGCAGGACGCGGGCTACCAACAACACACAACAAGTGGCAGGACGCGGGCCACCAACAGCACACAACAAGTGGTAGGACGCGGGCCACCAACAACACACAACAAGTAGCAGGACGCGGGCCACCAACAGCACACAACAAGTAGCAGGACGCGGGCCACCAACAGCACACAACAAGTAGCAGGACGCGGGCCACCAACAACACACAACAATTAGCAGGACGCGGGCCACCAACAGCACACAACAAGTAGCAGGACGCGGGCCTCCAACAACACACAACAAGTAGCAGGACGCGGGCCACCAACAGCACACAACAAGTAGCAGGACGCGGGCCACCAACAACACACAACAAGTAGCAGGACGCGGGCCACCAACAGCACACAACAAGTAGCAGGACGCGGGCCACCAACAGCACACAACAAGTAGCAGGACGCGGGCCACCAACAACACACAACAAGTAGCAGGACGCGGGCCACCAACAGCACACAACAAGTAGCAGGACGCGGGCCACCAACAACACACAACAAGTAGCAGGACGCGGGCCACCAACAGCACACAACAAGTAGCAGGACGCGGGCCACCAACAACACACAACAAGTAGCAGGACGCGGGCCACCAACAGCACACAACAAGTAGCAGGACGCCGGCCACCAACAACACACAACAAGTAGCAGAACGCGGGCCACCAACAACACACAACAAGTAGCAGGACGCGGGCCACCCATAGCCCACAACAAGTAGCAGGACGCGGGCCACCAACAACACACAACAAGTAGCAGGACGCGGGCCACCAACAACACACAACAAGTAGCAGGACGCGGGCCACCAACAGCACACAACAAGTAGCAGGACGCGGGCCACCAACAGCACACAACAAGTAGCAGGACGCGGGCCACCAACAACACGCAACAAGTAGCAGGACGCGGGCCACCAACAACACACAACAAGTAGCAGGACGCCGGCCACCAACAGCACACAACAAGTAGCAGGACGCCGGCCACCAACAGCACACAACAAGTAGCAGGACGCGGGCCACCAACAGCACACAACAAGTAGCAGGACGCGGGCCACCAACAGCACACGACAAGTAGCAGGACGCGGGCCACCAACAACACACAACAAGTAGCAGGACGCCGGCCACCAACAGCACACAACAAGTAGCAGGACGCGGGCCACCAACAACACACAACAAATAGCAGGACGCCGGCCACCAACAGCACACAACAAGTAGCAGGACGCGGGCCACCAGCAACACACAACAAGTAGCAGGACGCGGGCCACCAACAACACACAACAAGTAGCAGGACACCGGCCACCAACAACACACAACAAGTAGCAGGACGCGGGCCACCAACAACACACAACAAGTAGCAGGACGCCGGCCACCAACAGCACACAACAAGTAGCAGGACGCGGGCCACCAACAACACGCAACAAGTAGCAGGACGCGGGCCACCAACAACACACAACAAGTAGCAGGACGCGGGCCACCAACAGCACACAACAAGTAGCAGGACGCGGGCCACCAACAGCACACAACAAGTAGCAGGACGCAGGCCACCATCAACACACAACAAGTAGCAGGACGCGGGCCACCAACAACACACAACAAGTAGCAGGACGCGGGCCACCAACAGCACACAACAAGTAGCAGGACGCGGGCCACCAACAGCACACAACAAGTGGCAGGACGCGGGCCACCAACAACACACAACAAGTAGCTGGACGCGGGCCACCAACAGCACACAACAGGTAGCAGGACGCGGGCCACCAACAGCACACAACAAGTAGCAGGACGCGGGCCACCAACGGCACACAACAAGTAGCAGGACGCGGGCCACCAACAGCACACAACAAGTAGCAGGACGCCGGCACCAACAACACACAACAAGTAGCAGGACGCGGGCCACGAACAGCACACAACAAGTAGCAGGACGCGGGCCACCAACAACACACAACAAGTAGCAGGACGCGGGCCACCAACAACACACAACAAGTAGCAGGACGCGGGCCACCAACAACACACAACAAGTGGCAGGACGCGGGCCACCAACAACACACAACAAGTAGCAGGACGCGGCCACCAACAGCACACAACAAGTAGCAGGACGCGGGCCACCAACAACACACAACAAGTAGCAGGACGCCGGCCACCAACAGCACACAACAAGTAGCAGGCCGCGGGCCACCAACAGCACACAACAAGTAGCAGGACGCGGGCCACCAACAGCAAACAACAAGTAGCAGGACGCGGGCCACCAACAGCACACAACAAGTAGCAGGACGCGGGCCACCAACAACACACAACAAGTAGCAGGACGCGGGCCACCAACAACACACAACAAGTAGCAGGACGCGGGCCACCAACAACACACAACAAGTAGCAGGACGCGGGCCACCAACAGCACACAACAAGTAGCAGGACGCGGGCCACCAACAACACACAACAAGTAGCAGGACGCGGGCCACCAACAACACACAACAAGTAGCAGGACGCGGGCCACCAACAACACACAACAAGTGGCAGGACGCGGGCCACCAACAGCACACAACAAGTGGCAGGACGCGGGCCACCAACAGCACACAACAAGTAGCAGGACGCGGGCCACCAACAGCACACAACAAGTAGCAGGACGCGGGCCACCAACAACACACAACAAGTAGCCGGACGCGGGCCACCAACAGCACACAACAAGTAGCAGGACGCCGGCCACCAACAACACACAACAAGTAGCAGGACGCGGGCCACCAACAGCACACAACAAGTAGCAGGACGCGGGCCACCAACAGTACACAAC
The DNA here is from genome assembly GCA_964019135.1 of Arenicola marina. NCBI lineage: Eukaryota > Metazoa > Annelida > Polychaeta > Arenicolidae > Arenicola > Arenicola marina. The sequence goes on along the minus strand of OZ025249.1, from coordinate 53,723,109 downwards.
AAGTAGCAGGACGCGGGCCACCAACAACACACAACAAGTAGCAGGACGCGGGCCACCAACAACACACAACAAGTAGCAGGACGCGGGCCACCAACAACACACAACAAGTGGCAGGACGCGGGCCACCAACAGCACACAACAAGTGGCAGGACGCGGGCCACCAACAGCACACAACAAGTAGCAGGACGCGGGCCACCAACAACACACAACAAGTAGCAGGACGCGGGCCACCAACAACACACAACAAGTGGCAGGACGCGGGCCACCAACAGCACACAACAAGTGGCAGGACGCGGGCCACCAACAGCACACAACAAGTGGCAGGACGCGGGCCACCAACAGCACACAACAAGTAGCAGGACGCGGGCCACCAACAGCACACAACAAGTAGCAGGACGCGGGCCACCAACAACACACAACAAGTAGCCGGACGCGGGCCACCAACAGCACACAACAAGTAGCAGGACGCGGGCCACCAACAACACACAACAAGTAGCCGGACGCGGGCCACCAACAGCACACAACAAGTAGCAGGACGCCGGCCACCAACAACACACAACAAGTAGCAGGACGCGGGCCACCAACAGCACACAACAAGTAGCAGGACGCGGGCCACCAACAGCACACAACAAGTAGCAGGACGCGGGCCACCAACAACACACAACAAGTAGCAGGACGCGGGCCACCAACAACACACAACAAGTAGCAGGACGCGGGCCACCAACAACACACAACCAGTAGCAGGACGCGGGCCACCAACAACACACAACAAGTAGCAGGACGCGGGCCACCAACAGCACACAACAAGTAGCAGGACGCGGGCCACCAACAGTACACAACAAGTAGCAGGACGCGGGCCACCAACAGCACACAACAAGTAGCAGGACCGGGCCACCAACAACACACAACAAGTAGCAGGACGCGGGCCACCAACAGTACACAACAAGTAGCAGGACCGGGCCACCAACAACACACAACAAGTAGCAGGACGCGGGCCACCAACAGCACACAACAAGTAGCAGGACGCGGGCCACCAACAACACACAACAAGTAGCAGGACGCGGGCCACCAACAACACACAACAAGTAGCAGGACGCGGGCCACCAACAGCACACAACAAGTAGCAGGACGCGGGCCACCAACAACACACAACAAGTAGCAGGACGCGGGCCACCAACAACACACAACAAGTAGCAGGACGCGGGCCACCAACAGTACACAACAAGTAGCAGGACGCGGGCCACCAACAACACACAACAAGTAGCAGGACGCGGGCCACCAACAGCACACAACAAGTAGCAGGACGCGGGCCACCAACAGCACACAACAAGTAGCAGGACGCGGGCCACCAACAGCACACAACAAGTAGCAGGACGCGGGCCACCAACAACACACAACAAGTAGCAGGACGCGGGCCACCAACAGCACACAACAAGTAGCAGGACGCGGCCACCAACAGCACACAACAAGTAGCAGGACGCGGGCCACCAACAACACACAACAAGTGGCAGGACGCGGGCCACCAACAGCCCACAACAAGTAGCAGGACGCGGCCACCAACAGCACACAACATGTAGCAGGACGCGGGCCACCAACAACACACAACAAGTGGCAGGACGCGGGCCACCAACAGCACACAACAAGTAGCAGGACGCGGCCACCAACAGCCCACAACAAGTAGCAGGACGCGGCCACCAACAGCACACAACAAGTAGCAGGACGCGGGCCACCAACAACACACAACAAGTGGCAGGACGCGGGCCACCAACAACACACAACAAGTAGCAGGACGCGGCCACCAACAGCACACAACAAGTAGCAGGACGCGGGCCACCAACAGTACACAACAAGTAGCAGGACGCGGGCCACCAACAGTACACAACAAGTAGCAGGACGCGGGCCACCAACAGCACACAACAAGTAGCAGGACGCGGGCCACCAACAACACACAACAAGTAGCAGGACGCGGGCCACCAACAACACACAACAAGTAGCAGGACGCGGGCCACCAACAGTACACAACAAGTAGCAGGACGCGGGCCACCAACAGCACACAACAAGTAGCAGGACGCGGGCCACCAACAGCACACAACAAGTAGCAGGACGCGGGCCACCAACAACACACAACAAGTAGCAGGACGCGGGCCACCAACAGCACACAACAAGTAGCAGGACGCGGGCCACCAACAGTACACAACAAGTAGCAGGACGCGGGCCACCAACAGCACACAACAAGTAGCAGGACGCGGGCCAACAACAGCACACAACAAGTGGCAGGACGCGGGCCACCAACAACACACAACAAGTAGCAGGACGCGGGCCACCAACAACACACAACAAGTAGCAGGACGCGGGCCACCAACAGTACACAACAAGTAGCAGGACGCGGGCCACCAACAGTACACAACAAGTAGCAGGACGCGGGCCACCAACAGCACACAACAAGTAGCAGGACGCGGGCCACCAACAACACACAACAAGTAGCAGGACGCGGGCCACCAACAGTACACAACAAGTAGCAGGACGCGGGCCACCAACAGCACACAACAAGTAGCAGGACGCGGGCCACCAACAGTACACAACAAGTAGCAGGACGCGGGCCACCAACAACACACAACAAGTAGCAGGACGCGGGCCACCAACAGCACACAACAAGTAGCAGGACGCGGGCCACCAACAGTACACAACAAGTAGCAGGACGCGGGCCACCAACAACACACAACAAGTAGCAGGACGCGGGCCACCAACAGCACACAACAAGTAGCAGGACGCGGGCCACCAACAACACACAACAAGTAGCAGGACGCGGGCCACCAACAGCACACAACAAGTAGCAGGACGCGGGCCACCAACAGCACACAACAAGTAGCAGGACGCGGGCCACCAACAACACACAACAAGTAGCAGGACGCGGGCCACCAACAGTACACAACAAGTAGCAGGACGCGGGCCACCAACAGCACACAACAAGTAGCAGGACGCGGGCCACCAACAGCACACAACAAGTAGCAGGACGCGGGCCACCAACAGCACACAACAAGTAGCAGGACGCGGGCCACCAACAACACACAACAAGTAGCCGGACGCGGGCCACCAACAGCACACAACAAGTAGCAGGACGCCGGCCACCAACAACACACAACAAGTAGCAGGACGCGGGCCACCAACAACACACAACAAGTAGCAGGACGCGGGCCACCAACAGCACACAACAAGTAGCAGGACGCGGGCCACCAACACCACACAACAAGTAGCAGGACGCGGGCCACCAACAACACACAACAAGTAGCAGGACGCGGGCCACCAACAACACACAACAAGTGGCAGGACGCGGGCCACCAACAGCACACAACAAGTAGCAGGACGCGGGCCACCAACAGTACACAACAAGTAGCAGGACGCGGGCCACCAACAACACACAACAAGTAGCAGGACGCGGGCCACCAACAACACACAACAAGTAGCAGGACGCGGGCCACCAACAACACACAACAAGTGGCAGGACGCGGGCCACCAACAGCACACAACAAGTGGCAGGACGCGGGCCACCAACAGCACACAACAAGTAGCAGGACGCGGGCCACCAACAGCACACAACAAGTAGCAGGACGCGGGCCACCAACAACACACAACAAGTAGCCGGACGCGGGCCACCAACAGCACACAACAAGTAGCAGGACGCCGGCCACCAACAACACACAACAAGTAGCAGGACGCGGGCCACCAACAACACACAACAAGTAGCAGGACGCGGGCCACGAACAGCACACAACAAGTAGCAGGACGCGGGCCACCAACAACACACAACAAGTAGCAGGACGCGGGCCACCAACAACACACAACAAGTAGCAGGACGCGGGCCACCAACAACACACAACAAGTGGCAGGACGCGGGCCACCAACAGCACACAACAAGTGGCAGGACGCGGGCCACCAACAGCACACAACAAGTAGCAGGACGCGGGCCACCAACAGCACACAACAAGTAGCAGGACGCGGGCCACCAACAACACACAACAAGTAGCCGGACGCGGGCCACCAACAGCACACAACAAGTAGCAGGACGCCGGCCACCAACAACACACAACAAGTAGCAGGACGCGGGCCACCAACAACACACAACAAGTAGCAGGACGCGGGCCACCAACAGCCCACAACAAGTAGCAGGACGCGGGCCACCAACAACACACAACACGTAGCAGGCCGCGGGCCAACAACAACACACAACAAGCAGCAGGACGCGGGCCACCAACAGCACACAACAAGTGGCAGGACGCGGGCCACCAACAGCACACAACAAGTAGCAGGACGCGGGCCACCAACAACACACAACAAGTAGCAGGACGCGGGCCACCAACAACACACAACAAGTAGCAGGACGCGGGCCACCAACAACACACAACAAGTAGCAGGACGCGGGCCACCAACAACACACAACAAGTAGCAGGACGCGGGCCACCAACGCACACAACAAGTAGCAGGACGCGGGCCACCAACAGCACACAACAAGTAGCAGGACGCCGGCACCAACAACACACAACAAGTAGCAGGACGCGGGCCACGAACAGCACACAACAAGTAGCAGGACGCGGGCCACCAACAGCACACAACAAGTGGCAGGACGCGGGCCACCAACAACACACAACAAGTAGCAGGACGCGGGCCACCAACAACACACAACAAGTAGCAGGACGCGGCCACCAACAGCACACAACAAGTAGCAGGACGCGGGCCACCAACAACACACAACAAGTAGCAGGACGCGGCCACCAACAGCACACAACAAGTAGCAGGACGCGGGCCACCAACAGCACACAACAAGTAGCAGGAAGCGGGCCACCAACAACACACAACAAGTAGCAGGACGCGGGCCACCAACAACACACAACAAGTAGCAGGACGCGGGCCACCAACAGCACACAACAAGTAGCAGGACGCGGGCCACCAACAACACACAACAAGTAGCAGGACGCGGCCACCAACAGCACACAACAAGTGGCAGGACGCGGGCCACCAACAGCACACAACAAGTAGCAGGACGCGGGCCACCAACAACACACAACAAGTAGCAGGACGCGGGCCACCAACAGCACACAACAAGTAGCAGGACGCGGGCCACCAACAGCACACAACATGTAGCAGTACGCGGGCCACCAACAACACACAACAAGTAGCAGGACGCGGCCACCAACAGCACACAACAAGTGGCAGGACGCGGGCCACCAACAGCACACAACAAGTAGCAGGACGCGGGCCACCAACAACACACAACAAGTAGCGGGACGCGGACCACCAACGGCACACAACAAGTAGCAGGACGCGGGCCACCAACAGCAAACAACAAGTAGCAGGACGCCGGCCACCAACAGCACACAACAAGTAGCAGGACGCGGGCCACCAACAACACACAACACTTAGCAGGACGCGGGCCACCAACAGCACACAACAAGTAGCAGGACGCGGGCCACCAACAACACACAACAAGTAGCGGGACGCGGGCCACCAACAGCACACAACAAGTAGCAGGACGCGGGCCACCAACAACACACAACAAGTAGCAGGACGCGGGCCACCAACAACACACAACAAGTAGCAGGACGCGGGCCACCAACAACACACAACAAGTAGCAGGACGCGGGCCACCAACAGCACACAACAAGTAGCAGGACGCGGGCCACCAACAACACACAACAAGTAGCAGGACGCGGGCCACCAACAGCACACAACAAGTAGCAGGACGCGGGCCACCAACAACACACAACAAGAAGCAGGACGCGGGCCACCAACAACACACAACAAGTAGCAGGACGCGGGCCACCAACAGCACACAACAAGTAGCAGGACGCGGGCCACCAACAGCACACAACAAGTAGCAGGACGCCGGCACCAACAGCACATAACAAGTAGCAGGACGCGGGCCACCAACAACACACAACAAGTAGCAGGACGCGGGCCACGAACAGCACACAACAAGTAGCAGGACGCGGGCCACCAACAGCACACAACAAGTGGCAGGACGCGGGCCACCAACAACACACAACAAGTAGCAGGACGCGGGCCACCAACAACACACAACAAGTAGCAGGACGCGGCCACCAACAGCACATAACAAGTAGCAGGACGCGGGCCACCAACAACACACAACAAGTAGCAGGACGCGGGCCACCAACAGCACACAATAAGTAGCAGGACGCGGGCCACCAACAACACACAACAAGTAGCAGGACGCGGCCACCAACAGCACACAACAAGTGGCAGGACGCGGGCCACCAACAGCACACAACAAGTAGCAGGACGCGGGCCACCAACAACACACAACAAGTAGCAGGACGCGGGCCACCAACAGCACACAACAAGTGGCAGGAGGCGGGCCACCAACAGCACACAACATGTAGCAGGACGCGGGCCACCAACAACACACAACAAGTAGCAGGACGCGGCCACCAACAGCACACAACAAGTGGCAGGACGCGGGCCACCAACAGCACACAACAAGTAGCAGGACGCGGGCCACCAACAACACACAACAAGTAGCGGGACGCGGACCACCAACGGCACACAACAAGTAGCAGGACGCGGGCCACCAACAGCAAACAACAAGTAGCAGGACGCCGGCCACAAACAACACACAACAAGTAGCAGGACGCGGGCCACCAACAACACACAACAAGTAGCAAGCCGCGGGCCACCAACACCACACAACAAGTAGCAGGACGCGGGCCACCAACAGCACACAACAAGTAGCAGGACGCGGGCCACCAACAGCACACAACAAGTAGCAGGACGCAGGCCACCATCAACACACAACAAGTAGCAGGACGCGGGCCACCAACAACACACAACAAGTAGCAGGACGCGGGCCACCAACAGCACACAACAAGTAGCAGGACGCGGGCCACCAACAGCACACAACAAGTGGCAGGACGCGGGCCACCAACAACACACAACAAGTAGCTAGACGCGGGCCACCAACAGCACACAACAAGTAGCAGGACGCGGGCCACCAACAGCACACAACAAGTAGCAGGACGCGGGCCACCAACGGCACACAACAAGTAGCAGGACGCGGGCCACCAACAGCACACAACAAGTAGCAGGACGCCGGCACCAACAACACACAACAAGTAGCAGGACGCGGGCCACGAACAGCACACAACAAGTAGCAGGACGCGGGCCACCAACAGCACACAACAAGTGGCAGGACGCGGGCCACCAACAACACACAACAAGTAGCAGGACGCGGGCCACCAACAACACACAACAAGTAGCAGGACGCGGCCACCAACAGCACACAACAAGTAGCAGGACGCGGGCCACCAACAACACACAACAAGTAGCAGGACGCGGCCACCAACAGCACACAACAAGTAGCAGGACGCGGGCCACCAACAACACACAACAAGTAGCAGGACGCGGGCCACCAACAACACACAACAAGTGGCAGGACGCGGGCCACCAACAGCACACAACAAGTGGCAGGACGCGGGCCACCAACAGCACACAACAAGTAGCAGCACGCGGGCCACCAACAGCACACAACAAGTAGCAGGACGCGGGCCACCAACAACACACAACAAGTAGCCGGACGCGGGCCACCAACAGCACACAACAAGTAGCAGGACGCCGGCCACCAACAACACACAACAAGTAGCAGGACGCGGGCCACCAACAACACACAACAAGTAGCAGGACGCGGGCCACCAACAGCCCACAACAAGTAGCAGGACGCGGGCCACCAACAACACACAACACGTAGCAGGCCGCGGGCCACCAACAACACACAACAAGCAGCAGGACGCGGGCCACCAACAGCACACAACAAGTGGCAGGACGCGGGCCACCAACAGCACACAACAAGTAGCAGGACGCGGGCCACCAACAGCACACAACAAGTAGCAGGACGGGGGCCACCAACAACACACAACAAGTAGCAGGACGCGGGCCACCAACAACACACAACAAGTAGCAGGACGCGGGCCACCAACAGCACACAACAAGTAGCAGGACGCGGGCCACCAACAACACACAACAAGTAGCAGGACGCGGGCCACCAACAGCACACAACAAGTAGCAGGACGCGGGCCACCAACAACACACAACAAGTAGCAGGACGCGGGCCACCAACAACACACAACAAGTAGCAGGACGCGGGCCACCAACAGCACACAACAAGTAGCAGGACGCGGGCCACCAACAGCACACAACAAGTAGCAGGACGCCGGCACCAACAACACACAACAAGTAGCAGGACGCGGGCCACGAACAGCACACAACAAGTAGCAGGACGCGGGCCACCAACAGCACACAACAAGTGGCAGGACGCGGGCCACCAACAACACACAACAAGTAGCAGGACGCGGCCACCAACAGCACACAACAAGTAGCAGGACGCGGGCCACCAACAACACACAACAAGTAGCAGGACGCGGCCACCAACAGCACACAACAAGTAGCAGGACGCTGGCCACCAACAACACACAACAAGTAGCAGGACGCGGCCACCAACAGCACACAACAAGTAGCAGGACGCGGGCCACCAACAGCACACAACAAGTAGCAGGAAGCGGGCCACCAACAACACACAACAAGTAGCAGGACGCGGGCCACCAACAACACACAACAAGTAGCAGGACGCGGGCCACCAACAGCACACAACAAGTAGCAGGACGCGGGCCACCAACAACACACAACAAGTAGCAGGACGCGGCCACCAAGAGCACACAACAAGTGGCAGGACGCGGGCCACCAACAGCACACAACAAGTAGCAGGACGCGGGCCACCAACAACACACAACAAGTAGCAGGACGCGGGCCACCAACAGCACACAACAAGTAGCAGGACGCGGGCCACCAACAGCACACAACATGTAGCAGGACGCGGGCCACCAACAACACACAACAAGTAGCAGGACGCGGCCACCAACAGCACACAACAAGTGGCAGGACGCGGGCCACCAACAGCACACAACAAGTAGCAGGACGCGGGCCACCAACAACACACAACAAGTAGCGGGACGCGGACCACCAACGGCACACAACAAGTAGCAGGACGCGGGCCACCAACAGCAAACAACAAGTAGCAGGACGCCGGCCACCAACAACACACAACAAGTAGCAGGACGCGGGCCACCAACAGCACACAACAAGTAGCAGGACGCGGGCCACCAACAGCACACAACAAGTAGCAGGACGCGGGCCACCAACAACACACAACACTTAGCAGGACGCGGGCCACCAACAGCACACAACAAGTAGCAGGACGCGGGCCACCAACAACACACAACAAGTAGCAGGACGCGGGCCACCAACAGCACACAACAAGTAGCAGGACGCGGGCCACCAACAACACACAACAAGTAGCAGGACGCGGGCCACCAACAGCACACAACAAGTAGCAGGACGCGGGCCACCAACAGCACACAACAAGTAGCAGGACGCGGGCCACCAACAACACAAAACAAGTAGCAGGACGCGGGCCACCAACAGCACACAACAAGTAGCAGGACGCGGGCCACCAACAACACACAACAAGTAGCGGGACGCCGGCCACCAACAGCACACAACAAGTAGCAGGACGCGGGCCACCAACAACCCACAACAAGTAGCAGGACGCGGGCCACCAACAGCACACAACAAGTAGCAGGACGCCGGCCACCAACAACACACAACAAGTAGCAGGACGCGGGCCACCAACAACACACAACAAGTAGCAGGACGCGGGCCACCAACAGCCCACAACAAGTAGCAGGACGCGGGCCACCAACAACACACAACAAGTAGCAGGACGCGGGCCACCAACAACACACAACAAGTAGCAGGACGCGGGCCACCAACAGCACACAACAAGTAGCAGGACGCGGGCCACGAACAGCACACAACAAGTAGCAGGACGCGGGCCACCAACAACACACAACAAGTAGCAGGACGCGGGCCACCAACAGCACACAACAAGTAGCAGGACGCCGGCCACCAACAGCACACAACAAGTAGCAGGACGCGGGCCACCAACAACACACAACAAGTAGCAGGACGCGGCCACCAACAGCACACAACAAGTAGCAGGACGCCGGCCACCAACAGCATACAACAAGTAGCAGGACGCGGGCCACCAACAACACACAACAAGTAGCAGGACGCGGGCCACCAACAACACACAACAAGTAGCAGGACGCGGGCCACCAACAGCACACAACAAGTAACAGGACGCGGGCCGCCAACAGCACACAACAAGTAGCAGGACGCCGTCACCAACAACACACAACAAGTAGCAGGACGCGGGCCACGAACAGCACAAAACAAGTAGCAGGACGCGGGCCACCAACAGCACACAACAAGTGGCAGGACGCGGGCCACCAACAACACACAACAAGTAGCAGGACGCGGGCCACCAACAACACACAACAAGTAGCAGGACGCGGCCACCAACAGCACACAACAAGTAGCAGGACGCGGGCCACCAACAACACACAACAAGTAGCAGGACGCGGCCACCAACAGCACACAACAAGTAGCAGGACGCGGGCCACCAACAACACACAACAAGTGGCAGGACGCGGGCCACCAACAACACACAACAAATGGCAGGACGCGGGCCACCAACAGCACACAACAAGTGGCAGGACGCGGGCCACCAACAGCACACAACAAGTAGCAGGACGCGGGCCACCAACAGCACACAACAAGTAGCAGGACGCGGGCCACCAACAACACACAACAAGTAGCCGGACGCGGGCCACCAACAGCACACAACAAGTAGCAGGACGCCGGCCACCAACAACACACAACAAGTAGCAGGACGCGGGCCACCAACAACACACAACAAGTAGCAGGACGCGGGCCACCAACAGCCCACAACAAGTAGCAGGACGCGGGCCACCAACAACACACAACAAGTAGCAGGCCGCGGGCCACCAACAACACACAACAAGCAGCAGGACGCGGGCCACCAACAGCACACAACAAGTGGCAGGACGCGGGCCACCAACAGCACACAACAAGTAGCAGGACGCGGGCCACCAACAGCACACAACAAGTAGCAGGACGCGGGCCACCAACAACACACAACAAGTAGCAGGACGCGGGCCACCAACAACACACAACAAGTAGCAGGACGCGGGCCACCAACAGCACACAACAAGTAGCAGGACCCGGGCCACCAACAACACACAACAAGTAGCAGGACGCGGGCCACCAACAGCACACAACAAGTAGCAGGACGCGGGCCACCAACAACACACAACAAGAAGCAGGACGCGGGCCACCAACAACACACAACAAGTAGCAGGACGCGGGCCACCAACAGCACACAACAAGTAGCAGGACGCGGGCCACCAACAGCACACAACAAGTAGCAGGACGCCGGCACCAACAACACACAACAAGTAGCAGGACGCGGGCCACGAACAGCACACAACAAGTAGCAGGACGCGGGCCACCAACAGCACACAACAAGTGGCAGGACGCGGGCCACCAACAACACACAACAAGTAGCAGGACGCGGGCCACCAACAACACACAACAAGTAGCAGGACGCGGCCACCAACAGCACACAACAAGTAGCAGGACGCGGGCCACCAACAACACACAACAAGTAGCAGGACGCGGCCACCAACAGCACACAACAAGTAGCAGGACGCGGGCCACCAACAGCACACAACAAGTAGCAGGACGCGGGCCACCAACAGCACACAACAAGTAGCAGGACGCGGGCCACCAACAGCAAACAACAAGTAGCAGGACGCGGGCCACAAACAGCACACAACAAGTAGCAGGACGCGGCCACCAACAACACACAACAAGTAGCAGGACGCGGCCACCAACAGCACACAACAAGTAGCAGGACGCGGGCCACCAACAGCACACAACAAGTAGCAGGACGCGGGCCACCAACAGCACACAACAAGTAGCAGGACGCGGGCCACCAACAGCACACAACAAGTAGCAGGACGCGGGCCACCAACAGCAAACAACAAGTAGCAGGACGCGGGCCACCAACAACACACAACAAGTAGCAGGACGCGGGCCACCAACAACACACAACAAGTAGCAGGACGCGGGCCACCAACAGCACACAACAAGTAGCAGGACGCGGGCCACCAACAACACACAACAAGTAGCAGGACGCGGCCACCAACAGCACACAACAAGTGGCAGGACGCGGGCCACCAACAGCACACAACAAGTAGCAGGACGCGGGCCACCAACAACACACAACAAGTAGCAGGACGCGGGCCACCAACAGCACACAACAAGTGGCAGGACGCGGGCCACCAACAGCACACAACATGTAGCAGGACGCGGGCCACCAACAACACACAACAAGTAGCAGGACGCGGCCACCAACAGCACACAACAAGTGGCAGGACGCGGGCCACCAACAGCACACAACAAGTAGCAGGACGCGGGCCACCAACAACACACAACAAGTAGCGGGACGCGGACCACCAACGGCACACAACAAGTAGCAGGACGCGGGCCACCAACAGCAAACAACAAGTAGCAGGACGCCGGCCACCAACAACACACAACAAGTAGCAGGACGCGGGCCACCAACAACACACAACAAGTAGCAAGCCGCCGGCCACCAACACCACACAACAAGTAGCAGGACGCGGGCCACCAACAACACACAACAAGTAGCAGGACGCGGGCCACCAACAACACACAATAAGTAGCAGGACGCGGGCCGCCAACAGCACACAACAAGTAGCAGGACGCGGGCCACCAACAACACAAAACAAGTAGCAGGACGCGGGCCACCAACAGCACACAACAAGTGGCAGGACGCGGGCCACCAACAGCACACAACAAGTGGTAGGACGCGGGCCACCAACAACACACAACAAGTAGCAGGACGCGGGCCACCAACAGCACACAACAAGTAGCAGGACGCGGGCCACCAACAGCACACAACAAGTAGCAGGACGCGGGCCACCAACAACACACAACAATCAGCAGGACGCGGGCCACCAACAGCACACAACAAGTAGCAGGACGCGGGCCACCAACAACACACAACAAGTAGCAGGACGCGGGCCACCAACAGCACACAACAAGTAGCAGGACGCGGGCCACCAACAACACACAACAAGTAGCAGGACGCGGGCCACCAACAGCACACAACAAGTAGCAGGACGCGGGCCACCAACAGCACACAACAAGTAGCAGGACGCGGGCCACCAACAACACACAACAAGTAGCAGGACGCGGGCCACCAACAGCACACAACAAGTAGCAGGACGCGGGCCACCAACAACACACAACAAGTAGCAGGACGCCGGCACCAACAACACACAACAAGTAGCAGGACGCGGGCCACGAACAGCACACAACAAGTAGCAGGACGCGGGCCACCAACAGCACACAACAAGTGGCAGGACGCGGGCCACCAACAACACACAACAAGTAGCAGGACGCGGGCCACCAACAACACACAACAAGTAGCAGGACGCGGCCACCAACAGCACACAACAAGTAGCAGGACGCGGGCCACCAACAACACACAACAAGTAGCAGGACGCGGCCACCAACAGCACACAACAAGTAGCAGGACGCGGGCCACCAACAACACACAACAAGTAGCAGGACGCGGGCCACCAACAACACACAACAAGTGGCAGGACGCGGGCCACCAACAGCACACAACAAGTGGCAGGACGCGGGCCACCAACAGCACACAACAAGTAGCAGGACGCGGGCCACCAACAGCACACAACAAGTAGCAGGACGCGGGCCACCAACAACACACAACAAGTAGCCGGACGCGGGCCACCAACAGCACACAACAAGTAGCAGGACGCCGGCCACCAACAACACACAACAAGTAGCAGGACGCGGGCCACCAACAACACACAACAAGTAGCAGGACGCGGGCCACCAACAGCCCACAACAAGTAGCAGGACGCGGGCCACCAACAACACACAACACGTAGCAGGCCGCGGGCCACCAACAACACACAACAAGCAGCAGGACGCGGGCCACCAACAGCACACAACAAGTGGCAGGACGCGGGCCACCAACAGCACACAACAAGTAGCAGGACGCGGGCCACCAACAGCACACAACAAGTAGCAGGACGGGGGCCACCAACAACACACAACAAGTAGCAGGACGCGGGCCACCAACAACACACAACAAGTAGCAGGACGCGGGCCACCAACAGCACACAACAAGTAGCAGGACGCGGGCCACCAACAACACACAACAAGTAGCAGGACGCGGGCCACCAACAGCACACAACAAGTAGCAGGACGCGGGCCACCAACAACACACAACAAGTAGCAGGACGCGGGCCACCAACAACACACAACAAGTAGCAGGACGCGGGCCACCAACAGCACACAACAAGTAGCAGGACGCGGGCCACCAACAGCACACAACAAGTAGCAGGACGCCGGCACCAACAACACACAACAAGTAGCAGGACGCGGGCCACGAACAGCACACAACAAGTAGCAGGACGCGGGCCACCAACAGCACACAACAAGTGGCAGGACGCGGGCCACCAACAACACACAACAAGTAGCAGGACGCGGCCACCAACAGCACACAACAAGTAGCAGGACGCGGGCCACCAACAACACACAACAAGTAGCAGGACGCGGCCACCAACAGCACACAACAAGTAGCAGGACGCGGGCCACCAACAACACACAACAAGTAGCAGGACGCGGCCACCTACAGCACACAACAAGTAGCAGGACGCGGGCCACCAACAGCACACAACAAGTAGCAGGAAGCGGGCCACCAACAACACACAACAAGTAGCAGGACGCGGGCCACCAACAACACACAACAAGTAGCAGGACGCGGGCCACCAACAGCACACAACAAGTAGCAGGACGCGGGCCACCAACAACACACAACAAGTAGCAGGACGCGGCCACCAACAGCACACAACAAGTGGCAGGACGCGGGCCACCAACAGCACACAACAAGTAGCAGGACGCGGGCCACCAACAACACACAACAAGTAGCAGGACGCGGGCCACCAACAGCACACAACAAGTAGCAGGACGCGGGCCACCAACAGCACACAACATGTAGCAGGACGCGGGCCACCAACAACACACAACAAGTAGCAGGACGCGGCCACCAACAGCACACAACAAGTGGCAGGACGCGGGCCACCAACAGCACACAACAAGTAGCAGGACGCGGGCCACCAACAACACACAACAAGTAGCGGGACGCGGACCACCAACGGCACACAACAAGTAGCAGGACGCGGGCCACCAACAGCAAACAACAAGTAGCAGGACGCCGGCCACCAACAACACACAACAAGTAGCAGGACGCGGGCCACCAACAGCACACAACAAGTAGCAGGACGCGGGCCACCAACAGCACACAACAAGTAGCAGGACGCGGGCCACCAACAACACACAACACTTAGCAGGACGCGGGCCACCAACAGCACACAACAAGTAGCAGGACGCGGGCCACCAACAACACACAACAAGTAGCAGGACGCGGGCCACCAACAGCACACAACAAGTAGCAGGACGCGGGCCACCAACAACACACAACAAGTAGCAGGACGCGGGCCACCAACAGCACACAACAAGTAGCAGGACGCGGGCCACCAACAGCACACAACAAGTAGCAGGACGCGGGCCACCAACAACACAAAACAAGTAGCAGGACGCGGGCCACCAACAGCACACAACAAGTAGCAGGACGCGGGCCACCAACAACACACAACAAGTAGCGGGACGCCGGCCACCAACAGCACACAACAAGTAGCAGGACGCGGGCCACCAACAACCCACAACAAGTAGCAGGACGCGGGCCACCAACAGCACACAACAAGTAGCAGGACGCCGGCCACCAACAACACACAACAAGTAGCAGGACGCGGGCCACCAACAACACACAACAAGTAGCAGGACGCGGGCCACCAACAGCCCACAACAAGTAGCAGGACGCGGGCCACCAACAACACACAACAAGTAGCAGGACGCGGGCCACCAACAACACACAACAAGTAGCAGGACGCGGGCCACCAACAGCACACAACAAGTAGCAGGACGCGGGCCACGAACAGCACACAACAAGTAGCAGGACGCGGGCCACCAACAACACACAACAAGTAGCAGGACGCGGGCCACCAACAGCACACAACAAGTAGCAGGACGCCGGCCACCAACAGCACACAACAAGTAGCAGGACGCGGGCCACCAACAACACACAACAAGTAGCAGGACGCGGCCACCAACAGCACACAACAAGTAGCAGGACGCCGGCCACCAACAGCATACAACAAGTAGCAGGACGCCGGCCACCAACAACACACAACAAGTAGCAGGACGCGGGCCACCAACAACACACAACAAGTAGCAGGACGCGGGCCACCAACAGCACACAACAAGTAACAGGACGCGGGCCACCAACAGCACACAACAAGTAGCAGGACGCCGGCACCAACAACACACAACAAGTAGCAGGACGCGGGCCACGAACAGCACACAACAAGTAGCAGGACGCGGGCCACCAACAGCACACAACAAGTGGCAGGACGCGGGCCACCAACAACACACAACAAGTAGCAGGACGCGGGCCACCAACAACACACAACAAGTAGCAGGACGCGGCCACCAACAGCACACAACAAGTAGCAGGACGCGGGCCACCAACAACACACAACAAGTAGCAGGACGCGGCCACCGACAGCACACAACAAGTAGCAGGACGCGGGCCACCAACAACACACAACAAGTGGCAGGACGCGGGCCACCAACAACACACAACAAGTGGCAGGACGCGGGCCACCAACAGCACACAACAAGTGGCAGGACGCGGGCCACCAACAGCACACAACAAGTAGCAGGACGCGGGCCACCAACAGCACACAACAAGTAGCAGGACGCGGGCCACCAACAACACACAACAAGTAGCCGGACGCGGGCCACCAACAGCACACAACAAGTAGCAGGACGCCGGCCACCAACAACACACAACAAGTAGCAGGACGCGGGCCACCAACAACACACAACAAGTAGCAGGACGCGGGCCACCAACAGCCCACAACAAGTAGCAGGACGCGGGCCACCAACAACACACAACAAGTAGCAGGCCGCGGGCCACCAACAACACACAACAAGCAGCAGGACGCGGGCCACCAACAGCACACAACAAGTGGCAGGACGCGGGCCACCAACAGCACACAACAAGTAGCAGGACGCGGGCCACCAACAGCACACAACAAGTAGCAGGACGCGGGCCACCAACAACACACAACAAATAGCAGGACGCGGGCCACCAACAACACACAACAAGTAGCAGGACGCGGGCCACCAACAGCACACAACAAGTAGCAGGACCCGGGCCACCAACAACACACAACAAGTAGCAGGACGCGGGCCACCAACAGCACACAACAAGTAGCAGGACGCGGGCCACCAACAACACACAACAAGAAGCAGGACGCGGGCCACCAACAACACACAACAAGTAGCAGGACGCGGGCCACCAACAGCACACAACAAGTAGCAGGACGCGGGCCACCAACAGCACACAACAAGTAGCAGGACGCCGGCACCAACAACACACAACAAGTAGCAGGACGCGGGCCACGAACAGCACACAACAAGTAGCAGGACGCGGGCCACCAACAGCACACAACAAGTGGCAGGACGCGGGCCACCAACAACACACAACAAGTAGCAGGACGCGGGCCACCAACAACACACAACAAGTAGCAGGACGCGGCCACCAACAGCACACAACAAGTAGCAGGACGCGGGCCACCAACAACACACAACAAGTAGCAGGACGCGGCCACCAACAGCACACAACAAGTAGCAGGACGCGGGCCACCAACAGCACACAACAAGTAGCAGGACGCGGGCCACCAACAACACACAACAAGTAGCAGGACGCGGGCCACCAACAACACACAACAAGTAGCAGGACGCGGGCCACCAACAGCACACAACAAGTAGCAGGACGCGGGCCACCAACAACACACAACAAGTAGCAGGACGCGGCCACCAACAGCACACAACAAGTGGCAGGACGCGGGCCACCAACAGCACACAACAAGTAGCAGGACGCGGGCCACCAACAACACACAACAAGTAGCAGGACGCGGGCCACCAACAGCACACAACAAGTGGCAGGACGCGGGCCACCAACAGCACACAACATGTAGCAGGACGCGGGCCACCAACAACACACAACAAGTAGCAGGACGCGGCCACCAACAGCACACAACAAGTGGCAGGACGCGGGCCACCAACAGCACACAACAAGTAGCAGGACGCGGGCCACCAACAACACACAACAAGTAGCGGGACGCGGACCACCAACGGCACACAACAAGTAGCAGGACGCGGGCCACCAACAGCAAACAACAAGTAGCAGGACGCCGGCCACCAACAACACACAACAAGTAGCAGGACGCGGGCCACCAACAACACACAACAAGTAGCAAGCCGCGGGACACCAACACCACACAACAAGTAGCAGGACGCGGGCCACCAACAACACACAACAAGTAGCAGGACGCGGGCCACCAACAACACACAATAAGTAGCAGGACGCGGGCCGCCAACAGCACACAACAAGTAGCAGGACGCGGGCCACCAACAACACAAAACAAGTAGCAGGACGCGGGCCACCAACAACACACAACAAGTGGCAGGACGCGGGCCACCAACAGCACACAACAAGTGGTAGGACGCGGGCCACCAACAACACACAACAAGTAGCAGGACGCGGGCCACCAACAGCACACAACAAGTAGCAGGACGCGGGCCACCAACAGCACACAACAAGTAGCAGGACGCGGGCCACCAACAACACACAACAATTAGCAGGACGCGGGCCACCAACAGCACACAACAAGTAGCAGGACGCGGGCCACCAACAACACACAACAAGTAGCAGGACGCGGGCCACCAACAGCACACAACAAGTAGCAGGACGCGGGCCACCAACAACACACAACAAGTAGCAGGACGCGGGCCACCAACAGCACACAACAAGTAGCAGGACGCGGGCCACCAACAGCACACAACAAGTAGCAGGACGCGGGCCACCAACAACACACAACAAGTAGCAGGACGCGGGCCACCAACAGCACACAACAAGTAGCAGGACGCGGGCCACCAACAACACACAACAAGTAGCAGGACGCCGGCCACCAACAGCACACAACAAGTAGCAGGACGCGGGCCACCAACAACACACAACAAGTAGCAGGACGCGGGCCACCAACAGCACACAACAAGTAGCAGGACGCCGGCCACCAACAACACACAACAAGTAGCAGAACGCGGGCCACCAACAACACACAACAAGTAGCAGGACGCGGGCCACCAATAGCCCACAACAAGTAGCAGGACGCGGGCCACCAACAACACACAACAAGTAGCAGGACGCGGGCCACCAACAACACACAACAAGTAGCAGGACGCGGGCCACCAACAGCACACAACAAGTAGCAGGACGCGGGCCACCAACAGCACACAACAAGTAGCAGGACGCGGGCCACCAACAACACGCAACAAGTAGCAGGACGCGGGCCACCAACAACACACAACAAGTAGCAGGACGCCGGCCACCAACAGCACACAACAAGTAGCAGGACGCCGGCCACCAACAGCACACAAGTAGCAGGACGCGGGCCACCAACAGCACACAACAAGTAGCAGGACGCGGGCCACCAACAGCACACGACAAGTAGCAGGACGCGGGCCACCAACAACACACAACAAGTAGCAGGACGCCGGCCACCAACAGCACACAACAAGTAGCAGGACGCGGGCCACCAACAACACAAAACAAGTAGCAGGACGCCGGCCACCAACAGCACACAACAAGTAGCAGGACGCGGGCCACCAACAACACACAACAAGTAGCAGGACGCGGGCCACCAACAACACACAACAAGTAGCAGGACACCGGCCACCAACAACACACAACAAGTAGCAGGACGCGGGCCACCAACAACGCACAACAAGTAGCAGGACGCCGGCCACCAACAGCACACAACAAGTAGCAGGACGCGGGCCACCAACAACACGCAACAAGTAGCAGGACGCGGGCCACCAACAACACACAACAAGTAGCAGGACGCGGGCCACCAACAGCACACAACAAGTAGCAGGACGCGGGCCACCAACAGCACACAACAAGTAGCAGGACGCGGGCCACCATCAACACACAACAAGTAGCAGGACGCGGGCCACCAACAACACACAACAAGTAGCAGGACGCGGGCCACCAACAGCACACAACAAGTAGCAGGACGCGGGCCACCAACAGCACACAACAAGTGGCAGGACGCGGGCCACCAACAACACACAACAAGTAGCTGGACGCGGGCCACCAACAGCACACAACAGGTAGCAGGACGCGGGCCACCAACAGCACACAACAAGTAGCAGGACGCGGGCCACCAACAACACACAACAAGTAACAGGACGCGGGCCACCAACAACACACAACAAGTAGCAGGACGCCGGCCACCAACAGCACACAACAAGTAGCAGGACGCGGGCCACCAACAGCACACAACAAGTAGCCGGACGCGGGCCACCAACAGCACACAACAAGTAGCAGGACGCGGGCCACCAACAACACACAACAAGTAGCAGGACGCCGGCCACCAACAACACACAACAAGCAGCAGGACGCGGGCCACCAACAACACACAACAAGTAGCAGGACGCCGGCCACCAACAGCACACAACAAGTAGCAGGACGCGGGCCACCAACAACACGCAACAAGTAGCAGGACGCGGGCTACCAACAACACACAACAAGTAGCAGGACGCGGGCCACCAACAGCACACAACAAGTAGCAGGACGCGGGCCACCAACAGCACACAACAAGTAGCAGGACGCGGGCCACAAACAACACACAACAAGTAGCAGGACGCGGGCCACCAACAGCACACAACAAGTAGCAGGACACGGGCCACCAACAACACACAACAAGTAGCAGGACGCGGGCCACCAACAGCACACAACAAGTAGCAGGACGCGGGCCACCAACAGCACACAAGTGGCAGGACGCGGGCCACCAACAACACACAACAAGTAGCTGGACGCAGGCCACCAACAGCACACAACAAGTAGCAGGACGCGGGCCTCCAACAGCACACAACAAGTGGCAGGACGCGGGCCACCAACAACACACAACAAGTAGCAGGACGCGGCCACCAACAGCGCACAACAAGTAGCAGGACGCGGGCCACCAACAACACACAACAAGTAGCAGGGCGCCGGCCACCAACAACACACAACAAGTAGCAGGACGCGGGCCACCAACAACACACAACAAGTAGCAGGACGCGGACCACCAACAGCACACAACAAGTAGCAGGACGCGGGCCACCAACAGCACACAACAAGTAGCAGGACGCCGGCCACCAACAACACACAACAAGTAGCAGGACGCGGGCCACCAGCAGCACACAACAAGTAGCAGGACGCGGGCCACCAACAGCACACAACAAGTAGCAGGACGCGGGCCACCAACAGCACACAAGTTGCAGGACGCGGGCCACCAACAGCACACAACAAGTAGCAGAACGCGGGCCACCAACAACACACAACAAGTAGCAGGACGCGGGCCACCAACAGCACGCAACAAGTAGCAGGACGCGGGCCACCAACAACACACAACAAGTAGCAGGACGCGGGCCACCAACAGCACACGACAAGTACCAGGACGCGGGCCACCAACAACACACAACAAGTAGCCGGACGCCGGCCACCAACCGCACACAACAAGTAGCAGGGCGCGGGCCACCAACACCACACAACAAGTAGGAGGACGCGGGCCACCAACAGCACACAACAAGTAGCAGGACGCGGGCCACCAACAGCACGCAACAAGTAGCAGAACGCGGGCCACCAACAGCACACAACAAGTAGCAGGACGCGGGCCACCAACAGCACACAACAAGTAGTAGGACGCGGGCCACCAACAGCACACAACAAGTAGCAGGACGCGGGCCACCAATAACACACAAGTAGCAGGACGGGCCAACAACAGCACACAACAAGTAGCAGGACGCGGGCCACCAACAACACACAACAAGTAGCAGGACGCGGGCCACCAACAGCTCACAACAAGTAGCAGGACGCGGGCCACCAACAGCACACAACAAGTAGCAGGACGCGGGCCACCAACAACACACAACAAGTAGCAGGACGCGGGCCACCAACAGCACACAACAAGTAGCAGGACGCGGGCCACCAACAGCACACAACAAGTAGCAGGACGCGGGCTACCAACAACACACAACAAGTAGCAGGACGCTGGCCACCAACAGCACACAACAAGTAGCAGGACGCGGGCCACCAACAACACACAACAAGTAGCAGGACGCGGGCCACTAACAACACACAACAAGTAGCAGGACGAGGGCCTCCAACAGCACACAACAAGTGGCAGGACGCGGGCCACCAACAACACACAACAAGTAGCAGGACGCGGCCACCAACAGCGCACAACAAGTAGCAGGACGCGGGCCACCAACAACACACAACAAGTAGCAGGGCGCCGGCCACCAACAACACACAACAAGTAGCAGGACGCGGGCCACCAACAACACACAACAAGTAGCAGGACGCGGACCACCAACAGCACACAACAAGTAGCAGGACGCGGGCCACCAACAGCACACAACAAGTAGCAGGACGCCGGCCACCAACAACACACAACAAGTAGCAGGACGCGGGCCACCAGCAGCACACAACAAGTAGCAGGACGCGGGCCACCAACAGCACACAACAAGTAGCAGGACGCGGGCCACCAACAGCACACAAGTTGCAGGACGCGGGCCACCAACAGCACACAACAAGTAGCAGAACGCGGGCCACCAACAACACACAACAAGTAGCAGGACGCGGGCCACCAACAGCACGCAACAAGTAGCAGGACGCGGGCCACCAACAACACACAACAAGTAGCAGGACGCGGGCCACCAACAGCACACGACAAGTACCAGGACGCGGGCCACCAACAACACACAACAAGTAGCCGGACGCCGGCCACCAACCGCACACAACAAGTAGCAGGGCGCGGGCCACCAACACCACACAACAAGTAGGAGGACGCGGGCCACCAACAGCACACAACAAGTAGCAGGACGCGGGCCACCAACAGCACGCAACAAGTAGCAGAACGCGGGCCACCAACAGCACACAACAAGTAGCAGGACGCGGGCCACCAACAGCACACAACAAGTAGTAGGACGCGGGCCACCAACAGCACACAACAAGTAGCAGGACGCGGGCCACCAATAACACACAAGTAGCAGGACGGGCCAACAACAGCACACAACAAGTAGCAGGACGCGGGCCACCAACAACACACAACAAGTAGCAGGACGCGGGCCACCAACAGCTCACAACAAGTAGCAGGACGCGGGCCACCAACAGCACACAACAAGTAGCAGGACGCGGGCCACCAACAACACACAACAAGTAGCAGGACGCGGGCCACCAACAGCACACAACAAGTAGCAGGACGCGGGCCACCAACAGCACACAACAAGTAGCAGGACGCGGGCTACCAACAACACACAACAAGTAGCAGGACGCTGGCCACCAACAGCACACAACAAGTAGCAGGACGCGGGCCACCAACAACACACAACAAGTAGCAGGACGCGGGCCACTAACAACACACAACAAGTAGCAGGACGAGGGCCACCAACAGCACACAACAAGTAGCAGGACGCGGGCCACCAACAGCACACAACAAGTAGCAGGACGCGGGCCACCAACAGCACACAACAAGTAGCAGGACGCGGGCCACCAACAACACACAACAAGTAGCA
Organism: Arenicola marina; assembly: GCA_964019135.1. Classification (NCBI taxonomy): domain Eukaryota; kingdom Metazoa; phylum Annelida; class Polychaeta; family Arenicolidae; genus Arenicola; species Arenicola marina. Next base: position 53,699,310 of record OZ025249.1, on the reverse strand, counting down.
GGACGCGGGCCACCAACAGCACACAACAAGTAGCAGGACGCGGGCCACCAACAGCACACAACAAGTAGCAGGACGCGGGCTACCAACAACACACAACAAGTAGCAGGACGCTGGCCACCAACAGCACACAACAAGTAGCAGGACGCGGGCCACCAACAACACACAACAAGTAGCAGGACGCGGGCCACTAACAACACACAACAAGTAGCAGGACGCGGGCCACCAACAGCACACAACAAGTAGCAGGACGCGGGCCACCAACAGCACACAACAAGTAGCAGGACGCGGGCCACCAACAGCACACAACAAGTAGCAGGACGGGGGCCACTAACAACACGCAACAAGTAGCAGAACGCGGGCCACCAACAGCACACAACATGTAGCAGGACGCGGGCCACCAACAGCACACAACAAGTAGCAGGACGCGGGCCACTAACAACACACAACAAGTAGGGGGACGCGGGCCACTAACAACACACAACAAGTAGCAGGACGCGGGCCACCAACAGCACACAACAAATAGCAGGACGCGGGCCACCAACAACACACAACAAGTAGCAGGACGCGGGCCACCAACAACACACAACAAGTAGCAGGACGCGGGCCACTAACAACACACAACAAGTAGCAGGACGCGGGCCATCAACAGCACACAACATGTAGCAGGACGCGGGCCAACAACAGCACACAACAAGTAGCAGGACGCTGCCACCAACAACACACAGCAAGTAGCAGGACGCCGGCCACCAACAACACACAGCAAGTACCAGGACGCGGGCCACCAACAGCACACAACAAGTAGGAGGACGCCGGCCACCAACAGCACACAACAAGTAGGATGACGCGAGCCACCAACAGCACACAACAAGTAGCAGGACGCGGGCCACCAACAACACACAACAAGTAGCAGGACGCGGGCCACCAACAGCACACAACAAGTAGCAGGACGCGGGCCACCAACAGCACAAAACATGTAGCAGGGCGCGGGCCACCAACAGCACACAACAAGTAGCAGGACGCGGGCCACCAACAACACACAACAAGTAGCAGGACGCGGGCCACCAACAGCACACAACAAGTAGCAGGACGCGGGCCACCAACAGCACACAACAAGTAGCAGGACGCGGGCCACCAACAGCACACAACAAGTAGCAGGACGCGGGCCACCAACAGCACACAAGTAGCAGGACGCGGGCCACCAACAGCACACAACAAGTAGCAGGACGCGGGCCACCAACAACACACAACAAGTAGCAGGACGCGGGCCACCAACAGCACACAACAAGTAGCAGGACGCGGGCCACCAACAGCACACAAGTAGCAGGACGCGGGCCATTTACAACACACAACAAGTAGCAGGACGCGGGCCACCAACAGCACACAACAAGTAGCAGGACGCGGCCACCAACAACACACAACAAGTAGCAGGACGCCGGCCACCAACAACACACAACAAGTAGGAGGACGCGGGCCACCAACAGCACACAACAAGTAGGAGGACGCGGCCACCAACAGCACACAACAAGTAGGAGGACGCGGGCCACCAACAGCACACGACAAGTAGGAGGACGCCGGCCACAAACAGCACACAAGTAGGAGGACGCGGGCCACCAACAGCACACAACAAGTAGCAGGACGCGGGCCACCAACAGCACACAACAAGTAGCAGGACGCGGCCACCAACAACACACAACAAGTAGCAGGACGCCGGCCACCAACAACACACAACAAGTAGGAGGACGCGGGCCACCAACAGCACACAACAAGTAGGAGGACGCGGCCACCAACAGCACACAACAAGTAGGAGGACGCGGGCCACCAACAGCACACAACAAGTAGGAGGACGCGGGCCACCAACAGCACACAACAAGTAGGAGGACGCGGGCCACCAACAGCACACAACAAGTAGGAGGACGCCGGCCACCAACAGCACACAACAAGTAGGATGACGCGAGCCACCAACAGCACACAACAAGTAGCAGGACGCGGGCCACCAACAACACACAACAAGTAGCAGGACGCGGGCCACCAACAGCACACAACAAGTAGCAGGACGCGGGCCACCAACAGCACACAACATGTAGCAGGACGCGGGCCACCAACAGCACACAACAAGTAGCAGGACGCGGGCCACCAACAACACACAACAAGTAGCAGGACGCGGGTCACCAACAGCACACAACAAGTAGCAGGACGCGGCCACCAACAGCACACAACAAGTAACAGGACGCGGGCCACCAACAGCACACAACAAGTAGCAGGACGCGGGCCACCAACAGCACACAACAAGTAGCAGGACGCGGGCCACCAACAACACCCAACAAGTAGCAGGACGCGGGCCACCAACAACACACAACAAGTAGCAGGACGCGGGCCACCAACAGCACACAACAAGTAGCAGGACGCCGGCCACCAACAACACACAGCAAGTACCAGGACGCGGGCCACCAACAGCACACAACAAGTAGCAGGACGCCGGCCACCAACAGCACACAACAAGTAGGATGACGCGAGCCACCAACAGCACACAACAAGTAGCAGGACGCGGGCCACCAACAACACACAACAAGTAGCAGGACGCGGGCCACCAACAGCACACAACAAGTAGCAGGACGCGGGCCACCAACAGCACACAACATTTAGCAGGACGCGGGCCACCAACAGCTCACAACAAGTAGCAGGACGCGGGCCACCAACAACACACAACAAGTAGCAGGACGCGGGCCACCAACAGCACACAACAAGTGGCAGGACGCGGGCTACCAACAGCACACAACAAGTAGCAGGACGCGGGCCACCAACAGCACACAACAAGTAGCAGGACGCGGGCCACCAACAACACACAACAAGTAGCAGGACGCGGGCCACCAACAGCACACAACAAGTAGCAGGACGCGGGCCACCAACAACACACAACAAGTAGCAGGACGCGGGCCACCAACAGCACACAAGTAGCAGGACGCGGGCCACTAACAACACACAACAAGTAGCAGGACGCGGGCCATCAACAGCACACAACAAGTAGCAGGACGCGGGCCACCAACAGCACACAACAAGTAGCAGGACGCGGCCACCAACAACACACAACAAGTAGCAGGACGCCGGCCACCAACAACACACAGCAACTACCAGGGCGCGGGCCACCAACAGCACACAACAAGTAGGAGGACGCCGGCCACCAACAGCACACAACAAGTAGGATGACGCGAGCCACCAACAGCACACAACAAGTAGCAGGACGCGGGCCACTAACAACACACAACAAGTAGCAGGACGCGGGCCACCAACAGCACACAACAAGTAGCATGACGCGGGCCACCAACAGCACACAACATGTAGCAGGACGCGGGCCACCAACAGCACACAACATTAGCAGGACGCGGGCCACCAACAACACACAACAAGTAGCAGGACGCGGGCCACCAACAGCACACAACAAGTAGCAGGACGCGGGCCACCAACAGCACACAACAAGTAGCAGGACCCGGGCCACCAACAGCACACAACAAGTAGCAGGACGCGGGCCACCAACAACACACAACAAGTAGCAGGACGCGGGCCACCAACAGCACACAACAAGTAGCAGGACGCGGGCCACCAACTGCACACAACAAGTAGCAGGACGCGGGCCACTAACAACACACAACAAGTTGCAGGACGCGGGCCACCAACAGCACACAACAAGTAGCAGGACGCGGGCCACCAATAGCACACAACAAGTAGCAGAACGCGGGCCACCAACAGCACACAACAAGTAGCCGGACGCGGGCCACCAACAGCACACAACAAGTAGCAGGACGCGGGCCACCAACAGCACACAACAAGTTGCAGGACGCGGGCCTGCACAGCAAGACGCGGGCCAGCACAGCAGGACGCGGGCCAGCACAGCAAGACGCGGGCCACCGCACAGCACGCAGCAAGACGACGCAGGCCTCGACTCCGGTCACCAGCTGTCCTTCTCGGTCATGGCATCTTCTATTTACCCCCCCTCCCCCTTGCAAGGGAGTGCCCAGTACAACCGTGTCACAGCCAACTCGTTTTGGTGCCAGGTGCTAGAGCGGCTCGCTGGGTGAGTTAATCGCCCCCAGAGCTCAGGAAGAGGGGATGCCAAAGCCCTACTAACATTGGTCCCGTGACAAGTAGTATGGATATATGTTGGGTTTTTTTTTCGGGAGATTACAATTGTGTTTCTGTGTTACAATATCGCATTTTCATAATCACGTACAAACGTATGAGGTGCGGCTTCAGCTTTTGTCCTATTACACTGTTACCGTTTTAATGTATCGTGTAACCTCTTTATATGACAATAAAGATATTATTATTATTATTAATATTATTATTATTCAAGTACAGAATTGACTTTGTCGTGTTTTCTCCTTACCCTAAACCCTTAAACAAACCTCAGGTAAGGAATTTGCAGCACAATGATGAACATAATGCAAGCCTCAGGTAAGGACATGGCAGCACAATGATGAACATAATGCAAGCCTCAGGTAAGGACATGGCAGCACAATGATGAACATAATGCAAGCCTCAGGTAAGGACATGGCAGCACAATGATGAACATAATGCAAGCCTCAGGCAAGGACATGACAGCACAATGATGAACATAATGCAAGCCTCAGGTAAGGAATTTGCATCACAATGATGAACATAATGCAAGCCTCAGGTAAAGACATGACAGCACAATGATGAACATAATGCAAGCCTCAGGTAAGGACATGGCAGCACAATGATGAACATAATGCAAGCCTCAGGTAAGGACATGGCAGCACAATGATGAACATAATGCAAGCCTCAGGTAAGGACATGGCAGCACAATGATGAACAAAATGCAAGCCTCAGCTAAGGACATGGCAGCACAATGATAAACATAATGCAAGCCTCAAGTAAGGAAATGGCAGCACAATGATGAACATAATGCAAGCCTCAGGTAAAGACATGGCAGCACAATGATGAACATAATGCAAGCCTCAGGTAATGACATGGCAGCACAATGATGAACATAATGCAAGCCTCAAGTAAGGAAATGGCAGCACAATGATGAACATAATGCAAGCCTCAGGTAAAGACATGGCAGCACAATGATGAACATAATGCAAGCCTCAGGTAATGACATGGCAGCACAATGATGAACATAATGCAAGCCTCAGGTAAAGACATGGCAGCACAATGATGAACATACTGCAAGCCTCAGGTAAGGACATGGCAGCACAATGATGAACATAATGCAAGCCTCAGGTAAGGACATGGCAGCACAATGATGAACATAATGCAAGCCTCAGGTAAGGACATGGCAGCACAATGATGGGCATAATGCAAGCCTCATGTAAGGACATGGCAGCACAATGATGCACATAATGCAAGCCTCAGGTAAGGATATGGCAGCACAATGATGAACATAATGCAAGCCTCAGGTAAGGACATGACAGCACAATGATGAACATAATGCAAGCCTCAGGTAAGGACATGGCAGCACAATGATGAACATAATGCAAGCCTCAGGTAAGGACATGGCAGCACAATGATGAACATAATGCAAGCCTCAGGTAAAGACATGGCAGCACAATGATGAACATAATGCAAGCCTCAGGTAAGGACATGGCAGCACAATGATGAACATAATGCAAGCCTCAGGTAAGGACATGGCAGCACAATGATGAACATAATGCAAGCCTCAGGTAAGGACATGGCAGCACCATGATGAACATAATGCAAGCCTCAGGTAAGGACATGACAGCACAATGATGAACATAATGCAAGCCTCAGGTAAGGACATGGCAGCACAGGGATGAACATAATGCAAGCCAATGATGAACATCTTCATATGACAATAAAAATATTATTATTATTATTATTATTCAGATACAGAATCCACTTGGTTAACGCCTCGTGCATTCTGGACAACGAATCAACACTTTGTCGTGTTTTCTCCTTACCCTAAACCCTTAAACAACCTTCAGGTAAGGACATGGCAGCACAATGATGAACCCCATAAATTCGGCTTGAAGCATTTTCCTGTGACAAGAGAATTTTTCACAATGTAACATAAGATGTATCTCATCCTCAACACATTTTAGTGTCGTGTTTTCAAAAATATGTACCGATGTCGCTTTTTCAGATCATCAGTGTCGGAATTTAGGTGTCAATGTCGAATGTCGATTTTTTGAATACGACTGTGTCTTGTGTCGCCAAATTTACCTCTTTCAGACCCTTCGAGGTACACTGTCTGCATATACGTTCTGTGGCAGGTGGACTGCCATGTGGCTGTACGCGGAGCCAGTTGGCCTTTCTGGCCTTTGTTGTGTGACTAACTTAACCTTACTCGGCATACGTGTTAAGCCGCTAGAGGGAACCACTGTTGCTCGGCGTCCCTGTTGCCACGATGGCGTGATGTCGACGGACATAGGAAATGAACCCGTTCTGACGTGCGAGTGTCACTGGAGACGGTGACCCGACTTATACGGAATCTCTCCGAGGCGTAGGGCACAACAACACGACCCTAATTCATGTTACGTCATATGGTGTGCCTTCAGAAGTAACTTTGCTTCAACCTTTTACGGGTTCCATTTCTTGTCAAGAGCCTTATACATCTGAAAGACATTGCAAATTCTGAAAAAAAATGTTTTCTTTTTCTCTATTTTTCACGCATGTAGTCTGCTAGGGATTAGTTAAGCAGAGTTGATACTGGGTGCAGTCTCAATGCCCTGCGCTAAAAGTGATTGCATCGTCACAAATCCAGAGAATATACCACTCACATCGTTCCCTATTAATTTGTATTTTATTGCAATAACCTTAGCTCTTCACAATGGTGGAAATAGGAAAGCGTTCCACCGTTTCAGCGAAAGCTGCCTCATTGAATCCCCTGACAGTGCGTGGGTGTGTGGGTGTGGGGGTGTGGGGTGGGGGTACGCCTGTGAGGAGGGGTGTGCGCCATGATCCCACCCTGTCATAATTAGTCCCAGTGGGGCTGCCCAGTGCGCCCCACCCCCCTCGAGTGGCAGCGGTAATGTTCTGTCGGACATGTTGGAGGCCACTATTTCAAAAGGACGTCGTCACGATAGAAGCGGGCATATTGCACCATTATGGCTCTCGTGTGGGTATTCTGCGAACAGAGAGACAACCATGATTTGGTCTCACTGTCTTAGAAGGCGTGAGGCTTGTGGTGAGGACGGGGCCTCCCCTATACAAATCACCAAGTGCGTAATTATGTGTGTACCGTACTTTATTTAAGTTTTTGGAGGCATTGTAGCCCCGCAACCTATGTTTTGAGCATAGTACATACTATATTTACGACGGTTCCATACGCATGTTTTGCATGTTTACATATTTACAAGTGTGTATAATTATGAGTCCATGAAATCAATGCTGACAGTTAACCACCATGTTTAAGCCATCGTGAGTGAGGTGCGGGCTGTTGATCAGAATCCTACGATGCTGGATGGAAACTGATGCCAACAATCCATTTAACATTGGACATCAAGAGAGACTTGATGCTGGGGTGCCTTAAACTGCGACTGACAACATAAGATGGACGGAACCGCTGTGCTGAGGGGGGTGGGGGGGTGGCACCCCCGGGGACCTCGCCAGGTCCGAATAACACTCAATACTCTCATCTGCTAATACATAAAAAATATATCGCAGTAGGAAAACACAGAACAGCTGATTACGATGTAGTGGTCTCGCGTTTCAGTCCCGTTCTCGCCGGAACTACCAGGTCACGTGGCATGTCACGTGATGCTGGAGGCGTGCGGCGCTTGGTCTTTGGATGAAGATGGACTTCGCGCAAATACGGCTCAATATCAGAGACACGCTTTCCTGGCCTGAATCCGTAAAAAGCTGTCTTGCCGCGTCCGTTACTCGGGCGGCACGAGAAGCCCTCGTTATTCTTGTTTGTGCCGACGCCGTTAGAGGTCACTGTGCGTAAGCACGTGACGCTTCGGACACCCTAAATATAGATAACCATAAACTGCCGAGGCGTCCTCGCCAGAAGACCCCCGGGGTCAAAAGACCGAACACGCCAGGTTACATCTTAATCATACATGGTAAATAGGTGCCTTCCTGTAAGCTTTCCAATATCATTGCCTGGAATGTACCATTGTATTTTCATCCATAACAGGTTTCAGCGTTTTACAGCGTTGTTTTTCTTTTCTATCTTCCACTTCCACAATTATATTGCTTTCTTCATTTATCCAAATATAAAATTAAGCAGAAAGCTTGGAGAGGATGCTTCGCATTCTTCATGTCACTTTGGCGGTACGTTGTGTAATGTTGTTGCCTGTTTATTACATAGTGACATGGTACTGTAGCAACATAAATGAGCATAAGTAAATAATAAAAAAGAAAGAATGGTACCCATCCCTCCTTGAGATTATCGGTCACTTTACACACAAACTTCAGTAAAACGCGACTTAAAGCGTTTTATTAAAATTATTAAATTATTGAGATGTCATTCCCAGTTGAACATACTTAAAACGGGTGTCCAACCTTATATAATCGCGATCTGCACCGACAGTTTCCATCTTAAAAATAATTTGGCGAATGTTGACCCTTCGTTTCGGCCGACTGGCAAGGAGTAAATCATTAAGCCATGGCAACCCGCCCCCATCAATGTCGAGCAGCGCCCCATTTTGCCGGAGCAAGTGACACAAATTGTGACCCTTCATGTGGCACCGCCTTACGTTAAAACTGGAAGTTGTCTCTCGGAGTGGAGCTACCCTTCAGGGGGAACGCGTGAAACGAGAGATCAGGGCCGCGATTTACGGATGAAATGCGGCAGTTTCAAGTCGCGCAGTAGACCATGAACTTTAGTGTTTCATGGAAAAATAGCATTTAAACAAGTTGATGTATCTCTTGCAACGATTGTCTCCGTAAAAAAAGCATGGTTGGAGTTGTTGGAGTCGCAGCTGTTTATACTTGCGATGATCACTCTCTCTTGTTTTTCTCACACACACCGGCCTCATTCCCGGTTTGAATATGATTATCGCCTCCTGATTGGTCAATCGCGGAGACACTTCCAAAAAGGGTTGCCGTCTGATTCAGTGGCGAAATCGTTGCTGGCGGTCACTTCCAAATTTTATTGTGAGCTACAGACAGGACGCAAAATTCTGTAATTTGGGTATTATATGCATCGGGTAAACGACATTAGAGGCCAGGCTGGCGGTTTCCATTAACGTAATGTAGTACTTATTGTCAGGCCATTTCGTTATTGTTTAATGTCAGGCTGAGAGACAGGGCGATTCCAGATCAAACTGCATGAATCACCGTTATCAAAGCCAAGGAAAATCATCCTGTCAGAGCCTCGTATGGGGCTGAGGCGTCCTGTCACTGCCGCGTATTGGACTGCGGCATCATGTCACTGCCACGTATGGGGCTGAGGCGTCCTGTCACTGCCTCGTATTGGACTGCGGCATCATGTCACTGCCACGTATGGGGCTGAGGCGTCCTGTCACTGCCTCGTATTGGACTGCGGCATCATGTCACTGCCTCGTATGGGGCTGAGGCGTGCTGTCACTGCCTCGTATTGGACTGCGGCATCATGTCACTGCCTCGGATGGGGCTGAGGCGTGCTGTCACTGCCTCGTATTGGACTGCGGCATCATGTCACTGCCTCGTATGGGGCTGAGGCGTGCTGTCACTGCCTCGTATTGGACTGCGGCATCATGTCACTGCCTCGTATGGGGCTGAGGCGTCCTGTCACTGCCTCGTATTGGACTGCGGCATCATGTCACTGCCTCGTATGGGGCTAAGGCGTGCTGTCACTGCCTCGTATTGGACTGCGGCATCATGTCACTGCCTCGTATGGGGCTGAGGCGTGCTGTCACTGCCTCGTATTGGACTGCGGCATCATGTCACTGCCTCGTATGGCGCTGTGGCGTCCTGTCACTGCCTCGTATTGGACTGCGGCATCATGTCACTGCCTCGTATGGGGCTAAGGCGTGCTGTCACTGCCTCGTATTGGACTGCGGCATCATGTCACTGCCTCGTATGGGGCTGAGGCGTGCTGTCACTGCCTCGTATTGGACTGCGGCATCATGTCACTGCCTCGTATGGCGCTGTGGCGTCCTGTCACTGCCTCGTATTGGACTGCGGCATCATGTCACTGCCTCGTATGGGGCTGAGGTGTCCTGTCACTGCCTCGTATTGGACTGCGGCATCATGTCACTGCCTCGTATGGGGCTGAGGCGTCCTGTCACTGCCTCGTATTGGACTGCGGCATCATGTCACTGCCTCGTATGGGGCTGAGGCGTCCTGTCACTGCCTCGTATTGGACTGCGGCATCATGTCACTGCCTCGTATGGCGCTGAGGCGTCCTGTCACTGCCTCGTATTGGACTGCGGCATCATGTCACTGCCTCGTATGGGGCTGAGGCGTCCTGTCACTGCCTGGTATTGGAATGCGGCATCATGTCACTGCCTCGTATGGGGCTGAGGCGTCCTGTCACTGCCTCGTATTGGACTGCGGCATCATGTCACTGACTCGTATGGGGCTGAGGCGTGCTGTCACTGCCTCGTATTGGACTGCGGCATCATGTCACTGCCTCGTATGGGGCTGAGGCGTCCTGTCACTGCCTCGTATTGGACTGCGGCATCATGTCACTGCCTCGTATGGGGCTGAGGCGTGCTGTCACTGCCTCGTATTGGACTGCGGCATCATGTCACTGCCTCGTATGGGGCTGAGGCGTCCTGTCACTGCCTCGTATTGGACTGCGGCATCATGTCATTGCCTCGTATTGGACTGCGCCATCCTGTCACTGCATCCTGTCACTGCCGCGTATTGGACTGCGCCATCCTGTCACTGCATCCGGTCACTGCCTCGTATTGGACTGCGGCATCATGTCACTGCCTCGTATGGGGCTGAGGCGTCCTGTCACTGCCTCGTATTGGACTGCGGCATCATGTCACTGCCTCGTATTGGACTGCGCCATCCTGTCACTGCATCCTGTCACTGCCTCGTATTGGACTGCGCCATCCTGTCACTGCATCCTGTCACTGCCTCGTATTGGACTGCGCCATCCTGTCACTGCATCCTGTCACTGCCTCGTATTGGACTGCGCCATCCTGTCACTGCATCCTGTCACTGCCGCGTATTGGACTGCGCCATCCTGTCACTGCATCCGGTCACTGCCTCGTATTGGACTGCGGCATCATGTCACTGCCTCGTATGGGGCTGAGGCGTCCTGTCACTGCCTCGTATTGGACTGCGGCATCATGTCACTGCCTCGTACGGGGCTGAGGCGTCCTGTCACTGCCTCGTATTGGACTGCGGCATTATGTCACTGCCTCGTATGGGGCTGAGGCGTCCTGTCACTGCCTCGTATTGGACTGCGGCATCATGTCACTGCCTCGTACGGGGCTGAGGCGTCCTGTCACTGCCTCGTATTGGACTGCGGCATCATGTCACTGCCTCGTACGGGGCTGAGGCGTGCTGTCACTGCCTCGTATTGGACTGCGGCATCATGTCACTGCCTCGTATGGGGCTGAGGCGTCCTGTCACTGCCTCGTATTGGACTGCGGCATCATGTCACTGCCTCGTACGGGGCTGAGGCGTGCTGTCACTGCCTCGTATTGGACTGCGGCATCATGTCACTGCCTCGTATGGGGCTGAGGCGTGCTGTCACTGCCTCGTATTGGACTGCGGCATCATGTCACTGCCTCGTATGGCGCTGAGGCGTCCTGTCACTGCCTCGTATTAGACTGCGGCATTATGTCACTGCCTCGTATGGGGCTGAGGCGTGCTGTCACTGCCTCGTATTGGACTGCGACATCCTGTCTCTGCCGCGTATTGGACTGCGGCATTATGTCACTGCCTCGTGTTGGGATGCGACATCATGTTAAAGCCTCGACTTCGACTGCGAAACACCCTTATGTCCAAGCCCTGGGGCTCTGAAGGACATCTATGGGCTAATTGATTCAAAGATGTTACCTTCGGCACCAAAAAAAAGGGGGGGGGGGTGGCTAACCCTAATGGGCATGCATCTGGTAGACTGACGACACGTTGGATATCAGCCCCATATTCTTTTTAAATGTTTTCTCCTGCGCACAATTTGCAATTTCTTTCCATTACATCTAGTCCCACAGGATTCCACTCACTTGTAAGAGTATGGCAGCAAACCAGTCTCAGACCACCCCACAGTCCCAGACCACCCCACAGTCTCAGACCACCCCACAGTCCCAGACCACCCCACAGTCCCAGACCACCCCACAGTAATAGACCAACCCCCAGTAATGGACCACCCCACAGTTTCAGACCACCCCACACTCCCAGACCACCCCACAGTCCCAGACCACCCCACAGTCCCAGACAAACCCACAGTCCCAGACCACCCCACAGTCCCTGACCAACCCACAGTCCCAGACCACCCCACAGTCCCAGACAAACCCACAGTCCCAGACCACCCCACAGTCCCTGACCAACCCACAGTCCCAGACCACCCCACAGTCCCAGACCAACCCACAGTAATAGACCACCCCACAGTAATGGACCACCCCACAATGCCAGACCACCCCACAGTCCCAGACCAACCCCAAGTAATGGACCACCTCTCGGTTTCAGACCACCCCACACTCCCAGACCACCCCACAGTCCCAGACCACCCCACAGTCCCAAACCACCCCAGTTCCAGACCACCCCACAGTCCCAGACCAACGCACAGTAATAGACCACCCTACAGTAATGGACCACCCCACAATGCCAGACCACCCCACAGTCCCAGACCAACCCCCAGTAATGGACCACCTCACAGTCCCAGACCACCCCACAGTACTGGATCATCCCACAGCACTAGACCAACCCACAGTCCCAGACCACTGATATGACGTCAGACCGCTGTCTGATATGTGGTAACTGGTGTCTGATATGTGGTGTCCGTTGTCTGATATGTGGTAACTGGTGTCTGATATGTGGTGTCCGTTGTCTGATATGTGGTAACTGGTGTCTGATATGTGGTAACTTGGTGTCTGATATGTGGTAACTGGTGTCTGATATGTGGTAACTGGTGTCTGATATGTGGTGTCCGTTGTCTGATGTGTGGTGTGATGCAGAGGTTTGAGCTGCACGGGGCGGTAACCTTGGAGACCGGTCGTCTCGGAGGTTAGGCGGCTCGACCCCGACGTCACCACGCTACGATACCGCGATGACGATACCAACAGCCACGGCCATGCGGTCACCCAACCCCCTCTATTACAAAGAACCAAATAATTGGATCACAAGGGAGTCAACCATCTGCAGCTGCGGGGAGGGCAGGCAGGTGGGAGTGAGGGGGGGCGGGGCGTGCACGCCGGGAGACATTGGCGACTTATATTGTTACATCACCTCTTGTGGTGGCTCCCTCTCTTGGGAAATTACCACACACAGGGCGTGTTGACTTCGAAATACTAGACACGTGTTTGTTTCGAACGTGTAGGGCGCATGCGTAAGGGTAATAATGAGAACAACAACAGATAGAGTGATAAGGATTCTTGAGGGATCGCATCGTGACGTACACACCGAGAGCGAGATATCAAGGTGGAAGGATTAGAGATATCGATTAGGGAGATAGAGACAGAACGAGATATCAAGGTGAAAGGATGAGAGATATTGCATAGGGAGACAGAAACAAAACGAGATATCAAGGTGGAAGGATGAGATATATCGCATAGGAAGATAGAAACAACGAGATATGAAGGTAGAAGGATGAGATATATCGCACAGGGAGATAGAGACAGAACGAGATATCAAGGTGAGAGGATGAGAGATATCGCATAGAGAGATAGAGACAGAACGAGATATCAAGGTGAGAAGATGAGAGATATCGCATAGGGAGATAGAGACAGAACGATAAATCAAGGTGGAAGGATAAGAGATATCGCATAGGGAGATAGAGACAGAACGAGATATCAAGGTGGAATGATGAGATATCGCATAGGGAGATAGAGACAGAACGAGATATCAATGTGAGAGGATGAGAGATATCGCATAGGGAGATAGAGACAGAACGATATATCAAGGTGGAAGGATGAGAGATATCGCATAGGGAGATAGACAGAACGAGATATCAAGGTGGAAGGATGAGATATATCGCATAGGGAGATAGAGACAGAACGAGATATCAGGGTGAGAGGATGAGAGATATCGCATAGAGAGATAGAGACAGAACGAGATATCAAGGTGAGAAGATGAGAGATATCGCATAGGGAGATAGAGACAGAACGAGATATCAAGGTTGAAGGATGAGATATAGCGCATAGGGAGATAGAGACAGAACGAGATATCAAGGTGGAAGGATGAGATATATCGCATAGGGAGATAGAGACAGAACGAGATATCAAGGTGAGAGGATGAGAGATATCGCATAGAGAGATAGAGACAGAACGAGATATCAAGGTGAGAAGATGAGAGATATCGCATAGGGAGATAGAGACAGAACGAGATATCAAGGTGGAAGGATGAGATATAGCGCATAGGAAGACAGAAACAGAACGAGATATCAAGGTGGAAGGATGAGATATATCCCATAGGGCGATAGAAACTGAACGAGATATCGAGGTGAAAGGATGAGAGATATTGCATGGGGAGATAGAAACAGAACGAGATATCAAGGTGGAAGGATGATATATCGCATAGGGAGATAGAGACAGAACAAGTTATCAAGGTGGAAGGATGAGAGATATCGCATAGGGAGATAGAAACAACGAGATATCACGGTGGAAGGATCAGAGATATCGCATAGGGCGATAGAGACAAGCGAGATATCAAGGTGGAAAGATGAGAGATATCGCATAGGGAGATAGAGACAGAACAAGATATCTAGGTGTAAGGATGAGAAAAACTACTAAGATAGTACAAAAATCGAACATCGCATAAAATTAAAAGCAAAAGGCCGAAATAAATCGCCTTAACTGATGTGTCACCGAGTAATAACCTCAAAAAACACGATAGTGGTTATAATCTACATAACCAAGACAACTCAGCGACCAAGTAACGTTTTGACACGGTATTATATGGGCTGGCCCGGATCGGTAGTGTCATTCAGTGCCCCCGGACTACCTGTGACCTGTTAAACATGAACAACACAGAACACATAATACATAGCATAATTGCGACTTGGTGTTATTTTGCTGTTGCCTGCCTACATTTACTTTTTCGACATTTTCTTGCCAAGTTTCTCCGCGCATGTCCCACCACTGTCTCTGTGACCTTTGCTGTCGGATTCAAATGGCTTCAATGTTTTATGACTATTAATGAAGTAGGAAAAGCCTACATACTCAATGCGAAGTCAATACGGGTTTTCTCCTTTACACGGGGTTGTCCGATTTAATAGAATCGTACATTTCACTTCTTGCCAAGGCATGTACATCGATATTTGACTTCTTGCCAAGGCATGTACATCGATATTTGACTTCTTGCCAAGGCATGTACATCGATATTTCCCTTCTTGCCAAGGCATGTACATCGATATTTGACTTCTTGCCAAGGCATGTACATCGATATTTGACTTCTTGCCAAGGAATGTACATCGATATTTCTCTTCTTGTCAAGGCATGTACATCGATATTTCACTTCTTGTCAAGGCATGTGCATTGATATTTCACTTTTTGCCAAGGCATGTACATCGATATTTGACTTCTTGCCATGGCATGAACATCGATATTTGACTTCTTGCCAAGGCATGTAGTTCGATATTTCACTTCTTGCCAAGACATGTACCCTGATATTTCACTTCTTGCCATAGCACGCACATCGATATTTGACTTCTTGCCAAGGCATGTACATCGATATTTGACTTCTTGCCAAGGCATGTACGTCGATATTTGACTTCTTGCCATAGCACGTACATCGATATTTCACTTCTTGCCAAGGCATGTACTTTGATATTTCATTTCTTGCCAAGGCATGTACGTTGATATTTGAATTCTTGCCAAGGCATGTACATCGATATTTCACTTCTTGCCAAGGCATGTACATCGATATTTCACTTCTTGCCAAGGCATGTACACTGATATTTCACTTCTTGCCATAGCATGTACATCGATATTTCACTTCTTGCCAAGGCATGTACTTTGACATTTCATTTCTTGCCAAGGCATGTACGTTGATATTTGACTTCCTGCCAAGGCATGTACATCGATATTTCACTTCTTGCCAAGGCATGTACATCGATATTTCACTTCTTGCCAAGGCATGTACACTGATATTTCACTTCTTGCCATAGCACGTACATCAATATTTCACTTCTTGCCAAGGCATGTACATTGATATTTGACGTCTTGCCATGGCATGTACGTCGATATTTCTCTACTTGCCAAGGCATGTACATCGATATTTCACTTCTTGTCAAGGCATGTACACTGATATTTCACTTCTTGCCAAGGCATGTACATCGATAATTCACTTCTTGCCAAGGCATGTACACTGATATTTCACTTCTTGTGCAGGTACGTACATCGATATTTCACTTCTTGCCAAGACATGTACTTTGATATTTGACTTCTTGCCAAGGCATGTACATTGATATTTGACTTCTTGCCATGGCATGTACGTCGATATTTCCCTTCTTGTCAAGGCATGTACATCGATATTTCCCTTTTTGCCAAGACATGTACACTGATATTTCACTTCTTGCCATAGCACGTACATCGATATTTGACTTCTTGCCAAGGCATGTACATTGATATTTGACGTCTTGCCATGGCATGTACGTCGATATTTCCCTTCTTGTCAAGGCATGTACATCGACATTTCCCTTTTTGCCAAGCCATGTACACTGATATTTCACTTCTTGCCATAGCACGTACATCGATATTTCACTTCTTGCCAAGGCATGTACATTGATATTTGACGTCTTGCCATGGCATGTACGTCGATATTTCTCTTCTTGCCAAGGCATGTACATCGATATTTCACTTCTTGCCAAGGCATGTACACTGATATTTCACTTCTTGCCAAGGCATGTACATCGATATTTCCCTTTTTGCCAAGGCATGTTCACTGATATTTTACTTCTTGCCATAGCATGTACATCGATATTTCACTTCTTGCCAAGGCATGTACTTTGACATTTCATTTCTTGCCAAGGCATGTAGATTGATATTTGACGTCTTGCCATGGCATGTACGTCGATATTTCTCTTCTTGCCAAGGCATGTACATCGATATTTCACTTCTTGCCAAGGCATGTACACTGATATTTCACTTCTTGCCAAGGCATGTACATCGATATTTGACTTCTTGCCAAGGCACATACATCGATATTTGACTTCTTGCCAAGGCAAGTGCATCGATATTTGACTTCTTGCCAAGGCATGTACGTCGATATTTGACTTCTTGCCAAGGCATGTACATCGATATTTGACTTCTTGCCAAGGCATGTACATCGATATTTCACTTCTTGCCAAGGCATGTGCATCGATATTTGACTTCTTGCCAAGGCATGTACGTCGATATTTGACTTCTTGCCATAGCACCTACATCGATATTTCACTTCTTGCCAAGGCATGCCCTTTGATATTGCATTTCTTGCCAAGGCATGTACATTGATATTTGACTTCTTGCCATGGCATGTACGTCGATATTTCCCTTTTTGTCAAGGCATGTACATCGATATTTTCCTTTTTGCCATGGCATGTACATCGATATTTGACTTCTTGCCATGGTATGCACATCGATATTTGATTTCTTGCCAAGGAATGTACATCGATATTTCCCTTCTTGTCAAGGCATGTACAGCGATATTTTACTTCTTGTCAAGGCATGTGCATATTTCACTTTTTGCCAAGGCATCTACATCGATATTTGACTTCTTGCCATGGCATGAACATCGATATTTGACTTCTTGCCAAGGCATGTGCTTCGATATTTCCCTTTTTGCCAAGGCATGTTCACTGAAATTTCACTTCTTGCCAAAGCACGTACATCGATATTTCACTTCTTGCCAAGGCATGTACATTGATATTTCACTTCTTGCCATGGCATGTACGTCGATATTTCCCTTCTTGTCAAGGCATATACATCGATATTTCCCTTTTTGCCATGGCATGTACATCGATATTTGGCTTCTTGCCCTGGCATGTACATTGATATTTGACTTCTTACCAAGGCATGTACATCGATATTTCACTTCTTGCCAAGGCATGTACATCGATATTTCACTTCTTGCCAAGGCATGTACACTGATATTTCACTTCTTGCCATAGCACGTACATCGATATTTCACTTCTTGCCAAGGCATGTACTTTGATATTTCACTTCTTGCCAAGGCATGTACCTTGATATTTGACTTCTTGCCATGGCATGTACGTCGATATTTCTCTTCTTGTCAAGGCATGTACATCGATATTTCCCTTTTTTCCATGGCATGTACATCGATATTTCACTTCTTGCCATGGCATGTACATCGATATGTGACTTTTTGCCATGGCATGTACGTCGATATTTCACTTCTTGTCAAGGCATGTACATCGATATTTCCCTTATTGCCATGGCATGTACATCGATATTTGACTTCTTGCCATGGCATGTACATCGATATTTGACTTCTTGCCAAGGCATGTACATCGATATTTGACTTCTTGCCAAGGCATATACATCGATATTTGACTTCTTGCCAAGGCAAGTGCATCGATATTTGACTTCTTGCCAAGGCATGTACATCGATATTTCACTTCTTGCCAAGGCATGTGCATCGATATTTGACTTCTTGCCAAGGCATGTATGTCGATATTTGACTTCTTGCCATAGCACCTACATCGATATTTCACTTTTGGCCAAGGCATGCCCTTTGATATTGCATTTCTTGCCAAGGCATGTACATTGATATTTGACTTCTTGCCATGGCATGTACGTCGATATTTCCCTTTTTGTCAAGGCATGTACATCGATATTTTCCTTTTTGCCATGGCATGTACATCGATATTTGACTACTTGCCATGGCATGTACATCGATATTTGACGTCTTGCCATGGCATGCACATCGATATTTGACTTCTTGCCAAGGAATGTACATCGATATTTCCCTTCTTGTCAAGGCATGTACATCGATATTTTACTTCTTGTGAAGGCATGTGCATTGATATTTCACTTTTTGCCAAGGCATCTACATCGATATTTGACTTCTTGCCATGGCATGAACATCGATATTTGACTTCTTGCCAAGGCATGTACTTCGATAGTTCACTTCTTGCCAAGGCATGTACGTCGATATTTCACTTCTTGCCATAGCATGTACATCGATATTTCACTTCTTGCCAAGGCATGTACTTTGACATTTCATTTCTTGCCAAGGCATGGACATTGATATTTGACGTCTTGCCATGGCATGTACGTCGATATTTCTCTTCTTGCCAAGGCATGAACATCGATATTTCACTTCTTGCCAAGGCATGTACACTAATATTTCACTTCTTGCCAAGGCATGTACATCGATATTTGACTTCTTGCCAAGGCATATACATCGATATTTGACTTCTTGCCAAGGCAACTGCATCGATATTGTACGTCGATATTTGACTTCTTGCCAAGGCATGTACATCGATATTTGACTTCTTGCCAAGGCATGTACATCGATATTTCACTTCTTGCCAAGGCATGTGCATCGATATTTGACTTCTTGCCAAGGCATGTACGTCGATATTTGACTTCTTGCCTAAGCACCTACATCGATATTTCATTTCTTGCCAAGGCATGCCCTTTGATATTGCATTTCTTGCCAAGGCATGTACATTGATATTTGACTTCTTGCCATGGCATGTACGTCGATATTTCCCTTCTTGCCAAGGCATGTACATCGATATTTGACTTCTTGCCAAGGCATGTACATCGATATTTGACTTCTTGCCAAGGCATGTACATCAATATTTCCCTTCTTGCCAAGGCATGTACATCGATATTTGACTTCTTGCCAAGGCATGTACATCGATATTTGACTTCTTGCCAAGGAATGTACATCGATATTTCTCTTCTTGTCAAGGCATGTACATCGATATTTCACTTCTTGTCAAGGCATGTGCATTGATATTTCACTTTTTGCCAAGGCATGTACATCGATATTTGACTTCTTGCCATGGCATGAACATCGATATTTGACTTCTTGCCAAGGCATGTACATCGATATTTCACTTCTTGCCAAGACATGTACCCTGATATTTCACTTCTTGCCATAGCACGTACATCGATATTTGACTTCTTGCCAAGGCATGTACTTCGATATTTCATTTCTTGCCAAGGCATGTACGTTGATATTTGACTTCCTGCCAAGGCATGTACATCGATATTTCACTTCTTGCCAAGGCATGTACATCGATATTTCACTTCTTGCCAAGGCATGTACACTGATATTTCACTTCTTGCCATAGCACGTACATCAATATTTCACTTCTTGCCAAGGCATGTACATTGATATTTGACGTCTTGCCATGGCATGTACGTCGATATTTCTCTACTTGCCAAGGCATGTACATCGATATTTCACTTCTTGCCAAGGCATGTACACTGATATTTCACTTCGTGCCAAGGCATGTACATCGATAATTCACTTCTTGCCAAGGCATGTACACTGATATTTCACTTCTTGTGCAGGTACGTACATCGATATTTCACTTCTTGCCAAGACATGTACATTGATATTTGACTTCTTGCCATGGCATGTACGTCGATATTTCCCTTCTTGTCAAGGCATGTACATCGATATTTCCCTTTTTGCCAAGGCATGTACACTGATGTTTCACTTCTTGCCATAGCAGGTACATCGATATTTGACTTCTTGCCAAGGCATGTACATTGATATTTCACGTCTTGCCATGGCATGTACGTCGATATTTCCCTTCTTGTCAAGGCATGTACATCGACATTTCCCTTTTTGCCAAGCCATGTACACTGATATTTCACTTCTTGCCATAGCACCTACATCGATATTTCACTTCTTGCCAAGGCATGTACATTGATATTTGACGTCTTGCCATGGCATGTACGTCGATATTTCTCTTCTTGCCAAGGCATGTACATCGATATTTCACTTCTTGCCAAGGCATGTACACTGATATTTCACTTCTTGCCAAGGCATGTACATCGATATTTCCCTTTTTGCCAAGGCATGTTCACTGATATTTCACTTCTTGCCAAAGCACATACATCGATATTTCACTTCTTGCCAAGGCATGTACATTGATATTTCACTTCTTGCCATGGCATGTACGTCGATATTTCCCTTCTTGTCAAGGCATGTACATCGATATTTCCCTTTTTGCCATGGCATGTACATCGATATTTGGCTTCTTGCCCTGGCATGTACATTGATATTTGACTTCTTACCAAAGCATGTACATCGATATTTCACTTCTTGCCAAGGCATGTACATCGATATTTCACTTCTTGCCAAGGCATGTACACTGATATTTCATTTCTTGCCATAGCATGTACATCGATATTTCAATTCTTGCCAAGGCATGTACTTTGATATTTCATTTCTTGCCAAGGCATTTAGGTTGATATTTCACTTCTTGCCAAGGCATGTACATCGATATTTCACTTCTTGCCAAGGCATGTACACTGATATTTCATTTCTTGCCATAGCACGTACATCGATATTTCACTTCTTGCCAAGGCATGTACATCGATAATTCACTTCTTGCCAAGGCATGTACATCGATATTTCACTTCTTGCCATGGCATGTACGTCGATATTTCCCTTCTTGTCAAGGCATGTACATCGATATTTCCCTTTTTGCCATGGCATGTACATCGATATTTGACTTCTTGCCATGGCATGTACATCGATATTTGACTGTTGCCATGGCATGTACGTCGATATTTCCCCTCTTGTCAAGGCATGTACATCGATATTTCCTATTTTGCCATGGCATGTACATCGATATTTGACTTCTTGCCATGGCATGTACATCGATATTTGACTGCTTGCCATGGCATGTACGTCGATATTTCCCTTCTTGTCAAGGCATGTACATCGATATTTCCCTTTTTGCCATGGCATGTACATCGATATTTGACTTCTTGCTATGGCATGTACATCGATAATTGACTTCTTGCCAAGGCATGTACATCGATATTTGACTTCTGGCCAAGGCATGTACATCGATATTTGACTTCTTGCCAAGGCATGTACATCGTTATTTGACTTCTTGCCAAGTGCATCGATATTTGACTTCTTGCCAAGGCATGTACGTCGATATTTGACTTCTTGCCAAGGCATGTGCATCGATATTTGACTTCTTGCCAAGGCATGTACGTAGATATTTGACTTCTTGCCATAGCACGTACATCGATATTTCACTTCTTGCCAAGGCATGTACTTTGATATTTCATTTCTTGCCAAGGCATGTACGTTGATATTTGACTTCTTGCCAAGGCATGTACATCGATATTTCACTTCTTGCCAAGGCATGTACATCGATATTTCACTTCTTGCCAAGGCATGTACACTGATATTTCACTTCTTGCCATAGCATGTACATCGATATTTCACTTCTTGCCAAGGCATGTACTTTGACATTTCATTTCTTGCCAAGGCATGTACATTGATACTTGACGTCTTGCCATGGCATGTACGTCGATATTTCTCTTCTTGCTAAGGCATGTACATCGATATTTCACTTCTTGCCAAGGCATGTACACTGATATTTCACTTCTTGCCAAGGCATGTACATCGATATTTGACTTCTTGCCAAGGCATATACATCGATATTTGACTTCTTGCCAAGGCAAGTGCATCGATATTTGACTTCTTGCCAAGGCATGTACGTCGATATTTGACTTCTTGCCAAGGCATGTACATCGATATTTGACTTCTTGCCAAGGCATGTACATCGATATTTGACTTCTTGCCAAGGCATGTGCATCGATATTTGACTTCTTGCCAAGGCATGTACGTCGATATTTGACTTCTTGCCATAGCACCTACATCGATATTTAACTTCTTGCCAAGGCATGCCCTTTGATATTGCATTTCTTGCCAAGGCATATACATTGATATTTGACTTCTTGCCATGGCATGTACGTCGATATTTCCCTTTTTGTCAAGGCATGTACATCGATATTTTCCTTTTTGCCATGGCATGTACGTCGATATTTGACTACTTGCCATGGCATGTACATCGATATTTGACTTCTTGCCATGGTATGCACATCGATATTTGATTTCTTGCCAAGGAATGTACATCGATATTTTACTTCTTGTGAAGGCATGTGCATATTTCACTTTTTGCCAAGGCATCTACATCGATATTTGACTTCTTGCCATGGCATGAACATCGATATTTGACTTCTTGCCAAGGCATGTACTTCGATAGTTCACTTCTTGCCAAGGCATGTACCCTGATATTTCACTTCTTGCCATAGCACGTACATCAATATTTCACTTCTTGCCAAGGCATGTACATTGATATTTGACGTCTTGCCATGGCATGTACGTCGATATTTCCCCTCTTGTCAAGGCATGTACATCGATATTTCCCTTTTTGCCAAGCCATGTACACTGATATTTCACTTCTTGCCATTGCACGTACATCGATATTTCACTTCTTGCCAAGGCATGTACATTGATATTTGACGTCTTGCCATGGCATGTACGTCGATATTTCTCTTCTTGCCAAGGCATGTACATCGATATTTTACTTCTTGCCAAGGCATGTACACTGATATTTCACTTCTTGCCAAGGCATGTACATCGATATTTCCCTTTTTGCCAAGGCATGTTCACTGATATTTCACTTCTTGCCATAGCACGTACATCGATATTTCACTTCTTGCCAAGGCATGTACACTGATATTTCACTTCTTGCCAAGGCATGTACATCGATATTTCCCTTTTTGCCAAGGCATGTTCACTGATATTTCACTTCTTGCCATAGCACGTACATCGATATTTCACTTCTTGCCAAGGCATGTACATCGATATTTGACTTCTTGCCAAGGCATGTACATCTATATTTGACTTCTTGCCAAGGCATGTGCATCGATATTTGACTTCGTGCCAAGGCATGTACGTCGATATTTGACTTCTTGCCATAGCACGTACATCGATATTTCACTTCTTGCCAAGGCATGTACTTTGATATTTCATTTCTTGCCAAGGCATGTACGTTGATATTTGACTTCTTGCCAAGGCATGTACATCGATATTTCACTTCTTGCCAAGGCATGTACATCGATATTTCACTTCTTGCCAAGGCATGTACACTGATATTTCACTTCTTGCCATAGCATGTACATCGATATTTCACTTCTTGCCAAGGCATGTACTTTGACATTTCATTTCTTGCCAAGGCATGTACATTGATATTTGACGTCTTGCCATGGCATGTACGTCGATATTTCTCTTCTTGCCAAGGCATGTACATCGATATTTCACTTCTTGCC
Organism: Arenicola marina; assembly: GCA_964019135.1. Classification (NCBI taxonomy): domain Eukaryota; kingdom Metazoa; phylum Annelida; class Polychaeta; family Arenicolidae; genus Arenicola; species Arenicola marina. The sequence continues at coordinate 53,674,963 of OZ025249.1, read as the reverse complement.
AAGGCATGTACACTGATATTTCACTTCTTGCCAAGGCATGTACATCGATAATTCACTTCTTGCCAAGGCATGTGCATCGATATTTGACTTCTTGCCAAGGCATGTACGTCGATATTTGACTTCTTGCCATAGCACCTACATCGATATTTCACTTCTTGCCAAGGCATGCCCTTTGATATTGCATTTCTTGCCAAGGCATGTACATTGATATTTGACTTCTTGCCATGGCATGTACGTCGATATTTCCCTTTTTGTCAAGGCAAGTACATCGATATTTTCCTTTTTGCCATGGCATGTACATCGATATTTGACTACTTGCCATGGCATGTACATCGATATTTGACTTCTTGCCAAGGAATGTACATCGATATTTCCCTTCTTGTCAAGGCATGTACATCGATATTTTACTTCTTGTGAAGGCATGTGCATTGATATTTCACTTTTTGCCAAGGCATCTACATCGATATTTGACTTCTTGCCATGGCACGAACATCGATATTTGACTTCTTGCCAAGGCATGTACTTCGATAGTTCACTTCTTGCCAAGGCATGTACCCTGATATTTCACTTCTTGCCATAGCACGTACATCAATATTTCACTTCTTGCCAAGGCATGTACATTGATATTTGACGTTTTGCCATGGCATGTACGTCGATATTTCCCCTCTTGTCAAGGCATGTACATCGATATTTCCCTTTTTGCCAAGCCATGTACACTGATATTTCACTTCTTGCCAAGGCATGTACATCGATATTTCACTTCTTGCCAAGGCATGTACACTGATATTTCACTTCTTGCCATAGCATGTACATCGATATTTCACTTCTTGCCAAGGCATGTACTTTGACATTTCATTTCTTGCCAAGGCATGTACATTGATATTTGACGTCTTGCTATGGCATGTACGTCGATATTTCTCTTCTTGCCAAGGCATATACATCGATATTTCACTTCTTGCCAAGGCATGTACACTGATATTTCACTTCTTGCCAAGGCATGTACATCGATAATTCACTTCTTGCCAAGGCATGTGCATCGATATTTGACTTCTTGCCAAGGCATGTACGTCGATATTTGACTTCTTGCCATAGCACCTACATCGATATTTCACTTCTTGCCAAGGCATGCCCTTTGATATTGCATTTCTTGCCAAGGCATGTACATTGATATTTGACTTCTTGCCATGGCATGTACGTCGATATTTCCCTTTTTGTCAAGGCAAGTACATCGATATTTTCCTTTTTGCAATGGCATGTACATCGATATTTGACTACTTGCCATGGCATGTACATCGATATTTGACTTCTTGCCAAGGAATGTACATCGATATTTCCCTTCTTGTCAAGGCATGTACATCGATATTTCCCTTTTTGCCATGGCATGTACATCGATATTTGACTTCTTGCTATGGCATGTACATCGATAATTGACTTCTTGCCAAGGCATGTACATCGATATTTGACTTCTGGCCAAGGCATGTACATCGATATTTGACTTCTTGCCAAGGCATGTACATCGTTATTTGACTTCTTGCCAAGTGCATCGATATTTGACTTCTTGCCAAGGCATGTACGTCGATATTTGACTTCTTGCCAAGGCATGTGCATCGATATTTGACTTCTTGCCAAGGCATGTACGTAGATATTTGACTTCTTGCCATAGCACGTACATCGATATTTCACTTCTTGCCAAGGCATGTACTTTGATATTTCATTTCTTGCCAAGGCATGTACGTTGATATTTGACTTCTTGCCAAGGCATGTACATCGATATTTCACTTCTTGCCAAGGCATGTACATCGATATTTCACTTCTTGCCAAGGCATGTACACTGATATTTCACTTCTTGCCATAGCATGTACATCGATATTTCACCTCTTGCCAAGGCATGTACTTTGACATTTCATTTCTTGCCAAGGCATGTACATTGATACTTGACGTCTTGCCATGGCATGTACGTCGATATTTCTCTTCTTGCCAAGGCATGTACATCGATATTTCACTTCTTGCCAAGGCATGTACACTGATATTTCACTTCTTGCCAAGGCATGTACATCGATATTTGACTTCTTGCCAAGGCATATACATCGATATTTGACTTCTTGCCAAGGCAAGTGCATCGATATTTGACTTCTTGCCAAGGCATGTACGTCGATATTTGACTTCTTGCCAAGGCATGTACATCGATATTTGACTTCTTGCCAAGGCATGTACATCGATATTTGACTTCTTGCCAAGGCATGTGCATCGATATTTGACTTCTTGCCAAGGCATGTACGTCGATATTTGACTTCTTGCCATAGCACCTACATCGATATTTAACTTCTTGCCAAGGCATGCCCTTTGATATTGCATTTCTTGCCAAGGCATATACATTGATATTTGACTTCTTGCCATGGCATGTACGTCGATATTTCCCTTTTTGTCAAGGCATGTACATCGATATTTTCCTTTTTGCCATGGCATGTACGTCGATATTTGACTACTTGCCATGGCATGTACATCGATATTTGACTTCTTGCCATGGTATGCACATCGATATTTGATTTCTTGCCAAGGAATGTACATCGATATTTCCCTTCTTGTCAAGGCATGTACATCGATATTTTACTTCTTGTGAAGGCATGTGCATATTTCACTTTTTGCCAAGGCATCTACATCGATATTTGACTTCTTGCCATGGCATGAACATCGATATTTGACTTCTTGCCAAGGCATGTACTTCGATAGTTCACTTCTTGCCAAGGCATGTACCCTGATATTTCACTTCTTGCCATAGCACGTACATCAATATTTCACTTCTTGCCAAGGCATGTACATTGATATTTGACGTCTTGCCATGGCATGTACGTCGATATTTCCCCTCTTGTCAAGGCATGTACATCGATATTTCCCTTTTCGCCAAGCCATGTACACTGATATTTCACTTCTTGCCATTGCACGTACATCGATATTTCACTTCTTGCCAAGGCATGTACATTGATATTTGACGTCTTGCCATGGCATGTACGTCGATATTTCTCTTCTTGCCAAGGCATGTACATCGATATTTCACTTCTTGCCAAGGCATGTACACTGATATTTCACTTCTTGCCAAGGCATGTACATCGATATTTCCCTTTTTGCCAAGGCATGTTCACTGATATTTCACTTCTTGCCATAGCACGTACATCGATATTTCACTTCTTGCCAAGGCATGTACACTGATATTTCACTTCTTGCCAAGGCATGTACATCGATATTTCCCTTTTTGCCAAGGCATGTTCACTGATATTTCACTTCTTGCCATAGCACGTACATCGATATTTCACTTCTTGCCAAGGCATGTACATCGATATTTGACTTCTTGCCAAGGCATGTACATCTATATTTGACTTCTTGCCAAGGCATGTGCATCGATATTTGACTTCGTGCCAAGGCATGTACGTCGATATTTGACTTCTTGCCATAGCACGTACATCGATATTTCACTTCTTGCCAAGGCATGTACTTTGATATTTCATTTCTTGCCAAGGCATGTACGTTGATATTTGACTTCTTGCCAAGGCATGTACATCGATATTTCACTTCTTGCCAAGGCATGTACATCGATATTTCACTTCTTGCCAAGGCATGTACACTGATATTTCACTTCTTGCCATAGCACCTACATCGATATTTCACTTCTTGCCAAGGCATGTACTTTGACATTTCATTTCTTGCCAAGGCATGTACATTGATATTTGACGTCTTGCCATGGCATGTACGTCGATATTTCTCTTCTTGCCAAGGCATGTACATCGATATTTCACTTCTTGCCAAGGCATGTACACTGATATTTCACTTCTTGCCAAGGCATGTACATCGATAATTCACTTCTTGCCAAGGCATGTGCATCGATATTTGACTTCTTGCCAAGGCATGTACGTCGATATTTGACTGCTTGCCATAGCACCTACATCGATATTTCACTTCTTGCCAAGGCATGCCCTTTGATATTGCATTTCTTGCCAAGGCATGTACATTGATATTTGACTTCTTGCCATGGCATGTACGTCGATATTTCCCTTTTTGTCAAGGCAAGTACATCGATATTTTCCTTTTTGCCATGGCATGTACATCGATATTTGACTACTTGCCATGGCATGTACATCGATATTTGACTTCTTGCCAAGGAATGTACATCGATATTTCCCTTCTTGTCAAGGCATGTACATCGATATTTTACTTCTTGTGAAGGCATGTGCATTGATATTTCACTTTTTGCCAAGGCATCTACATCGATATTTGACTTCTTGCCATGGCACGAACATCGATATTTGACTTCTTGCCAAGGCATGTACTTCGATAGTTCACTTCTTGCCAAGGCATGTACCCTGATATTTCACTTCTTGCCATAGCACGTACATCAATATTTCACTTCTTGCCAAGGCATGTACATTGATATTTGACGTCTTGCCATGGCATGTACGTCGATATTTCCCCTCTTGTCAAGGCATGTACATCGATATTTCCCTTTTTGCCAAGCCATGTACACTGATATTTCACTTCTTGCCAAGGCATGTACATCGATATTTCACTTCTTGCCAAGGCATGTACACTGATATTTCACTTCTTGCCATAGCATGTACATCGATATTTCACTTCTTGCCAAGGCATGTACTTTGACATTTCATTTCTTGCCAAGGCATGTACATTGATATTTGACGTCTTGCCATGGCATGTACGTCGATATTTCTCTTCTTGCCAAGGCATATACATCGATATTTCACTTCTTGCCAAGGCATGTACACTGATATTTCACTTCTTGCCAAGGCATGTACATCGATAATTCACTTCTTGCCAAGGCATGTGCATCGATATTTGACTTCTTGCCAAGGCATGTACGTCGATATTTGACTTCTTGCCATAGCACCTACATCGATATTTCACTTCTTGCCAAGGCATGCCCTTTGATATTGCATTTCTTGCCAAGGCATGTACATTGATATTTGACTTCTTGCCATGGCATGTACGTCGATATTTCCCTTTTTGTCAAGGCAAGTACATCGATATTTTCCTTTTTGCCATGGCATGTACATCGATATTTGACTACTTGCCATGGCATGTACATCGATATTTGACTTCTTGCCAAGGAATGTACATCGATATTTCCCTTCTTGTCAAGGCATGTACATCGATATTTTACTTCTTGTGAAGGCATGTGCATTGATATTTCACTTTTTGCCAAGGCATCTACATCGATATTTGACTTCTTGCCATGGCACGAACATCGATATTTGACTTCCTGCCAAGGCATGTACTTCGATAGTTCACTTCTTGCCAAGGCATGTACCCTGATATTTCACTTCTTGCCATAGCACGTACATCAATATTTCACTTCTTGCCAAGGCATGTACATTGATATTTGACGTCTTGCCATGGCATGTACGTCGATATTTCCCCTCTTGTCAAGGCATGTACATCGATATTTCCCTTTTTGCCAAACCATGTACACTGATATTTCACTTCTTGCCATAGCGCGTACATCGATATTTCACTTCTTGCCAAGGCATGTACATTGATATTTGACGTCTTGCCATGGCATGTACGTCGATATTTCTCTTCTTGCCAAGGCATGTACATCGATATTTCACTTCTTGCCAAAGCATGTACACTGATATTTCACTTCTTGCCAAGGCATGTACACTGATATTTCACTTCTTGCGAAGGCATGTACATCGATATTTAACTTCTTGCCAAGGCATGTACATCGATATTTGACTTCTTGCCAAGTGCATCGATATTTGACTTCTTGCCAAGGCATGTACGTCGATATTTGACTTCTTGCCAAGGCATGTACATCGATATTTGACTTCTTGCCAAGGCATGTACATCGATATTTTCCTTTTTGCCATGGCATGTACATCGATATTTGACTACTTGCCATGGCATGTACATCGATATTTGACTTCTTGCCATGGCATGCACATCGATATTTGACTTCTTGCCAAGGAATGTACATCGATATTTCCCTTCTTGTCAAGGCATGTACATCGATATTTCCCTTTTTGCCAAGGCATGTTCACTGATATTTCACTTCTTGCCATAGCACGTACATCGATATTTCAATTCTTGCCAAGGCATGTACATTGATATTTGACTTCTTGCCATGGCATGTACGTCGATATTTACCTTCTTGTCAAGGCATGTACATCGATATTTCCCTTTTTGCCATGGCATGTACATCGATATTTGACTTCTTGCCATGGCATGTACATCGATATTTGACTTCTTGCCAAGGCATGTACATCGATATTTGACTTCTTGCCAAGGCATGTGCATCGATATTTGACTTCTTGCCAAGGCATGTACATTGATATTTGACTTCTTACCAAGGCATGTACATCGATATTTCACTTCTTGCCAAGGCATGTACATCGATATTTCACTTCTTGCCAAGGCATGTACACTGATATTTCACTTCTTGCCATAGCACGTACATCGATATTTCACTTCTTGCCAAGGCATGTACTTTGATATTTCATTTCTTGCCAAGGCATTTACGTTGATACTTGACTTCTTGCCAAGGCATGTACGTCGATATTTCCCTTCTTGTCAAGGCATGTACATCAATATTTCCCTTTTCGCCATGGCATGTACACTGATATTTCACTTCTTGCCAAGGCATGTACATCGATAATTCACTTCTTGCCAAGGCATGTACATCGATATTTCACTTCTTGCCATGGCATGTACGTCGATATTTCCCTTCTTGTCAAGGCATGTACATCGATATTTCCCTTTTTGCCATGGCATGTACATCGATATTTGACTTCTTGCCATGGCATGTACATCGATATTTGACTGCTTGCCATGGCATGTACGTCGATATTTCCCTTCTTGTCAAGGCATGTACATCGATATTTCCCTTTTTGCCATGGCATGTACATCGATATTTGACTTCTTGCCATGGCATGTACATCAATATTTGACTGCTTGCCATGGCATGTACGTCGATATTTCCCTTCTTGTCAAGGCATGTACATCGATATTTCCCTTTTTGCCATGGCATGTACATCGATATTTGACTTCTTGCCATGGCATGTACATCGATAATTGACTTCTTGCCAAGGCATGTACATCGATATTTGACTTCTTGCCAGGGCATGTACATCGATATTTGACTTCTTGCCAAGGCATGTACATCGATATTTGACTTCTTGCCAAGTGCATCGATATTTGACTTCTTGCCAAGGCATGTACATCGATATTTCCCTTCTTGCCAAGGCATGTGCATCGATAATTGACTTCTTGCCAAGGCATGTACGTCGATATTTGACTTCTTGCCATAGCACGTACATCGATATTTCACTTCTTGCCAAGGCATGTACTTTGATATTTCATTTTTTGCCAAGGCATGTACATTGATATTTGACTTCTTGCCATGGCATGTACATCGATATTTCCCTTTTTGTCATGGCATGTACATCGATATTTGACTTCTTGCCATGGCATGTACATCGATATTTGACTTCTTGTCAAGGCATGTACATCGATATTTGACTTCTTGCCAAGGCATGAACATCGATATTTGACTTCTTGCCAAGGCATGTACTTCGATAGTTCACTTCTTGCCAAGGCATGTACCCTGATATTTCACTTCTTGCCATGGGACGTACATCGATATTTTACTTCTTGCCAAGGCATGTACTTTGATATTTCATTTCTTGCCAAGGCATGTACGTTGATATTTGACCTCTTGCCAAGGCATGTACATCGATATTTCACTTCTTGCCAAGGCATGTACATCGATATTTCACTTCTTGCCAAGGCATGTACACTGATATTTCACTTCTTGCCATAGCATGTACAACGATATTTCACTTCTTGCTAAGGCATGTAATTTGACATTTCATTTCTTGCCAAGGCATGTACATTGATATTTGACGTCTTGCCATGGCATGTACGTCGATATTTCTCTTCTTGCCAAGGCATGTACATCGATATTTCACTTCTTGCCAAGGCATGTACACTGATATTTCACTTCTTGCCATGGCATGTACGTCGATATTTTCCTTCTTGTCAAGGCATGTACATCGATATTTCCCTTTTTGCCATGGCATGTACATCGATATTTGACTTCTTGCCATGGCATGTACATCGATATTTGACTTCTTGCCAAGGCATGTACATCGATATTTGACTTCTTGCCAAGGCATGTGCATCGATATTTGACTTCTTGCCAAGGCATGTACATTGATATTTGACTTCTTACCAAGGCATGTACATCGAAATTTCACTTCTTGCCAAGGCATGTACATCGATATTTCACTTCTTGCCAAGGCATGTACACTGATATTTCACTTCTTGCCATAGCACGTACATCGATATTTCACTTCTTGCCAAGGCATGTACTTTGATATTTCATTTCTTGCCAAGGCATTTACGTTGATATTTGACTTCTTGCCAAGGCATGTACGTCGATATTTCCCTTCTTGTCAAGGCATGTACATCAATATTTCCCTTTTCGCCATGGCATGTACACTGATATTTCACTTCTTGCCAAGGCATGTACATCGATAATTCACTTCTTGCCAAGGCATGTACATCGATATTTCACTTCTTGCCATGGCATGTACGTCGATATTTCCCTTCTTGTCAAGGCATGTACATCGATATTTCCCTTTTTGCCATGGCATGTACATCGATATTTGACTTCTTGCCATGGCATGTACATCGATAATTGACTTCTTGCCAAGGCATGTACATCGATATTTGACTTCTTCCCAAGGCATGTACATCAATATTTGACTTCTTGCCAAGGCATGTACATCGATATTTGACTTCTTGCCAAGTGCATCGATATTTGACTTCTTGCCAAGGCATGTACGTCGATATTTGACTTCTTGCCAAGGCATGTACATCGATATTTGACTTCTTGCCAAGGCATGTACATCGATATTTCACTTCTTGCCAAACATGTGCATCGATATTTGACTTCTTGCCAAGGTATGTACGTCGATATTTGACTTCTTGCCATAGCACGTACATCGATATTTCACTTCTTGCCAAGGCATGCACTTTGATATTTCATTTCTTGCCAAGCCATGTACCCTGATATTTCACTTCTTACCATAGCACGTACATCGATATTTTACTTCTTGCTAAGGCATGTACTTTGATATTTCATTTCTTGCCAAGGCATGTACGTTGATATTTGACTTCTTGCCAAGGCATGTACATCGATATTTCACTTCTTGCCAAGGCATGTACACTGATATTTCACTTCTTGCCATAGCATGTACATCGATATTTCACTTCTTGCCAAGGCATGTACTTTGACATTTCATTTCTTGCCAAGGCATGTACACTGATATTTCACTTCCTGCCAAGGCATGTACATCGATAATTCACTTCTTGCCAAGGCATGTACACTGATATTTCACTTCTTGTCATAGCACGTACATCGATATTTCACTTCTTGCCAAGGCATGTACTTTGATATTTCACTTCTTGCCAAGACATGTACATTGATATTTGACTTCTTGCCATGGCATGTACGTCGATATTTCCCTTCTTGTCAAGGCATGTACATCGATTGTTCCCTTTTTTCCATGGCATGTACATCGATATTTGACTTCTTGCCATGGCATGTACATCGATATGTGACTTCTTGCCATGGCATGTACGTCGATATTTCACTTCTTGTCAAGGCATGTACATCGATATTTCCCTTTTTGCCATGGCATGTACATCGATATTTGACTTCTTGCCATGGCATGTACATCGATATTTGATTTCTTGCTAAGGCATGTACATCGATTTTTGACTTCTTGCCAAGGCATATACATCGATATTTGACTTCTTGCCAAGGCAAGTGCATCGATATTTGACTTCTTGCCAAGGCATGTACGTCGATATTTGACTTCTTGCCAAGGCATGTACATCGATATTTGACTTCTTGCCAAGGCATGTACATCGATATTTTACTTCTTGCCATAGCACCTACATCGATATTTCACTTCTTGCCAAGGCATGCCCTTTGATATTGCATTTCTTGCCAAGGCATGTACATTGATATTTGACTTCTTGCCATGGCATGTACGTCGATATTTCCCTTTTTGTCAAGGCATGTACATCGATATTTTCCTTTTTGCCATGGCATGTACATCGATATTTGACTACTTGCCATGGCATGTACATCGATATTTGACTTCTTGCCATGGCATGCACATCGATATTTGACTTCTTGCCAAGGAATGTACATCGATATTTCCCTTCTTGTCAAGGCATGTACATCGATATTTGACTTCTTGCCATGGCATGAACATCGATATTTGACTTCTTGCCAAGGCATGTACTTCGATAGTTCACTTCTTGCCAAGGCATGTACCCTGATATTTCACTTCTTGCCATAGCGTGTACATCGATATTTTACTTCTTGCCAAGGCATGTACTTTGATATTTCATTTCTTGCCAAGGCATGTACGTTGATATTTGACTTCTTGCCAAGGCATGTACATCGATATTTCACTTCTTGCCAAGGCATGTACATCGATATTTCACTTCTTGCCAAGGCATGTACACTGATATTTCACTTCTTGCGAAGGCATGTACATCGATATTTAACTTCTTGCCAAGGCATGTACATCGATATTTGACTTCTTGCCAAGTGCATCGATATTTGACTTCTTGCCAAGGCATGTACGTCGATATTTGACTTCTTGCCAAGGCATGTACATCGATATTTGACTTCTTGCCAAGGCATGTACATCGATATTTCACTTCTTGCCAAGGCATGTGCATCGATATTTGACTTCTTGCCAAGGCATGTACGTCGATATTTGACTTCTTGCCAAGGCATGTACATCGATATTTCACTTCTTGCCAAGGCATGTGCATCGATATTTGACTTCTTGCCAAGGCATGTACATCGATATTTCACTTCTTGCCAAGGCATGTACACTGATATTTCACATCTTGCCATAGCATGTACATCGATATTTCACTTCTTGCCAAGGCATGTACTTTGACATTTCATTTCTTGCCAAGGCATGTACATTGATATTTGACGTCTTGCCATGGCATGTACGTCGGTATTTCTCTTCTTGCCAAGGCATGTACATCGATATTTCACTTCTTGCCAAGGCATGTACACTGATATTTCACTTCTTGCCAAGGCATGTACATCGATATTTGACTTCTTGCCAAGGCATATACATCGATATTTGACTTCTTGCCAAGGCAAGTGCATCGATATTTGACTTCTTGCCAAGGCATGTACGTTGATATTTGACTTCTTGCCAAGGCATGTACATCGATATTTGACTTCTTGCCAAGGCATGTACATCGATATTTCACTTCTTGCCAAGGCATGTGCATCGATATTTGACTTCTTGCCAAGGTATGTACGTCGATATTTGACTTGTTGCCATAGCACCTACATCGATATTTCACTTCTTGCCAAGGCATGCCCTTTGATATTGCATTTCTTGCCAAGGCATGTACATTGATATTTGACTTCTTGCCATGGCATGTACGTCGATATTTCCCTTTTTGTCAAGGCATGTACATCGATATTTTCCTTTTTGCCATGGCATGTACATCGATATTTGACTACTTGCCATGGCATGTACATCGATATTTGACTTCTTGCCATGGTATGCACATTGATATTTGATTTCTTGCCAAGGAATGTACATCGATATTTCCCTTCTTGTCAAGGCATGTACATCGATATTTTACTTCTTGTCAAGGCATGTGCATATTTCACTTTTTGCCAAGGCATCTACATCGATATTTGACTTCTTGCCATGGCATGAACATCGATATTTGACTTCTTGCCAAGGCATGTACTTCGATAGTTCACTTCTTGCCAAGGCATGTACCCTGATATTTCACTTCTTGCCATAGCAAGTACATCAATATTTCACTTCTTGCCAAGGCATGTACATTGATATTTGACGTCTTGCCATGGCATGTACGTCGATAATTCCCCTCTTGTCAAGGCATGTACATCGATATTTCCCTTTTTGCCAAGCCATGTACGCTGATATTTCACTTCTTGCCATAGCACGTACATTGATATTTCACTTCTTGCCAAGGCATGTACGTCGATATTTCTCCTCTTGCCATGGCATGTACGTCGATATTTCTCCTCTTGCCAAGGCATGTACATCGATATTTCACTTCTTGCCAAGGCATGTACACTGATATTTCACTTCTTGCCAAGGCATGTACATCGATATTTCCCTTTTTGCCAAGGCATGTTCACTGATATTTCACTGCTTGCCATAGCACGTACATCGATATTTCACTTCTTGCCAAGGCATGTACACTGATATTTCACTTCTTGCCAAGGCATGTACATCGATATTTCCCTTTTTGCCAAGGCATGTTCACTGATATTTCACTTCTTGCCATAGCACGTACATCGATATTTCACTTCTTGCCAAGGCATGTACATCGATATTTGACTTCTTGCCAAGGCATGTACATCGATATTTCACTTCTTGCCAAGGCATGTGCATCGATATTTGACTTCTTGCCAAGGCATGTACGTCGATATTTGACTTCTTGCCATAGCACGTACATCGATATTTCACTTCTTGCCAAGGCATGTACTTTGATATTTCATTTCTTGCCAAGGCATGTACGTTGATATTTGACTTCTTGCCAAGGCATGTACATCGATATTTCACTTCTTGCCAAGGCATGTACATCGATATTTCACTTCTTGCCAAGGCATGTACACTGATATTTCACTTCTTGCCATAGCATGTACATCGATATTTCACTTCTTGCCAAGGCATGTACTTTGACATTTCATTTCTTGCCAAGGCATGTACATTGATATTTGACGTCTTGCCATGGCATGTACGTCGATATTTCTCTTCTTGCCAAGGCATGTACATCGATATTTCACTTCTTGCTAAGGCATGTATACTGATATTTCACTTCTTGCCAAGGCATGTACATCGATAATTCACTTCTTGCCAAGGCATGTACACTGATATTTCTCTTCTTGCCATAGCACGTACATCGATATTTCACTTCTTGCCAAGGCATGTACTTTGATATTTCACTTCTTGCCAAGGCATGTACCTTGATATTTGACTTCTTGCCATGGCATGTACGTCGATATTTCTCTTCTTGTCAAGGCATGTACATCGATATTTCCCTTTTTTCCATGGCATGTACATCGATATTTCACTTCTTGCCATGGCATGTACATCGATATGTGACTTTTTGCCATGGCATGTACGTCGATATTTCACTTCTTGTCAAGGCATGTACATCGATATTTCCCTTTTTGCCATGGCATGTACATCGATATTTGACTTCTTGCCATGGCATGTACATCGATATTTGACTTCTTGCCAAGGCATGTACATCGATATTTGACTTCTTGCCAAGGCATATACATCGATATTTGACTTCTTGCCAAGGCAAGTGCATCGATATTTGACTTCTTGCCAAGGCTTGTACGTCGATATTTGACTTCTTGCCAAGGCATGTACATCGATATTTGACTTCTTGCCAAGGCATGTACATCGATATTTCACTTCTTGCCAAGGCATGTGCATCGATATTTGACTTCTTGCCAAGGCATGTACGTCGATATTTGACTTCTTGCCATAGCACCAACATCGATATTTCACTTCTTGCCAAGGCATGCCCTTTGATATTGCATTTCTTGCCAAGGCATGTACATTGATATTTGACTTCTTGCCAAGGCATGTACGTCGATATTTCCCTTCTTGTCAAGGCATGTACTTTGATATTTCATTTCTTGCCAAGGCATTTACGTTGATATTTGACTTCTTGCCAAGGCATGTACGTCGATATTTCCCTTCTTGTCAAGGCATGTACATCAATATTTCCCTTTTCGCCATGGCATGTACACTGATATTTCACTTCTTGCCAAGGCATGTACATCGATAATTCACTTCTTGCCAAGGCATGTACATCGATATTTCACTTCTTGCCATGGCATGTACGTCGATATTTCCCTTCTTGTCAAGGCATGTACATCGATATTTCCCTTTTTGCCATGGCATGTACATCGATATTTGACTTCTTGCCATGGCATGTACATCGATAATTGACTTCTTGCCAAGGCATGTACATCGATATTTGACTTCTTCCCAAGGCATGTACATCAATATTTGACTTCTTGCCAAGGCATGTACATCGATATTTGACTTCTTGCCAAGTGCATCGATATTTGACTTCTTGCCAAGGCATGTACGTCGATATTTGACTTCTTGCCAAGGCATGTACATCGATATTTGACTTCTTGCCAAGGCATGTACATCGATATTTCACTTCTTGCCAAACATGTGCATCGATATTTGACTTCTTGCCAAGGTATGTACGTCGATATTTGACTTCTTGCCATAGCACGTACATCGATATTTCACTTCTTGCCAAGGCATGCACTTTGATATTTCATTTCTTGCCAAGCCATGTACCCTGATATTTCACTTCTTACCATAGCACGTACATCGATATTTTACTTCTTGCTAAGGCATGTACTTTGATATTTCATTTCTTGCCAAGGCATGTACGTTGATATTTGACTTCTTGCCAAGGCATGTACATCGATATTTCACTTCTTGCCAAGGCATGTACACTGATATTTCACTTCTTGCCATAGCATGTACATCGATATTTCACTTCTTGCCAAGGCATGTACTTTGACATTTCATTTCTTGCCAAGGCATGTACACTGATATTTCACTTCCTGCCAAGGCATGTACATCGATAATTCACTTCTTGCCAAGGCATGTACACTGATATTTCACTTCTTGTCATAGCACGTACATCGATATTTCACTTCTTGCCAAGGCATGTACTTTGATATTTCACTTCTTGCCAAGACATGTACATTGATATTTGACTTCTTGCCATGGCATGTACGTCGATATTTCCCTTCTTGTCAAGGCATGTACATCGATTGTTCCCTTTTTTCCATGGCATGTACATCGATATTTGACTTCTTGCCATGGCATGTACATCGATATGTGACTTCTTGCCATGGCATGTACGTCGATATTTCACTTCTTGTCAAGGCATGTACATCGATATTTCCCTTTTTGCCATGGCATGTACATCGATATTTGACTTCTTGCCATGGCATGTACATCGATATTTGATTTCTTGCTAAGGCATGTACATCGATTTTTGACTTCTTGCCAAGGCATATACATCGATATTTGACTTCTTGCCAAGGCAAGTGCATCGATATTTGACTTCTTGCCAAGGCATGTACGTCGATATTTGACTTCTTGCCAAGGCATGTACATCGATATTTGACTTCTTGCCAAGGCATGTACATCGATATTTTACTTCTTGCCATAGCACCTACATCGATATTTCACTTCTTGCCAAGGCATGCCCTTTGATATTGCATTTCTTGCCAAGGCATGTACATTGATATTTGACTTCTTGCCATGGCATGTACGTCGATATTTCCCTTTTTGTCAAGGCATGTACATCGATATTTTCCTTTTTGCCATGGCATGTACATCGATATTTGACTACTTGCCATGGCATGTACATCGATATTTGACTTCTTGCCATGGCATGCACATCGATATTTGACTTCTTGCCAAGGAATGTACATCGATATTTCCCTTCTTGTCAAGGCATGTACATCGATATTTGACTTCTTGCCATGGCATGAACATCGATATTTGACTTCTTGCCAAGGCATGTACTTCGATAGTTCACTTCTTGCCAAGGCATGTACCCTGATATTTCACTTCTTGCCATAGCGTGTACATCGATATTTTACTTCTTGCCAAGGCATGTACTTTGATATTTCATTTCTTGCCAAGGCATGTACGTTGATATTTGACTTCTTGCCAAGGCATGTACATCGATATTTCACTTCTTGCCAAGGCATGTACATCGATATTTCACTTCTTGCCAAGGCATGTACACTGATATTTCACTTCTTGCGAAGGCATGTACATCGATATTTAACTTCTTGCCAAGGCATGTACATCGATATTTGACTTCTTGCCAAGTGCATCGATATTTGACTTCTTGCCAAGGCATGTACGTCGATATTTGACTTCTTGCCAAGGCATGTACATCGATATTTGACTTCTTGCCAAGGCATGTACATCGATATTTCACTTCTTGCCAAGGCATGTGCATCGATATTTGACTTCTTGCCAAGGCATGTACGTCGATATTTGACTTCTTGCCAAGGCATGTACATCGATATTTCACTTCTTGCCAAGGCATGTGCATCGATATTTGACTTCTTGCCATGGTATGCACATTGATATTTGATTTCTTGCCAAGGAATGTACATCGATATTTCCCTTCTTGTCAAGGCATGTACATCGATATTTTACTTCTTGTCAAGGCATGTGCATATTTCACTTTTTGCCAAGGCATCTACATCGATATTTGACTTCTTGCCATGGCATGAACATCGATATTTGACTTCTTGCCAAGGCATGTACTTCGATAGTTCACTTCTTGCCAAGGCATGTACCCTGATATTTCACTTCTTGCCATAGCAAGTACATCAATATTTCACTTCTTGCCAAGGCATGTACATTGATATTTGACGTCTTGCCATGGCATGTACGTCGATAATTCCCCTCTTGTCAAGGCATGTACATCGATATTTCCCTTTTTGCCAAGCCATGTACGCTGATATTTCACTTCTTGCCATAGCACGTACATTGATATTTCACTTCTTGCCAAGGCATGTACATTGATATTTGACGTCTTGCCATGGCATGTACGTCGATATTTCTCCTCTTGCCAAGGCATGTACATCGATATTTCACTTCTTGCCAAGGCATGTACACTGATATTTCACTTCTTGCCAAGGCATGTACATCGATATTTCCCTTTTTGCCAAGGCATGTTCACTGATATTTCACTGCTTGCCATAGCACGTACATCGATATTTCACTTCTTGCCAAGGCATGTACACTGATATTTCACTTCTTGCCAAGGCATGTACATCGATATTTCCCTTTTTGCCAAGGCATGTTCACTGATATTTCACTTCTTGCCATAGCACGTACATCGATATTTCACTTCTTGCCAAGGCATGTACATCGATATTTGACTTCTTGCCAAGGCATGTACATCGATATTTCACTTCTTGCCAAGGCATGTGCATCGATATTTGACTTCTTGCCAAGGCATGTACGTCGATATTTGACTTCTTGCCATAGCACGTACATCGATATTTCACTTCTTGCCAAGGCATGTACTTTGATATTTCATTTCTTGCCAAGGCATGTACGTTGATATTTGACTTCTTGCCAAGGCATGTACATCGATATTTCACTTCTTGCCAAGGCATGTACATCGATATTTCACTTCTTGCCAAGGCATGTACACTGATATTTCACTTCTTGCCATAGCATGTACATCGATATTTCACTTCTTGCCAAGGCATGTACTTTGACATTTCATTTCTTGCCAAGGCATGTACATTGATATTTGACGTCTTGCCATGGCATGTACGTCGATATTTCTCTTCTTGCCAAGGCATGTACATCGATATTTCACTTCTTGCTAAGGCATGTATACTGATATTTCACTTCTTGCCAAGGCATGTACATCGATAATTCACTTCTTGCCAAGGCATGTACACTGATATTTCTCTTCTTGCCATAGCACGTACATCGATATTTCACTTCTTGCCAAGGCATGTACTTTGATATTTCACTTCTTGCCAAGGCATGTACCTTGATATTTGACTTCTTGCCATGGCATGTACGTCGATATTTCTCTTCTTGTCAAGGCATGTACATCGATATTTCCCTTTTTTCCATGGCATGTACATCGATATTTCACTTCTTGCCATGGCATGTACATCGATATGTGACTTTTTGCCATGGCATGTACGTCGATATTTCACTTCTTGTCAAGGCATGTACATCGATATTTCCCTTTTTGCCATGGCATGTACATCGATATTTGACTTCTTGCCATGGCATGTACATCGATATTTGACTTCTTGCCAAGGCATGTACATCGATATTTGACTTCTTGCCAAGGCATATACATCGATATTTGACTTCTTGCCAAGGCAAGTGCATCGATATTTGACTTCTTGCCAAGGCTTGTACGTCGATATTTGACTTCTTGCCAAGGCATGTACATCGATATTTGACTTCTTGCCAAGGCATGTACATCGATATTTCACTTCTTGCCAAGGCATGTGCATCGATATTTGACTTCTTGCCAAGGCATGTACGTCGATATTTGACTTCTTGCCATAGCACCAACATCGATATTTCACTTCTTGCCAAGGCATGTACCTTGATATTTGACTTCTTGCCATGGCATGTACGTCGATATTTCTCTTCTTGTCAAGGCATGTACATCGATATTTCCCTTTTTTCCATGGCATGTACATCGATATTTCACTTCTTGCCATGGCATGTACATCGATATGTGACTTTTTGCCATGGCATGTACGTCGATATTTCACTTCTTGTCAAGGCATGTACATCGATATTTCCCTTTTTGCCATGGCATGTACATCGATATTTGACTTCTTGCCATGGCATGTACATCGATATTTGACTTCTTGCCAAGGCATGTACATCGATATTTGACTTCTTGCCAAGGCATATACATCGATATTTGACTTCTTGCCAAGGCAAGTGCATCGATATCTGACTTCTTGCCAAGGCTTGTACGTCGATATTTGACTTCTTGCCAAGGCATGTACATCGATATTTGACTTCTTGCCAAGGCATGTACATCGATATTTCACTTCTTGCCAAGGCATGTGCATCGATATTTGACTTCTTGCCAAGGCATGTACGTTGATATTTGACTTCTTGCCAAGGCATGTACATCGATATTTGACTTCTTGCCAAGGCATGTACATCGATATTTCACTTCTTGCCAAGGCATGTGCATCGATATTTGACTTCTTGCCAAGGTATGTACGTCGATATTTGACTTGTTGCCATAGCACCTACATCGATATTTCACTTCTTGCCAAGGCATGCCCTTTGATATTGCATTTCTTGCCAAGGCATGTACATTGATATTTGACTTCTTGCCATGGCATGTACGTCGATATTTCCCTTTTTGTCAAGGCATGTACATCGATATTTTCCTTTTTGCCATGGCATGTACATCGATATTTGACTACTTGCCA
Organism: Arenicola marina; assembly: GCA_964019135.1. Classification (NCBI taxonomy): domain Eukaryota; kingdom Metazoa; phylum Annelida; class Polychaeta; family Arenicolidae; genus Arenicola; species Arenicola marina. Next base: position 53,655,843 of record OZ025249.1, on the reverse strand, counting down.
TGGCATGTACATCGATATTTGACTTCTTGCCATGGTATGCACATTGATATTTGATTTCTTGCCAAGGAATGTACATCGATATTTCCCTTCTTGTCAAGGCATGTACATCGATATTTTACTTCTTGTCAAGGCATGTGCATATTTCACTTTTTGCCAAGGCATCTACATCGATATTTGACTTCTTGCCATGGCATGAACATCGATATTTGACTTCTTGCCAAGGCATGTACTTCGATAGTTCACTTCTTGCCAAGGCATGTACCCTGATATTTCACTTCTTGCCATAGCAAGTACATCAATATTTCACTTCTTGCCAAGGCATGTACATTGATATTTGACGTCTTGCCATGGCATGTACGTCGATAATTCCCCTCTTGTCAAGGCATGTACATCGATATTTCCCTTTTTGCCAAGCCATGTACGCTGATATTTCACTTCTTGCCATAGCACGTACATTGATATTTCACTTCTTGCCAAGGCATGTACATTGATATTTGACGTCTTGCCATGGCATGTACGTCGATATTTCTCCTCTTGCCAAGGCATGTACATCGATATTTCACTTCTTGCCAAGGCATGTACACTGATATTTCACTTCTTGCCAAGGCATGTACATCGATATTTCCCTTTTTGCCAAGGCATGTTCACTGATATTTCACTGCTTGCCATAGCACGTACATCGATATTTCACTTCTTGCCAAGGCATGTACACTGATATTTCACTTCTTGCCAAGGCATGTACATCGATATTTCCCTTTTTGCCAAGGCATGTTCACTGATATTTCACTTCTTGCCATAGCACGTACATCGATATTTCACTTCTTGCCAAGGCATGTACATCGATATTTGACTTCTTGCCAAGGCATGTACATCGATATTTCACTTCTTGCCAAGGCATGTGCATCGATATTTGACTTCTTGCCAAGGCATGTACGTCGATATTTGACTTCTTGCCATAGCACGTACATCGATATTTCACTTCTTGCCAAGGCATGTACTTTGATATTTCATTTCTTGCCAAGGCATGTACGTTGATATTTGACTTCTTGCCAAGGCATGTACATCGATATTTCACTTCTTGCCAAGGCATGTACATCGATATTTCACTTCTTGCCAAGGCATGTACACTGATATTTCACTTCTTGCCATAGCATGTACATCGATATTTCACTTCTTGCCAAGGCATGTACTTTGACATTTCATTTCTTGCCAAGGCATGTACATTGATATTTGACGTCTTGCCATGGCATGTACGTCGATATTTCTCTTCTTGCCAAGGCATGTACATCGATATTTCACTTCTTGCTAAGGCATGTATACTGATATTTCACTTCTTGCCAAGGCATGTACATCGATAATTCACTTCTTGCCAAGGCATGTACACTGATATTTCTCTTCTTGCCATAGCACGTACATCGATATTTCACTTCTTGCCAAGGCATGTACTTTGATATTTCACTTCTTGCCAAGGCATGTACCTTGATATTTGACTTCTTGCCATGGCATGTACGTCGATATTTCTCTTCTTGTCAAGGCATGTACATCGATATTTCCCTTTTTTCCATGGCATGTACATCGATATTTCACTTCTTGCCATGGCATGTACATCGATATTTCACTTCTTGCCATGGCATGTACATCGATATTTCACTTCTTGCCAAGGCATGTACACTGATATTTCACTTCTTGCGAAGGCATGTACATCGATATTTAACTTCTTGCCAAGGCATGTACATCGATATTTGACTTCTTGCCAAGTGCATCGATATTTGACTTCTTGCCAAGGCATGTACGTCGATATTTGACTTCTTGCCAAGGCATGTACATCGATATTTGACTTCTTGCCAAGGCATGTACATCGATATTTCACTTCTTGCCAAGGCATGTGCATCGATATTTGACTTCTTGCCAAGGCATGTACGTCGATATTTGACTTCTTGCCAAGGCATGTACATCGATATTTCACTTCTTGCCAAGGCATGTGCATCGATATTTGACTTCTTGCCAAGGCATGTACATCGATATTTCACTTCTTGCCAAGGCATGTACACTGATATTTCACATCTTGCCATAGCATGTACATCGATATTTCACTTCTTGCCAAGGCATGTACTTTGACATTTCATTTCTTGCCAAGGCATGTACATTGATATTTGACGTCTTGCCATGGCATGTACGTCGGTATTTCTCTTCTTGCCAAGGCATGTACATCGATATTTCACTTCTTGCCAAGGCATGTACACTGATATTTCACTTCTTGCCAAGGCATGTACATCGATATTTGACTTCTTGCCAAGGCATATACATCGATATTTGACTTCTTGCCAAGGCAAGTGCATCGATATTTGACTTCTTGCCAAGGCATGTACGTTGATATTTGACTTCTTGCCAAGGCATGTACATCGATATTTGACTTCTTGCCAAGGCATGTACATCGATATTTCACTTCTTGCCAAGGCATGTGCATCGATATTTGACTTCTTGCCAAGGTATGTACGTCGATATTTGACTTGTTGCCATAGCACCTACATCGATATTTCACTTCTTGCCAAGGCATGCCCTTTGATATTGCATTTCTTGCCAAGGCATGTACATTGATATTTGACTTCTTGCCATGGCATGTACGTCGATATTTCCCTTTTTGTCAAGGCATGTACATCGATATTTTCCTTTTTGCCATGGCATGTACATCGATATTTGACTACTTGCCATGGCATGTACATCGATATTTGACTTCTTGCCATGGTATGCACATTGATATTTGATTTCTTGCCAAGGAATGTACATCGATATTTCCCTTCTTGTCAAGGCATGTACATCGATATTTTACTTCTTGTCAAGGCATGTGCATATTTCACTTTTTGCCAAGGCATCTACATCGATATTTGACTTCTTGCCATGGCATGAACATCGATATTTGACTTCTTGCCAAGGCATGTACTTCGATAGTTCACTTCTTGCCAAGGCATGTACCCTGATATTTCACTTCTTGCCATAGCAAGTACATCAATATTTCACTTCTTGCCAAGGCATGTACATTGATATTTGACGTCTTGCCATGGCATGTACGTCGATAATTCCCCTCTTGTCAAGGCATGTACATCGATATTTCCCTTTTTGCCAAGCCATGTACGCTGATATTTCACTTCTTGCCATAGCACGTACATTGATATTTCACTTCTTGCCAAGGCATGTACGTCGATATTTCTCCTCTTGCCATGGCATGTACGTCGATATTTCTCCTCTTGCCAAGGCATGTACATCGATATTTCACTTCTTGCCAAGGCATGTACACTGATATTTCACTTCTTGCCAAGGCATGTACATCGATATTTCCCTTTTTGCCAAGGCATGTTCACTGATATTTCACTGCTTGCCATAGCACGTACATCGATATTTCACTTCTTGCCAAGGCATGTACACTGATATTTCACTTCTTGCCAAGGCATGTACATCGATATTTCCCTTTTTGCCCAGGCATGTTCACTGATATTTCACTTCTTGCCATAGCACGTACATCGATATTTCACTTCTTGCCAAGGCATGTACATCGATATTTGACTTCTTGCCAAGGCATGTACATCGATATTTCACTTCTTGCCAAGGCATGTGCATCGATATTTGACTTCTTGCCAAGGCATGTACGTCGATATTTGACTTCTTGCCATAGCACGTACATCGATATTTCACTTCTTGCCAAGGCATGTACTTTGATATTTCATTTCTTGCCAAGGCATGTACGTTGATATTTGACTTCTTGCCAAGGCATGTACATCGATATTTCACTTCTTGCCAAGGCATGTACACTGATATTTCACTTCTTGCCATAGCATGTACATCGATATTTCACTTCTTGCCAAGGCATGTACTTTGACATTTCATTTCTTGCCAAGGCATGTACATTGATATTTGACGTCTTGCCATGGCATGTACGTCGATATTTCTCTTCTTGCCAAGGCATGTACATCGATATTTCACTTCTTGCTAAGGCATGTATACTGATATTTCACTTCTTGCCAAGGCATGTACATCGATAATTCACTTCTTGCCAAGGCATGTACACTGATATTTCTCTTCTTGCCATAGCACGTACATCGATATTTCACTTCTTGCCAAGGCATGTACTTTGATATTTCACTTCTTGCCAAGGCATGTACCTTGATATTTGACTTCTTGCCATGGCATGTACGTCGATATTTCTCTTCTTGTCAAGGCATGTACATCGATATTTCCCTTTTTTCCATGGCATGTACATCGATATTTCACTTCTTGCCATGGCATGTACATCGATATGTGACTTTTTGCCATGGCATGTACGTCGATATTTCACTTCTTGTCAAGGCATGTACATCGATATTTCCCTTTTTGCCATGGCATGTACATCGATATTTGACTTCTTGCCATGGCATGTACATCGATATTTGACTTCTTGCCAAGGCATGTACATCGATATTTGACTTCTTGCCAAGGCATATACATCGATATTTGACTTCTTGCCAAGGCAAGTGCATCGATATTTGACTTCTTGCCAAGGCTTGTACGTCGATATTTGACTTCTTGCCAAGGCATGTACATCGATATTTGACTTCTTGCCAAGGCATGTACATCGATATTTCACTTCTTGCCAAGGCATGTGCATCGATATTTGACTTCTTGCCAAGGCATGTACGTCGATATTTGACTTCTTGCCATAGCACCAACATCGATATTTCACTTCTTGCCAAGGCATGCCCTTTGATATTGCATTTCTTGCCAAGGCATGTACATTGATATTTGACTTCTTGCCAAGGCATGTACGTCGATATTTCCCTTCTTGTCAAGGCATGTACTTTGATATTTCATTTCTTGCCAAGGCATTTACGTTGATATTTGACTTCTTGCCAAGGCATGTACGTCGATATTTCCCTTCTTGTCAAGGCATGTACATCAATATTTCCCTTTTCGCCATGGCATGTACACTGATATTTCACTTCTTGCCAAGGCATGTACATCGATAATTCACTTCTTGCCAAGGCATGTACATCGATATTTCACTTCTTGCCATGGCATGTACGTCGATATTTCCCTTCTTGTCAAGGCATGTACATCGATATTTCCCTTTTTGCCATGGCATGTACATCGATATTTGACTTCTTGCCATGGCATGTACATCGATAATTGACTTCTTGCCAAGGCATGTACATCGATATTTGACTTCTTCCCAAGGCATGTACATCAATATTTGACTTCTTGCCAAGGCATGTACATCGATATTTGACTTCTTGCCAAGTGCATCGATATTTGACTTCTTGCCAAGGCATGTACGTCGATATTTGACTTCTTGCCAAGGCATGTACATCGATATTTGACTTCTTGCCAAGGCATGTACATCGATATTTCACTTCTTGCCAAACATGTGCATCGATATTTGACTTCTTGCCAAGGTATGTACGTCGATATTTGACTTCTTGCCATAGCACGTACATCGATATTTCACTTCTTGCCAAGGCATGCACTTTGATATTTCATTTCTTGCCAAGCCATGTACCCTGATATTTCACTTCTTACCATAGCACGTACATCGATATTTTACTTCTTGCTAAGGCATGTACTTTGATATTTCATTTCTTGCCAAGGCATGTACGTTGATATTTGACTTCTTGCCAAGGCATGTACATCGATATTTCACTTCTTGCCAAGGCATGTACACTGATATTTCACTTCTTGCCATAGCATGTACATCGATATTTCACTTCTTGCCAAGGCATGTACTTTGACATTTCATTTCTTGCCAAGGCATGTACACTGATATTTCACTTCCTGCCAAGGCATGTACATCGATAATTCACTTCTTGCCAAGGCATGTACACTGATATTTCACTTCTTGTCATAGCACGTACATCGATATTTCACTTCTTGCCAAGGCATGTACTTTGATATTTCACTTCTTGCCAAGACATGTACATTGATATTTGACTTCTTGCCATGGCATGTACGTCGATATTTCCCTTCTTGTCAAGGCATGTACATCGATTGTTCCCTTTTTTCCATGGCATGTACATCGATATTTGACTTCTTGCCATGGCATGTACATCGATATGTGACTTCTTGCCATGGCATGTACGTCGATATTTCACTTCTTGTCAAGGCATGTACATCGATATTTCCCTTTTTGCCATGGCATGTACATCGATATTTGACTTCTTGCCATGGCATGTACATCGATATTTGATTTCTTGCTAAGGCATGTACATCGATATTTTACTTCTTGCCATAGCACCTACATCGATATTTCACTTCTTGCCAAGGCATGCCCTTTGATATTGCATTTCTTGCCAAGGCATGTACATTGATATTTGACTTCTTGCCATGGCATGTACGTCGATATTTCCCTTTTTGTCAAGGCATGTACATCGATATTTTCCTTTTTGCCATGGCATGTACATCGATATTTGACTACTTGCCATGGCATGTACATCGATATTTGACTTCTTGCCATGGCATGCACATCGATATTTGACTTCTTGCCAAGGAATGTACATCGATATTTCCCTTCTTGTCAAGGCATGTACATCGATATTTGACTTCTTGCCATGGCATGAACATCGATATTTGACTTCTTGCCAAGGCATGTACTTCGATAGTTCACTTCTTGCCAAGGCATGTACCCTGATATTTCACTTCTTGCCATAGCGTGTACATCGATATTTTACTTCTTGCCAAGGCATGTACTTTGATATTTCATTTCTTGCCAAGGCATGTACGTTGATATTTGACTTCTTGCCAAGGCATGTACATCGATATTTCACTTCTTGCCAAGGCATGTACATCGATATTTCACTTCTTGCCAAGGCATGTACACTGATATTTCACTTCTTGCGAAGGCATGTACATCGATATTTAACTTCTTGCCAAGGCATGTACATCGATATTTGACTTCTTGCCAAGTGCATCGATATTTGACTTCTTGCCAAGGCATGTACGTCGATATTTGACTTCTTGCCAAGGCATGTACATCGATATTTGACTTCTTGCCAAGGCATGTACATCGATATTTCACTTCTTGCCAAGGCATGTGCATCGATATTTGACTTCTTGCCAAGGCATGTACGTCGATATTTGACTTCTTGCCAAGGCATGTACATCGATATTTCACTTCTTGCCAAGGCATGTGCATCGATATTTGACTTCTTGCCAAGGCATGTACATCGATATTTCACTTCTTGCCAAGGCATGTACACTGATATTTCACATCTTGCCATAGCATGTACATCGATATTTCACTTCTTGCCAAGGCATGTACTTTGACATTTCATTTCTTGCCAAGGCATGTACATTGATATTTGACGTCTTGCCATGGCATGTACGTCGGTATTTCTCTTCTTGCCAAGGCATGTACATCGATATTTCACTTCTTGCCAAGGCATGTACACTGATATTTCACTTCTTGCCAAGGCATGTACATCGATATTTGACTTCTTGCCAAGGCATGTACATCGATATTTCACTTCTTGCCAAGGCAAGTGCATCGATATTTGACTTCTTGCCAAGGCATGTACGTTGATATTTGACTTCTTGCCAAGGCATGTACATCGATATTTGACTTCTTGCCAAGGCATGTACATCGATATTTCACTTCTTGCCAAGGCATGTGCATCGATATTTGACTTCTTGCCAAGGTATGTACGTCGATATTTGACTTGTTGCCATAGCACCTACATCGATATTTCACTTCTTGCCAAGGCATGCCCTTTGATATTGCATTTCTTGCCAAGGCATGTACATTGATATTTGACTTCTTGCCATGGCATGTACGTCGATATTTCCCTTTTTGTCAAGGCATGTACATCGATATTTTCCTTTTTGCCATGGCATGTACATCGATATTTGACTACTTGCCATGGCATGTACATCGATATTTGACTTCTTGCCATGGTATGCACATTGATATTTGATTTCTTGCCAAGGAATGTACATCGATATTTCCCTTCTTGTCAAGGCATGTACATCGATATTTTACTTCTTGTCAAGGCATGTGCATATTTCACTTTTTGCCAAGGCATCTACATCGATATTTGACTTCTTGCCATGGCATGAACATCGATATTTGACTTCTTGCCAAGGCATGTACTTCGATAGTTCACTTCTTGCCAAGGCATGTACCCTGATATTTCACTTCTTGCCATAGCAAGTACATCAATATTTCACTTCTTGCCAAGGCATGTACATTGATATTTGACGTCTTGCCATGGCATGTACGTCGATAATTCCCCTCTTGTCAAGGCATGTACATCGATATTTCCCTTTTTGCCAAGCCATGTACGCTGATATTTCACTTCTTGCCATAGCACGTACATTGATATTTCACTTCTTGCCAAGGCATGTACATTGATATTTGACGTCTTGCCATGGCATGTACGTCGATATTTCTCCTCTTGCCAAGGCATGTACATCGATATTTCACTTCTTGCCAAGGCATGTACACTGATATTTCACTTCTTGCCAAGGCATGTACATCGATATTTCCCTTTTTGCCAAGGCATGTTCACTGATATTTCACTGCTTGCCATAGCACGTACATCGATATTTCACTTCTTGCCAAGGCATGTACACTGATATTTCACTTCTTGCCAAGGCATGTACATCGATATTTCCCTTTTTGCCAAGGCATGTTCACTGATATTTCACTTCTTGCCATAGCACGTACATCGATATTTCACTTCTTGCCAAGGCATGTACATCGATATTTGACTTCTTGCCAAGGCATGTACATCGATATTTCACTTCTTGCCAAGGCATGTGCATCGATATTTGACTTCTTGCCAAGGCATGTACGTCGATATTTGACTTCTTGCCATAGCACGTACATCGATATTTCACTTCTTGCCAAGGCATGTACTTTGATATTTCATTTCTTGCCAAGGCATGTACGTTGATATTTGACTTCTTGCCAAGGCATGTACATCGATATTTCACTTCTTGCCAAGGCATGTACATCGATATTTCACTTCTTGCCAAGGCATGTACACTGATATTTCACTTCTTGCCATAGCATGTACATCGATATTTCACTTCTTGCCAAGGCATGTACTTTGACATTTCATTTCTTGCCAAGGCATGTACATTGATATTTGACGTCTTGCCATGGCATGTACGTCGATATTTCTCTTCTTGCCAAGGCATGTACATCGATATTTCACTTCTTGCTAAGGCATGTATACTGATATTTCACTTCTTGCCAAGGCATGTACATCGATAATTCACTTCTTGCCAAGGCATGTACACTGATATTTCTCTTCTTGCCATAGCACGTACATCGATATTTCACTTCTTGCCAAGGCATGTACTTTGATATTTCACTTCTTGCCAAGGCATGTACCTTGATATTTGACTTCTTGCCATGGCATGTACGTCGATATTTCTCTTCTTGTCAAGGCATGTACATCGATATTTCCCTTTTTTCCATGGCATGTACATCGATATTTCACTTCTTGCCATGGCATGTACATCGATATGTGACTTTTTGCCATGGCATGTACGTCGATATTTCACTTCTTGTCAAGGCATGTACATCGATATTTCCCTTTTTGCCATGGCATGTACATCGATATTTGACTTCTTGCCATGGCATGTACATCGATATTTGACTTCTTGCCAAGGCATGTACATCGATATTTGACTTCTTGCCAAGGCATATACATCGATATTTGACTTCTTGCCAAGGCAAGTGCATCGATATTTGACCTCTTGCCAAGGCTTGTACGTCGATATTTGACTTCTTGCCAAGGCATGTACATCGATATTTGACTTCTTGCCAAGGCATGTACATCGATATTTCACTTCTTGCCAAGGCATGTGCATCGATATTTGACTTCTTGCCAAGGCATGTACGTCGATATTTGACTTCTTGCCATAGCACCAACATCGATATTTCACTTCTTGCCAAGGCATGTACCTTGATATTTGACTTCTTGCCATGGCATGTACGTCGATATTTCTCTTCTTGTCAAGGCATGTACATCGATATTTCCCTTTTTTCCATGGCATGTACATCGATATTTCACTTCTTGCCATGGCATGTACATCGATATGTGACTTTTTGCCATGGCATGTACGTCGATATTTCACTTCTTGTCAAGGCATGTACATCGATATTTCCCTTTTTGCCATGGCATGTACATCGATATTTGACTTCTTGCCATGGCATGTACATCGATATTTGACTTCTTGCCAAGGCATGTACATCGATATTTGACTTCTTGCCAAGGCATATACATCGATATTTGACTTCTTGCCAAGGCAAGTGCATCGATATTTGACTTCTTGCCAAGGCTTGTACGTCGATATTTGACTTCTTGCCAAGGCATGTACATCGATATTTGACTTCTTGCCAAGGCATGTACATCGATATTTCACTTCTTGCCAAGGCATGTGCATCGATATTTGACTTCTTGCCAAGGCATGTACGTTGATATTTGACTTCTTGCCAAGGCATGTACATCGATATTTGACTTCTTGCCAAGGCATGTACATCGATATTTCACTTCTTGCCAAGGCATGTGCATCGATATTTGACTTCTTGCCAAGGTATGTACGTCGATATTTGACTTGTTGCCATAGCACCTACATCGATATTTCACTTCTTGCCAAGGCATGCCCTTTGATATTGCATTTCTTGCCAAGGCATGTACATTGATATTTGACTTCTTGCCATGGCATGTACGTCGATATTTCCCTTTTTGTCAAGGCATGTACATCGATATTTTCCTTTTTGCCATGGCATGTACATCGATATTTGACTACTTGCCATGGCATGTACATCGATATTTGACTTCTTGCCATGGTATGCACATTGATATTTGATTTCTTGCCAAGGAATGTACATCGATATTTCCCTTCTTGTCAAGGCATGTACATCGATATTTTACTTCTTGTCAAGGCATGTGCATATTTCACTTTTTGCCAAGGCATCTACATCGATATTTGACTTCTTGCCATGGCATGAACATCGATATTTGACTTCTTGCCAAGGCATGTACTTCGATAGTTCACTTCTTGCCAAGGCATGTACCCTGATATTTCACTTCTTGCCATAGCAAGTACATCAATATTTCACTTCTTGCCAAGGCATGTACATTGATATTTGACGTCTTGCCATGGCATGTACGTCGATAATTCCCCTCTTGTCAAGGCATGTACATCGATATTTCCCTTTTTGCCAAGCCATGTACGCTGATATTTCACTTCTTGCCATAGCACGTACATTGATATTTCACTTCTTGCCAAGGCATGTACATTGATATTTGACGTCTTGCCATGGCATGTACGTCGATATTTCTCCTCTTGCCAAGGCATGTACATCGATATTTCACTTCTTGCCAAGGCATGTACACTGATATTTCACTTCTTGCCAAGGCATGTACATCGATATTTCCCTTTTTGCCAAGGCATGTTCACTGATATTTCACTGCTTGCCATAGCACGTACATCGATATTTCACTTCTTGCCAAGGCATGTACACTGATATTTCACTTCTTGCCAAGGCATGTACATCGATATTTCCCTTTTTGCCAAGGCATGTTCACTGATATTTCACTTCTTGCCATAGCACGTACATCGATATTTCACTTCTTGCCAAGGCATGTACATCGATATTTGACTTCTTGCCAAGGCATGTACATCGATATTTCACTTCTTGCCAAGGCATGTGCATCGATATTTGACTTCTTGCCAAGGCATGTACGTCGATATTTGACTTCTTGCCATAGCACGTACATCGATATTTCACTTCTTGCCAAGGCATGTACTTTGATATTTCATTTCTTGCCAAGGCATGTACGTTGATATTTGACTTCTTGCCAAGGCATGTACATCGATATTTCACTTCTTGCCAAGGCATGTACATCGATATTTCACTTCTTGCCAAGGCATGTACACTGATATTTCACTTCTTGCCATAGCATGTACATCGATATTTCACTTCTTGCCAAGGCATGTACTTTGACATTTCATTTCTTGCCAAGGCATGTACATTGATATTTGACGTCTTGCCATGGCATGTACGTCGATATTTCTCTTCTTGCCAAGGCATGTACATCGATATTTCACTTCTTGCTAAGGCATGTATACTGATATTTCACTTCTTGCCAAGGCATGTACATCGATAATTCACTTCTTGCCAAGGCATGTACACTGATATTTCTTATCTTGCCATAGCACGTACATCGATATTTCACTTCTTGCCAAGGCATGTACTTTGATATTTCACTTCTTGCCAAGGCATGTACCTTGATATTTGACTTCTTGCCATGGCATGTACGTCGATATTTCTCTTCTTGTCAAGGCATGTACATCGATATTTCCCTTTTTTCCATGGCATGTACATCGATATTTCACTTCTTGCCATGGCATGTACATCGATATGTGACTTTTTGCCATGGCATGTACGTCGATATTTCACTTCTTGTCAAGGCATGTACATCGATATTTCCCTTTTTGCCATGGCATGTACATCGATATTTGACTTCTTGCCATGGCATGTACATCGATATTTGACTTCTTGCCAAGGCATGTACATCGATATTTGACTTCTTGCCAAGGCATATACATCGATATTTGACTTCTTGCCAAGGCAAGTGCATCGATATTTGACTTCTTGCCAAGGCTTGTACGTCGATATTTGACTTCTTGCCAAGGCATGTACATCGATATTTGACTTCTTGCCAAGGCATGTACATCGATATTTCACTTCTTGCCAAGGCATGTGCATCGATATTTGACTTCTTGCCAAGGCATGTACGTCGATATTTGACTTCTTGCCATAGCACCAACATCGATATTTCACTTCTTGCCAAGGCATGCCCTTTGATATTGCATTTCTTGCCAAGGCATGTACATTGATATTTGACTTCTTGCCATGGCATGTACGTCGATATTTCCCTTTTTGTCAAGGCATGTACATCGATATTTTCTTTTTGCCATGGCATGTACATCGATATTTGACTACTTGCCATGGCATGTACATCGATATTTGACTTCTTGCCATGGCATGCACATCGATATTTGACTTCTTGCCAAGGAATGTACATCGATATTTCCCTTCTTGTCAAGGCATGTACCCTGATATTTCACTTCTTGCCATAGCACGTACATCAATATTTCACTTCTTGCCAAGGCATGTACATTGATATTTGACGTCTTGCCATGGCATGTACGTCGATATTTCCCCTCTTGTCAAGGCATGTACATCGATATTTCCCTTTTTGCCAAGCCATGTACACTGATATTTCACTTCTTGCCATAGCACGTACATCAATATTTCACTTCTTGCCACGGCATGTACATCGATATTTGACTGCTTGCCTTGGCATGTACGTCGATATTTCCCTTCTTGTCAAGGCATGTACATCGATATTTCCCTTTTTGCCATGGCATGTACATCGATATTTGACTTCTTGCCATGGCATGTACATCAATATTTGACTGCTTGCCATGGCATGTACGTCGATATTTCCCTTCTTGTCAAGGCATGTACATCGATATTTCCCTTTTTGCCATGGCATGTACATCGATATTTGACTTCTTGCCATGGCATGTACATCGATAATTGACTTCTTGCCAAGGCATGTACATCGATATTTGACTTCTTGCCAGGGCATGTACATCGATATTTGATTTCTTGCCAAGGCATGTACATCGATATTTGACTTCTTGCCAAGTGCATCGATATTTGACTTCTTGCCAAGGCATGTACATCGATATTTCACCTTTTGCCAAGGCATGTACGTCGATATTTGACTTCTTGCCATAGCACGTACATCGATATTTCACTTCTTGCCAAGGCATGTACTTTGATATTTCATTTCTTGCCAAGGCATGTACATTGATATTTGGCTTCTTGCCATGGCATGTACATCGATATTTCCCTTTTTGTCATGGCATGTACATCGATATTTGACTTCTTGCCATGGCATGTACATCGATATTTGACTTCTTGTCAAGGCATGTACATCGATATTTGACTTCTTGCCAAGGCATGAACATCGATTTATGACTTCTTGCCAAGGCATGTACTTCGATAGTTCACTTCTTGCCAAGGCATGTACCCTGATATTTCACTTCTTGCCATAGGACGTACATCGATATTTTACTTCTTGCCAAGGCATGTACTTTGATATTTCATTTCTTGCCAAGGCATGTACGGTGATATTTGACTTCTTGCCAAGGCATGTACATCGATATTTCACTTCTTGCCAAGGCATGTACATCGATATTTCACTTCTTGCCAAGGCATGTACACTGATATTTCACTTCTTGCCATAGCATGTACATCGATATTTCACTTCTTGCCAAGGCATGTAATTTGACATTTCATTTCTTGCCAAGGCATGTACATTGATATTTGACGTCTTGCCATGGCATGTACGTCGATATTTCTCTTCTTGCCAAGGCATGTACATCGATATTTCACTTCTAGCCAAGGCATGTACACTGATATTTCACTTCTTGCCAAGGCATGTACATCGATATTTCCCTTTTTGCCAAGGCATGTTCACTGATATTTCACTTCTTGCCATAGCACGTACATCGATATTTCACTTCTTGCCAAGGCATGTACATTGATATTTAACTTCTTGCCAAGGCATGTGCATCGATATTTGACTTCTTGCCAACGCATGTACATTGATATTTGACTTCTTACCAAGGCATGTACATCGATATTTCACTTCTTGCCAAGGCATGTACGTCGATATTTCACTTCTTGCCAAGGCATGTACACTGATATTTCACTTCTTGCCATGGCACGTACATCGATATTTCACTTCTTGCCAAGGCATGTACTTTGATATTTCATTTCTTGCCAAGGCATTTACGTTGATATTTGACTTCTTGCCAAGGCATGTATGTCGATATTTCCCTTCTTGTCAAGGCATGTACATCAATATTTCCCTTTTCGCCATGGCATGTACACTGATATTTCACTTCTTGCCAAGGCATGTACATCGATAATTCACTTCTTGCCAAGGCATGTACATCGATATTTCACTTCTTGCCATGGCATGTACGTCGATATTTCCCTTCTTGGCAAGGCATGTACATCGATATTTCCCTTTTTGCCAAGGCATGTACATCGATATTTGCCTTCTTGCCATGGCATGCACATCGATATTTGACTGCTTGCCATGGCATGTACGTCGTTATTTCCCTTCTTGTCAAGGCATGTACATCGATATTTCCCTTTTTGCCATGGCATGTACATCGATATTTGACTTCTTGCCAAGGCATGTACGTCGATATTTGACTTCTTGCCATAGCACGTACATCGATATTTCACTTCTTGCCAAGGCATGTACTTTGATATTTCATTTCTTGCCAAGGCATGTACATTGATATTTGACTTCTTGCCATGGCATGTACATCGATATTTCCCTTTTTGCCATGGCATGTACATCGATATTTGACTTCTTGCCATGGCATGTACATCGATATTTGACTTCTTGTCAAGGCATGTACATCGATATTTGACTTCTTGCCAAGGCATGAACATCGATTTATGACTTCTTGCCAAGGCATGTACTTCGATAGTTCACTTCTTGCCATAGCACGTACATCGATATTTCACTTCTTGCCAAGGCATGTACTTTGACATTTCATTTCTTGCCAAGGCATGTACATTGATATTTGACGTCTTGCCATGGCATGTACGTCGATATTTCTCTTCTTGCCAAGGCATGTACATCGATATTTCACTTCTTGCCAAGACATGTACACTGATATTTCACTTCTTGCCAAGGCATGTACATCGATATTTCCCTTTTTGCCAAGGCATGTTCACTGATATTTCACTTCTTGCCATAGCACGTACATCGATATTTCACTTCTTGCCAAGGCATGTACATTGATATTTGACTTCTTGCCATGGCATGTACGTCGATATTTCCCTTCTTGTCAAAGCATGTACATCAATATTTCCCTTTTCGCCATGGCATGTACACTGATATTTCACTTCTTGCCAAGGCATGTACATCGATAATTCACTTCTCGCCAAGGCATGTACATCGATATTTCACTTCTTGCCATGGCATGTACGTCGATATTTCCCTTCTTGTCAAGGCATGTACATCGATATTTCCCTTTTTGCCATGGCATGTACATCGATATTTGACTTCTTGCCATGGCATGTACATCGATATTTGACTTCTTGCCATGGCATGTACGTCGATATTTCCCTTTTTGTCAAGGCATGTACATCGATATTTTCCTTTTTGCCATGGCATGTACATCGATATTTGACTACTTGCCATGGCATGTACATCGATATTTGACTTCTTGCCAAGGCAAGTGCATCGATATTTGACTTCTTGCCAAGGAATGTACATCGATATTTCCCTTCTTGTCAAGGCATGTACCCTGATATTTCACTTCTTGCCATAGCACGTACATCAATATTTCACTTCTTGCCAAGGCATGTACATTGATATTTGACGTCTTGCCATGGCATGTACGTCGATATTTCCCCTCTTGTCAAGGCATGTACATCGATATTTCCCTTTTTGCCAAGCCATGTACACTGATATTTCACTTCTTGCCATAGCACGTACATCAATATTTCACTTCTTGCCACGGCATGTACATCGATATTTGACTGCTTGCCTTGGCATGTACGTCGATATTTCCCTTCTTGTCAAGGCATGTACATCGATATTTCCCTTTTTGCCATGGCATGTACATCGATATTTGACTTCTTGCCATGGCATGTACATCAATATTTGACTGCTTGCCATGGCATGTACGTCGATATTTCCCTTCTTGTCAAGGCATGTACATCGATATTTCCCTTTTTGCCATGGCATGTACATCGATATTTGACTTCTTGCCATGGCATGTACATCGATAATTGACTTCTTGCCAAGGCATGTACATCGATATTTGACTTCTTGCCAGGGCATGTACATCGATATTTGATTTCTTGCCAAGGCATGTACATCGATATTTGACTTCTTGCCAAGTGCATCGATATTTGACTTCTTGCCAAGGCATGTACATCGATATTTCACCTTTTGCCAAGGCATGTACGTCGATATTTGACTTCTTGCCATAGCACGTACATCGATATTTCACTTCTTGCCAAGGCATGTACTTTGATATTTCATTTCTTGCCAAGGCATGTACATTGATATTTGGCTTCTTGCCATGGCATGTACATCGATATTTCCCTTTTTGTCATGGCATGTACATCGATATTTGACTTCTTGCCATGGCATGTACATCGATATTTGACTTCTTGTCAAGGCATGTACATCGATATTTGACTTCTTGCCAAGGCATGAACATCGATTTATGACTTCTTGCCAAGGCATGTACTTCGATAGTTCACTTCTTGCCAAGGCATGTACTTTGATATTTCATTTCTTGCCAAGGCATGTACGGTGATATTTGACTTCTTGCCAAGGCATGTACATCGATATTTCACTTCTTGCCAAGGCATGTACATCGATATTTCACTTCTTGCCAAGGCATGTACACTGATATTTCACTTCTTGCCATAGCATGTACATCGATATTTCACTTCTTGCCAAGGCATGTAATTTGACATTTCATTTCTTGCCAAGGCATGTACATTGATATTTGACGTCTTGCCATGGCATGTACGTCGATATTTCTCTTCTTGCCAAGGCATGTACATCGATATTTCACTTCTAGCCAAGGCATGTACACTGATATTTCACTTCTTGCCAAGGCATGTACATCGATATTTCCCTTTTTGCCAAGGCATGTTCACTGATATTTCACTTCTTGCCATAGCACGTACATCGATATTTCACTTCTTGCCAAGGCATGTACATTGATATTTAACTTCTTGCCAAGGCATGTGCATCGATATTTGACTTCTTGCCAACGCATGTACATTGATATTTGACTTCTTACCAAGGCATGTACATCGATATTTCACTTCTTGCCAAGGCATGTACGTCGATATTTCACTTCTTGCCAAGGCATGTACACTGATATATCACTTCTTGCCATGGCACGTACATCGATATTTCACTTCTTGCCAAGGCATGTACTTTGATATTTCATTTCTTGCCAAGGCATTTACGTTGATATTTGACTTCTTGCCAAGGCATGTATGTCGATATTTCCCTTCTTGTCAAGGCATGTACATCAATATTTCCCTTTTCGCCATGGCATGTACACTGATATTTCACTTCTTGCCAAGGCATGTACATCGATAATTCACTTCTTGCCAAGGCATGTACATCGATATTTCACTTCTTGCCATGGCATGTACGTCGATATTTCCCTTCTTGGCAAGGCATGTACATCGATATTTCCCTTTTTGCCATGGCATGTACATCGATATTTGCCTTCTTGCCATGGCATGCACATCGATATTTGACTGCTTGCCATGGCATGTACGTCGTTATTTCCCTTCTTGTCAAGGCATGTACATCGATATTTCCCTTTTTGCCATGGCATGTACATCGATATTTGACTTCTTGCCAAGGCATGTACGTCGATATTTGACTTCTTGCCATAGCACGTACATCGATATTTCACTTCTTGCCAAGGCATGTACTTTGATATTTCATTTCTTGCCAAGGCATGTACATTGATATTTGACTTCTTGCCATGGCATGTACATCGATATTTCCCTTTTTGCCATGGCATGTACATCGATATTTGACTTCTTGCCATGGCATGTACATCGATATTTGACTTCTTGTCAAGGCATGTACATCGATATTTGACTTCTTGCCAAGGCATGAACATCGATTTATGACTTCTTGCCAAGGCATGTACTTCGATAGTTCACTTCTTGCCATAGCACGTACATCGATATTTCACTTCTTGCCAAGGCATGTACTTTGACATTTCATTTCTTGCCAAGGCATGTACATTGATATTTGACGTCTTGCCATGGCATGTACGTCGATATTTCTCTTCTTGCCAAGGCATGTACATCGATATTTCACTTCTTGCCAAGACATGTACACTGATATTTCACTTCTTGCCAAGGCATGTACATCGATATTTCCCTTTTTGCCAAGGCATGTTCACTGATATTTCACTTCTTGCCATAGCACGTACATCGATATTTCACTTCTTGCCAAGGCATGTACATTGATATTTGACTTCTTGCCATGGCATGTACGTCGATATTTCCCTTCTTGTCAAAGCATGTACATCAATATTTCCCTTTTCGCCATGGCATGTACACTGATATTTCACTTCTTGCCAAGGCATGTACATCGATAATTCACTTCTCGCCAAGGCATGTACATCGATATTTCACTTCTTGCCATGGCATGTACGTCGATATTTCCCTTCTTGTCAAGGCATGTACATCGATATTTCCCTTTTTGCCATGGCATGTACATCGATATTTGACTTCTTGCCATGGCATGTACATCGATAATTGACTTCTTGCCATGGCATGTACATCGATATTTCCCTTTTTGCCATGGCATGTACATCGATATTTGACTTCTTGCCATGGCATGTACATCGATAATTGACTTCTTGCCAAGGCATGTACATCGATATTTGACTTCTTGCCAAGGCATGTGCATCGATATTTGACTTCTAGCCAAGGCATGTACATCGATATTTGACTTCTTGCCAAGTGCATCGATATTTGACTTCTTGCCAAGGCATGTACGTCGATATTTGACTTCTTGCCAAGGCATGTACATCGATATTTGACTTCTTGCCAAGGCATGTACATCGATATTTCACTTCTTGCCAAACATGTGCATCGATATTTGACTTCTTGCCAAGGTATGTACGTCGATATTTGACTTCTTGCCATAGCACGTACATCGATATTTCACTTCTTGCCAAGGCATGTACTTTGATATTTCATTTCTTGCCAAGGCATGTACATTGATATTTGACTTCTTGCCATGGCATGTACGTCGATATTTCCCTTCTTGTCAAGGCATGTACATCGATATTTCCCTTTTTGCCATGGCATGTACATCGATATTTGACTTCTTGCCATGGCATGTACATCGATATTTGACTTCTTGTCAAGGCATGTACATCGATATTTGACTTCTTGCCAAGGCATGAACATCGATATTTGACTTCTTGCCAAGGCATGTACTTCGATAGTTCACTTCTTGCCAAGCCATGTACCCTGATATTTCACTTCTTGCCATAGCACGTACATCGATATGTTACTTCTTGCTAAGGCATGTACTTTGATATTTCATTTCTTGCCAAGGCATGTACGTTGATATTTGACTTCTTGCCAAGGCATGTACATCGATATTTCACTTCTTGCCAAGGCATGTACACTGATATTTCACTTCTTGCCATAGCATGTACATCGATATTTCACTTCTTGCCAAGGCATGTACTTTGATATTTCACTTCTTGCCAAGGCATGTACATTGATATTTGACTTCTTGCCATGGCATGTACGTCGATATTTCCCTTCTTGTCAAGGCATGTACATCGATTGTTCCCTTTTTTCCATGGCATGTACATCGATATTTGACTTCTTGCCATGGCATGTACATCGATATGTGACTTCTTGCCATGGCATGTACGTCGATATTTCACTTCTTGTCAAGGCATGTACATCGATATTTCCCTTTTTGCCATGGCACGTACATCGATATTTCACTTCTTGCCAAGGCATGTACTTTGATATTTCATTTCTTGCCAAGGCATTTACGTTGATATTTGACTTCTTGCCAAGGCATGTATGTCGATATTTCCCTTCTTGTCAAGGCATGTACATCAATATTTCCCTTTTCGCCATGGCATGTACACTGATATTTCACTTCTTGCCAAGGCATGTACATCGATAATTCACTTCTTGCCAAGGCATGTACATCGATATTTCACTTTTTGCCATGGCATGTACGTCGATATTTCCCTTCTTGTCAAGGCATGTACATCGATATTTCCCTTTTTGCCATGGCATGTACATCGATATTTGACTTCTTGTCAAGGCATGTACATCGATATTTGACTTCTTGCCAAGGCATGAACATCGATATTTGACTTCTTGCCAAGGCATGTACTTCGATAGTTCACTTCTTGCCAAGGCATGTAGCCTGATGTTTCACTTCTTGCCATAGCACGTACATCGATATTTCACTTCTTGCCAAGGCATGTACTTTGACATTTCATTTCTTGCCAAGGCATGTACATTGATATTTGACGTCTTGCCATGGCATGTACGTCGATATTTCTCTTCTTGCCAAGGCATGTACATCGATATTTCACTTCTTGCCAAGACATGTACACTGATATTTCACTTCTTGCCAAGGCATGTACATCGATATTTCCCGTTTTGCCAAGGCATGTTCACTGATATTTCACTTCTTGCCATAGCACGTACATCGATATTTCACTTCTTGCCAAGGCATGTACATTGATATTTGACTTCTTGCCATGGCATGTACGTCGATATTTCCCTTCTTGTCAAGGCATGTACATCGATATTTCCCTTTTTGCCATGGCATGTACATCGATATTTGACTTCTTGCCATGGCATGTACATCGATATTTGACTTCTTGCCAAGGCATGTACATCGATATTTGACTTCTTGCCAAGGCATGTGCATCGATATTTGACTTCTTGCCAAGGCATGTACATTGATATTTGACTTCTTACCAAGGCATGTACATCGATATTTCACTTCTTGCCAAGGCATGTACATCGATATTTCACTTCTTGCCAAGGCATGTACACTGATATTTCACTTCTTGCCATAGCACGTACATCGATATTTCACTTCTTGCCAAGGCATGTACTTTGATATTTCATTTCTTGCCAAGGCATTTACGTTGATATTTGACTTCTTGCCAAGGCATGTACGTCGATATTTCCCTTCTTGTCAAAGCATGTACATCATTATTTCCCTTTTCGCCATGGCATGTACACTGATATTTCACTTTTTGCCAAGGCATGTACATCGATAATTCACTTCTTGCCAAGGCATGTACATCGATATTTCACTTCTTGCCATGGCATGTACGTCGATATTTCCCTTCTTGTCAAGGCATGTACATCGATATTTCCCTTTTTGCCATGGCATGTACATCGATATTTGACTTCTTGCCATGGCATGTACATCGATATTTGACTTCTTGCCATGGCATGTACATCGATATTTCCCTTTTTGCCATGGCATGTACATCGATATTTGACTTCTTGCCATGGCATGTACATCGATAATTGACTTCTTGCCAAGGCATGTACATCGATATTTGACTTCTTGCCAAGGCATGTACATCGATATTTGACTTCTTGCCAAGGCATGTACATCGATATTTGACTTCTTGCCAAGTGCATCGATATTTGACTTCTTGCCAAGGCATGTACGTCGATATTTGACTTCTTGCCAAGGCATGTACATCGATATTTGACTTCTTGCCAAGGCATGTACATCGATATTTCACTTCTTGCCAAACATGTGCATCGATATTTGACTTCTTGCCAAGGTATGTACGTCGATATTTGACTTCTTGCCATAGCACGTACATCGATATTTCACTTCTTGCCAAGGCATGTACTTTGATATTTCACTTCTTGCCAAGGCATGTACATTGATATTTGACTTCTTGCCATGGCATGTACGTCGATATTTCCCTTCTTGTCAAGGCATGTACATCGATATTTCCCTTTTTGCCATGGCATGTACATCGATATTTGACTTCTTGCCATGGCATGTACATCGATATTTGACTTCTTGTCAAGGCATGTACATCGATATTTGACTTCTTGCCAAGGCATGAACATCGATATTTGACTTCTTGCCAAGGCATGTACTTCGATAGTTCACTTCTTGCCAAGCCATGTAGCCTGATATTTCACTTCTTGCCATAGCACGTACATCGATATGTTACTTCTTGCTAAGGCATGTACACTGATATTTCACTTCTTGCCATAGCACGTACATCGATATTTCACTTCTTGCCATGGCATGTACGTCGATATTTCCCTTCTTGTCAAGGCATGTACATCGATATTTCACTTCTTGCCAAGGCATGTACACTGATATTTCACTTCTTGCCATAGCATGTGCATCGATATTTCACTTCTTGCCAAGGCATGTACTTTGACATTTCATTTCTTGCCAAGGCATGTACATTGATTTTTGACGTCTTGCCATGGCATGTACGTCGATATTTCTCTTCTTGCCAAGGCATGTACATCGATATCTCACTTCTTGCCAAGGCATGTACATCGATAATTCACTTCTTGCCAAGGCATGTACACTGATATTTCACTTCTTGCCATAGCACGTACATCGATATTTCACTTCTTGCCAAGGCATGTACTTTGATATTTCACTTCTTGCCAAGGCATGTACATTGATATTTGACTTCTTGCCATGGCATGTACATTGATATTTGACTTCTTGCCATGGCATGTACGTCGATATTTCCCTTCTTGTCAAGGCATGTACATCGATTGTTCCCTTTTTTCCATGGCATGTACATCGATATTTGACTTCTTGCCATGGCATGTACATCGATATGTGACTTCTTGCCATGGCATGTACATCGATATTTGATTTCTTGCCAAGGCATGTACATCGATATTTGACTTCTTGCCAAGGCATATACATCGATATTTGACTTCTTGCCAAGGCAAGGGCATCGATATTTGACTTCTTGCCAAGGCATGTACATCGATATTTGACTTCTTGCCAAGGCATGTACATCGATATTTGACTTCTTGCCATAGCACCTACATCGATATTTCACTTCTTGCCAAGGCATGCCCTTTGATATTGCATTTCTTGGCAAGGCATGTACATCGATATGTGACTTCTTGCCATGGCATGTACGTCGATATTTCACTTCTTGTCAAGGCATGTACATCGATATTTTCCTTTTTGCCATGGCATGTACATCGATATTTGACTTCTTGCCATGGCATGTACATCGATATTTGATTTCTTGCCAAGGCATGTACATCGATATTTGACTTCTTGCCAAGGCATGTACATCGATATTTGACTTCTTGCCAAGGCATGTACATCGATATTTCACTTCTTGCCAAACATGTGCATCGATATTTGACTTCTTGCCAAGGTATGTACGTCGATATTTGACTTCTTGCCATAGCACGTACATCGATATTTCACTTCTTGCCAAGGCATGTACTTTGATATTTCATTTCTTGCCAAGGCATGTACATTGATATTTGACTTCTTGCCATGGCATGTACGTCGATATTTCCCTTCTTGTCAAGGCATGTACATCGATATTTCCCTTTTTGCCATGGCATGTACATCGATATTTGACTTCTTGCCATGGCATGTACATCGATATTTGACTTCTTGTCAAGGCATGTACATCGATATTTGACTTCTTGCCAAGGCATGAACATCGATATTTGACTTCTTGCCAAGGCATGTACTTCGATAGTTCACTTCTTGCCAAGCAATGTAGCCTGATATTTCACTTCTTGCCATAGCACGTACATCGATATGTTACTTCTTGCTAAGGCATGTACACTGATATTTCACTTCTTGCCATAGCACGTACATCGATATTTCACTTCTTGCCAAGGCATGTACTTTGATATTTCACTTCTTGCCATGGCATGTACGTCGATATTTCCCTTCTTGTCAAGGCATGTACATCGATATTTCACTTCTTGCCAAGGCATGTACACTGATATTTCACTTCTTGCCATAGCATGTGCATCGATATTTCACTTCTTGCCAAGGCATGTACTTTGACATTTCATTTCTTGCCAAGGCATGTACATTGATTTTTGACGTCTTGCCATGGCATGTACGTCGATATTTCTCTTCTTGCCAAGGCATGTACATCGATATCTCACTTCTTGCCAAGGCATGTACATCGATAATTCACTTCTTGCCAAGGCATGTACACTGATATTTCACTTCTTGCCATAGCACGTACATCGATATTTCACTTCTTGCCAAGGCATGTACTTTGATATTTCACTTCTTGCCAAGGCATGTACATTGATATTTGACTTCTTGCCATGGCATGTACATTGATATTTGACTTCTTGCCATGGCATGTACGTCGATATTTCCCTTCTTGTCAAGGCATGTACATCGATTGTTCCCTTTTTTCCATGGCATGTACATCGATATTTGACTTCTTGCCATGGCATGTACATCGATATGTGACTTCTTGCCATGGCATGTACATCGATATTTGATTTCTTGCCAAGGCATGTACATCGATATTTGACTTCTTGCCAAGGCATATACATCGATATTTGACTTCTTGCCAAGGCAAGGGCATCGATATTTGACTTCTTGCCAAGGCATGTACATCGATATTTGACTTCTTGCCAAGGCATGTACATCGATATTTGACTTCTTGCCATAGCACCTACATCGATATTTCACTTCTTGCCAAGGCATGCCCTTTGATATTGCATTTCTTGGCAAGGCATGTACATCGATATGTGACTTCTTGCCATGGCATGTACGTCGATATTTCACTTCTTGTCAAGGCATGTACATCGATATTTTCCTTTTTGCCATGGCATGTACATCGATATTTGACTTCTTGCCATGGCATGTACATCGATATTTGATTTCTTGCCAAGGCATGTACATCGATATTTGACTTCTTGCCAAGGCATGTACATCGATATTTGACTTCTTGCCAAGGCATGTACATCGATATTTCACTTCTTGCCAAACATGTGCATCGATATTTGACTTCTTGCCAAGGTATGTACGTCGATATTTGACTTCTTGCCATAGCACGTACATCGATATTTCACTTCTTGCCAAGGCATGTACTTTGATATTTCATTTCTTGCCAAGGCATGTACATTGATATTTGACTTCTTGCCATGGCATGTACGTCGATATTTCCCTTCTTGTCAAGGCATGTACATCGATATTTCCCTTTTTGCCATGGCATGTACATCGATATTTGACTTCTTGCCATGGCATGTACATCGATATTTGACTTCTTGTCAAGGCATGTACATCGATATTTGACTTCTTGCCAAGGCATGAACATCGATATTTGACTTCTTGCCAAGGCATGTACTTCGATAGTTCACTTCTTGCCAAGCCATGTAGCCTGATATTTCACTTCTTGCCATAGCACGTACATCGATATGTTACTTCTTGCTAAGGCATGTACACTGATATTTCACTTCTTGCCATAGCACGTACATCGATATTTCACTTCTTGCCAAGGCATGTACTTTGATATTTCACTTCTTGCCATGGCATGTACGTCGATATTTCCCTTCTTGTCAAGGCATGTACATCGATATTTCACTTCTTGCCAAGGCATGTACACTGATATTTCACTTCTTGCCATAGCATGTGCATCGATATTTCACTTCTTGCCAAGGCATGTACTTTGACATTTCATTTCTTGCCAAGGCATGTACATTGATTTTTGACGTCTTGCCATGGCATGTACGTCGATATTTCTCTTCTTGCCAAGGCATGTACATCGATATCTCACTTCTTGCCAAGGCATGTACATCGATAATTCACTTCTTGCCAAGGCATGTACACTGATATTTCACTTCTTGCCATAGCACGTACATCGATATTTCACTTCTTGCCAAGGCATGTACTTTGATATTTCACTTCTTGCCAAGGCATGTACATTGATATTTGACTTCTTGCCATGGCATGTACATTGATATTTGACTTCTTGCCATGGCATGTACGTCGATATTTCCCTTCTTGTCAAGGCATGTACATCGATTGTTCCCTTTTTTCCATGGCATGTCCATCGATATTTGACTTCTTGCCATGGCATGTACATCGATATGTGACTTCTTGCCATGGCATGTACATCGATATTTGATTTCTTGCCAAGGCATGTACATCGATATTTGACTTCTTGCCAAGGCATATACATCGATATTTGACTTCTTGCCAAGGCAAGGGCATCGATATTTGACTTCTTGCCAAGGCATGTACATCGATATTTGACTTCTTGCCAAGGCATGTACATCGATATTTGACTTCTTGCCATAGCACCTACATCGATATTTCACTTCTTGCCAAGGCATGCCCTTTGATATTGCATTTCTTGGCAAGGCATGTACATCGATATGTGACTTCTTGCCATGACATGTACGTCGATATTTCACTTCTTGTCAAGGCATGTACATCGATATTTTCCTTTTTGCCATGGCATGTACATCGATATTTGACTTCTTGCCATGGCATGTACATCGATATTTGATTTCTTGCCAAGGCATGTACATCGATATTTGACTTCTTGCCAAGGCATATACATCGATATTTGACTTCTTGCCAAGGCAAGGGCATCGATATTTGACTTCTTGCCAAGGCATGTACATCGATATTTGACTTCTTGCCAAGGCATGTACATCGATATTTGACTTCTTGCCATAGCACCTACATCGATATTTCACTTCTTGCCAAGGCATGCCCTTTGATATTGCATTTCTTGGCAAGGCATGTACATTGATATTTGACTTCTTGCCATGGCATGTACGTCGATATTTCCCTTTTTGTCAAGGCATGTACATCGATATTTTACTTCTTGCCAAGGCATGTACTTTGATATTTCACTTCTTGCCATGGCATGTACGTCGATATTTCCCTTCTTGTCAAGGCATGTACATCGATATTTCACTTCTTGCCAAGGCATGTACACTGATATTTCACTTCTTGCCATAGCATGTGCATCGATATTTCACTTCTTGCCAAGGCATGTACTTTGACATTTCATTTCTTGCCAAGGCATGTACATTGATTTTTGACGTCTTTCCATGGCATGTACGTCGATATTTCTCTTCTTGCCAAGGCATGTACATCGATATCTCACTTCTTGCCAAGGCATGTACATCGATAATTCACTTCTTGCCAAGGCATGTACACTGATATTTCACTTCTTGCCATAGCACGTACATCGATATTTCACTTCTTGCCAAGGCATGTACTTTGATATTTCACTTCTTGCCAAGGCATGTACATTGATATTTGACTTCTTGCCATGGCATGTACATTGATATTTGACTTCTTGCCATGGCATGTACGTCGATATTTCCCTTCTTGTCAAGGCATGTACATCGATTGTTCCCTTTTTTCCATGGCATGTCCATCGATATTTGACTTCTTGCCATGGCATGTACATCGATATGTGACTTCTTGCCATGGCATGTACATCGATATTTGATTTCTTGCCAAGGCATGTACATCGATATTTGACTTCTTGCCAAGGCATATACATCGATATTTGACTTCTTGCCAAGGCAAGGGCATCGATATTTGACTTCTTGCCAAGGCATGTACATCGATATTTGACTTCTTGCCAAGGCATGTACATCGATATTTGACTTCTTGCCATAGCACCTACATCGATATTTCACTTCTTGCCAAGGCATGCCCTTTGATATTGCATTTCTTGGCAAGGCATGTACATCGATATGTGACTTCTTGCCATGACATGTACGTCGATATTTCACTTCTTGTCAAGGCATGTACATCGATATTTTCCTTTTTGCCATGGCATGTACATCGATATTTGACTTCTTGCCATGGCATGTACATCGATATTTGATTTCTTGCCAAGGCATGTACATCGATATTTGACTTCTTGCCAAGGCATATACATCGATATTTGACTTCTTGCCAAGGCAAGGGCATCGATATTTGACTTCTTGCCAAGGCATGTACATCGATATTTGACTTCTTGCCAAGGCATGTACATCGATATTTGACTTCTTGCCATAGCACCTACATCGATATTTCACTTCTTGCCAAGGCATGCCCTTTGATATTGCATTTCTTGGCAAGGCATGTACATTGATATTTGACTTCTTGCCATGGCATGTACGTCGATATTTCCCTTTTTGTCAAGGCATGTACATCGATATTTTTCTTTTTGCCATGGCATGTACATCGATATTTGACTACTTGCCATGGCATGTACATCGATATTTGACTTCTTGCCATGGCATGCACATCGATATTTGACTTCTTGCCAAGGAATGTACATCGATATTTCCCTTCTTGTCAAGGCATGTACATCGATATTTGACTTCTTGCCATGGCATGAACATCGATATTTGACTTCTTGCCAAGGCATGTACTTCGATAGTTCACTTCTTGCCAAGGCATGTACCCTGATATTTCACTTCTTGCCATAGCGCGTACATCGATATTTTACTTCTTGCCAAGGCATGTACTTTGATATTTCATTTCTTGCCAAGGCATGTACGTTGATATATGACTTCTTGCCAAGGCATGTACATCGATATTTCACTTCTTGCCAAGGCATGTACATCGATATTTCACTTCTTGCCAAGGCATGTACACTGATATTTCACTTCTTGCCATAGCGCGTACATCGATATTTTACTTCTTGCCAAGGCATGTACTTTGATATTTCATTTCTTGCCAAGGCATGTACGTTGATATATGACTTCTTGCCAAGGCATGTACATCGATATTTCACTTCTTGCCAAGGCATGTACATCGATATTTCACTTCTTGCCAAGGCATGTACACTGATATTTCACTTCTTGCGAAGGCATGTACATCGATATTTAACTTCTTGCCAAGGCATGTACATCGATATTTGACTTCTTGCCAAGTGCATCGATATTTGACATATTGCCAAGGCATGTACGTCGATATTTGACTTCTTGCCAAGGCATGTACATCGATATTTGACTTCTTGCCAAGGCATGTACATCGATATTTCACTTCTTGCCAAGGCATGTACGTCGATATATCACTTCTTGCCATAGCACGTACATCGATATTTCACTTTTTGCCAAGGCATGTACTTTGATATTTCACTTCTTGCCAAGGCATGTACATTGATATTTGACTTCTTGCCATGGCATGTACTTTGATATTTCCCTTCTTGTCAAGGCATGTACATCGATATTTCCGTTTTTTCCATGGCATGTACATCGATATTTGACTTCTTGCCATGGCATGTACATCGATATTTGACTTCTTGCCATGGCATGTACATCGATATTTCCCTTTTTGCCATGGCATGTACATCGATATTTGACTTCTTGCCATGGCATGTACATCGATAATTGACTTCTTGCCATGGCATGTACATCGATATTTGACTTCTTGCCAAGGCATGTACATCGATATTTGACTTCTTGCCAAGGCATGTACATCGATATTTGACTTCTTGCCAAGTGCATCGATATTTGACTTCTTGCCAAGGCATGTACGTCGATATTTGACTTCTTGCCAAGGCATGTACATCGATATTTGACTTCTTGCCAAGGCATGTACATCGATATTTCACCTCTTGCCAAACATGTGCATCGATATTTGACTTCTTGCCAAGGTATGTACGTCGATATTTGACTTCTTGCCATAGCACGTACATCGATATTTCACTTCTTGCCAAGGCATGTACTTTGATATTTCATTTCTTGCCAAGGCATGTACATTGATATTTGACTTCTTGCCATGGCATGTAAGTCGATATTTCCCTTCTTGTCAAGGCATGTACATCGATATTTCCCTTTTTGCCATGGCATGTACATCGATATTTGACTTCTTGCCATGGCAGGTACATCGATATTTGACTTCTTGTCAAGGCATGTACATCGATATTTGACTTCTTGCCAAGGCATGAACATCGATATTTGACTTCTTGCCAAGGCCTGTACTTTGATAGTTCACTTCTTGCCAAGCCATGTAGCCTGATATTTCACTTTTTGCCATAGCACGTACATCGATATGTTACTTCTTGCTAAGGCATGTACACTGATATTTCACTTCTTGCCATAGCACGTACATCGATATTTCACTTCTTGCCAAGGCATGTACTTTGATATTTCACT
This sequence comes from Arenicola marina, assembly GCA_964019135.1. NCBI lineage: Eukaryota > Metazoa > Annelida > Polychaeta > Arenicolidae > Arenicola > Arenicola marina. Next base: position 53,625,071 of record OZ025249.1, on the reverse strand, counting down.
TCTTGCCAAGGCATGTACATTGATATTTGACTTCTTGCCATGGCATGTACGTCGATATTTCCCTTCTTGTCAAGGCATGTACATCGATATTTCACTTCTTGCCAAGGCATGTACACTGATATTTCACTTCTTGCCATAGCATGTGCATCGATATTTCACTTCTTGCCAAGGCATGTACTTTGACATTTCATTTCTTGCCAAGGCATGTACATTGATTTTTGACGTCTTGCCATGGCATGTACGTCGATATTTCTCTTCTTGCCAAGGCATGTACATCGATATTTCACTTCTTGCCAAGGCATGTACATCGATAATTCACTTCTTGCCAAGGCATGCACACTGATATTTCACTTCTTGCCATAGCACGTACATCGATATTTCACTTCTTGCCAAGGCATGTACTTTGATATTTCACTTCTTGCCAAGGCATGTACATTGATATTTGACTTCTTGCCATGGCATGTACGTCGATATTTCCCTTCTTGTCAAGGCATGTACATCGATTGTTCCCTTTTTTCCATGGCATGTACATCGATATTTGACTTCTTGCCATGGCATGTACATCGATATGTGACTTCTTGCCATGGCATGTACGTCGATATTTCACTTCTTGTCAAGGCATGTACATCGATATTTCCCTTTTTGCCATGGCATGTACATCGATATTTGACTTCTTGCCATGGCATGTACATCGATATTTGATTTCTTGCCAAGGCATGTACATCGATATTTGACTTCTTGCCAAGGCATATACATCGATATTTGACTTCTTGCCAAGGCAAGGGCATCGATATTTGACTTCTTGCCAAGGCATGTACGTCGATATTTGACTTCTTGCCAAGGCATGTACATCGATATTTGACTTCTTGCCAAGGCATGTACATCGATATTTGACTTCTTGCCAAGGCATGTACATCGATATTTGACTTCTTGCCAAGTGCATCGATATTTGACTTCTTGCCAAGGCATGTACGTCGATATTTGACTTCTTGCCAAGGCATGTACATCGATATTTGACTTCTTGCCAAGGCATGTACATCGATATTTCACTTCTTGCCAAACATGTGCATCGATATTTGACTTCTTGCCAAGGTATGTACGTCGATATTTGACTTCTTGCCATAGCACGTACATCGATATTTCACTTCTTGCCAAGGCATGTACTTTGATATTTCATTTCTTGCCAAGGCATGTACATTGATATTTGACTTCTTGCCATGGCATGTACGTCGATATTTCCCTTCTTGTCAAGGCATGTACATCGATATTTCCCTTTTTGCCATGGCATGTACATCAATATTTGACTTCTTGCCAAGGCATGTACTTCGATAGTTCACTTCTTGCCAAGCCATGTAGCCTGATATTTCACTTCTTGCCATAGCACGTACATCGATATGTTACTTCTTGCTAAGGCATGTACACTGATATTTCACTTCTTGCCATAGCACGTACATCGATATTTCACTTCTTGCCAAGGCATGTACTTTGATATTTCACTTCTTGCCATGGCATGTACGTCGATATTTCCCTTCTTGTCAAGGCATGTACATCGATATTTCACTTCTTGCCAAGGCATGTACACTGATATTTCACTTCTTGCCATAGCATGTGCATCGATATTTCACTTCTTGCCAAGGCATGTACTTTGACATTTCATTTCTTGCCAAGGCATGTACATTGATTTTTGACGTCTTGCCATGGCATGTACGTCGATATTTCTCTTCTTGCCAAGGCATGTACATCGATATCTCACTTCTTGCCAAGGCATGTACATCGATAATTCACTTCTTGCCAAGGCATGTACACTGATATTTCACTTCTTGCCATAGCACGTACATCGATATTTCACTTCTTGCCAAGGCATGTACTTTGATATTTCACTTCTTGCCAAGGCATGTACATTGATATTTGACTTCTTGCCATGGCATGTACATTGATATTTGACTTCTTGCCATGGCATGTACATTGATATTTGACTTCTTGCCATGGCATGTACATCGATATTTGATTTCTTGCCAAGGCATGTACATCGATATTTGACTTCTTGCCAAGGCATATACATCGATATTTGACTTCTTGCCAAGGCAAGGGCATCGATATTTGACTTCTTGCCAAGGCATGTACATCGATATTTGACTTCTTGCCAAGGCATGTACATCGATATTTGACTTCTTGCCATAGCACCTACATCGATATTTCACTTCTTGCCAAGGCATGCCCTTTGATATTGCATTTCTTGGCAAGGCATGTACATCGATATGTGACTTCTTGCCATGGCATGTACGTCGATATTTCACTTCTTGTCAAGGCATGTACATCGATATTTTCCTTTTTGCCATGGCATGTACATCGATATTTGACTTCTTGCCATGGCATGTACATCGATATTTGATTTCTTGCCAAGGCATGTACATCGATATTTGACTTCTTGCCAAGGCATGTACATCGATATTTGACTTCTTGCCAAGGCATGTACATCGATATTTCACTTCTTGCCAAACATGTGCATCGATATTTGACATATTGCCAAGGTATGTACGTCGATATTTGACTTCTTGCCATAGCACGTACATCGATATTTCACTTCTTGCCAAGGCATGTACTTTGATATTTCATTTCTTGCCAAGGCATGTACATTGATATTTGACTTCTTGCCATGGCATGTACGTCGATATTTCCCTTCTTGTCAAGGCATGTACATCGATATTTCCCTTTTTGCCATGGCATGTACATCGATATTTGACTTCTTGCCATGGCATGTACATCGATATTTGACTTCTTGTCAAGGCATGTACATCGATATTTGACTTCTTGCCAAGGCATGAACATCGATATTTGACTTCTTGCCAAGGCATGTACTTCGATAGTTCACTTCTTGCCAAGCCATGTAGCCTGATATTTCACTTCTTGCCATAGCACGTACATCGATATGTTACTTCTTGCTAAGGCATGTACACTGATATTTCACTTCTTGCCATAGCACGTACATCGATATTTCACTTCTTGCCAAGGCATGTACTTTGATATTTCACTTCTTGCCATGGCATGTACGTCGATATTTCCCTTCTTGTCAAGGCATGTACATCGATATTTCACTTCTTGCCAAGGCATGTACACTGATATTTCACTTCTTGCCATAGCATGTGCATCGATATTTCACTTCTTGCCAAGGCATGTACTTTGACATTTCATTTCTTGCCAAGGCATGTACATTGATTTTTGACGTCTTGCCATGGCATGTACGTCGATATTTCTCTTCTTGCCAAGGCATGTACATCGATATCTCACTTCTTGCCAAGGCATGTACATCGATAATTCACTTCTTGCCAAGGCATGTACACTGATATTTCACTTCTTGCCATAGCACGTACATCGATATTTCACTTCTTGCCAAGGCATGTACTTTGATATTTCACTTCTTGCCAAGGCATGTACATTGATATTTGACTTCTTGCCATGGCATGTACATTGATATTTGACTTCTTGCCATGGCATGTACGTCGATATTTCCCTTCTTGTCAAGGCATGTACATCGATTGTTCCCTTTTTTCCATGGCATGTACATCGATATTTGACTTCTTGCCATGGCATGTACATCGATATGTGACTTCTTGCCATGGCATGTACATCGATATTTGATTTCTTGCCAAGGCATGTACATCGATATTTGACTTCTTGCCAAGGCATATACATCGATATTTGACTTCTTGCCAAGGCAAGGGCATCGATATTTGACTTCTTGCCAAGGCATGTACATCGATATTTGACTTCTTGCCAAGGCATGTACATCGATATTTGACTTCTTGCCATAGCACCTACATCGATATTTCACTTCTTGCCAAGGCATGCCCTTTGATATTGCATTTCTTGGCAAGGCATGTACATCGATATGTGACTTCTTGCCATGGCATGTACGTCGATATTTCACTTCTTGTCAAGGCATGTACATCGATATTTTCCTTTTTGCCATGGCATGTACATCGATATTTGACTTCTTGCCATGGCATGTACATCGATATTTGATTTCTTGCCAAGGCATGTACATCGATATTTGACTTCTTGCCAAGGCATGTACATCGATATTTGACTTCTTGCCAAGGCATGTACATCGATATTTCACTTCTTGCCAAACATGTGCATCGATATTTGACTTCTTGCCAAGGTATGTACGTCGATATTTGACTTCTTGCCATAGCACGTACATCGATATTTCACTTCTTGCCAAGGCATGTACTTTGATATTTCATTTCTTGCCAAGGCATGTACATTGATATTTGACTTCTTGCCATGGCATGTACGTCGATATTTCCCTTCTTGTCAAGGCATGTACATCGATATTTCCCTTTTTGCCATGGCATGTACATCGATATTTGACTTCTTGCCATGGCATGTACATCGATATTTGACTTCTTGTCAAGGCATGTACATCGATATTTGACTTCTTGCCAAGGCATGAACATCGATATTTGACTTCTTGCCAAGGCATGTACTTCGATAGTTCACTTCTTGCCAAGCCATGTAGCCTGATATTTCACTTCTTGCCATAGCACGTACATCGATATGTTACTTCTTGCTAAGGCATGTACACTGATATTTCACTTCTTGCCATAGCACGTACATCGATATTTCACTTCTTGCCAAGGCATGTACTTTGATATTTCACTTCTTGCCATGGCATGTACGTCGATATTTCCCTTCTTGTCAAGGCATGTACATCGATATTTCACTTCTTGCCAAGGCATGTACACTGATATTTCACTTCTTGCCATAGCATGTGCATCGATATTTCACTTCTTGCCAAGGCATGTACTTTGACATTTCATTTCTTGCCAAGGCATGTACATTGATTTTTGACGTCTTGCCATGGCATGTACGTCGATATTTCTCTTCTTGCCAAGGCATGTACATCGATATCTCACTTCTTGCCAAGGCATGTACATCGATAATTCACTTCTTGCCAAGGCATGTACACTGATATTTCACTTCTTGCCATAGCACGTACATCGATATTTCACTTCTTGCCAAGGCATGTACTTTGATATTTCACTTCTTGCCAAGGCATGTACATTGATATTTGACTTCTTGCCATGGCATGTACATTGATATTTGACTTCTTGCCATGGCATGTACGTCGATATTTCCCTTCTTGTCAAGGCATGTACATCGATTGTTCCCTTTTTTCCATGGCATGTCCATCGATATTTGACTTCTTGCCATGGCATGTACATCGATATGTGACTTCTTGCCATGGCATGTACATCGATATTTGATTTCTTGCCAAGGCATGTACATCGATATTTGACTTCTTGCCAAGGCATATACATCGATATTTGACTTCTTGCCAAGGCAAGGGCATCGATATTTGACTTCTTGCCAAGGCATGTACATCGATATTTGACTTCTTGCCAAGGCATGTACATCGATATTTGACTTCTTGCCATAGCACCTACATCGATATTTCACTTCTTGCCAAGGCATGCCCTTTGATATTGCATTTCTTGGCAAGGCATGTACATCGATATGTGACTTCTTGCCATGACATGTACGTCGATATTTCACTTCTTGTCAAGGCATGTACATCGATATTTTCCTTTTTGCCATGGCATGTACATCGATATTTGACTTCTTGCCATGGCATGTACATCGATATTTGATTTCTTGCCAAGGCATGTACATCGATATTTGACTTCTTGCCAAGGCATATACATCGATATTTGACTTCTTGCCAAGGCAAGGGCATCGATATTTGACTTCTTGCCAAGGCATGTACATCGATATTTGACTTCTTGCCAAGGCATGTACATCGATATTTGACTTCTTGCCATAGCACCTACATCGATATTTCACTTCTTGCCAAGGCATGCCCTTTGATATTGCATTTCTTGGCAAGGCATGTACATTGATATTTGACTTCTTGCCATGGCATGTACGTCGATATTTCCCTTTTTGTCAAGGCATGTACATCGATATTTTTCTTTTTGCCATGGCATGTACATCGATATTTGACTACTTGCCATGGCATGTACATCGATATTTGACTTCTTGCCATGGCATGCACATCGATATTTGACTTCTTGCCAAGGAATGTACATCGATAATTCCCTTCTTGTCAAGGCATGTACATCGATATTTGACTTCTTGCCATGGCATGAACATCGATATTTGACTTCTTGCCAAGGCATGTACTTCGATAGTTCACTTCTTGCCAAGGCATGTACCCTGATATTTCACTTCTTGCCATAGCGCGTACATCGATATTTTACTTCTTGCCAAGGCATGTACTTTGATATTTCATTTCTTGCCAAGGCATGTACGTTGATATATGACTTCTTGCCAAGGCATGTACATCGATATTTCACTTCTTGCCAAGGCATGTACATCGATATTTCACTTCTTGCCAAGGCATGTACACTGATATTTCACTTCTTGCCATAGCGCGTACATCGATATTTTACTTCTTGCCAAGGCATGTACTTTGATATTTCATTTCTTGCCAAGGCATGTACGTTGATATATGACTTCTTGCCAAGGCATGTACATCGATATTTCACTTCTTGCCAAGGCATGTACATCGATATTTCACTTCTTGCCAAGGCATGTACACTGATATTTCACTTCTTGCGAAGGCATGTACATCGATATTTAACTTCTTGCCAAGGCATGTACATCGATATTTGACTTCTTGCCAAGTGCATCGATATTTGACATATTGCCAAGGCATGTACGTCGATATTTGACTTCTTGCCAAGGCATGTACATCGATATTTGACTTCTTGCCAAGGCATGTACATCGATATTTCACTTCTTGCCAAGGCATGTACGTCGATATATCACTTCTTGCCATAGCACGTACATCGATATTTCACTTTTTGCCAAGGCATGTACTTTGATATTTCACTTCTTGCCAAGGCATGTACATTGATATTTGACTTCTTGCCATGGCATGTACTTTGATATTTCCCTTCTTGTCAAGGCATGTACATCGATATTTCCGTTTTTTCCATGGCATGTACATCGATATTTGACTTCTTGCCATGGCATGTACATCGATATTTGACTTCTTGCCATGGCATGTACATCGATATTTCCCTTTTTGCCATGGCATGTACATCGATATTTGACTTCTTGCCATGGCATGTACATCGATAATTGACTTCTTGCCATGGCATGTACATCGATATTTGACTTCTTGCCAAGGCATGTACATCGATATTTGACTTCTTGCCAAGGCATGTACATCGATATTTGACTTCTTGCCAAGTGCATCGATATTTGACTTCTTGCCAAGGCATGTACGTCGATATTTGACTTCTTGCCAAGGCATGTACATCGATATTTGACTTCTTGCCAAGGCATGTACATCGATATTTCACCTCTTGCCAAACATGTGCATCGATATTTGACTTCTTGCCAAGGTATGTACGTCGATATTTGACTTCTTGCCATAGCACGTACATCGATATTTCACTTCTTGCCAAGGCATGTACTTTGATATTTCATTTCTTGCCAAGGCATGTACATTGATATTTGACTTCTTGCCATGGCATGTAAGTCGATATTTCCCTTCTTGTCAAGGCATGTACATCGATATTTCCCTTTTTGCCATGGCATGTACATCGATATTTGACTTCTTGCCATGGCAGGTACATCGATATTTGACTTCTTGTCAAGGCATGTACATCGATATTTGACTTCTTGCCAAGGCATGAACATCGATATTTGACTTCTTGCCAAGGCCTGTACTTTGATAGTTCACTTCTTGCCAAGCCATGTAGCCTGATATTTCACTTTTTGCCATAGCACGTACATCGATATGTTACTTCTTGCTAAGGCATGTACACTGATATTTCACTTCTTGCCATAGCACGTACATCGATATTTCACTTCTTGCCAAGGCATGTACTTTGATATTTCACTTCTTGCCAAGGCATGTACATTGATATTTGACTTCTTGCCATGGCATGTACGTCGATATTTCCCTTCTTGTCAAGGCATGTACATCGATATTTCACTTCTTGCCAAGGCATGTACACTGATATTTCACTTCTTGCCATAGCATGTGCATCGATATTTCACTTCTTGCCAAGGCATGTACTTTGACATTTCATTTCTTGCCAAGGCATGTACATTGATTTTTGACGTCTTGCCATGGCATGTACGTCGATATTTCTCTTCTTGCCAAGGCATGTACATCGATATTTCACTTCTTGCCAAGGCATGTACATCGATAATTCACTTCTTGCCAAGGCATGCACACTGATATTTCACTTCTTGCCATAGCACGTACATCGATATTTCACTTCTTGCCAAGGCATGTACTTTGATATTTCACTTCTTGCCAAGGCATGTACATTGATATTTGACTTCTTGCCATGGCATGTACGTCGATATTTCCCTTCTTGTCAAGGCATGTACATCGATTGTTCCCTTTTTTCCATGGCATGTACATCGATATTTGACTTCTTGCCATGGCATGTACATCGATATGTGACTTCTTGCCATGGCATGTACGTCGATATTTCACTTCTTGTCAAGGCATGTACATCGATATTTCCCTTTTTGCCATGGCATGTACATCGATATTTGACTTCTTGCCATGGCATGTACATCGATATTTGAATTCTTGCCAAGGCATGTACATCGATATTTGACTTCTTGCCAAGGCATATACATCGATATTTGACTTCTTGCCAAGGCAAGGGCATCGATATTTGACTTCTTGCCAAGGCATGTACGTCGATATTTGACTTCTTGCCAAGGCATGTACATCGATATTTGACTTCTTGCCAAGGCATGTACATCGATATTTGACTTCTTGCCAAGGCATGTACATCGATATTTGACTTCTTGCCAAGTGCATCGATATTTGACTTCTTGCCAAGGCATGTACGTCGATATTTGACTTCTTGCCAAGGCATGTACATCGATATTTGACTTCTTGCCAAGGCATGTACATCGATATTTCACTTCTTGCCAAACATGTGCATCGATATTTGACTTCTTGCCAAGGTATGTACGTCGATATTTGACTTCTTGCCATAGCACGTACATCGATATTTCACTTCTTGCCAAGGCATGTACTTTGATATTTCATTTCTTGCCAAGGCATGTACATTGATATTTGACTTCTTGCCATGGCATGTACGTCGATATTTCCCTTCTTGTCAAGGCATGTACATCGATATTTCCCTTTTTGCCATGGCATGTACATCAATATTTGACTTCTTGCCAAGGCATGTACTTCGATAGTTCACTTCTTGCCAAGCCATGTAGCCTGATATTTCACTTCTTGCCATAGCACGTACATCGATATGTTACTTCTTGCTAAGGCATGTACACTGATATTTCACTTCTTGCCATAGCACGTACATCGATATTTCACTTCTTGCCAAGGCATGTACTTTGATATTTCACTTCTTGCCATGGCATGTACGTCGATATTTCCCTTCTTGTCAAGGCATGTACATCGATATTTCACTTCTTGCCAAGGCATGTACACTGATATTTCACTTCTTGCCATAGCATGTGCATCGATATTTCACTTCTTGCCAAGGCATGTACTTTGACATTTCATTTCTTGCCAAGGCATGTACATTGATTTTTGACGTCTTGCCATGGCATGTACGTCGATATTTCTCTTCTTGCCAAGGCATGTACATCGATATCTCACTTCTTGCCAAGGCATGTACATCGATAATTCACTTCTTGCCAAGGCATGTACACTGATATTTCACTTCTTGCCATAGCACGTACATCGATATTTCACTTCTTGCCAAGGCATGTACTTTGATATTTCACTTCTTGCCAAGGCATGTACATTGATATTTGACTTCTTGCCATGGCATGTACGTCGATATTTCCCTTCTTGTCAAGGCATGTACATCGATTGTTCCCTTTTTTCCATGGCATGTACATCGATATTTGACTTCTTGCCATGGCATGTACATCGATATGTGACTTCTTGCCATGGCATGTACGTCGATATTTCACTTCTTGTCAAGGCATGTACATCGATATTTCCCTTTTTGCCATGGCATGTACATCGATATTTGACTTCTTGCCATGGCATGTACATCGATATTTGATTTCTTGCCAAGGCATGTACATCGATATTTGACTTCTTGCCAAGGCATATACATCGATATTTGACTTCTTGCCAAGGCAAGGGCATCGATATTTGACTTCTTGCCAAGGCATGTACGTCGATATTTGACTTCTTGCCAAGGCATGTACATCGATATTTGACTTCTTGCCAAGGCATGTACATCGATATTTGACTTCTTGCCAAGGCATGTACATCGATATTTGACTTCTTGCCAAGTGCATCGATATTTGACTTCTTGCCAAGGCATGTACATCGATATTTGACTTCTTGCCAAGGCATGTACATCGATATTTGACTTCTTGCCAAGGCATGTACATCGATATTTCACTTCTTGCCAAACATGTGCATCGATATTTGACTTCTTGCCAAGGTATGTACGTCGATATTTGACTTCTTGCCATAGCACGTACATCGATATTTCACTTCTTGCCAAGGCATGTACTTTGATATTTCATTTCTTGCCAAGGCATGTACATTGATATTTGACTTCTTGCCATGGCATGTACGTCGATATTTCCCTTCTTGTCAAGGCATGTACATCGATATTTCCCTTTTTGCCATGGCATGTACATCAATATTTGACTTCTTGCCAAGGCATGTACTTCGATAGTTCACTTCTTGCCAAGCCATGTAGCCTGATATTTCACTTCTTGCCATAGCACGTACATCGATATGTTACTTCTTGCTAAGGCATGTACACTGATATTTCACTTCTTGCCATAGCACGTACATCGATATTTCACTTCTTGCCAAGGCATGTACTTTGATATTTCACTTCTTGCCATGGCATGTACGTCGATATTTCCCTTCTTGTCAAGGCATGTACATCGATATTTCACTTCTTGCCAAGGCATGTACACTGATATTTCACTTCTTGCCATAGCATGTGCATCGATATTTCACTTCTTGCCAAGGCATGTACTTTGACATTTCATTTCTTGCCAAGGCATGTACATTGATTTTTGACGTCTTGCCATGGCATGTACGTCGATATTTCTCTTCTTGCCAAGGCATGTACATCGATATCTCACTTCTTGCCAAGGCATGTACATCGATAATTCACTTCTTGCCAAGGCATGTACACTGATATTTCACTTCTTGCCATAGCACGTACATCGATATTTCACTTCTTGCCAAGGCATGTACTTTGATATTTCACTTCTTGCCAAGGCATGTACATTGATATTTGACTTCTTGCCATGGCATGTACGTCGATATTTCCCTTCTTGTCAAGGCATGTACATCGATTGTTCCCTTTTTTCCATGGCATGTACATCGATATTTGACTTCTTGCCATGGCATGTACATCGATATGTGACTTCTTGCCATGGCATGTACGTCGATATTTCACTTCTTGTCAAGGCATGTACATCGATATTTCCCTTTTTGCCATGGCATGTACATCGATATTTGACTTCTTGCCATGGCATGTACATCGATATTTGATTTCTTGCCAAGGCATGTACATCGATATTTGACTTCTTGCCAAGGCATATACATCGATATTTGACTTCTTGCCAAGGCAAGGGCATCGATATTTGACTTCTTGCCAAGGCATGTACATCGATATTTGACTTCTTGCCAAGGCATGTACATCGATATTTGACTTCTTGCCATAGCACCTACATCGATATTTCACTTCTTGCCAAGGCATGCCCTTTGATATTGCATTTCTTGGCAAGGCATGTACATTGATATTTGACTTCTTGCCATGGCATGTACGTCGATATTTCCCTTTTTGTCAAGGCATGTACATCGATATTTTCCTTTTTGCCATGGCATGTACATCGATATTTGACTACTTGCCATGGCATGTACATCGATATTTGACTTCTTGCCATGGCATGCACATCGATATTTGACTTCTTGCCAAGGCATGTACTTCGATAGTTCACTTCTTGCCAAGGCATGTACCCTGATATTTCACTTCTAGCCATAGCGCGTACATCGATATTTTACTTCTTGCCAAGGTATGTACTTTGATATTTCATTTCTTGCCAAGGCATGTACGTTGATATATGACTTCTTGCCAAGGCATGTACATCGATATTTCACTTCTTGCCAAGGCATGTACATCGATATTTCACTTCTTGCCAAGGCATGTACACTGATATTTCACTTCTTGCGAAGGCATGTACATCGATATTTAACTTCTTGCCAAGGCATGTACATCGATATTTGACTTCTTGCCAAGTGCATCGATATTTGACATATTGCCAAGGCATGTACGTCGATATTTGACTTCTTGCCAAGGCATGTACATCGATATTTGACTTCTTGCCAAGGCATGTACATCGATATTTCACTTCTTGCCAAGGCATGTACGTCGATATATCACTTCTTGCCATAGCACGTACATCGATATTTCACTTTTTGCCAAGGCATGTACTTTGATATTTGACTTCTTGCCATGGCATGTACTTTGATATTTCCCTTCTTGTCAAGGCATGTACATCGATATTTCCGTTTTTTCCATGGCATGTACATCGATATTTGACTTCTTGCCATGGCATGTACATCGATATTTGACTTCTTGCCATGGCATGTACATCGATATTTCCCTTTTTGCCATGGCATGTACATCGATATTTGACTTCTTGCCATGGCATGTACATCGAAAATTGACTTCTTGCCAAGGCATGTACATCGATATTTGACTTCTTGCCAAGGCATGTACATCGATATTTGACTTCTTGCCAAGGCATGTACATCGATATTTGACTTCTTGCCAAGTGCATCGATATTTGACTTCTTGCCAAGGCATGTACGTCGATATTTGACTTCTTGCCAAGGCATGTACATCGATATTTGACTTCTTGCCAAGGCATGTACATCGATATTTCACCTCTTGCCAAACATGTGCATCGATATTTGACTTCTTGCCAAGGTATGTACGTCGATATTTGACTTCTTGCCATAGCACGTACATCGATATTTCACTTCTTGCCAAGGCATGTACTTTGATATTTCATTTCTTGCCAAGGCATGTACATTGATATTTGACTTCTTGCCATGGCATGTACGTCGATATTTCCCTTCTTGTCAAGGCATGTACATCGATATTTCCCTTTTTGCCATGGCATGTACATCGATATTTGACTTCTTGCCATGGCATGTACATCGATATTTGACTTCTTGTCAAGGCATGTACATCGATATTTGACTTCTTGCCAAGGCATGAACATCGATATTTGACTTCTTGCCAAGGCATGTACTTCGATAGTTCACTTCTTGCCAAGCCATGTAGCCTGATATTTCACTTCTTGCCATAGCACGTACATCGATATGTTACTTCTTGCTAAGGCATGTACACTGATATTTCACTTCTTGCCATAGCACGTACATCGATATTTCACTTCTTGCCAAGGCATGTACTTTGATATTTCACTTCTTGCCAAGGCATGTACATTGATATTTGACTTCTTGCCATGGCATGTACGTCGATATTTCCCTTCTTGTCAAGGCATGTACATCGATATTTCACTTCTTGCCAAGGCATGTACACTGATATTTCACTTCTTGCCATAGCATGTGCATCGATATTTCACTTCTTGCCAAGGCATGTACTTTGACATTTCATTTCTTGCCAAGGCATGTACATTGATTTTTGACGTCTTGCCATGGCATGTACGTCGATATTTCTCTTCTTGCCAAGGCATGTACATCGATATTTCACTTCTTGCCAAGGCATGTACATCGATAATTCACTTCTTGCCAAGGCATGTACACTGATATTTCACTTCTTGCCATAGCACGTACATCGATATTTCACTTCTTGCCAAGGCATGTACTTTGATATTTCACTTCTTGCCAAGGCATGTACATTGATATTTGACTTCTTGCCATGGCATGTACGTCGATATTTCCCTTCTTGTCAAGGCATGTACATCGATTGTTCCCTTTTTTCCATGGCATGTACATCGATATTTGACTTCTTGCCAAGGCAAGGGCATCGATATTTGACTTCTTGCCAAGGCATGTACGTCGATATTTGATTTCTTGCCAAGGCATGTACATCGATATTTGACTTCTTGCCAAGGCATATACATCGATATTTGACTTCTTGCCAAGGCAAGGGCATCGATATTTGACTTCTTGCCAAGGCATGTACATCGATATTTGACTTCTTGCCAAGGCATGTACATCGATATTTGACTTCTTGCCATAGCACCTACATCGATATTTCACTTCTTGCCAAGGCATGCCCTTTGATATTGCATTTCTTGGCAAGGCATGTACATCGATATGTGACTTCTTGCCATGGCATGTACGTCGATATTTCACTTCTTGTCAAGGCATGTACATCGATATTTTCCTTTTTGCCATGGCATGTACATCGATATTTGACTTCTTGCCATGGCATGTACATCGATATTTGATTTCTTGCCAAGGCATGTACATCGATATTTGACTTCTTGCCAAGGCATATACATCGATATTTGACTTCTTGCCAAGGCAAGGGCATCGATATTTGACTTCTTGCCAAGGCATGTACATCGATATTTGACTTCTTGCCAAGGCATGTACATCGATATTTGACTTCTTGCCATAGCACCTACATCGATATTTCACTTCTTGCCAAGGCATGCCCTTTGATATTGCATTTCTTGGCAAGGCATGTACATTGATATTTGACTTCTTGCCATGGCATGTACGTCGATATTTCCCTTTTTGTCAAGGCATGTACATCGATATTTTTCTTTTTGCCATGGCATGTACATCGATATTTGACTACTTGCCATGGCATGTACATCGATATTTGACTTCTTGCCATGGCATGCACATCGATATTTGACTTCTTGCCAAGGAATGTACATCGATATTTCCCTTCTTGTCAAGGCATGTACATCGATATTTGACTTCTTGCCATGGCATGAACATCGATATTTGACTTCTTGCCAAGGCATGTACTTCGATAGTTCACTTCTTGCCAAGGCATGTACCCTGATATTTCACTTCTTGCCATAGCGCGTACATCGATATTTTACTTCTTGCCAAGGCATGTACTTTGATATTTCATTTCTTGCCAAGGCATGTACGTTGATATATGACTTCTTGCCAAGGCATGTACATCGATATTTCACTTCTTGCCAAGGCATGTACATCGATATTTCACTTCTTGCCAAGGCATGTACACTGATATTTCACTTCTTGCCATAGCGCGTACATCGATATTTTACTTCTTGCCAAGGCATGTACTTTGATATTTCATTTCTTGCCAAGGCATGTACGTTGATATATGACTTCTTGCCAAGGCATGTACATCGATATTTCACTTCTTGCCAAGGCATGTACATCGATATTTCACTTCTTGCCAAGGCATGTACACTGATATTTCACTTCTTGCGAAGGCATGTACATCGATATTTAACTTCTTGCCAAGGCATGTACATCGATATTTGACTTCTTGCCAAGTGCATCGATATTTGACATATTGCCAAGGCATGTACGTCGATATTTGACTTCTTGCCAAGGCATGTACATCGATATTTGACTTCTTGCCAAGGCATGTACATCGATATTTCACTTCTTGCCAAGGCATGTACGTCGATATATCACTTCTTGCCATAGCACGTACATCGATATTTCACTTTTTGCCAAGGCATGTACTTTGATATTTCACTTCTTGCCAAGGCATGTACATTGATATTTGACTTCTTGCCATGGCATGTACTTTGATATTTCCCTTCTTGTCAAGGCATGTACATCGATATTTCCGTTTTTTCCATGGCATGTACATCGATATTTGACTTCTTGCCATGGCATGTACATCGATATTTGACTTCTTGCCATGGCATGTACATCGATATTTCCCTTTTTGCCATGGCATGTACATCGATATTTGACTTCTTGCCATGGCATGTACATCGATAATTGACTTCTTGCCATGGCATGTACATCGATATTTGACTTCTTGCCAAGGCATGTACATCGATATTTGACTTCTTGCCAAGGCATGTACATCGATATTTGACTTCTTGCCAAGTGCATCGATATTTGACTTCTTGCCAAGGCATGTACGTCGATATTTGACTTCTTGCCAAGGCATGTACATCGATATTTGACTTCTTGCCAAGGCATGTACATCGATATTTCACCTCTTGCCAAACATGTGCATCGATATTTGACTTCTTGCCAAGGTATGTACGTCGATATTTGACTTCTTGCCATAGCACGTACATCGATATTTCACTTCTTGCCAAGGCATGTACTTTGATATTTCATTTCTTGCCAAGGCATGTACATTGATATTTGACTTCTTGCCATGGCATGTAAGTCGATATTTCCCTTCTTGTCAAGGCATGTACATCGATATTTCCCTTTTTGCCATGGCATGTACATCGATATTTGACTTCTTGCCATGGCAGGTACATCGATATTTGACTTCTTGTCAAGGCATGTACATCGATATTTGACTTCTTGCCAAGGCATGAACATCGATATTTGACTTCTTGCCAAGGCCTGTACTTTGATAGTTCACTTCTTGCCAAGCCATGTAGCCTGATATTTCACTTTTTGCCATAGCACGTACATCGATATGTTACTTCTTGCTAAGGCATGTACACTGATATTTCACTTCTTGCCATAGCACGTACATCGATATTTCACTTCTTGCCAAGGCATGTACTTTGATATTTCACTTCTTGCCAAGGCATGTACATTGATATTTGACTTCTTGCCATGGCATGTACGTCGATATTTCCCTTCTTGTCAAGGCATGTACATCGATATTTCACTTCTTGCCAAGGCATGTACACTGATATTTCACTTCTTGCCATAGCATGTGCATCGATATTTCACTTCTTGCCAAGGCATGTACTTTGACATTTCATTTCTTGCCAAGGCATGTACATTGATTTTTGACGTCTTGCCATGGCATGTACGTCGATATTTCTCTTCTTGCCAAGGCATGTACATCGATATTTCACTTCTTGCCAAGGCATGTACATCGATAATTCACTTCTTGCCAAGGCATGCACACTGATATTTCACTTCTTGCCATAGCACGTACATCGATATTTCACTTCTTGCCAAGGCATGTACTTTGATATTTCACTTCTTGCCAAGGCATGTACATTGATATTTGACTTCTTGCCATGGCATGTACATCGATATTTCACTTCTTGCCAAGGCATGTACATCGATAATTCACTTCTTGCCAAGGCATGCACACTGATATTTCACTTCTTGCCATAGCACGTACATCGATATTTCACTTCTTGCCAAGGCATGTACTTTGATATTTCACTTCTTGCCAAGGCATGTACATTGATATTTGACTTCTTGCCATGGCATGTACGTCGATATTTCCCTTCTTGTCAAGGCATGTACATCGATTGTTCCCTTTTTTCCATGGCATGTACATCGATATTTGACTTCTTGCCATGGCATGTACATCGATATGTGACTTCTTGCCATGGCATGTACGTCGATATTTCACTTCTTGTCAAGGCATGTACATCGATATTTCCCTTTTTGCCATGGCATGTACATCGATATTTGACTTCTTGCCATGGCATGTACATCGATATTTGATTTCTTGCCAAGGCATGTACATCGATATTTGACTTCTTGCCAAGGCATATACATCGATATTTGACTTCTTGCCAAGGCAAGGGCATCGATATTTGACTTCTTGCCAAGGCATGTACGTCGATATTTGACTTCTTGCCAAGGCATGTACATCGATATTTGACTTCTTGCCAAGGCATGTACATCGATATTTGACTTCTTGCCAAGGCATGTACATCGATATTTGACTTCTTGCCAAGTGCATCGATATTTGACTTCTTGCCAAGGCATGTACGTCGATATTTGACTTCTTGCCAAGGCATGTACATCGATATTTGACTTCTTGCCAAGGCATGTACATCGATATTTCACTTCTTGCCAAACATGTGCATCGATATTTGACTTCTTGCCAAGGTATGTACGTCGATATTTGACTTCTTGCCATAGCACGTACATCGATATTTCACTTCTTGCCAAGGCATGTACTTTGATATTTCATTTCTTGCCAAGGCATGTACATTGATATTTGACTTCTTGCCATGGCATGTACGTCGATATTTCCCTTCTTGTCAAGGCATGTACATCGATATTTCCCTTTTTGCCATGGCATGTACATCAATATTTGACTTCTTGCCAAGGCATGTACTTCGATAGTTCACTTCTTGCCAAGCCATGTAGCCTGATATTTCACTTCTTGCCATAGCACGTACATCGATATGTTACTTCTTGCTAAGGCATGTACACTGATATTTCACTTCTTGCCATAGCACGTACATCGATATTTCACTTCTTGCCAAGGCATGTACTTTGATATTTCACTTCTTGCCATGGCATGTACGTCGATATTTCCCTTCTTGTCAAGGCATGTACATCGATATTTCACTTCTTGCCAAGGCATGTACACTGATATTTCACTTCTTGCCATAGCATGTGCATCGATATTTCACTTCTTGCCAAGGCATGTACTTTGACATTTCATTTCTTGCCAAGGCATGTACATTGATTTTTGACGTCTTGCCATGGCATGTACGTCGATATTTCTCTTCTTGCCAAGGCATGTACATCGATATCTCACTTCTTGCCAAGGAATGTACATCGATAATTCACTTCTTGCCAAGGCATGTACACTGATATTTCACTTCTTGCCATAGCACGTACATCGATATTTCACTTCTTGCCAAGGCATGTACTTTGATATTTCACTTCTTGCCAAGGCATGTACATTGATATTTGACTTCTTGCCATGGCATGTACGTCGATATTTCCCTTCTTGTCAAGGCATGTACATCGATTGTTCCCTTTTTTCCATGGCATGTACATCGATATTTGACTTCTTGCCATGGCATGTACATCGATATGTGACTTCTTGCCATGGCATGTACGTCGATATTTCACTTCTTGTCAAGGCATGTACATCGATATTTCCCTTTTTGCCATGGCATGTACATCGATATTTGACTTCTTGCCATGGCATGTACATCGATATTTGATTTCTTGCCAAGGCATGTACATCGATAATTGACTTCTTGCCAAGGCATATACATCGATATTTGACTTCTTGCCAAGGCAAGGGCATCGATATTTGACTTCTTGCCAAGGCATGTACGTCGATATTTGACTTCTTGCCAAGGCATGTACATCGATATTTGACTTCTTGCCAAGGCATGTACATCGATATTTGACTTCTTGCCAAGGCATGTACATCGATATTTGACTTCTTGCCAAGTGCATCGATATTTGACTTCTTGCCAAGGCATGTACATCGATATTTGACTTCTTGCCAAGGCATGTACATCGATATTTGACTTCTTGCCAAGGCATGTACATCGATATTTCACTTCTTGCCAAACATGTGCATCGATATTTGACTTCTTGCCAAGGTATGTACGTCGATATTTGACTTCTTGCCATAGCACGTACATCGATATTTCACCTCTTGCCAAGGCATGTACTTTGATATTTCATTTCTTGCCAAGGCATGTACATTGATATTTGACTTCTTGCCATGGCATGTACGTCGATATTTCCCTTCTTGTCAAGGCATGTACATCGATATTTCCCTTTTTGCCATGGCATGTACATCAATATTTGACTTCTTGCCAAGGCATGTACTTCGATAGTTCACTTCTTGCCAAGCCATGTAGCCTGATATTTCACTTCTTGCCATAGCACGTACATCGATATGTTACTTCTTGCTAAGGCATGTACACTGATATTTCACTTCTTGCCATAGCACGTACATCGATATTTCACTTCTTGCCAAGGCATGTACTTTGATATTTCACTTCTTGCCATGGCATGTACGTCGATATTTCCCTTCTTGTCAAGGCATGTACATCGATATTTCACTTCTTGCCAAGGCATGTACACTGATATTTCACTTCTTGCCATAGCATGTGCATCGATATTTCACTTCTTGCCAAGGCATGTACTTTGACATTTCATTTCTTGCCAAGGCATGTACATTGATTTTTGACGTCTTGCCATGGCATGTACGTCGATATTTCTCTTCTTGCCAAGGCATGTACATCGATATCTCACTTCTTGCCAAGGCATGTACATCGATAATTCACTTCTTGCCAAGGCATGTACACTGATATTTCACTTCTTGCCATAGCACGTACATCGATATTTCACTTCTTGCCAAGGCATGTACTTTGATATTTCACTTCTTGCCAAGGCATGTACATTGATATTTGACTTCTTGCCATGGCATGTACGTCGATATTTCCCTTCTTGTCAAGGCATGTACATCGATTGTTCCCTTTTTTCCATGGCATGTACATCGATATTTGACTTCTTGCCATGGCATGTACATCGATATGTGACTTCTTGCCATGGCATGTACGTCGATATTTCACTTCTTGTCAAGGCATGTACATCGATATTTCCCTTTTTGCCATGGCATGTACATCGATATTTGACTTCTTGCCATGGCATGTACATCGATATTTGATTTCTTGCCAAGGCATGTACATCGATATTTGACTTCTTGCCAAGGCATATACATCGATATTTGACTTCTTGCCAAGGCAAGGGCATCGATATTTGACTTCTTGCCAAGGCATGTACATCGATATTTGACTTCTTGCCAAGGCATGTACATCGATATTTGACTTCTTGCCATAGCACCTACATCGATATTTCACTTCTTGCCAAGGCATGCCCTTTGATATTGCATTTCTTGGCAAGGCATGTACATCGATATGTGACTTCTTGCCATGGCATGTACGTCGATATTTCACTTCTTGTCAAGGCATGTACATCGATATTTTCCTTTTTGCCATGGCATGTACATCGATATTTGACTTCTTGCCATGGCATGTACATCGATATTTGATTTCTTGCCAAGGCATGTACATCGATATTTGACTTCTTGCCAAGGCATATACATCGATATTTGACTTCTTGCCAAGGCAAGGGCATCGATATTTGACTTCTTGCCAAGGCATGTACATCGATATTTGACTTCTTGCCAAGGCATGTACATCGATATTTGACTTCTTGCCATAGCACCTACATCGATATTTCACTTCTTGCCAAGGCATGCCCTTTGATATTGCATTTCTTGGCAAGGCATGTACATTGATATTTGACTTCTTGCCATGGCATGTACGTCGATATTTCCCTTTTTGTCAAGGCATGTACATCGATATTTTCCTTTTTGCCATGGCATGTACATCGATATTTGACTACTTGCCATGGCATGTACATCGATATTTGACTTCTTGCCATGGCATGCACATCGATATTTGACTTCTTGCCAAGGCATGTACTTCGATAGTTCACTTCTTGCCAAGGCATGTACCCTGATATTTCACTTCTAGCCATAGCGCGTACATCGATATTTTACTTCTTGCCAAGGTATGTACTTTGATATTTCATTTCTTGCCAAGGCATGTACGTTGATATATGACTTCTTGCCAAGGCATGTACATCGATATTTCACTTCTTGCCAAGGCATGTACATCGATATTTCACTTCTTGCCAAGGCATGTACACTGATATTTCACTTCTTGCGAAGGCATGTACATCGATATTTAACTTCTTGCCAAGGCATGTACATCGATATTTGACTTCTTGCCAAGTGCATCGATATTTGACATATTGCCAAGGCATGTACGTCGATATTTGACTTCTTGCCAAGGCATGTACATCGATATTTGACTTCTTGCCAAGGCATGTACATCGATATTTCACTTCTTGCCAAGGCATGTACGTCGATATATCACTTCTTGCCATAGCACGTACATCGATATTTCACTTTTTGCCAAGGCATGTACTTTGATATTTGACTTCTTGCCATGGCATGTACTTTGATATTTCCCTTCTTGTCAAGGCATGTACATCGATATTTCCGTTTTTTCCATGGCATGTACATCGATATTTGACTTCTTGCCATGGCATGTACATCGATATTTGACTTCTTGCCATGGCATGTACATCGATATTTCCCTTTTTGCCATGGCATGTACATCGATATTTGACTTCTTGCCATGGCATGTACATCGAAAATTGACTTCTTGCCAAGGCATGTACATCGATATTTGACTTCTTGCCAAGGCATGTACATCGATATTTGACTTCTTGCCAAGGCATGTACATCGATATTTGACTTCTTGCCAAGTGCATCGATATTTGACTTCTTGCCAAGGCATGTACGTCGATATTTGACTTCTTGCCAAGGCATGTACATCGATATTTGACTTCTTGCCAAGGCATGTACATCGATATTTCACCTCTTGCCAAACATGTGCATCGATATTTGACTTCTTGCCAAGGTATGTACGTCGATATTTGACTTCTTGCCATAGCACGTACATCGATATTTCACTTCTTGCCAAGGCATGTACTTTGATATTTCATTTCTTGCCAAGGCATGTACATTGATATTTGACTTCTTGCCATGGCATGTACGTCGATATTTCCCTTCTTGTCAAGGCATGTACATCGATATTTCCCTTTTTGCCATGGCATGTACATCGATATTTGACTTCTTGCCATGGCATGTACATCGATATTTGACTTCTTGTCAAGGCATGTACATCGATATTTGACTTCTTGCCAAGGCATGAACATCGATATTTGACTTCTTGCCAAGGCATGTACTTCGATAGTTCACTTCTTGCCAAGCCATGTAGCCTGATATTTCACTTCTTGCCATAGCACGTACATCGATATGTTACTTCTTGCTAAGGCATGTACACTGATATTTCACTTCTTGCCATAGCACGTACATCGATATTTCACTTCTTGCCAAGGCATGTACTTTGATATTTCACTTCTTGCCAAGGCATGTACATTGATATTTGACTTCTTGCCATGGCATGTACGTCGATATTTCCCTTCTTGTCAAGGCATGTACATCGATATTTCACTTCTTGCCAAGGCATGTACACTGATATTTCACTTCTTGCCATAGCATGTGCATCGATATTTCACTTCTTGCCAAGGCATGTACTTTGACATTTCATTTCTTGCCAAGGCATGTACATTGATTTTTGACGTCTTGCCATGGCATGTACGTCGATATTTCTCTTCTTGCCAAGGCATGTACATCGATATTTCACTTCTTGCCAAGGCATGTACATCGATAATTCACTTCTTGCCAAGGCATGTACACTGATATTTCACTTCTTGCCATAGCACGTACATCGATATTTCACTTCTTGCCAAGGCATGTACTTTGATATTTCACTTCTTGCCAAGGCATGTACATTGATATTTGACTTCTTGCCATGGCATGTACGTCGATATTTCCCTTCTTGTCAAGGCATGTACATCGATTGTTCCCTTTTTTCCATGGCATGTACATCGATATTTGACTTCTTGCCATGGCATGTACATCGATATGTGACTTCTTGCCATGGCATGTACGTCGATATTTCACTTCTTGTCAAGGCATGTACATCGATATTTCCCTTTTTGCCATGGCATGTACATCGATATTTGACTTCTTGCCATGGCATGTACATCGATATTTGATTTCTTGCCAAGGCATGTACATCGATATTTGACTTCTTGCCAAGGCATATACATCGATATTTGACTTCTTGCCAAGGCAAGGGCATCGATATTTGACTTCTTGCCAAAGCATGTACGTCGATATTTGACTTCTTGCCAAGGCATGTACATCGATATTTGACTTCTTGCCAAGGCATGTACATCGATATTTGACTTCTTGCCATAGCACCTACATCGATATTTCACTTCTTGCCAAGGCATGCCCTTTGATATTGCATTTCTTGGCAAGGCATGTACATTGATATTTGACTTCTTGCCATGGCATGTACGTCGATATTTCCCTTTTTGTCAAGGCATGTACATCGATATTTTCCTTTTTGCCATGGCATGTACATCGATATTTGACTACTTGCCATGGCATGTACATCGATATTTGACTTCTTGCCATGGCATGCACATCGATATTTGACTTCTTGCCAAGGAATGTACATCGATATTTCCCTTCTTGTCAAGGCATGTACATCGATATTTGACTTCTTGCCATGGCGTGAACATCGATATTTGACTTCTTGCCAAGGCATGTACTTCGATAGTTCACTTCTTGCCAAGGCATGTACCCTGATATTTCACTTCTTGCCATAGCGCGTACATCGATATTTTACTTCTTGCCAAGGCATGTACTTTGATATTTCATTTCTTGCCAAGGCATGTACGTTGATATATGACTTCTTGCCAAGGCATGTACATCGATATTTCACTTCTTGCCAAGGCATGTACATCGATATTTCACTTCTTGCCAAGTCATGTACACTGATATTTCACTTCTTGCGAAGGCATGTACATCGATATTTAACTTCTTGCCAAGGCATGTACATCGATATTTGACTTCTTGCCAAGTGCATCGATATTTGACATATTGCCAAGGCATGTACGTCGATATTTGACTTCTTGCCAAGGCATGTACATCGATATTTGACTTCTTGCCAAGGCATGTACATCGATATTTCACTTCTTGCCAAGGCATGTGCATCGATATTTGACTTCTTGCCAAGGCATGTACGTCGATATTTCACTTCTTGCCATAGCACGTACATCGATATTTCACTTCTTGCCAAGGCATGTACATCGATATTTCACTTCTTGCCAAGGCATGTACACTGATATTTCACTTCTTGCGAAGGCATGTACATCGATATTTAACTTCTTGCCAAGGCATGTACATCGATATTTGACTTCTTGCCAAGGGCATCGATATTTGAAATATTGCCAAGGCATGTACGTCGATATTTGACTTCTTGCCAAGGCATGTACATCGATATTTCACTTCTTGCCCAGGCATGTACATCGATATTTCACTTCTTGCCAAGGCATGTACGTCGATATATCACTTCTTGCCATAGCACGTACATCGATATTTCACTTTTTGCCAAGGCATGTACTTTGATATTTCACTTCTTGCCAAGGCATGTACATTGATATTTGACTTCTTGCCATGGCATGTACTTTGATATTTCCCTTCTTGTCAAGGCATGTACATCGATATTTCCGTTTTTTCCATGGCATGTACATCGATATTTGACTTCTTGCCATGGCATGTACATCGATATTTGACTTCTTGCCATGGCATGTACATCGATATTTCCCTTTTTGCCATGGCATGTACATCGATATTTGACTTCTTGCCATGGCATGTACATCGATAATTGGCTTCTTGCTAAGGCATGTACATCGATATTTGACTTCTTGCCAAGGCATGTACATCGATATTTGACTTCTTGCCAAGGCATGTACATCGATATTTGACTTCTTGCCAAGTGCATCGATATTTGACTTCTTGCCAAGGCATGTACGTCGATATTTGACTTCTTGCCAAGGCATGTACATCGATATTTGACTTCTTGCCAAGGCATGTACATCGATATTTCACTTCTTGCCAAACATGTGCATCGTTATTTGACTTCTTGCCAAGGTATGTACGTCGATATTTGACTTCTTGCCATAGCACGTACATCGATATTTCACTTCTTGCCAAGGCATGCACTTTGATATTTCATTTCTTGCCAAGGCATGTACATTGATATTTGACTTCTTGCCATGGCATGTACGTCGATATTTCCCTTCTTGTCAAGGCATGTACATCGATATTTCCCTTTTTGCCATGGCATGTACATCGATATTTGTCTTCTTGCCATGGCATGTACATCGATATTTGACTTCTTGTCAAGGCATGTACATCGATATTTGACTTCTTGCCAAGGCATGAACATCGATATTTGACTTCTTGCCAAGGCATGTACTTCGATAGTTCACTTCTTGCCAAGCCATGTAGCCTGATATTTCACTTCTTGCCATAGCACGTACATCGATATGTTACTTCTTGCTAAGGCATGTACACTGATATTTCACTTCTTGCCATAGCACGTACATCGATATTTCACTTCTTGCCAAGGCATGTACTTTGATATTTCACTTCTTGCCAAGGCATGTACATTGATATTTGACTTCTTGCCATGGCATGTACGTCGATATTTCCCTTCTTGTCAAGGCATGTACATCGATATTTCACTTGTTGCCAAGGCATGTACACTGATATTTCACTTCTTGCCATAGCATGTGCATCGATATTTCACTTCTTGCCAAGGCATGTACTTTGACATTTCATTTCTTGCCAAGGCATGTACATTGATTTGTGACGTCTTGCCATGGCATGTACGTCGATATTTCTCTTCTTGCCAAGGCATGTACATCGATATTTCACTTCTTGCCAAGGCATGTACATCGATAATTCACTTCTTGCCAAGGCATGTACACTGATATTTCACTTCTTGCCATAGCACGTACATCGATATTTCACTTCTTGCCAAGGCATGTACTTTGATATTTCACTTCTTGCCAAGGCATGTACATTGATATTTGACGTCTTGCCATGGCATGTACGTCGATATTTCCCTTCTTGTCAAGGCATGTACATCGATTGTTCCCTTTTTTTCATGGCATGTACATCGATATTTGACTTCTTGCCATGGCATGTACATCGATATGTGACTTCTTGCCATGGCATGTACGTCGATATTTCACTTCTTGTCAAGGCATGTACATCGATATTTCCCTTTTTGCCATGGCATGTACATCGATATTTGACTTCTTGCCATGGCATGTACATCGATATTTGATTTCTTGCCAAGGCATGTACATCGATATTTGACTTCTTGCCAAGGCATATACATCGATATTTGACTTCTTGCCAAGGCAAGGGCATCGATATTTGACTTCTTGCCAAGGCATGTACGTCGATATTTGACTTCTTGCCAAGGCATGTACATCGATATTTGACTTCTTGCCAAGGCATGTACATCGATATTTGACTTCTTGCCATAGCACCTACATCGATATTTCACTTCTTGCCAAGGCATGCCCTTTGATATTGCATTTCTTGGCAAGGCATGTACATTGATATTTGACTTCTTGCCATGGCATGTACGTCGATATTTCCCTTTTTGTCAAGGCATGTACATCGATATTTTCCTTTTTGCCATGGCATGTACATCGATATTTGACTACTTGCCATGGCATGTACATCGATATTTGACTTCTTGCCATGGCATGCACATCGATATTTGACTTCTTGCCAAGGAATGTACATCGATATTTCCCTTCTTGTCAAGGCATGTACATCGATATTTGACTTCTTGCCATGGCATGAACATCGATATTTGACTTCTTGCCAAGGCATGTACTTCGATAGTTCACTTCTTGCCAAGGCATGTACCCTGATATTTCACTTCTTGCCATAGCGCGTACATCGATATTTTACTTCTTGCCAAGGCATGTACTTTGATATTTCATTTCTTGCCAAGGCATGTACGTTGATATATGACTTCTTGCCAAGGCATGTACATCGATATTTCACTTCTTGCCAAGGCATGTACATCGATATTTCACTTCTTGCCAAGGCATGTACACTGATATTTCACTTCTTGCGAAGGCATGTACATCGATATTTAACTTCTTGCCAAGGCATGTACATCGATATTTGACTTCTTGCCAAGTGCATCGATATTTGACATATTGCCAAGGCATGTACGTCGATATTTGACTTCTTGCCAAGGCATGTACATCGATATTTGACTTCTTGCCAAGGCATGTACATCGATATTTCACTTCTTGCCAAGGCATGTGCATCGATATTTGACTTCTTGCCAAGGCATGTACGTCGATATTTCACTTCTTGCCATAGCACGTACATCGATATTTCACTTCTTGCCAAGGCATGTACTTTGATATTTCATTTCTTGCCAAGCCATGTACATTGATATTTGACTTCTTGCCATGGCATGTACATCGATATTTGACTTCTTGTCAAGGCATGTACATCGATATTTCCCTTTTTGCCATGGCATGAACATCGATATTTGACTTCTTGCCAAGGCATGTACCCTGATATATCACTTCTTGCCATAGCACGTACATCGATATTTTACTTCTTGCCAAGGCATGTACTTTGATATTTCATTACTTGCCAAGGCATGTACGTTGACATTTGACCTCTTGCCAAGGCATGTACATCGATATTTCACTTCCTGCCAAGGCATGTACCTCGATATTTCACTTCTTGCCAAGGCATGTACACTGATATTTCACTTCTTGCCATAGCGTTTACATCGATATTTCACTTCTGGCCAAGGCATGTACTTTGACATTTCATTTCTTGCCAAGGCATGTACATTGATATTTGACGTCTTGCCATGGCATGTACGTCGATATTTCTCTTCTTGCCAAGGCATGTACATCGATATTTGACTTCTTGCCAAGGCATGTACACTGATATTTCACTTCTTGTCAAGGCATGTACATCGATAATTCACTTCTTGCCAAGGCATGTACACTGATATATCACTTCTTGCCATAGCACGTACATCGATATTTCACTTTTTGCCAAGGCATGTACTTTGATATTTCACTTCTTGCCAAGGCATGTACATTGATATTTGACTTCTTGCCATGGCATGTACTTTGATATTTCCCTTCTTGTCAAGGCATGTACATCGGTATTTCCGTTTTTTCCATGGCATGTACATCGATATTTGACTTTTGGCCATTGCATGGACATCGATATTTCACTTCTTGCCAAGGCATGTAAATCGATATTTGACTTCTTGCCAAGGCATATACATCGACATTTGACTTCTTGCCAAGGCATGTACGTCGATATTTGACTTCTTGCCAAGGCATGTACATCGATATTTGACTTCTTGCCAAGGCATGTACATCGATATTTCACTTCTTGCCAAGGCATGTACATCGATATTTTACTTCTTGCCAAGGCATGTACTTTGATATTTCATTACTTGCCAAGGCATGTACGTTGATATTTCCCTTCTTGTCAAGGCATGTCCATCGATATTTTCCTTTTTGCCACGGCATGTACATCGATATTTGACTACTTGCCATGGCATGTACATCGATATTTGACTTCTTGCCATGGCATGTACATCGATATTTGACTTCTTGCTAAGGAATGTACATCGATATTTCCCTTCTTGTCAAGGCATGTACATCGATATTTTACTTCTTGTCAAGGCATGTACATTGATATTTCACTTTTTGCCAAGGCATCTACATCGATATTTGACTTCTTGCCATGGCATGAACATCGATATTTGACTTCTTGCCAAGGCATGTACTTCGATAGTTCACTTCTTGCCAAGGTATGTACCCTGATATTTCACTTCTTGCCATAGCGCGTACATCGATATTTTACTTCTTGCCAAGGCATGTACTTTGATATTTCATTTCTTGCCAAGGCATGTACGTTGATATTTGACTTCTTGCCAAGGCATGTACATCGATATTTCACTTCTTGCCAAGGCATGTACATCGATATTTCACTTCTTGCCAAGGCATGTACACTGATATTTCACTTCTTGCCATAGCATGTACATCGATATTTCACTTCTTGCCTAGGCATGTACTTTGATATTTCATTTCTTGCCAAGGCATGTACATTGATATTTGACGTCTTGCCATGGCATGTACGTCGATATTTCTCTTCTTGCCAAGGTATGTACATCGATATTTCACTTCTTGCCAAGGCATGTACGCTGATATTTCACTTCTTGCCAAGGCATGTACATCGATAATTCACTTCTTGCCAAGGCATGTACACTGATATTTCACTTCTTGCCATAGCACCTACATCGATATTTCACTTCTTCCCAAGGCATGTACTTTGATATTTCACTTCTTGCCAAGGCATGTACATTGATATTTGACTTCTTGCCATGGCATGTACGTCGATATTTCCCTTCTTGTCAAGGCCTGTGCATCGATATTTCCCTTTTTGCCATGGCATGTACATCAATATTTCCCTTTTTGCCATGGCATGAACATCGATATTTGACTTCTTGCCATGGCATGTACGTCGATATTTCCCTTCTTGTCAAGGCATGTACATCGATATTTGACTTCTTGCCAAGGCATGTGCATCGATATTTGACTTCTTGCCAAGGCATGTACATTGATATTTGACTTCTTACCAAGGCACGTACATCGATATTTCACTTCTTGCCAAGACATGTACATCGATATTTCACTTCTTGCCAAGGCATGTACGCTGATATTTCACTTCTTGCCATAGCACGCACATCGATATTTCACTTCTTGCCAAGGCATGTACTTTGATATTTCATTTCTTGCCAAGGCATTAACATTGATATTTGACTTCTTGCCATAGCATGTACGTCGATATTTCCCTTCTTGTCAAGGCATGTACATCAATATTTCCCTTTTTGCCATGGCATGTACATCGATATTTGACATCTTGCCATGGCATGTACGCCGATATTTCCCTTCTTGTCAAGGCATGTACATCGATATTTCCCTTTTTGCCATGGCATGTACATCGATATTTGACTTCTTGCCATGGCATGTACATCGATATTTGACTGCTTGCCATGGCATGTACGTCGATATTTCCCTTCTTGTCAAGGCATGTACATCGATATTTCCCTTTGTGCCATGGCATGTACATCGATATTTCACTTCTTGCCAAGGCATGTACACTGATATTTCACTTCTTGCGAAGGCATGTACATCGATATTTCACTTCTTGCCAAGGCATGTACATCGCCATTTCACTTCTTGCCAAGGCATGTACACTGATATTTCACTTCTTGCGAAGGCATGTACATCGATATTTAACTTCTTGCCAAGGCATGTACATCGATATTTGACTTCTTGCCAAGTGCATCGATATTTGACATATTGCCAAGGCATGTACGTCGATATTTGACTTCTTGCCAAGGCATGTACATCGATATTTGACTTCTTGCCAAGGCATGTACATCGATATTTCACTTCTTGCCAAGGCATGTACGTCGATATATCACTTCTTGCCATAGCACGTACATCGATATTTCACTTTTTGCCAAGGCATGTACTTTGATATTTCACTTCTTGCCAAGGCATGTACATTGATATTTGACTTCTTGCCATGGCATGTACTTTGATATTTCCCTTCTTGTCAAGGCATGTACATCGATATTTCCGTTTTTTCCATGGCATGTACATCGATATTTGACTTCTTGCCATGGCATGTACATCGATATTTGACTTCTTGCCATGGCATGTACATCGATATTTCCCTTTTTGCCATGGCATGTACATCGATATTTGACTTCTTGCCATGGCATGTACATCGATAATTGACTTCTTGCCAAGGCATGTACATCGATATTTGACTTCTTGCCAAGGCATGTACATCGATATTTGACTTCTTGCCAAGGCATGTACATCGATATTTGACTTCTTGCCAAGTGCATCGATATTTGACTTCTTGCCAAGGCATGTACGTCGATATTTGACTTCTTGCCAAGGCATGTACATCGATATTTGACTTCTTGCCAAGGCATGTACATCGATATTTCACTTCTTGCCAAACATGTGCATCGATATTTGACTTCTTGCCAAGGTATGTACGTCGATATTTGACTTCTTGCCATAGCACGTACATCGATATTTCACTTCTTGCCAAGGCATGTACTTTGATATTTCATTTCTTGCCAAGGCATGTACATTGATATTTGACTTCTTGCCATGGCATGTACGTCGATATTTCCCTTCTTGTCAAGGCAGGTACATCGATATTTCCCTTTTTGCCATGGCATGTACATCGATATTTGACTTCTTGCCATGGCATGTACATCGATATTTGACTTCTTGTCAAGGCATGTACATCAATATTTGACTTCTTGCCAAGGCATGAACATCGATATTTGACTTCTTGCCAAGGCATGTACTTCGATAGTTCACTTCTTGCCAAGCCATGTACCCTGATATTTCACTTCTTGCCATAGCACGTACATCGATATGTTACTTCTTGCTAAGGCATGTACACTGATATTTCACTTCTTGCCATAGCACGTACATCGATATTTCACTTCTTGCCAAGGCATGTACTTTGATATTTCACTTCTTGCCAAGGCATGTACATTGATATTTGACTTCTTGCCATGGCATGTACGTCGATATTTCCCTTCTTGTCAAGGCATGTACATCGATATTTCACTTCTTGCCAAGGCATGTACACTGATATTTCACTTCTTGCCATAGCATGTGCATCGATATTTCACTTCTTGCCAAGGCATGTACTTTGACATTTCATTTCTTGCCAAGGCATGTACATTGATTTTTGACGTCTTGCCATGGCATGTACGTCGATATTTCTCTTCTTGCCAAGGCATGTACATCGATATTTCACTTCTTGCCAAGGCATGTACATCGATAATTCACTTCTTGCCAAGGCATGTACACTGATATTTCACTTCTTGCCATAGCACGTACATCGATATTTCACTTCTTGCCAAGGCATGTACTTTGATATTTCACTTCTTGCCAAGGCATGTACATTGATATTTGACTTCTTGCCATGGCATGTACGTCGATATTTCCCTATCTTGTCAAGGCATGTACATCGATTGTTCCCTTTTTTCCATGGCATGTACATCGATATTTGACTTCTTGCCATTGCATGTACATCGATATGTGACTTCTTGCCATGGCATGTACGTCGATATTTCACTTCTTGTCAAGGCATGTACATCGATATTTCCCTTTTTGCCATGGCATGTACATCGATATTTGACTTCTTGCCATGGCATGTACATCGATATTTGATTTCTTGCCAAGGCATGTACATCGATATTTGACTTCTTGCCAAGGCATATACATCGATATTTGACTTCTTGCCAAGGCAAGGGCATCGATATTTGACTTCTTGCCAAGGCATGTACGTCGATATTTGACTTCTTGCCAAGGCATGTACATCGATATTTGACTTCTTGCCAAGGCATGTACGTCGATATTTGACTTCTTGCCAAGGCATGTACATCGATATTTGACTTCTTGCCAAGGAATGTACATCGATATTTCCCTTCTTGTCAAGGCATGTACATCGATATTTGACTTCTTGCCATGGCATGAACATCGATATTTGACTTCTTGCCAAGGCATGTACTTCGATAGTTCACTTCTTGCCAAGGCATGTACCCTGATATTTCACTTCTTGCCATAGCGCGTACATCGATATTTTACTTCTTGCCAAGGCATGTACTTTGATATTTCATTTCTTGCCAAGGCATGTACGTTGATATATGACTTCTTGCCAAGGCATGTACATCGATATTTCACTTCTTGCCAAGGCATGTACATCGATATTTCACTTCTTGCCAAGGCATGTACACTGATATTTCACTTCTTGCGAAGGCATGTACATCGATATTTAACTTCTTGCCAAGGCATGTACATCGATATTTGACTTCTTGCCAAGTGCATCGATATTTGACATATTGCCAAGGCATGTACGTCGATATTTGACTTCTTGCCAAGGCATGTACATCGATATTTGACTTCTTGCCAAGGCATGTACATCGATATTTCACTTCTTGCCAAGGCATGTGCATCGATATTTGACTTCTTGCCAAGGCATGTACGTCGATATTTCACTTCTTGCCATAGCACGTATATCGATATTTCACTTCTTGCCAAGGCATGTACTTTGATATTTCATTTCTTGCCAAGGCATGTACATTGATATTTGACTTCTTGCCATGGCATGTACGTCGATATTTCCCTTCTTGTCAAGGCATGTACATCGATATTTCCCTTTTTGCCATGGCATGCACATCGATATTTGACTTCTTGCCATGGCATGTACATCGATATTTGACTTCTTGTCAAGGCATGTACATCGATATTTGACTTCTTGCCATGGCATGTACATCGATATGTGACTTCTTGCCATGGCATGTACGTCGATATTTCACTTCTTGTCAAGGCATGTACATCGATATTTCCCTTTTTGCCATGGCATGTACATCGATTGTTCCCTTTTTTCCATGGCATGTACATCGATATTTGACTTCTTGCCATGGCATGTACATCGATATGTGACTTCTTGCCATGGCATGTACGTCGATATTTCACTTCTTGTCAAGGCATGTACATCGATATTTCCCTTTTTGCCATGGCATGTACATCGATATTTGACTTCTTGCCATGGCATGTACATCGATATTTGATTTCTTGCCAAGGCATGTACATCGATATTTGACTTCTTGCCAAGGCATATACATCGATATTTGACTTCTTGCCAAGGCAAGGGCATCGATATTTGACTTCTTGCCAAGGCATGTACGTCGATATTTGACTTCTTGCCAAGGCATGTACATCGATATTTGACTTCTTGCCAAGGCATGTACATCGATATTTGACTTCTTGCCAAGGCATGTACATCGATATTTGACTTCTTGCCAAGTGCATCGATATTTGACTTCTTGCCAAGGCATGTACGTCGATATTTGACTTCTTGCCAAGGCATGTACATCGATATTTGACTTCTTGCCAAGGCATGTACATCGATATTTCACTTCTTGCCAAACATGTGCATCGATATTTGACTTCTTGCCAAGGTATGTACGTCGATATTTGACTTCTTGCCATAGCACGTACATCGATATTTCACTTCTTGCCAAGGCATGTACTTTGATATTTCATTTCTTGCCAAGGCATGTACATTGATATTTGACTTCTTGCCATGGCATGTACGTCGATATTTCCCTTCTTGTCAAGGCATGTACATCGATATTTCCCTTTTTGCCATGGCATGTACATCAATATTTGACTTCTTGCCAAGGCATGTACTTCGATAGTTCACTTCTTGCCAAGCCATGTAGCCTGATATTTCACTTCTTGCCATAGCACGTACATCGATATGTTACTTCTTGCTAAGGCATGTACACTGATATTTCACTTCTTGCCATAGCACGTACATCGATATTTCACTTCTTGCCAAGGCATGTACTTTGATATTTCACTTCTTGCCATGGCATGTACGTCGATATTTCCCTTCTTGTCAAGGCATGTACATCGATATTTCACTTCTTGCCAAGGCATGTACACTGATATTTCACTTCTTGCCATAGCATGTGCATCGATATTTCACTTCTTGCCAAGGCATGTACTTTGACATTTCATTTCTTGCCAAGGCATGTACATTGATTTTTGACGTCTTGCCATGGCATGTACGTCGATATTTCTCTTCTTGCCAAGGCATGTACATCGATATCTCACTTCTTGCCAAGGCATGTACATCGATAATTCACTTCTTGCCAAGGCATGTACACTGATATTTCACTTCTTGCCATAGCACGTACATCGATATTTCACTTCTTGCCAAGGCATGTACTTTGATATTTCACTTCTTGCCAAGGCATGTACATTGATATTTGACTTCTTGCCATGGCATGTACGTCGATATTTCCCTTCTTGTCAAGGCATGTACATCGATTGTTCCCTTTTTTCCATGGCATGTACATCGATATTTGACTTCTTGCCATGGCATGTACATCGATATGTGACTTCTTGCCATGGCATGTACGTCGATATTTCACTTCTTGTCAAGGCATGTACATCGATATTTCCCTTTTTGCCATGGCATGTACATCGATATTTGACTTCTTGCCATGGCATGTACATCGATATTTGATTTCTTGCCAAGGCATGTACATCGATATTTGACTTCTTGCCAAGGCATATACATCGATATTTGACTTCTTGCCAAGGCAAGGGCATCGATATTTGACTTCTTGCCAAGGCATGTACGTCGATATTTGACTTCTTGCCAAGGCATGTACATCGATATTTGACTTCTTGCCAAGGCATGTACATCGATATTTGACTTCTTGCCAAGGCATGTACATCGATATTTGACTTCTTGCCAAGTGCATCGATATTTGACTTCTTGCCAAGGCATGTACATCGATATTTGACTTCTTGCCAAGGCATGTACATCGATATTTGACTTCTTGCCAAGGCATGTACATCGATATTTCACTTCTTGCCAAACATGTGCATCGATATTTGACTTCTTGCCAAGGTATGTACGTCGATATTTGACTTCTTGCCATAGCACGTACATCGATATTTCACCTCTTGCCAAGGCATGTACTTTGATATTTCATTTCTTGCCAAGGCATGTACATTGATATTTGACTTCTTGCCATGGCATGTACGTCGATATTTCCCTTCTTGTCAAGGCATGTACATCGATATTTCCCTTTTTGCCATGGCATGTACATCAATATTTGACTTCTTGCCAAGGCATGTACTTCGATAGTTCACTTCTTGCCAAGCCATGTAGCCTGATATTTCACTTCTTGCCATAGCACGTACATCGATATGTTACTTCTTGCTAAGGCATGTACACTGATATTTCACTTCTTGCCATAGCACGTACATCGATATTTCACTTCTTGCCAAGGCATGTACTTTGATATTTCACTTCTTGCCATGGCATGTACGTCGATATTTCCCTTCTTGTCAAGGCATGTACATCGATATTTCACTTCTTGCCAAGGCATGTACACTGATATTTCACTTCTTGCCATAGCATGTGCATCGATATTTCACTTCTTGCCAAGGCATGTACTTTGACATTTCATTTCTTGCCAAGGCATGTACATTGATTTTTGACGTCTTGCCATGGCATGTACGTCGATATTTCTCTTCTTGCCAAGGCATGTACATCGATATCTCACTTCTTGCCAAGGCATGTACATCGATAATTCACTTCTTGCCAAGGCATGTACACTGATATTTCACTTCTTGCCATAGCACGTACATCGATATTTCACTTCTTGCCAAGGCATGTACTTTGATATTTCACTTCTTGCCAAGGCATGTACATTGATATTTGACTTCTTGCCATGGCATGTACGTCGATATTTCCCTTCTTGTCAAGGCATGTACATCGATTGTTCCCTTTTTTCCATGGCATGTACATCGATATTTGACTTCTTGCCATGGCATGTACATCGATA
Source organism: Arenicola marina (assembly GCA_964019135.1). NCBI lineage: Eukaryota > Metazoa > Annelida > Polychaeta > Arenicolidae > Arenicola > Arenicola marina. Next base: position 53,588,114 of record OZ025249.1, on the reverse strand, counting down.
TGTGACTTCTTGCCATGGCATGTACGTCGATATTTCACTTCTTGTCAAGGCATGTACATCGATATTTCCCTTTTTGCCATGGCATGTACATCGATATTTGACTTCTTGCCATGGCATGTACATCGATATTTGATTTCTTGCCAAGGCATGTACATCGATATTTGACTTCTTGCCAAGGCATATACATCGATATTTGACTTCTTGCCAAGGCAAGGGCATCGATATTTGACTTCTTGCCAAGGCATGTACATCGATATTTGACTTCTTGCCAAGGCATGTACATCGATATTTGACTTCTTGCCATAGCACCTACATCGATATTTCACTTCTTGCCAAGGCATGCCCTTTGATATTGCATTTCTTGGCAAGGCATGTACATCGATATGTGACTTCTTGCCATGGCATGTACGTCGATATTTCACTTCTTGTCAAGGCATGTACATCGATATTTTCCTTTTTGCCATGGCATGTACATCGATATTTGACTTCTTGCCATGGCATGTACATCGATATTTGATTTCTTGCCAAGGCATGTACATCGATATTTGACTTCTTGCCAAGGCATATACATCGATATTTGACTTCTTGCCAAGGCAAGGGCATCGATATTTGACTTCTTGCCAAGGCATGTACATCGATATTTGACTTCTTGCCAAGGCATGTACATCGATATTTGACTTCTTGCCATAGCACCTACATCGATATTTCACTTCTTGCCAAGGCATGCCCTTTGATATTGCATTTCTTGGCAAGGCATGTACATTGATATTTGACTTCTTGCCATGGCATGTACGTCGATATTTCCCTTTTTGTCAAGGCATGTACATCGATATTTTCCTTTTTGCCATGGCATGTACATCGATATTTGACTACTTGCCATGGCATGTACATCGATATTTGACTTCTTGCCATGGCATGCACATCGATATTTGACTTCTTGCCAAGGCATGTACTTCGATAGTTCACTTCTTGCCAAGGCATGTACCCTGATATTTCACTTCTAGCCATAGCGCGTACATCGATATTTTACTTCTTGCCAAGGTATGTACTTTGATATTTCATTTCTTGCCAAGGCATGTACGTTGATATATGACTTCTTGCCAAGGCATGTACATCGATATTTCACTTCTTGCCAAGGCATGTACATCGATATTTCACTTCTTGCCAAGGCATGTACACTGATATTTCACTTCTTGCGAAGGCATGTACATCGATATTTAACTTCTTGCCAAGGCATGTACATCGATATTTGACTTCTTGCCAAGTGCATCGATATTTGACATATTGCCAAGGCATGTACGTCGATATTTGACTTCTTGCCAAGGCATGTACATCGATATTTGACTTCTTGCCAAGGCATGTACATCGATATTTCACTTCTTGCCAAGGCATGTACGTCGATATATCACTTCTTGCCATAGCACGTACATCGATATTTCACTTTTTGCCAAGGCATGTACTTTGATATTTGACTTCTTGCCATGGCATGTACTTTGATATTTCCCTTCTTGTCAAGGCATGTACATCGATATTTCCGTTTTTTCCATGGCATGTACATCGATATTTGACTTCTTGCCATGGCATGTACATCGATATTTGACTTCTTGCCATGGCATGTACATCGATATTTCCCTTTTTGCCATGGCATGTACATCGATATTTGACTTCTTGCCATGGCATGTACATCGAAAATTGACTTCTTGCCAAGGCATGTACATCGATATTTGACTTCTTGCCAAGGCATGTACATCGATATTTGACTTCTTGCCAAGGCATGTACATCGATATTTGACTTCTTGCCAAGTGCATCGATATTTGACTTCTTGCCAAGGCATGTACGTCGATATTTGACTTCTTGCCAAGGCATGTACATCGATATTTGACTTCTTGCCAAGGCATGTACATCGATATTTCACCTCTTGCCAAACATGTGCATCGATATTTGACTTCTTGCCAAGGTATGTACGTCGATATTTGACTTCTTGCCATAGCACGTACATCGATATTTCACTTCTTGCCAAGGCATGTACTTTGATATTTCATTTCTTGCCAAGGCATGTACATTGATATTTGACTTCTTGCCATGGCATGTACGTCGATATTTCCCTTCTTGTCAAGGCATGTACATCGATATTTCCCTTTTTGCCATGGCATGTACATCGATATTTGACTTCTTGCCATGGCATGTACATCGATATTTGACTTCTTGTCAAGGCATGTACATCGATATTTGACTTCTTGCCAAGGCATGAACATCGATATTTGACTTCTTGCCAAGGCATGTACTTCGATAGTTCACTTCTTGCCAAGCCATGTAGCCTGATATTTCACTTCTTGCCATAGCACGTACATCGATATGTTACTTCTTGCTAAGGCATGTACACTGATATTTCACTTCTTGCCATAGCACGTACATCGATATTTCACTTCTTGCCAAGGCATGTACTTTGATATTTCACTTCTTGCCAAGGCATGTACATTGATATTTGACTTCTTGCCATGGCATGTACATTGATATTTGACTTCTTGCCATGGCATGTACGTCGATATTTCCCTTCTTGTCAAGGCATGTACATCGATATTTCCCTTTTTGCCATGGCATGTACATCGATATTTGACTTCTTGCCATGGCATGTACATCGATATTTGACTTCTTGTCAAGGCATGTACATCGATATTTGACTTCTTGCCAAGGCATGAACATCGATATTTGACTTCTTGCCAAGGCATGTACTTCGATAGTTCACTTCTTGCCAAGCCATGTACCCTGATATTTCACTTCTTGCCATAGCACGTACATCGATATGTTACTTCTTGCTAAGGCATGTACTTTGATATTTCATTTCTTGCCAAGGCATGTACGTTGATATTTGACTTCTTGCCAAGGCATGTACATCGATATTTCACTTCTTGCCAAGGCATGTACACTGATATTTCACTTCTTGCCATAGCATGTACATCGATATTTCACTTCTTGCCAAGGCATGTACTTTGATATTTCACTTCTTGCCAAGGCATGTACATTGATATTTGACTTCTTGCCATGGCATGTACGTCGATATTTCCCTTCTTGTCAAGGCATGTACATCGATTGTTCCCTTTTTTCCATGGCATGTACATCGATATTTGACTTCTTGCCATGGCATGTACATCGATATGTGACTTCTTGCCATGGCATGTACGTCGATATTTCACTTCTTGTCAAGGCATGTACATCGATATTTCCCTTTTTGCCATGGCACGTACATCGATATTTCACTTCTTGCCAAGGCATGTACTTTGATATTTCATTTCTTGCCAAGGCATTTACGTTGATATTTGACTTCTTGCCAAGGCATGTATGTCGATATTTCCCTTCTTGTCAAGGCATGTACATCAATATTTCCCTTTTCGCCATGGCATGTACACTGATATTTCACTTCTTGCCAAGGCATGTACATCGATAATTCACTTCTTGCCAAGGCATGTACATCGATATTTCACTTTTTGCCATGGCATGTACGTCGATATTTCCCTTCTTGTCAAGGCATGTACATCGATATTTCCCTTTTTGCCATGGCATGTACATCGATATTTGACTTCTTGCCAAGGCATGTACGTCGATATTCGACTTCTTGCCATAGCACGTACATCGATATTTCACTTCTTGCCAAGGCATGTACTTTGATATTTCTTTTCTTGCCAAGGCATGTACATTGATATTTGACTTCTTGCCATGGCATGTACATCGATATTTCCCTTTTTGCCATGGCATGTACATCGATATTTGACTTCTTGCCATGGCATGTACATCGATATTTGACTTCTTGTCAAGGCATGTACATCGATATTTGACTTCTTGCCAAGGCATGAACATCGATATTTGACTTCTTGCCAAGGCATGTACTTCGATAGTTCACTTCTTGCCAAGGCATGTAGCCTGATGTTTCACTTCTTGCCATAGCACGTACATCGATATTTCACTTCTTGCCAAGGCATGTACTTTGACATTTCATTTCTTGCCAAGGCATGTACATTGATATTTGACGTCTTGCCATGGCATGTACGTCGATATTTCTCTTCTTGCCAAGGCATGTACATCGATATTTCACTTCTTGCCAAGACATGTACACTGATATTTCACTTCTTGCCAAGGCATGTACATCGATATTTCCCGTTTTGCCAAGGCATGTTCACTGATATTTCACTTCTTGCCATAGCACGTACATCGATATTTCACTTCTTGCCAAGGCATGTACATTGATATTTGACTTCTTGCCATGGCATGTACGTCGATATTTCCCTTCTTGTCAAGGCATGTACATCGATATTTCCCTTTTTGCCATGGCATGTACATCGATATTTGACTTCTTGCCATGGCATGTACATCGATATTTGACTTCTTGCCAAGGCATGTACATCGATATTTGACTTCTTGCCAAGGCATGTGCATCGATATTTGACTTCTTGCCAAGGCATGTACATTGATATTTGACTTCTTACCAAGGCATGTACATCGATATTTCACTTCTTGCCAAGGCATGTACATCGATATTTCACTTCTTGCCAAGGCATGTACACTGATATTTCACTTCTTGCCATAGCACGTACATCGATATTTCACTTCTTGCCAAGGCATGTACTTTGATATTTCATTTCTTGCCAAGGCATTTACGTTGATATTTGACTTCTTGCCAAGGCATGTACGTCGATATTTCCCTTCTTGTCAAAGCATGTACATCATTATTTCCCTTTTCGCCATGGCATGTACACTGATATTTCACTTTTTGCCAAGGCATGTACATCGATAATTCACTTCTTGCCAAGGCATGTACATCGATATTTCACTTCTTGCCATGGCATGTACGTCGATATTTCCCTTCTTGTCAAGGCATGTACATCGATATTTCCCTTTTTGCCATGGCATGTACATCGATATTTGACTTCTTGCCATGGCATGTACATCGATATTTGACTTCTTGCCATGGCATGTACATCGATATTTCCCTTTTTGCCATGGCATGTACATCGATATTTGACTTCTTGCCATGGCATGTACATCGATAATTGACTTCTTGCCAAGGCATGTACATCGATATTTGACTTCTTGCCAAGGCATGTACATCGATATTTGACTTCTTGCCAAGGCATGTACATCGATATTTGACTTCTTGCCAAGTGCATCGATATTTGACTTCTTGCCAAGGCATGTACGTCGATATTTGACTTCTTGCCAAGGCATGTACATCGATATTTGACTTCTTGCCAAGGCATGTACATCGATATTTCACTTCTTGCCAAACATGTGCATCGATATTTGACTTCTTGCCAAGGTATGTACGTCGATATTTGACTTCTTGCCATAGCACGTACATCGATATTTCACTTCTTGCCAAGGCATGTACTTTGATATTTCACTTCTTGCCAAGGCATGTACATTGATATTTGACTTCTTGCCATGGCATGTACGTCGATATTTCCCTTCTTGTCAAGGCATGTACATCGATATTTCCCTTTTTGCCATGGCATGTACATCGATATTTGACTTCTTGCCATGGCATGTACATCGATATTTGACTTCTTGTCAAGGCATGTACATCGATATTTGACTTCTTGCCAAGGCATGAACATCGATATTTGACTTCTTGCCAAGGCATGTACTTCGATAGTTCACTTCTTGCCAAGCCATGTAGCCTGATATTTCACTTCTTGCCATAGCACGTACATCGATATGTTACTTCTTGCTAAGGCATGTACACTGATATTTCACTTCTTGCCATAGCACGTACATCGATATTTCACTTCTTGCCATGGCATGTACGTCGATATTTCCCTTCTTGTCAAGGCATGTACATCGATATTTCACTTCTTGCCAAGGCATGTACACTGATATTTCACTTCTTGCCATAGCATGTGCATCGATATTTCACTTCTTGCCAAGGCATGTACTTTGACATTTCATTTCTTGCCAAGGCATGTACATTGATTTTTGACGTCTTGCCATGGCATGTACGTCGATATTTCTCTTCTTGCCAAGGCATGTACATCGATATCTCACTTCTTGCCAAGGCATGTACATCGATAATTCACTTCTTGCCAAGGCATGTACACTGATATTTCACTTCTTGCCATAGCACGTACATCGATATTTCACTTCTTGCCAAGGCATGTACTTTGATATTTCACTTCTTGCCAAGGCATGTACATTGATATTTGACTTCTTGCCATGGCATGTACATTGATATTTGACTTCTTGCCATGGCATGTACGTCGATATTTCCCTTCTTGTCAAGGCATGTACATCGATTGTTCCCTTTTTTCCATGGCATGTACATCGATATTTGACTTCTTGCCATGGCATGTACATCGATATGTGACTTCTTGCCATGGCATGTACATCGATATTTGATTTCTTGCCAAGGCATGTACATCGATATTTGACTTCTTGCCAAGGCATATACATCGATATTTGACTTCTTGCCAAGGCAAGGGCATCGATATTTGACTTCTTGCCAAGGCATGTACATCGATATTTGACTTCTTGCCAAGGCATGTACATCGATATTTGACTTCTTGCCATAGCACCTACATCGATATTTCACTTCTTGCCAAGGCATGCCCTTTGATATTGCATTTCTTGGCAAGGCATGTACATCGATATGTGACTTCTTGCCATGGCATGTACGTCGATATTTCACTTCTTGTCAAGGCATGTACATCGATATTTTCCTTTTTGCCATGGCATGTACATCGATATTTGACTTCTTGCCATGGCATGTACATCGATATTTGATTTCTTGCCAAGGCATGTACATCGATATTTGACTTCTTGCCAAGGCATGTACATCGATATTTGACTTCTTGCCAAGGCATGTACATCGATATTTCACTTCTTGCCAAACATGTGCATCGATATTTGACTTCTTGCCAAGGTATGTACGTCGATATTTGACTTCTTGCCATAGCACGTACATCGATATTTCACTTCTTGCCAAGGCATGTACTTTGATATTTCATTTCTTGCCAAGGCATGTACATTGATATTTGACTTCTTGCCATGGCATGTACGTCGATATTTCCCTTCTTGTCAAGGCATGTACATCGATATTTCCCTTTTTGCCATGGCATGTACATCGATATTTGACTTCTTGCCATGGCATGTACATCGATATTTGACTTCTTGTCAAGGCATGTACATCGATATTTGACTTCTTGCCAAGGCATGAACATCGATATTTGACTTCTTGCCAAGGCATGTACTTCGATAGTTCACTTCTTGCCAAGCCATGTAGCCTGATATTTCACTTCTTGCCATAGCACGTACATCGATATGTTACTTCTTGCTAAGGCATGTACACTGATATTTCACTTCTTGCCATAGCACGTACATCGATATTTCACTTCTTGCCAAGGCATGTACTTTGATATTTCACTTCTTGCCATGGCATGTACGTCGATATTTCCCTTCTTGTCAAGGCATGTACATCGATATTTCACTTCTTGCCAAGGCATGTACACTGATATTTCACTTCTTGCCATAGCATGTGCATCGATATTTCACTTCTTGCCAAGGCATGTACTTTGACATTTCATTTCTTGCCAAGGCATGTACATTGATTTTTGACGTCTTGCCATGGCATGTACGTCGATATTTCTCTTCTTGCCAAGGCATGTACATCGATATCTCACTTCTTGCCAAGGCATGTACATCGATAATTCACTTCTTGCCAAGGCATGTACACTGATATTTCACTTCTTGCCATAGCACGTACATCGATATTTCACTTCTTGCCAAGGCATGTACTTTGATATTTCACTTCTTGCCAAGGCATGTACATTGATATTTGACTTCTTGCCATGGCATGTACATTGATATTTGACTTCTTGCCATGGCATGTACGTCGATATTTCCCTTCTTGTCAAGGCATGTACATCGATTGTTCCCTTTTTTCCATGGCATGTACATCGATATTTGACTTCTTGCCATGGCATGTACATCGATATGTGACTTCTTGCCATGGCATGTACATCGATATTTGATTTCTTGCCAAGGCATGTACATCGATATTTGACTTCTTGCCAAGGCATATACATCGATATTTGACTTCTTGCCAAGGCAAGGGCATCGATATTTGACTTCTTGCCAAGGCATGTACATCGATATTTGACTTCTTGCCAAGGCATGTACATCGATATTTGACTTCTTGCCATAGCACCTACATCGATATTTCACTTCTTGCCAAGGCATGCCCTTTGATATTGCATTTCTTGGCAAGGCATGTACATCGATATGTGACTTCTTGCCATGGCATGTACGTCGATATTTCACTTCTTGTCAAGGCATGTACATCGATATTTTCCTTTTTGCCATGGCATGTACATCGATATTTGACTTCTTGCCATGGCATGTACATCGATATTTGATTTCTTGCCAAGGCATGTACATCGATATTTGACTTCTTGCCAAGGCATGTACATCGATATTTGACTTCTTGCCAAGGCATGTACATCGATATTTCACTTCTTGCCAAACATGTGCATCGATATTTGACTTCTTGCCAAGGTATGTACGTCGATATTTGACTTCTTGCCATAGCACGTACATCGATATTTCACTTCTTGCCAAGGCATGTACTTTGATATTTCATTTCTTGCCAAGGCATGTACATTGATATTTGACTTCTTGCCATGGCATGTACGTCGATATTTCCCTTCTTGTCAAGGCATGTACATCGATATTTCCCTTTTTGCCATGGCATGTACATCGATATTTGACTTCTTGCCATGGCATGTACATCGATATTTGACTTCTTGTCAAGGCATGTACATCGATATTTGACTTCTTGCCAAGGCATGAACATCGATATTTGACTTCTTGCCAAGGCATGTACTTCGATAGTTCACTTCTTGCCAAGCCATGTAGCCTGATATTTCACTTCTTGCCATAGCACGTACATCGATATGTTACTTCTTGCTAAGGCATGTACACTGATATTTCACTTCTTGCCATAGCACGTACATCGATATTTCACTTCTTGCCAAGGCATGTACTTTGATATTTCACTTCTTGCCATGGCATGTACGTCGATATTTCCCTTCTTGTCAAGGCATGTACATCGATATTTCACTTCTTGCCAAGGCATGTACACTGATATTTCACTTCTTGCCATAGCATGTGCATCGATATTTCACTTCTTGCCAAGGCATGTACTTTGACATTTCATTTCTTGCCAAGGCATGTACATTGATTTTTGACGTCTTGCCATGGCATGTACGTCGATATTTCTCTTCTTGCCAAGGCATGTACATCGATATCTCACTTCTTGCCAAGGCATGTACATCGATAATTCACTTCTTGCCAAGGCATGTACACTGATATTTCACTTCTTGCCATAGCACGTACATCGATATTTCACTTCTTGCCAAGGCATGTACTTTGATATTTCACTTCTTGCCAAGGCATGTACATTGATATTTGACTTCTTGCCATGGCATGTACATTGATATTTGACTTCTTGCCATGGCATGTACGTCGATATTTCCCTTCTTGTCAAGGCATGTACATCGATTGTTCCCTTTTTTCCATGGCATGTCCATCGATATTTGACTTCTTGCCATGGCATGTACATCGATATGTGACTTCTTGCCATGGCATGTACATCGATATTTGATTTCTTGCCAAGGCATGTACATCGATATTTGACTTCTTGCCAAGGCATATACATCGATATTTGACTTCTTGCCAAGGCAAGGGCATCGATATTTGACTTCTTGCCAAGGCATGTACATCGATATTTGACTTCTTGCCAAGGCATGTACATCGATATTTGACTTCTTGCCATAGCACCTACATCGATATTTCACTTCTTGCCAAGGCATGCCCTTTGATATTGCATTTCTTGGCAAGGCATGTACATCGATATGTGACTTCTTGCCATGACATGTACGTCGATATTTCACTTCTTGTCAAGGCATGTACATCGATATTTTCCTTTTTGCCATGGCATGTACATCGATATTTGACTTCTTGCCATGGCATGTACATCGATATTTGATTTCTTGCCAAGGCATGTACATCGATATTTGACTTCTTGCCAAGGCATATACATCGATATTTGACTTCTTGCCAAGGCAAGGGCATCGATATTTGACTTCTTGCCAAGGCATGTACATCGATATTTGACTTCTTGCCAAGGCATGTACATCGATATTTGACTTCTTGCCATAGCACCTACATCGATATTTCACTTCTTGCCAAGGCATGCCCTTTGATATTGCATTTCTTGGCAAGGCATGTACATTGATATTTGACTTCTTGCCATGGCATGTACGTCGATATTTCCCTTTTTGTCAAGGCATGTACATCGATATTTTACTTCTTGCCAAGGCATGTACTTTGATATTTCACTTCTTGCCATGGCATGTACGTCGATATTTCCCTTCTTGTCAAGGCATGTACATCGATATTTCACTTCTTGCCAAGGCATGTACACTGATATTTCACTTCTTGCCATAGCATGTGCATCGATATTTCACTTCTTGCCAAGGCATGTACTTTGACATTTCATTTCTTGCCAAGGCATGTACATTGATTTTTGACGTCTTGCCATGGCATGTACGTCGATATTTCTCTTCTTGCCAAGGCATGTACATCGATATCTCACTTCTTGCCAAGGCATGTACATCGATAATTCACTTCTTGCCAAGGCATGTACACTGATATTTCACTTCTTGCCATAGCACGTACATCGATATTTCACTTCTTGCCAAGGCATGTACTTTGATATTTCACTTCTTGCCAAGGCATGTACATTGATATTTGACTTCTTGCCATGGCATGTACATTGATATTTGACTTCTTGCCATGGCATGTACGTCGATATTTCCCTTCTTGTCAAGGCATGTACATCGATTGTTCCATTTTTTCCATGGCATGTCCATCGATATTTGACTTCTTGCCATGGCATGTACATCGATATGTGACTTCTTGCCATGGCATGTACATCGATATTTGATTTCTTGCCAAGGCATGTACATCGATATTTGACTTCTTGCCAAGGCATATACATCGATATTTGACTTCTTGCCAAGGCAAGGGCATCGATATTTGACTTCTTGCCAAGGCATGTACATCGATATTTGACTTCTTGCCAAGGCATGTACATCGATATTTGACTTCTTGCCATAGCACCTACATCGATATTTCACTTCTTGCCAAGGCATGCCCTTTGATATTGCATTTCTTGGCAAGGCATGTACATCGATATGTGACTTCTTGCCATGACATGTACGTCGATATTTCACTTCTTGTCAAGGCATGTACATCGATATTTTCCTTTTTGCCATGGCATGTACATCGATATTTGACTTCTTGCCATGGCATGTACATCGATATTTGATTTCTTGCCAAGGCATGTACATCGATATTTGACTTCTTGCCAAGGCATATACATCGATATTTGACTTCTTGCCAAGGCAAGGGCATCGATATTTGACTTCTTGCCAAGGCATGTACATCGATATTTGACTTCTTGCCAAGGCATGTACATCGATATTTGACTTCTTGCCATAGCACCTACATCGATATTTCACTTCTTGCCAAGGCATGCCCTTTGATATTGCATTTCTTGGCAAGGCATGTACATTGATATTTGACTTCTTGCCATGGCATGTACGTCGATATTTCCCTTTTTGTCAAGGCATGTACATCGATATTTTTCTTTTTGCCATGGCATGTACATCGATATTTGACTACTTGCCATGGCATGTACATCGATATTTGACTTCTTGCCATGGCATGCACATCGATATTTGACTTCTTGCCAAGGAATGTACATCGATATTTCCCTTCTTGTCAAGGCATGTACATCGATATTTGACTTCTTGCCATGGCATGAACATCGATATTTGACTTCTTGCCAAGGCATGTACTTCGATAGTTCACTTCTTGCCAAGGCATGTACCCTGATATTTCACTTCTTGCCATAGCGCGTACATCGATATTTTACTTCTTGCCAAGGCATGTACTTTGATATTTCATTTCTTGCCAAGGCATGTACGTTGATATATGACTTCTTGCCAAGGCATGTACATCGATATTTCACTTCTTGCCAAGGCATGTACATCGATATTTCACTTCTTGCCAAGGCATGTACACTGATATTTCACTTCTTGCCATAGCGCGTACATCGATATTTTACTTCTTGCCAAGGCATGTACTTTGATATTTCATTTCTTGCCAAGGCATGTACGTTGATATATGACTTCTTGCCAAGGCATGTACATCGATATTTCACTTCTTGCCAAGGCATGTACATCGATATTTCACTTCTTGCCAAGGCATGTACACTGATATTTCACTTCTTGCGAAGGCATGTACATCGATATTTAACTTCTTGCCAAGGCATGTACATCGATATTTGACTTCTTGCCAAGTGCATCGATATTTGACATATTGCCAAGGCATGTACGTCGATATTTGACTTCTTGCCAAGGCATGTACATCGATATTTGACTTCTTGCCAAGGCATGTACATCGATATTTCACTTCTTGCCAAGGCATGTACGTCGATATATCACTTCTTGCCATAGCACGTACATCGATATTTCACTTTTTGCCAAGGCATGTACTTTGATATTTCACTTCTTGCCAAGGCATGTACATTGATATTTGACTTCTTGCCATGGCATGTACTTTGATATTTCCCTTCTTGTCAAGGCATGTACATCGATATTTCCGTTTTTTCCATGGCATGTACATCGATATTTGACTTCTTGCCATGGCATGTACATCGATATTTGACTTCTTGCCATGGCATGTACATCGATATTTCCCTTTTTGCCATGGCATGTACATCGATATTTGACTTCTTGCCATGGCATGTACATCGATAATTGACTTCTTGCCATGGCATGTACATCGATATTTGACTTCTTGCCAAGGCATGTACATCGATATTTGACTTCTTGCCAAGGCATGTACATCGATATTTGACTTCTTGCCAAGTGCATCGATATTTGACTTCTTGCCAAGGCATGTACGTCGATATTTGACTTCTTGCCAAGGCATGTACATCGATATTTGACTTCTTGCCAAGGCATGTACATCGATATTTCACCTCTTGCCAAACATGTGCATCGATATTTGACTTCTTGCCAAGGTATGTACGTCGATATTTGACTTCTTGCCATAGCACGTACATCGATATTTCACTTCTTGCCAAGGCATGTACTTTGATATTTCATTTCTTGCCAAGGCATGTACATTGATATTTGACTTCTTGCCATGGCATGTAAGTCGATATTTCCCTTCTTGTCAAGGCATGTACATCGATATTTCCCTTTTTGCCATGGCATGTACATCGATATTTGACTTCTTGCCATGGCAGGTACATCGATATTTGACTTCTTGTCAAGGCATGTACATCGATATTTGACTTCTTGCCAAGGCATGAACATCGATATTTGACTTCTTGCCAAGGCCTGTACTTTGATAGTTCACTTCTTGCCAAGCCATGTAGCCTGATATTTCACTTTTTGCCATAGCACGTACATCGATATGTTACTTCTTGCTAAGGCATGTACACTGATATTTCACTTCTTGCCATAGCACGTACATCGATATTTCACTTCTTGCCAAGGCATGTACTTTGATATTTCACTTCTTGCCAAGGCATGTACATTGATATTTGACTTCTTGCCATGGCATGTACGTCGATATTTCCCTTCTTGTCAAGGCATGTACATCGATATTTCACTTCTTGCCAAGGCATGTACACTGATATTTCACTTCTTGCCATAGCATGTGCATCGATATTTCACTTCTTGCCAAGGCATGTACTTTGACATTTCATTTCTTGCCAAGGCATGTACATTGATTTTTGACGTCTTGCCATGGCATGTACGTCGATATTTCTCTTCTTGCCAAGGCATGTACATCGATATTTCACTTCTTGCCAAGGCATGTACATCGATAATTCACTTCTTGCCAAGGCATGCACACTGATATTTCACTTCTTGCCATAGCACGTACATCGATATTTCACTTCTTGCCAAGGCATGTACTTTGATATTTCACTTCTTGCCAAGGCATGTACATTGATATTTGACTTCTTGCCATGGCATGTACGTCGATATTTCCCTTCTTGTCAAGGCATGTACATCGATTGTTCCCTTTTTTCCATGGCATGTACATCGATATTTGACTTCTTGCCATGGCATGTACATCGATATGTGACTTCTTGCCATGGCATGTACGTCGATATTTCACTTCTTGTCAAGGCATGTACATCGATATTTCCCTTTTTGCCATGGCATGTACATCGATATTTGACTTCTTGCCATGGCATGTACATCGATATTTGATTTCTTGCCAAGGCATGTACATCGATATTTGACTTCTTGCCAAGGCATATACATCGATATTTGACTTCTTGCCAAGGCAAGGGCATCGATATTTGACTTCTTGCCAAGGCATGTACGTCGATATTTGACTTCTTGCCAAGGCATGTACATCGATATTTGACTTCTTGCCAAGGCATGTACATCGATATTTGACTTCTTGCCAAGGCATGTACATCGATATTTGACTTCTTGCCAAGTGCATCGATATTTGACTTCTTGCCAAGGCATGTACGTCGATATTTGACTTCTTGCCAAGGCATGTACATCGATATTTGACTTCTTGCCAAGGCATGTACATCGATATTTCACTTCTTGCCAAACATGTGCATCGATATTTGACTTCTTGCCAAGGTATGTACGTCGATATTTGACTTCTTGCCATAGCACGTACATCGATATTTCACTTCTTGCCAAGGCATGTACTTTGATATTTCATTTCTTGCCAAGGCATGTACATTGATATTTGACTTCTTGCCATGGCATGTACGTCGATATTTCCCTTCTTGTCAAGGCATGTACATCGATATTTCCCTTTTTGCCATGGCATGTACATCAATATTTGACTTCTTGCCAAGGCATGTACACTGATATTTCACTTCTTGCCATAGCATGTGCATCGATATTTCACTTCTTGCCAAGGCATGTACTTTGACATTTCATTTCTTGCCAAGGCATGTACATTGATTTTTGACGTCTTGCCATGGCATGTACGTCGATATTTCTCTTCTTGCCAAGGCATGTACATCGATATCTCACTTCTTGCCAAGGCATGTACATCGATAATTCACTTCTTGCCAAGGCATGTACACTGATATTTCACTTCTTGCCATAGCACGTACATCGATATTTCACTTCTTGCCAAGGCATGTACTTTGATATTTCACTTCTTGCCAAGGCATGTACATTGATATTTGACTTCTTGCCATGGCATGTACATTGATATTTGACTTCTTGCCATGGCATGTACGTCGATATTTCCCTTCTTGTCAAGGCATGTACATCGATTGTTCCCTTTTTTCCATGGCATGTCCATCGATATTTGACTTCTTGCCATGGCATGTACATCGATATGTGACTTCTTGCCATGGCATGTACATCGATATTTGATTTCTTGCCAAGGCATGTACATCGATATTTGACTTCTTGCCAAGGCATATACATCGATATTTGACTTCTTGCCAAGGCAAGGGCATCGATATTTGACTTCTTGCCAAGGCATGTACATCGATATTTGACTTCTTGCCAAGGCATGTACATCGATATTTGACTTCTTGCCATAGCACCTACATCGATATTTCACTTCTTGCCAAGGCATGCCCTTTGATATTGCATTTCTTGGCAAGGCATGTACATCGATATGTGACTTCTTGCCATGACATGTACGTCGATATTTCACTTCTTGTCAAGGCATGTACATCGATATTTTCCTTTTTGCCATGGCATGTACATCGATATTTGACTTCTTGCCATGGCATGTACATCGATATTTGATTTCTTGCCAAGGCATGTACATCGATATTTGACTTCTTGCCAAGGCATATACATCGATATTTGACTTCTTGCCAAGGCAAGGGCATCGATATTTGACTTCTTGCCAAGGCATGTACATCGATATTTGACTTCTTGCCAAGGCATGTACATCGATATTTGACTTCTTGCCATAGCACCTACATCGATATTTCACTTCTTGCCAAGGCATGCCCTTTGATATTGCATTTCTTGGCAAGGCATGTACATTGATATTTGACTTCTTGCCATGGCATGTACGTCGATATTTCCCTTTTTGTCAAGGCATGTACATCGATATTTTTCTTTTTGCCATGGCATGTACATCGATATTTGACTACTTGCCATGGCATGTACATCGATATTTGACTTCTTGCCATGGCATGCACATCGATATTTGACTTCTTGCCAAGGAATGTACATCGATATTTCCCTTCTTGTCAAGGCATGTACATCGATATTTGACTTCTTGCCATGGCATGAACATCGATATTTGACTTCTTGCCAAGGCATGTACTTCGATAGTTCACTTCTTGCCAAGGCATGTACCCTGATATTTCACTTCTTGCCATAGCGCGTACATCGATATTTTACTTCTTGCCAAGGCATGTACTTTGATATTTCATTTCTTGCCAAGGCATGTACGTTGATATATGACTTCTTGCCAAGGCATGTACATCGATATTTCACTTCTTGCCAAGGCATGTACATCGATATTTCACTTCTTGCCAAGGCATGTACACTGATATTTCACTTCTTGCCATAGCGCGTACATCGATATTTTACTTCTTGCCAAGGCATGTACTTTGATATTTCATTTCTTGCCAAGGCATGTACGTTGATATATGACTTCTTGCCAAGGCATGTACATCAATATTTCACTTCTTGCCAAGGCATGTACATCGATATTTCACTTCTTGCCAAGGCATGTACACTGATATTTCACTTCTTGCGAAGGCATGTACATCGATATTTAACTTCTTGCCAAGGCATGTACATCGATATTTGACTTCTTGCCAAGTGCATCGATATTTGACATATTGCCAAGGCATGTACGTCGATATTTGACTTCTTGCCAAGGCATGTACATCGATATTTGACTTCTTGCCAAGGCATGTACATCGATATTTCACTTCTTGCCAAGGCATGTACGTCGATATATCACTTCTTGCCATAGCACGTACATCGATATTTCACTTTTTGCCAAGGCATGTACTTTGATATTTCACTTCTTGCCAAGGCATGTACATTGATATTTGACTTCTTGCCATGGCATGTACTTTGATATTTCCCTTCTTGTCAAGGCATGTACATCGATATTTCCGTTTTTTCCATGGCATGTACATCGATATTTGACTTCTTGCCATGGCATGTACATCGATATTTGACTTCTTGCCATGGCATGTACATCGATATTTCCCTTTTTGCCATGGCATGTACATCGATATTTGACTTCTTGCCATGGCATGTACATCGATAATTGACTTCTTGCCATGGCATGTACATCGATATTTGACTTCTTGCCAAGGCATGTACATCGATATTTGACTTCTTGCCAAGGCATGTACATCGATATTTGACTTCTTGCCAAGTGCATCGATATTTGACTTCTTGCCAAGGCATGTACGTCGATATTTGACTTCTTGCCAAGGCATGTACATCGATATTTGACTTCTTGCCAAGGCATGTACATCGATATTTCACCTCTTGCCAAACATGTGCATCGATATTTGACTTCTTGCCAAGGTATGTACGTCGATATTTGACTTCTTGCCATAGCACGTACATCGATATTTCACTTCTTGCCAAGGCATGTACTTTGATATTTCATTTCTTGCCAAGGCATGTACATTGATATTTGACTTCTTGCCATGGCATGTAAGTCGATATTTCCCTTCTTGTCAAGGCATGTACATCGATATTTCCCTTTTTGCCATGGCATGTACATCGATATTTGACTTCTTGCCATGGCAGGTACATCGATATTTGACTTCTTGTCAAGGCATGTACATCGATATTTGACTTCTTGCCAAGGCATGAACATCGATATTTGACTTCTTGCCAAGGCCTGTACTTTGATAGTTCACTTCTTGCCAAGCCATGTAGCCTGATATTTCACTTTTTGCCATAGCACGTACATCGATATGTTACTTCTTGCTAAGGCATGTACACTGATATTTCACTTCTTGCCATAGCACGTACATCGATATTTCACTTCTTGCCAAGGCATGTACTTTGATATTTCACTTCTTGCCAAGGCATGTACATTGATATTTGACTTCTTGCCATGGCATGTACGTCGATATTTCCCTTCTTGTCAAGGCATGTACATCGATATTTCACTTCTTGCCAAGGCATGTACACTGATATTTCACTTCTTGCCATAGCATGTGCATCGATATTTCACTTCTTGCCAAGGCATGTACTTTGACATTTCATTTCTTGCCAAGGCATGTACATTGATTTTTGACGTCTTGCCATGGCATGTACGTCGATATTTCTCTTCTTGCCAAGGCATGTACATCGATATTTCACTTCTTGCCAAGGCATGTACATCGATAATTCACTTCTTGCCAAGGCATGCACACTGATATTTCACTTCTTGCCATAGCACGTACATCGATATTTCACTTCTTGCCAAGGCATGTACTTTGATATTTCACTTCTTGCCAAGGCATGTACATTGATATTTGACTTCTTGCCATGGCATGTACGTCGATATTTCCCTTCTTGTCAAGGCATGTACATCGATTGTTCCCTTTTTTCCATGGCATGTACATCGATATTTGACTTCTTGCCATGGCATGTACATCGATATGTGACTTCTTGCCATGGCATGTACGTCGATATTTCACTTCTTGTCAAGGCATGTACATCGATATTTCCCTTTTTGCCATGGCATGTACATCGATATTTGACTTCTTGCCATGGCATGTACATCGATATTTGATTTCTTGCCAAGGCATGTACATCGATATTTGACTTCTTGCCAAGGCATATACATCGATATTTGACTTCTTGCCAAGGCAAGGGCATCGATATTTGACTTCTTGCCAAGGCATGTACGTCGATATTTGACTTCTTGCCAAGGCATGTACATCGATATTTGACTTCTTGCCAAGGCATGTACATCGATATTTGACTTCTTGCCAAGGCATGTACATCGATATTTGACTTCTTGCCAAGTGCATCGATATTTGACTTCTTGCCAAGGCATGTACGTCGATATTTGACTTCTTGCCAAGGCATGTACATCGATATTTGACTTCTTGCCAAGGCATGTACATCGATATTTCACTTCTTGCCAAACATGTGCATCGATATTTGACTTCTTGCCAAGGTATGTACGTCGATATTTGACTTCTTGCCATAGCACGTACATCGATATTTCACTTCTTGCCAAGGCATGTACTTTGATATTTCATTTCTTGCCAAGGCATGTACATTGATATTTGACTTCTTGCCATGGCATGTACGTCGATATTTCCCTTCTTGTCAAGGCATGTACATCGATATTTCCCTTTTTGCCATGGCATGTACATCAATATTTGACTTCTTGCCAAGGCATGTACTTCGATAGTTCACTTCTTGCCAAGCCATGTAGCCTGATATTTCACTTCTTGCCATAGCACGTACATCGATATGTTACTTCTTGCTAAGGCATGTACACTGATATTTCACTTCTTGCCATAGCACGTACATCGATATTTCACTTCTTGCCAAGGCATGTACTTTGATATTTCACTTCTTGCCATGGCATGTACGTCGATATTTCCCTTCTTGTCAAGGCATGTACATCGATATTTCACTTCTTGCCAAGGCATGTACACTGATATTTCACTTCTTGCCATAGCATGTGCATCGATATTTCACTTCTTGCCAAGGCATGTACTTTGACATTTCATTTCTTGCCAAGGCATGTACATTGATTTTTGACGTCTTGCCATGGCATGTACGTCGATATTTCTCTTCTTGCCAAGGCATGTACATCGATATCTCACTTCTTGCCAAGGCATGTACATCGATAATTCACTTCTTGCCAAGGCATGTACACTGATATTTCACTTCTTGCCATAGCACGTACATCGATATTTCACTTCTTGCCAAGGCATGTACTTTGATATTTCACTTCTTGCCAAGGCATGTACATTGATATTTGACTTCTTGCCATGGCATGTACATTGATATTTGACTTCTTGCCATGGCATGTACATTGATATTTGACTTCTTGCCATGGCATGTACATCGATATTTGATTTCTTGCCAAGGCATGTACATCGATATTTGACTTCTTGCCAAGGCATATACATCGATATTTGACTTCTTGCCAAGGCAAGGGCATCGATATTTGACTTCTTGCCAAGGCATGTACATCGATATTTGACTTCTTGCCAAGGCATGTACATCGATATTTGACTTCTTGCCATAGCACCTACATCGATATTTCACTTCTTGCCAAGGCATGCCCTTTGATATTGCATTTCTTGGCAAGGCATGTACATCGATATGTGACTTCTTGCCATGGCATGTACGTCGATATTTCACTTCTTGTCAAGGCATGTACATCGATATTTTCCTTTTTGCCATGGCATGTACATCGATATTTGACTTCTTGCCATGGCATGTACATCGATATTTGATTTCTTGCCAAGGCATGTACATCGATATTTGACTTCTTGCCAAGGCATGTACATCGATATTTGACTTCTTGCCAAGGCATGTACATCGATATTTCACTTCTTGCCAAACATGTGCATCGATATTTGACATATTGCCAAGGTATGTACGTCGATATTTGACTTCTTGCCATAGCACGTACATCGATATTTCACTTCTTGCCAAGGCATGTACTTTGATATTTCATTTCTTGCCAAGGCATGTACATTGATATTTGACTTCTTGCCATGGCATGTACGTCGATATTTCCCTTCTTGTCAAGGCATGTACATCGATATTTCCCTTTTTGCCATGGCATGTACATCGATATTTGACTTCTTGCCATGGCATGTACATCGATATTTGACTTCTTGTCAAGGCATGTACATCGATATTTGACTTCTTGCCAAGGCATGAACATCGATATTTGACTTCTTGCCAAGGCATGTACTTCGATAGTTCACTTCTTGCCAAGCCATGTAGCCTGATATTTCACTTCTTGCCATAGCACGTACATCGATATGTTACTTCTTGCTAAGGCATGTACACTGATATTTCACTTCTTGCCATAGCACGTACATCGATATTTCACTTCTTGCCAAGGCATGTACTTTGATATTTCACTTCTTGCCATGGCATGTACGTCGATATTTCCCTTCTTGTCAAGGCATGTACATCGATATTTCACTTCTTGCCAAGGCATGTACACTGATATTTCACTTCTTGCCATAGCATGTGCATCGATATTTCACTTCTTGCCAAGGCATGTACTTTGACATTTCATTTCTTGCCAAGGCATGTACATTGATTTTTGACGTCTTGCCATGGCATGTACGTCGATATTTCTCTTCTTGCCAAGGCATGTACATCGATATCTCACTTCTTGCCAAGGCATGTACATCGATAATTCACTTCTTGCCAAGGCATGTACACTGATATTTCACTTCTTGCCATAGCACGTACATCGATATTTCACTTCTTGCCAAGGCATGTACTTTGATATTTCACTTCTTGCCAAGGCATGTACATTGATATTTGACTTCTTGCCATGGCATGTACATTGATATTTGACTTCTTGCCATGGCATGTACGTCGATATTTCCCTTCTTGTCAAGGCATGTACATCGATTGTTCCCTTTTTTCCATGGCATGTACATCGATATTTGACTTCTTGCCATGGCATGTACATCGATATGTGACTTCTTGCCATGGCATGTACATCGATATTTGATTTCTTGCCAAGGCATGTACATCGATATTTGACTTCTTGCCAAGGCATATACATCGATATTTGACTTCTTGCCAAGGCAAGGGCATCGATATTTGACTTCTTGCCAAGGCATGTACATCGATATTTGACTTCTTGCCAAGGCATGTACATCGATATTTGACTTCTTGCCATAGCACCTACATCGATATTTCACTTCTTGCCAAGGCATGCCCTTTGATATTGCATTTCTTGGCAAGGCATGTACATCGATATGTGACTTCTTGCCATGGCATGTACGTCGATATTTCACTTCTTGTCAAGGCATGTACATCGATATTTTCCTTTTTGCCATGGCATGTACATCGATATTTGACTTCTTGCCATGGCATGTACATCGATATTTGATTTCTTGCCAAGGCATGTACATCGATATTTGACTTCTTGCCAAGGCATGTACATCGATATTTGACTTCTTGCCAAGGCATGTACATCGATATTTCACTTCTTGCCAAACATGTGCATCGATATTTGACTTCTTGCCAAGGTATGTACGTCAATATTTGACTTCTTGCCATAGCACGTACATCGATATTTCACTTCTTGCCAAGGCATGTACTTTGATATTTCATTTCTTGCCAAGGCATGTACATTGATATTTGACTTCTTGCCATGGCATGTACGTCGATATTTCCCTTCTTGTCAAGGCATGTACATCGATATTTCCCTTTTTGCCATGGCATGTACATCGATATTTGACTTCTTGCCATGGCATGTACATCGATATTTGACTTCTTGTCAAGGCATGTACATCGATATTTGACTTCTTGCCAAGGCATGAACATCGATATTTGACTTCTTGCCAAGGCATGTACTTCGATAGTTCACTTCTTGCCAAGCCATGTAGCCTGATATTTCACTTCTTGCCATAGCACGTACATCGATATGTTACTTCTTGCTAAGGCATGTACACTGATATTTCACTTCTTGCCATAGCACGTACATCGATATTTCACTTCTTGCCAAGGCATGTACTTTGATATTTCACTTCTTGCCATGGCATGTACGTCGATATTTCCCTTCTTGTCAAGGCATGTACATCGATATTTCACTTCTTGCCAAGGCATGTACACTGATATTTCACTTCTTGCCATAGCATGTGCATCGATATTTCACTTCTTGCCAAGGCATGTACTTTGACATTTCATTTCTTGCCAAGGCATGTACATTGATTTTTGACGTCTTGCCATGGCATGTACGTCGATATTTCTCTTCTTGCCAAGGCATGTACATCGATATCTCACTTCTTGCCAAGGCATGTACATCGATAATTCACTTCTTGCCAAGGCATGTACACTGATATTTCACTTCTTGCCATAGCACGTACATCGATATTTCACTTCTTGCCAAGGCATGTACTTTGATATTTCACTTCTTGCCAAGGCATGTACATTGATATTTGACTTCTTGCCATGGCATGTACATTGATATTTGACTTCTTGCCATGGCATGTACGTCGATATTTCCCTTCTTGTCAAGGCATGTACATCGATTGTTCCCTTTTTTCCATGGCATGTCCATCGATATTTGACTTCTTGCCATGGCATGTACATCGATATGTGACTTCTTGCCATGGCATGTACATCGATATTTGATTTCTTGCCAAGGCATGTACATCGATATTTGACTTCTTGCCAAGGCATATACATCGATATTTGACTTCTTGCCAAGGCAAGGGCATCGATATTTGACTTCTTGCCAAGGCATGTACATCGATATTTGACTTCTTGCCAAGGCATGTACATCGATATTTGACTTCTTGCCATAGCACCTACATCGATATTTCACTTCTTGCCAAGGCATGCCCTTTGATATTGCATTTCTTGGCAAGGCATGTACATCGATATGTGACTTCTTGCCATGACATGTACGTCGATATTTCACTTCTTGTCAAGGCATGTACATCGATATTTTCCTTTTTGCCATGGCATGTACATCGATATTTGACTTCTTGCCATGGCATGTACATCGATATTTGATTTCTTGCCAAGGCATGTACATCGATATTTGACTTCTTGCCAAGGCATATACATCGATATTTGACTTCTTGCCAAGGCAAGGGCATCGATATTTGACTTCTTGCCAAGGCATGTACATCGATATTTGACTTCTTGCCAAGGCATGTACATCGATATTTGACTTCTTGCCATAGCACCTACATCGATATTTCACTTCTTGCCAAGGCATGCTCTTTGATATTGCATTTCTTGGCAAGGCATGTACATTGATATTTGACTTCTTGCCATGGCATGTACGTCGATATTTCCCTTTTTGTCAAGGCATGTACATCGATATTTTTCTTTTTGCCATGGCATGTACATCGATATTTGACTACTTGCCATGGCATGTACATCGATATTTGACTTCTTGCCATGGCATGCACATCGATATTTGACTTCTTGCCAAGGAATGTACATCGATATTTCCCTTCTTGTCAAGGCATGTACATCGATATTTGACTTCTTGCCATGGCATGAACATCGATATTTGACTTCTTGCCAAGGCATGTACTTCGATAGTTCACTTCTTGCCAAGGCATGTACCCTGATATTTCACTTCTTGCCATAGCGCGTACATCGATATTTTACTTCTTGCCAAGGCATGTACTTTGATATTTCATTTCTTGCCAAGGCATGTACGTTGATATATGACTTCTTGCCAAGGCATGTACATCGATATTTCACTTCTTGCCAAGGCATGTACATCGATATTTCACTTCTTGCCAAGGCATGTACACTGATATTTCACTTCTTGCCATAGCGCGTACATCGATATTTTACTTCTTGCCAAGGCATGTACTTTGATATTTCATTTCTTGCCAAGGCATGTACGTTGATATATGACTTCTTGCCAAGGCATGTACATCGATATTTCACTTCTTGCCAAGGCATGTACATCGATATTTCACTTCTTGCCAAGGCATGTACACTGATATTTCACTTCTTGCGAAGGCATGTACATCGATATTTAACTTCTTGCCAAGGCATGTACATCGATATTTGACTTCTTGCCAAGTGCATCGATATTTGACATATTGCCAAGGCATGTACGTCGATATTTGACTTCTTGCCAAGGCATGTACATCGATATTTGACTTCTTGCCAAGGCATGTACATCGATATTTCACTTCTTGCCAAGGCATGTACGTCGATATATCACTTCTTGCCATAGCACGTACATCGATATTTCACTTTTTGCCAAGGCATGTACTTTGATATTTCACTTCTTGCCAAGGCATGTACATTGATATTTGACTTCTTGCCATGGCATGTACTTTGATATTTCCCTTCTTGTCAAGGCATGTACATCGATATTTCCGTTTTTTCCATGGCATGTACATCGATATTTGACTTCTTGCCATGGCATGTACATCGATATTTGACTTCTTGCCATGGCATGTACATCGATATTTCCCTTTTTGCCATGGCATGTACATCGATATTTGACTTCTTGCCATGGCATGTACATCGATAATTGACTTCTTGCCATGGCATGTACATCGATATTTGACTTCTTGCCAAGGCATGTACATCGATATTTGACTTCTTGCCAAGGCATGTACATCGATATTTGACTTCTTGCCAAGTGCATCGATATTTGACTTCTTGCCAAGGCATGTACGTCGATATTTGACTTCTTGCCAAGGCATGTACATCGATATTTGACTTCTTGCCAAGGCATGTACATCGATATTTCACCTCTTGCCAAACATGTGCATCGATATTTGACTTCTTGCCAAGGTATGTACGTCGATATTTGACTTCTTGCCATAGCACGTACATCGATATTTCACTTCTTGCCAAGGCATGTACTTTGATATTTCATTTCTTGCCAAGGCATGTACATTGATATTTGACTTCTTGCCATGGCATGTAAGTCGATATTTCCCTTCTTGTCAAGGCATGTACATCGATATTTCCCTTTTTGCCATGGCATGTACATCGATATTTGACTTCTTGCCATGGCAGGTACATCGATATTTGACTTCTTGTCAAGGCATGTACATCGATATTTGACTTCTTGCCAAGGCATGAACATCGATATTTGACTTCTTGCCAAGGCCTGTACTTTGATAGTTCACTTCTTGCCAAGCCATGTAGCCTGATATTTCACTTTTTGCCATAGCACGTACATCGATATGTTACTTCTTGCTAAGGCATGTACACTGATATTTCACTTCTTGCCATAGCACGTACATCGATATTTCACTTCTTGCCAAGGCATGTACTTTGATATTTCACTTCTTGCCAAGGCATGTACATTGATATTTGACTTCTTGCCATGGCATGTACGTCGATATTTCCCTTCTTGTCAAGGCATGTACATCGATATTTCACTTCTTGCCAAGGCATGTACACTGATATTTCACTTCTTGCCATAGCATGTGCATCGATATTTCACTTCTTGCCAAGGCATGTACTTTGACATTTCATTTCTTGCCAAGGCATGTACATTGATTTTTGACGTCTTGCCATGGCATGTACGTCGATATTTCTCTTCTTGCCAAGGCATGTACATCGATATTTCACTTCTTGCCAAGGCATGTACATCGATAATTCACTTCTTGCCAAGGCATGCACACTGATATTTCACTTCTTGCCATAGCACGTACATCGATATTTCACTTCTTGCCAAGGCATGTACTTTGATATTTCACTTCTTGCCAAGGCATGTACATTGATATTTGACTTCTTGCCATGGCATGTACGTCGATATTTCCCTTCTTGTCAAGGCATGTACATCGATTGTTCCCTTTTTTCCATGGCATGTACATCGATATTTGACTTCTTGCCATGGCATGTACATCGATATGTGACTTCTTGCCATGGCATGTACATCGATATTTCACTTCTTGTCAAGGCATGTACATCGATATTTCCCTTTTTGCCATGGCATGTACATCGATATTTGACTTCTTGCCATGGCATGTACATCGATATTTGATTTCTTGCCAAGGCATGTACATCGATATTTGACTTCTTGCCAAGGCATATACATCGATATTTGACTTCTTGCCAAGGCAAGGGCATCGATATTTGACTTCTTGCCAAGGCATGTACGTCGATATTTGACTTCTTGCCAAGGCATGTACATCGATATTTGACTTCTTGCCAAGGCATGTACATCGATATTTGACTTCTTGCCAAGGCATGTACATCGATATTTGACTTCTTGCCAAGTGCATCGATATTTGACTTCTTGCCAAGGCATGTACGTCGATATTTGACTTCTTGCCAAGGCATGTACATCGATATTTGACTTCTTGCCAAGGCATGTACATCGATATTTCACTTCTTGCCAAACATGTGCATCGATATTTGACTTCTTGCCAAGGTATGTACGTCGATATTTGACTTCTTGCCATAGCACGTACATCGATATTTCACTTCTTGCCAAGGCATGTACTTTGATATTTCATTTCTTGCCAAGGCATGTACATTGATATTTGACTTCTTGCCATGGCATGTACGTCGATATTTCCCTTCTTGTCAAGGCATGTACATCGATATTTCCCTTTTTGCCATGGCATGTACATCAATATTTGACTTCTTGCCAAGGCATGTACTTCGATAGTTCACTTCTTGCCAAGCCATGTAGCCTGATATTTCACTTCTTGCCATAGCACGTACATCGATATGTTACTTCTTGCTAAGGCATGTACACTGATATTTCACTTCTTGCCATAGCACGTACATCGATATTTCACTTCTTGCCAAGGCATGTACTTTGATATTTCACTTCTTGCCATGGCATGTACGTCGATATTTCCCTTCTTGTCAAGGCATGTACATCGATATTTCACTTCTTGCCAAGGCATGTACACTGATATTTCACTTCTTGCCATAGCATGTGCATCGATATTTCACTTCTTGCCAAGGCATGTACTTTGACATTTCATTTCTTGCCAAGGCATGTACATTGATTTTTGACGTCTTGCCATGGCATGTACGTCGATATTTCTCTTCTTGCCAAGGCATGTACATCGATATCTCACTTCTTGCCAAGGCATGTACATCGATAATTCACTTCTTGCCAAGGCATGTACACTGATATTTCACTTCTTGCCATAGCACGTACATCGATATTTCACTTCTTGCCAAGGCATGTACTTTGATATTTCACTTCTTGCCAAGGCATGTACATTGATATTTGACTTCTTGCCATGGCATGTACGTCGATATTTCCCTTCTTGTCAAGGCATGTACATCGATTGTTCCCTTTTTTCCATGGCATGTACATCGATATTTGACTTCTTGCCATGGCATGTACATCGATATGTGACTTCTTGCCATGGCATGTACGTCGATATTTCACTTCTTGTCAAGGCATGTACATCGATATTTCCCTTTTTGCCATGGCATGTACATCGATATTTGACTTCTTGCCATGGCATGTACATCGATATTTGATTTCTTGCCAAGGCATGTACATCGATATTTGACTTCTTGCCAAGGCATATACATCGATATTTGACTTCTTGCCAAGGCAAGGGCATCGATATTTGACTTCTTGCCAAGGCATGTACGTCGATATTTGACTTCTTGCCAAGGCATGTACATCGATATTTGACTTCTTGCCAAGGCATGTACATCGATATTTGACTTCTTGCCAAGGCATGTACATCGATATTTGACTTCTTGCCAAGTGCATCGATATTTGACTTCTTGCCAAGGCATGTACATCGATATTTGACTTCTTGCCAAGGCATGTACATCGATATTTGACTTCTTGCCAAGGCATGTACATCGATATTTCACTTCTTGCCAAACATGTGCATCGATATTTGACTTCTTGCCAAGGTATGTACGTCGATATTTGACTTCTTGCCATAGCACGTACATCGATATTTCACTTCTTGCCAAGGCATGTACTTTGATATTTCATTTCTTGCCAAGGCATGTACATTGATATTTGACTTCTTGCCATGGCATGTACGTCGATATTTCCCTTCTTGTCAAGGCATGTACATCGATATTTCCCTTTTTGCCATGGCATGTACATCAATATTTGACTTCTTGCCAAGGCATGTACTTCGATAGTTCACTTCTTGCCAAGCCATGTAGCCTGATATTTCACTTCTTGCCATAGCACGTACATCGATATGTTACTTCTTGCTAAGGCATGTACACTGATATTTCACTTCTTGCCATAGCACGTACATCGATATTTCACTTCTTGCCAAGGCATGTACTTTGATATTTCACTTCTTGCCATGGCATGTACGTCGATATTTCCCTTCTTGTCAAGGCATGTACATCGATATTTCACTTCTTGCCAAGGCATGTACACTGATATTTCACTTCTTGCCATAGCATGTGCATCGATATTTCACTTCTTGCCAAGGCATGTACTTTGACATTTCATTTCTTGCCAAGGCATGTACATTGATTTTTGACGTCTTGCCATGGCATGTACGTCGATATTTCTCTTCTTGCCAAGGCATGTACATCGATATCTCACTTCTTGCCAAGGCATGTACATCGATAATTCACTTCTTGCCAAGGCATGTACACTGATATTTCACTTCTTGCCATAGCACGTACATCGATATTTCACTTCTTGCCAAGGCATGTACTTTGATATTTCACTTCTTGCCAAGGCATGTACATTGATATTTGACTTCTTGCCATGGCATGTACGTCGATATTTCCCTTCTTGTCAAGGCATGTACATCGATTGTTCCCTTTTTTCCATGGCATGTACATCGATATTTGACTTCTTGCCATGGCATGTACATCGATATGTGACTTCTTGCCATGGCATGTACGTCGATATTTCACTTCTTGTCAAGGCATGTACATCGATATTTCCCTTTTTGCCATGGCATGTACATCGATATTTGACTTCTTGCCATGGCATGTACATCGATATTTGATTTCTTGCCAAGGCATGTACATCGATATTTGACTTCTTGCCAAGGCATATACATCGATATTTGACTTCTTGCCAAGGCAAGGGCATCGATATTTGACTTCTTGCCAAGGCATGTACATCGATATTTGACTTCTTGCCAAGGCATGTACATCGATATTTGACTTCTTGCCATAGCACCTACATCGATATTTCACTTCTTGCCAAGGCATGCCCTTTGATATTGCATTTCTTGGCAAGGCATGTACATTGATATTTGACTTCTTGCCATGGCATGTACGTCGATATTTCCCTTTTTGTCAAGGCATGTACATCGATATTTTCCTTTTTGCCATGGCATGTACATCGATATTTGACTACTTGCCATGGCATGTACATCGATATTTGACTTCTTGCCATGGCATGCACATCGATATTTGACTTCTTGCCAAGGCATGTACTTCGATAGTTCACTTCTTGCCAAGGCATGTACCCTGATATTTCACTTCTAGCCATAGCGCGTACATCGATATTTTACTTCTTGCCAAGGTATGTACTTTGATATTTCATTTCTTGCCAAGGCATGTACGTTGATATATGACTTCTTGCCAAGGCATGTACATCGATATTTCACTTCTTGCCAAGGCATGTACATCGATATTTCACTTCTTGCCAAGGCATGTACACTGATATTTCACTTCTTGCGAAGGCATGTACATCGATATTTAACTTCTTGCCAAGGCATGTACATCGATATTTGACTTCTTGCCAAGTGCATCGATATTTGACATATTGCCAAGGCATGTACGTCGATATTTGACTTCTTGCCAAGGCATGTACATCGATATTTGACTTCTTGCCAAGGCATGTACATCGATATTTCACTTCTTGCCAAGGCATGTACGTCGATATATCACTTCTTGCCATAGCACGTACATCGATATTTCACTTTTTGCCAAGGCATGTACTTTGATATTTGACTTCTTGCCATGGCATGTACTTTGATATTTCCCTTCTTGTCAAGGCATGTACATCGATATTTCCGTTTTTTCCATGGCATGTACATCGATATTTGACTTCTTGCCATGGCATGTACATCGATATTTGACTTCTTGCCATGGCATGTACATCGATATTTCCCTTTTTGCCATGGCATGTACATCGATATTTGACTTCTTGCCATGGCATGTACATCGAAAATTGACTTCTTGCCAAGGCATGTACATCGATATTTGACTTCTTGCCAAGGCATGTACATCGATATTTGACTTCTTGCCAAGGCATGTACATCGATATTTGACTTCTTGCCAAGTGCATCGATATTTGACTTCTTGCCAAGGCATGTACGTCGATATTTGACTTCTTGCCAAGGCATGTACATCGATATTTGACTTCTTGCCAAGGCATGTACATCGATATTTCACCTCTTGCCAAACATGTGCATCGATATTTGACTTCTTGCCAAGGTATGTACGTCGATATTTGACTTCTTGCCATAGCACGTACATCGATATTTCACTTCTTGCCAAGGCATGTACTTTGATATTTCATTTCTTGCCAAGGCATGTACATTGATATTTGACTTCTTGCCATGGCATGTACGTCGATATTTCCCTTCTTGTCAAGGCATGTACATCGATATTTCCCTTTTTGCCATGGCATGTACATCGATATTTGACTTCTTGCCATGGCATGTACATCGATATTTGACTTCTTGTCAAGGCATGTACATCGATATTTGACTTCTTGCCAAGGCATGAACATCGATATTTGACTTCTTGCCAAGGCATGTACTTCGATAGTTCACTTCTTGCCAAGCCATGTAGCCTGATATTTCACTTCTTGCCATAGCACGTACATCGATATGTTACTTCTTGCTAAGGCATGTACACTGATATTTCACTTCTTGCCATAGCACGTACATCGATATTTCACTTCTTGCCAAGGCATGTACTTTGATATTTCACTTCTTGCCAAGGCATGTACATTGATATTTGACTTCTTGCCATGGCATGTACGTCGATATTTCCCTTCTTGTCAAGGCATGTACATCGATATTTCACTTCTTGCCAAGGCATGTACACTGATATTTCACTTCTTGCCATAGCATGTGCATCGATATTTCACTTCTTGCCAAGGCATGTACTTTGACATTTCATTTCTTGCCAAGGCATGTACATTGATTTTTGACGTCTTGCCATGGCATGTACGTCGATATTTCTCTTCTTGCCAAGGCATGTACATCGATATTTCACTTCTTGCCAAGGCATGTACATCGATAATTCACTTCTTGCCAAGGCATGTACACTGATATTTCACTTCTTGCCATAGCACGTACATCGATATTTCACTTCTTGCCAAGGCATGTACTTTGATATTTCACTTCTTGCCAAGGCATGTACATTGATATTTGACTTCTTGCCATGGCATGTACGTCGATATTTCCCTTCTTGTCAAGGCATGTACATCGATTGTTCCCTTTTTTCCATGGCATGTACATCGATATTTGACTTCTTGCCAAGGCAAGGGCATCGATATTTGACTTCTTGCCAAGGCATGTACGTCGATATTTGATTTCTTGCCAAGGCATGTACATCGATATTTGACTTCTTGCCAAGGCATATACATCGATATTTGACTTCTTGCCAAGGCAAGGGCATCGATATTTGACTTCTTGCCAAGGCATGTACATCGATATTTGACTTCTTGCCAAGGCATGTACATCGATATTTGACTTCTTGCCATAGCACCTACATCGATATTTCACTTCTTGCCAAGGCATGCCCTTTGATATTGCATTTCTTGGCAAGGCATGTACATCGATATGTGACTTCTTGCCATGGCATGTACGTCGATATTTCACTTCTTGTCAAGGCATGTACATCGATATTTTCCTTTTTGCCATGGCATGTACATCGATATTTGACTTCTTGCCATGGCATGTACATCGATATTTGATTTCTTGCCAAGGCATGTACATCGATATTTGACTTCTTGCCAAGGCATATACATCGATATTTGACTTCTTGCCAAGGCAAGGGCATCGATATTTGACTTCTTGCCAAGGCATGTACATCGATATTTGACTTCTTGCCAAGGCATGTACATCGATATTTGACTTCTTGCCATAGCACCTACATCGATATTTCACTTCTTGCCAAGGCATGCCCTTTGATATTGCATTTCTTGGCAAGGCATGTACATTGATATTTGACTTCTTGCCATGGCATGTACGTCGATATTTCCCTTTTTGTCAAGGCATGTACATCGATATTTTTCTTTTTGCCATGGCATGTACATCGATATTTGACTACTTGCCATGGCATGTACATCGATATTTGACTTCTTGCCATGGCATGCACATCGATATTTGACTTCTTGCCAAGGAATGTACATCGATATTTCCCTTCTTGTCAAGGCATGTACATCGATATTTGACTTCTTGCCATGGCATGAACATCGATATTTGACTTCTTGCCAAGGCATGTACTTCGATAGTTCACTTCTTGCCAAGGCATGTACCCTGATATTTCACTTCTTGCCATAGCGCGTACATCGATATTTTACTTCTTGCCAAGGCATGTACTTTGATATTTCATTTCTTGCCAAGGCATGTACGTTGATATATGACTTCTTGCCAAGGCATGTACATCGATATTTCACTTCTTGCCAAGGCATGTACATCGATATTTCACTTCTTGCCAAGGCATGTACACTGATATTTCACTTCTTGCCATAGCGCGTACATCGATATTTTACTTCTTGCCAAGGCATGTACTTTGATATTTCATTTCTTGCCAAGGCATGTACGTTGATATATGACTTCTTGCCAAGGCATGTACATCGATATTTCACTTCTTGCCAAGGCATGTACATCGATATTTCACTTCTTGCCAAGGCATGTACACTGATATTTCACTTCTTGCGAAGGCATGTACATCGATATTTAACTTCTTGCCAAGGCATGTACATCGATATTTGACTTCTTGCCAAGTGCATCGATATTTGACATATTGCCAAGGCATGTACGTCGATATTTGACTTCTTGCCAAGGCATGTACATCGATATTTGACTTCTTGCCAAGGCATGTACATCGATATTTCACTTCTTGCCAAGGCATGTACGTCGATATATCACTTCTTGCCATAGCACGTACATCGATATTTCACTTTTTGCCAAGGCATGTACTTTGATATTTCACTTCTTGCCAAGGCATGTACATTGATATTTGACTTCTTGCCATGGCATGTACTTTGATATTTCCCTTCTTGTCAAGGCATGTACATCGATATTTCCGTTTTTTCCATGGCATGTACATCGATATTTGACTTCTTGCCATGGCATGTACATCGATATTTGACTTCTTGCCATGGCATGTACATCGATATTTCCCTTTTTGCCATGGCATGTACATCGATATTTGACTTCTTGCCATGGCATGTACATCGATAATTGACTTCTTGCCATGGCATGTACATCGATATTTGACTTCTTGCCAAGGCATGTACATCGATATTTGACTTCTTGCCAAGGCATGTACATCGATATTTGACTTCTTGCCAAGTGCATCGATATTTGACTTCTTGCCAAGGCATGTACGTCGATATTTGACTTCTTGCCAAGGCATGTACATCGATATTTGACTTCTTGCCAAGGCATGTACATCGATATTTCACCTCTTGCCAAACATGTGCATCGATATTTGACTTCTTGCCAAGGTATGTACGTCGATATTTGACTTCTTGCCATAGCACGTACATCGATATTTCACTTCTTGCCAAGGCATGTACTTTGATATTTCATTTCTTGCCAAGGCATGTACATTGATATTTGACTTCTTGCCATGGCATGTAAGTCGATATTTCCCTTCTTGTCAAGGCATGTACATCGATATTTCCCTTTTTGCCATGGCATGTACATCGATATTTGACTTCTTGCCATGGCAGGTACATCGATATTTGACTTCTTGTCAAGGCATGTACATCGATATTTGACTTCTTGCCAAGGCATGAACATCGATATTTGACTTCTTGCCAAGGCCTGTACTTTGATAGTTCACTTCTTGCCAAGCCATGTAGCCTGATATTTCACTTTTTGCCATAGCACGTACATCGATATGTTACTTCTTGCTAAGGCATGTACACTGATATTTCACTTCTTGCCATAGCACGTACATCGATATTTCACTTCTTGCCAAGGCATGTACTTTGATATTTCACTTCTTGCCAAGGCATGTACATTGATATTTGACTTCTTGCCATGGCATGTACGTCGATATTTCCCTTCTTGTCAAGGCATGTACATCGATATTTCACTTCTTGCCAAGGCATGTACACTGATATTTCACTTCTTGCCATAGCATGTGCATCGATATTTCACTTCTTGCCAAGGCATGTACTTTGACATTTCATTTCTTGCCAAGGCATGTACATTGATTTTTGACGTCTTGCCATGGCATGTACGTCGATATTTCTCTTCTTGCCAAGGCATGTACATCGATATTTCACTTCTTGCCAAGGCATGTACATCGATAATTCACTTCTTGCCAAGGCATGCACACTGATATTTCACTTCTTGCCATAGCACGTACATCGATATTTCACTTCTTGCCAAGGCATGTACTTTGATATTTCACTTCTTGCCAAGGCATGTACATTGATATTTGACTTCTTGCCATGGCATGTACATCGATATTTCACTTCTTGCCAAGGCATGTACATCGATAATTCACTTCTTGCCAAGGCATGCACACTGATATTTCACTTCTTGCCATAGCACGTACATCGATATTTCACTTCTTGCCAAGGCATGTACTTTGATATTTCACTTCTTGCCAAGGCATGTACATTGATATTTGACTTCTTGCCATGGCATGTACGTCGATATTTCCCTTCTTGTCAAGGCATGTACATCGATTGTTCCCTTTTTTCCATGGCATGTACATCGATATTTGACTTCTTGCCATGGCATGTACATCGATATGTGACTTCTTGCCATGGCATGTACGTCGATATTTCACTTCTTGTCAAGGCATGTACATCGATATTTCCCTTTTTGCCATGGCATGTACATCGATATTTGACTTCTTGCCATGGCATGTACATCGATATTTGATTTCTTGCCAAGGCATGTACATCGATATTTGACTTCTTGCCAAGGCATATACATCGATATTTGACTTCTTGCCAAGGCAAGGGCATCGATATTTGACTTCTTGCCAAGGCATGTACGTCGATATTTGACTTCTTGCCAAGGCATGTACATCGATATTTGACTTCTTGCCAAGGCATGTACATCGATATTTGACTTCTTGCCAAGGCATGTACATCGATATTTGACTTCTTGCCAAGTGCATCGATATTTGACTTCTTGCCAAGGCATGTACGTCGATATTTGACTTCTTGCCAAGGCATGTACATCGATATTTGACTTCTTGCCAAGGCATGTACATCGATATTTCACTTCTTGCCAAACATGTGCATCGATATTTGACTTCTTGCCAAGGTATGTACGTCGATATTTGACTTCTTGCCATAGCACGTACATCGATATTTCACTTCTTGCCAAGGCATGTACTTTGATATTTCATTTCTTGCCAAGGCATGTACATTGATATTTGACTTCTTGCCATGGCATGTACGTCGATATTTCCCTTCTTGTCAAGGCATGTACATCGATATTTCCCTTTTTGCCATGGCATGTACATCAATATTTGACTTCTTGCCAAGGCATGTACTTCGATAGTTCACTTCTTGCCAAGCCATGTAGCCTGATATTTCACTTCTTGCCATAGCACGTACATCGATATGTTACTTCTTGCTAAGGCATGTACACTGATATTTCACTTCTTGCCATAGCACGTACATCGATATTTCACTTCTTGCCAAGGCATGTACTTTGATATTTCACTTCTTGCCATGGCATGTACGTCGATATTTCCCTTCTTGTCAAGGCATGTACATCGATATTTCACTTCTTGCCAAGGCATGTACACTGATATTTCACTTCTTGCCATAGCATGTGCATCGATATTTCACTTCTTGCCAAGGCATGTACTTTGACATTTCATTTCTTGCCAAGGCATGTACATTGATTTTTGACGTCTTGCCATGGCATGTACGTCGATATTTCTCTTCTTGCCAAGGCATGTACATCGATATCTCACTTCTTGCCAAGGCATGTACATCGATAATTCACTTCTTGCCAAGGCATGTACACTGATATTTCACTTCTTGCCATAGCACGTACATCGATATTTCACTTCTTGCCAAGGCATGTACTTTGATATTTCACTTCTTGCCAAGGCATGTACATTGATATTTGACTTCTTGCCATGGCATGTACGTCGATATTTCCCTTCTTGTCAAGGCATGTACATCGATTGTTCCCTTTTTTCCATGGCATGTACATCGATATTTGACTTCTTGCCATGGCATGTACATCGATATGTGACTTCTTGCCATGGCATGTACGTCGATATTTCACTTCTTGTCAAGGCATGTACATCGATATTTCCCTTTTTGCCATGGCATGTACATCGATATTTGACTTCTTGCCATGGCATGTACATCGATATTTGATTTCTTGCCAAGGCATGTACATCGATATTTGACTTCTTGCCAAGGCATATACATCGATATTTGACTTCTTGCCAAGGCAAGGGCATCGATATTTGACTTCTTGCCAAGGCATGTACGTCGATATTTGACTTCTTGCCAAGGCATGTACATCGATATTTGACTTCTTGCCAAGGCATGTACATCGATATTTGACTTCTTGCCAAGGCATGTACATCGATATTTGACTTCTTGCCAAGTGCATCGATATTTGACTTCTTGCCAAGGCATGTACATCGATATTTGACTTCTTGCCAAGGCATGTACATCGATATTTGACTTCTTGCCAAGGCATGTACATCGATATTTCACTTCTTGCCAAACATGTGCATCGATATTTGACTTCTTGCCAAGGTATGTACGTCGATATTTGACTTCTTGCCATAGCACGTACATCGATATTTCACCTCTTGCCAAGGCATGTACTTTGATATTTCATTTCTTGCCAAGGCATGTACATTGATATTTGACTTCTTGCCATGGCATGTACGTCGATATTTCCCTTCTTGTCAAGGCATGTACATCGATATTTCCCTTTTTGCCATGGCATGTACATCAATATTTGACTTCTTGCCAAGGCATGTACTTCGATAGTTCACTTCTTGCCAAGCCATGTAGCCTGATATTTCACTTCTTGCCATAGCACGTACATCGATATGTTACTTCTTGCTAAGGCATGTACACTGATATTTCACTTCTTGCCATAGCACGTACATCGATATTTCACTTCTTGCCAAGGCATGTACTTTGATATTTCACTTCTTGCCATGGCATGTACGTCGATATTTCCCTTCTTGTCAAGGCATGTACATCGATATTTCACTTCTTGCCAAGGCATGTACACTGATATTTCACTTCTTGCCATAGCATGTGCATCGATATTTCACTTCTTGCCAAGGCATGTACTTTGACATTTCATTTCTTGCCAAGGCATGTACATTGATTTTTGACGTCTTGCCATGGCATGTACGTCGATATTTCTCTTCTTGCCAAGGCATGTACATCGATATCTCACTTCTTGCCAAGGCATGTACATCGATAATTCACTTCTTGCCAAGGCATGTACACTGATATTTCACTTCTTGCCATAGCACGTACATCGATATTTCACTTCTTGCCAAGGCATGTACTTTGATATTTCACTTCTTGCCAAGGCATGTACATTGATATTTGACTTCTTGCCATGGCATGTACGTCGATATTTCCCTTCTTGTCAAGGCATGTACATCGATTGTTCCCTTTTTTCCATGGCATGTACATCGATATTTGACTTCTTGCCATGGCATGTACATCGATATGTGACTTCTTGCCATGGCATGTACGTCGATATTTCACTTCTTGTCAAGGCATGTACATCGATATTTCCCTTTTTGCCATGGCATGTACATCGATATTTGACTTCTTGCCATGGCATGTACATCGATATTTGATTTCTTGCCAAGGCATGTACATCGATATTTGACTTCTTGCCAAGGCATATACATCGATATTTGACTTCTTGCCAAGGCAAGGGCATCGATATTTGACTTCTTGCCAAGGCATGTACATCGATATTTGACTTCTTGCCAAGGCATGTACATCGATATTTGACTTCTTGCCATAGCACCTACATCGATATTTCACTTCTTGCCAAGGCATGCCCTTTGATATTGCATTTCTTGGCAAGGCATGTACATCGATATGTGACTTCTTGCCATGGCATGTACGTCGATATTTCACTTCTTGTCAAGGCATGTACATCGATATTTTCCTTTTTGCCATGGCATGTACATCGATATTTGACTTCTTGCCATGGCATGTACATCGATATTTGATTTCTTGCCAAGGCATGTACATCGATATTTGACTTCTTGCCAAGGCATATACATCGATATTTGACTTCTTGCCAAGGCAAGGGCATCGATATTTGACTTCTTGCCAAGGCATGTACATCGATATTTGACTTCTTGCCAAGGCATGTACATCGATATTTGACTTCTTGCCATAGCACCTACATCGATATTTCACTTCTTGCCAAGGCATGCCCTTTGATATTGCATTTCTTGGCAAGGCATGTACATTGATATTTGACTTCTTGCCATGGCATGTACGTCGATATTTCCCTTTTTGTCAAGGCATGTACATCGATATTTTCCTTTTTGCCATGGCATGTACATCGATATTTGACTACTTGCCATGGCATGTACATCGATATTTGACTTCTTGCCATGGCATGCACATCGATATTTGACTTCTTGCCAAGGCATGTACTTCGATAGTTCACTTCTTGCCAAGGCATGTACCCTGATATTTCACTTCTAGCCATAGCGCGTACATCGATATTTTACTTCTTGCCAAGGTATGTACTTTGATATTTCATTTCTTGCCAAGGCATGTACGTTGATATATGACTTCTTGCCAAGGCATGTACATCGATATTTCACTTCTTGCCAAGGCATGTACATCGATATTTCACTTCTTGCCAAGGCATGTACACTGATATTTCACTTCTTGCGAAGGCATGTACATCGATATTTAACTTCTTGCCAAGGCATGTACATCGATATTTGACTTCTTGCCAAGTGCATCGATATTTGACATATTGCCAAGGCATGTACGTCGATATTTGACTTCTTGCCAAGGCATGTACATCGATATTTGACTTCTTGCCAAGGCATGTACATCGATATTTCACTTCTTGCCAAGGCATGTACGTCGATATATCACTTCTTGCCATAGCACGTACATCGATATTTCACTTTTTGCCAAGGCATGTACTTTGATATTTGACTTCTTGCCATGGCATGTACTTTGATATTTCCCTTCTTGTCAAGGCATGTACATCGATATTTCCGTTTTTTCCATGGCATGTACATCGATATTTGACTTCTTGCCATGGCATGTACATCGATATTTGACTTCTTGCCATGGCATGTACATCGATATTTCCCTTTTTGCCATGGCATGTACATCGATATTTGACTTCTTGCCATGGCATGTACATCGAAAATTGACTTCTTGCCAAGGCATGTACATCGATATTTGACTTCTTGCCAAGGCATGTACATCGATATTTGACTTCTTGCCAAGGCATGTACATCGATATTTGACTTCTTGCCAAGTGCATCGATATTTGACTTCTTGCCAAGGCATGTACGTCGATATTTGACTTCTTGCCAAGGCATGTACATCGATATTTGACTTCTTGCCAAGGCATGTACATCGATATTTCACCTCTTGCCAAACATGTGCATCGATATTTGACTTCTTGCCAAGGTATGTACGTCGATATTTGACTTCTTGCCATAGCACGTACATCGATATTTCACTTCTTGCCAAGGCATGTACTTTGATATTTCATTTCTTGCCAAGGCATGTACATTGATATTTGACTTCTTGCCATGGCATGTACGTCGATATTTCCCTTCTTGTCAAGGCATGTACATCGATATTTCCCTTTTTGCCATGGCATGTACATCGATATTTGACTTCTTGCCATGGCATGTACATCGATATTTGACTTCTTGTCAAGGCATGTACATCGATATTTGACTTCTTGCCAAGGCATGAACATCGATATTTGACTTCTTGCCAAGGCATGTACTTCGATAGTTCACTTCTTGCCAAGCCATGTAGCCTGATATTTCACTTCTTGCCATAGCACGTACATCGATATGTTACTTCTTGCTAAGGCATGTACACTGATATTTCACTTCTTGCCATAGCACGTACATCGATATTTCACTTCTTGCCAAGGCATGTACTTTGATATTTCACTTCTTGCCAAGGCATGTACATTGATATTTGACTTCTTGCCATGGCATGTACGTCGATATTTCCCTTCTTGTCAAGGCATGTACATCGATATTTCACTTCTTGCCAAGGCATGTACACTGATATTTCACTTCTTGCCATAGCATGTGCATCGATATTTCACTTCTTGCCAAGGCATGTACTTTGACATTTCATTTCTTGCCAAGGCATGTACATTGATTTTTGACGTCTTGCCATGGCATGTACGTCGATATTTCTCTTCTTGCCAAGGCATGTACATCGATATTTCACTTCTTGCCAAGGCATGTACATCGATAATTCACTTCTTGCCAAGGCATGTACACTGATATTTCACTTCTTGCCATAGCACGTACATCGATATTTCACTTCTTGCCAAGGCATGTACTTTGATATTTCACTTCTTGCCAAGGCATGTACATTGATATTTGACTTCTTGCCATGGCATGTACGTCGATATTTCCCTTCTTGTCAAGGCATGTACATCGATTGTTCCCTTTTTTCCATGGCATGTACATCGATATTTGACTTCTTGCCATGGCATGTACATCGATATGTGACTTCTTGCCATGGCATGTACGTCGATATTTCACTTCTTGTCAAGGCATGTACATCGATATTTCCCTTTTTGCCATGGCATGTACATCGATATTTGACTTCTTGCCATGGCATGTACATCGATATTTGATTTCTTGCCAAGGCATGTACATCGATATTTGACTTCTTGCCAAGGCATATACATCGATATTTGACTTCTTGCCAAGGCAAGGGCATCGATATTTGACTTCTTGCCAAAGCATGTACGTCGATATTTGACTTCTTGCCAAGGCATGTACATCGATATTTGACTTCTTGCCAAGGCATGTACATCGATATTTGACTTCTTGCCATAGCACCTACATCGATATTTCACTTCTTGCCAAGGCATGCCCTTTGATATTGCATTTCTTGGCAAGGCATGTACATTGATATTTGACTTCTTGCCATGGCATGTACGTCGATATTTCCCTTTTTGTCAAGGCATGTACATCGATATTTTCCTTTTTGCCATGGCATGTACATCGATATTTGACTACTTGCCATGGCATGTACATCGATATTTGACTTCTTGCCATGGCATGCACATCGATATTTGACTTCTTGCCAAGGAATGTACATCGATATTTCCCTTCTTGTCAAGGCATGTACATCGATATTTGACTTCTTGCCATGGCGTGAACATCGATATTTGACTTCTTGCCAAGGCATGTACTTCGATAGTTCACTTCTTGCCAAGGCATGTACCCTGATATTTCACTTCTTGCCATAGCGCGTACATCGATATTTTACTTCTTGCCAAGGCATGTACTTTGATATTTCATTTCTT
Organism: Arenicola marina; assembly: GCA_964019135.1. Classification (NCBI taxonomy): domain Eukaryota; kingdom Metazoa; phylum Annelida; class Polychaeta; family Arenicolidae; genus Arenicola; species Arenicola marina. The sequence goes on along the minus strand of OZ025249.1, from coordinate 53,545,698 downwards.
GCCAAGGCATGTACGTTGATATATGACTTCTTGCCAAGGCATGTACATCGATATTTCACTTCTTGCCAAGGCATGTACATCGATATTTCACTTCTTGCCAAGTCATGTACACTGATATTTCACTTCTTGCGAAGGCATGTACATCGATATTTAACTTCTTGCCAAGGCATGTACATCGATATTTGACTTCTTGCCAAGTGCATCGATATTTGACATATTGCCAAGGCATGTACGTCGATATTTGACTTCTTGCCAAGGCATGTACATCGATATTTGACTTCTTGCCAAGGCATGTACATCGATATTTCACTTCTTGCCAAGGCATGTGCATCGATATTTGACTTCTTGCCAAGGCATGTACGTCGATATTTCACTTCTTGCCATAGCACGTACATCGATATTTCACTTCTTGCCAAGGCATGTACATCGATATTTCACTTCTTGCCAAGGCATGTACACTGATATTTCACTTCTTGCGAAGGCATGTACATCGATATTTAACTTCTTGCCAAGGCATGTACATCGATATTTGACTTCTTGCCAAGGGCATCGATATTTGAAATATTGCCAAGGCATGTACGTCGATATTTGACTTCTTGCCAAGGCATGTACATCGATATTTCACTTCTTGCCCAGGCATGTACATCGATATTTCACTTCTTGCCAAGGCATGTACGTCGATATATCACTTCTTGCCATAGCACGTACATCGATATTTCACTTTTTGCCAAGGCATGTACTTTGATATTTCACTTCTTGCCAAGGCATGTACATTGATATTTGACTTCTTGCCATGGCATGTACTTTGATATTTCCCTTCTTGTCAAGGCATGTACATCGATATTTCCGTTTTTTCCATGGCATGTACATCGATATTTGACTTCTTGCCATGGCATGTACATCGATATTTGACTTCTTGCCATGGCATGTACATCGATATTTCCCTTTTTGCCATGGCATGTACATCGATATTTGACTTCTTGCCATGGCATGTACATCGATAATTGGCTTCTTGCTAAGGCATGTACATCGATATTTGACTTCTTGCCAAGGCATGTACATCGATATTTGACTTCTTGCCAAGGCATGTACATCGATATTTGACTTCTTGCCAAGTGCATCGATATTTGACTTCTTGCCAAGGCATGTACGTCGATATTTGACTTCTTGCCAAGGCATGTACATCGATATTTGACTTCTTGCCAAGGCATGTACATCGATATTTCACTTCTTGCCAAACATGTGCATCGTTATTTGACTTCTTGCCAAGGTATGTACGTCGATATTTGACTTCTTGCCATAGCACGTACATCGATATTTCACTTCTTGCCAAGGCATGCACTTTGATATTTCATTTCTTGCCAAGGCATGTACATTGATATTTGACTTCTTGCCATGGCATGTACGTCGATATTTCCCTTCTTGTCAAGGCATGTACATCGATATTTCCCTTTTTGCCATGGCATGTACATCGATATTTGTCTTCTTGCCATGGCATGTACATCGATATTTGACTTCTTGTCAAGGCATGTACATCGATATTTGACTTCTTGCCAAGGCATGAACATCGATATTTGACTTCTTGCCAAGGCATGTACTTCGATAGTTCACTTCTTGCCAAGCCATGTAGCCTGATATTTCACTTCTTGCCATAGCACGTACATCGATATGTTACTTCTTGCTAAGGCATGTACACTGATATTTCACTTCTTGCCATAGCACGTACATCGATATTTCACTTCTTGCCAAGGCATGTACTTTGATATTTCACTTCTTGCCAAGGCATGTACATTGATATTTGACTTCTTGCCATGGCATGTACGTCGATATTTCCCTTCTTGTCAAGGCATGTACATCGATATTTCACTTGTTGCCAAGGCATGTACACTGATATTTCACTTCTTGCCATAGCATGTGCATCGATATTTCACTTCTTGCCAAGGCATGTACTTTGACATTTCATTTCTTGCCAAGGCATGTACATTGATTTGTGACGTCTTGCCATGGCATGTACGTCGATATTTCTCTTCTTGCCAAGGCATGTACATCGATATTTCACTTCTTGCCAAGGCATGTACATCGATAATTCACTTCTTGCCAAGGCATGTACACTGATATTTCACTTCTTGCCATAGCACGTACATCGATATTTCACTTCTTGCCAAGGCATGTACTTTGATATTTCACTTCTTGCCAAGGCATGTACATTGATATTTGACGTCTTGCCATGGCATGTACGTCGATATTTCCCTTCTTGTCAAGGCATGTACATCGATTGTTCCCTTTTTTTCATGGCATGTACATCGATATTTGACTTCTTGCCATGGCATGTACATCGATATGTGACTTCTTGCCATGGCATGTACGTCGATATTTCACTTCTTGTCAAGGCATGTACATCGATATTTCCCTTTTTGCCATGGCATGTACATCGATATTTGACTTCTTGCCATGGCATGTACATCGATATTTGATTTCTTGCCAAGGCATGTACATCGATATTTGACTTCTTGCCAAGGCATATACATCGATATTTGACTTCTTGCCAAGGCAAGGGCATCGATATTTGACTTCTTGCCAAGGCATGTACGTCGATATTTGACTTCTTGCCAAGGCATGTACATCGATATTTGACTTCTTGCCAAGGCATGTACATCGATATTTGACTTCTTGCCATAGCACCTACATCGATATTTCACTTCTTGCCAAGGCATGCCCTTTGATATTGCATTTCTTGGCAAGGCATGTACATTGATATTTGACTTCTTGCCATGGCATGTACGTCGATATTTCCCTTTTTGTCAAGGCATGTACATCGATATTTTCCTTTTTGCCATGGCATGTACATCGATATTTGACTACTTGCCATGGCATGTACATCGATATTTGACTTCTTGCCATGGCATGCACATCGATATTTGACTTCTTGCCAAGGAATGTACATCGATATTTCCCTTCTTGTCAAGGCATGTACATCGATATTTGACTTCTTGCCATGGCATGAACATCGATATTTGACTTCTTGCCAAGGCATGTACTTCGATAGTTCACTTCTTGCCAAGGCATGTACCCTGATATTTCACTTCTTGCCATAGCGCGTACATCGATATTTTACTTCTTGCCAAGGCATGTACTTTGATATTTCATTTCTTGCCAAGGCATGTACGTTGATATATGACTTCTTGCCAAGGCATGTACATCGATATTTCACTTCTTGCCAAGGCATGTACATCGATATTTCACTTCTTGCCAAGGCATGTACACTGATATTTCACTTCTTGCGAAGGCATGTACATCGATATTTAACTTCTTGCCAAGGCATGTACATCGATATTTGACTTCTTGCCAAGTGCATCGATATTTGACATATTGCCAAGGCATGTACGTCGATATTTGACTTCTTGCCAAGGCATGTACATCGATATTTGACTTCTTGCCAAGGCATGTACATCGATATTTCACTTCTTGCCAAGGCATGTGCATCGATATTTGACTTCTTGCCAAGGCATGTACGTCGATATTTCACTTCTTGCCATAGCACGTACATCGATATTTCACTTCTTGCCAAGGCATGTACTTTGATATTTCATTTCTTGCCAAGCCATGTACATTGATATTTGACTTCTTGCCATGGCATGTATATCGATATTTGACTTCTTGTCAAGGCATGTACATCGATATTTCCCTTTTTGCCATGGCATGAACATCGATATTTGACTTCTTGCCAAGGCATGTACCCTGATATATCACTTCTTGCCATAGCACGTACATCGATATTTTACTTCTTGCCAAGGCATGTACTTTGATATTTCATTACTTGCCAAGGCATGTACGTTGACATTTGACTTCTTGCCAAGGCATGTACATCGATATTTCACTTCCTGCCAAGGCATGTACCTCGATATTTCACTTCTTGCCAAGGCATGTACACTGATATTTCACTTCTTGCCATAGCGTTTACATCGATATTTCACTTCTGGCCAAGGCATGTACTTTGACATTTCATTTCTTGCCAAGGCATGTACATTGATATTTGACGTCTTGCCATGGCATGTACGTCGATATTTCTCTTCTTGCCAAGGCATGTACATCGATATTTGACTTCTTGCCAAGGCATGTACACTGATATTTCACTTCTTGTCAAGGCATGTACATCGATAATTCACTTCTTGCCAAGGCATGTACACTGATATATCACTTCTTGCCATAGCACGTACATCGATATTTCACTTTTTGCCAAGGCATGTACTTTGATATTTCACTTCTTGCCAAGGCATGTACATTGATATTTGACTTCTTGCCATGGCATGTACTTTGATATTTCCCTTCTTGTCAAGGCATGTACATCGATATTTCCGTTTTTTCCATGGCATGTACATCGATATTTGACTTTTGGCCATTGCATGGACATCGATATTTCACTTCTTGCCAAGGCATGTAAATCGATATTTGACTTCTTGCCAAGGCATATACATCGACATTTGACTTCTTGCCAAGGCATGTACGTCGATATTTGACTTCTTGCCAAGGCATGTACATCGATATTTGACTTCTTGCCAAGGCATGTACATCGATATTTCACTTCTTGCCAAGGCATGTACATCGATATTTTACTTCTTGCCAAGGCATGTACTTTGATATTTCATTACTTGCCAAGGCATGTACGTTGATATTTCCCTTCTTGTCAAGGCATGTCCATCGATATTTTCCTTTTTGCCACGGCATGTACATCGATATTTGACTACTTGCCATGGCATGTACATCGATATTTGACTTCTTGCCATGGCATGTACATCGATATTTGACTTCTTGCTAAGGAATGTACATCGATATTTCCCTTCTTGTCAAGGCATGTACATCGATATTTTACTTCTTGTCAAGGCATGTACATTGATATTTCACTTTTTGCCAAGGCATCTACATCGATATTTGACTTCTTGCCATGGCATGAACATCGATATTTGACTTCTTGCCAAGGCATGTACTTCGATAGTTCACTTCTTGCCAAGGTATGTACCCTGATATTTCACTTCTTGCCATAGCGCGTACATCGATATTTTACTTCTTGCCAAGGCATGTACTTTGATATTTCATTTCTTGCCAAGGCATGTACGTTGATATTTGACTTCTTGCCAAGGCATGTACATCGATATTTCACTTCTTGCCAAGGCATGTACATCGATATTTCACTTCTTGCCAAGGCATGTACACTGATATTTCACTTCTTGCCATAGCATGTACATCGATATTTCACTTCTTGCCTAGGCATGTACTTTGATATTTCATTTCTTGCCAAGGCATGTACATTGATATTTGACGTCTTGCCATGGCATGTACGTCGATATTTCTCTTCTTGCCAAGGTATGTACATCGATATTTCACTTCTTGCCAAGGCATGTACGCTGATATTTCACTTCTTGCCAAGGCATGTACATCGATAATTCACTTCTTGCCAAGGCATGTACACTGATATTTCACTTCTTGCCATAGCACCTACATCGATATTTCACTTCTTCCCAAGGCATGTACTTTGATATTTCACTTCTTGCCAAGGCATGTACATTGATATTTGACTTCTTGCCATGGCATGTACGTCGATATTTCCCTTCTTGTCAAGGCCTGTGCATCGATATTTCCCTTTTTGCCATGGCATGTACATCAATATTTCCCTTTTTGCCATGGCATGAACATCGATATTTGACTTCTTGCCATGGCATGTACGTCGATATTTCCCTTCTTGTCAAGGCATGTACATCGATATTTGACTTCTTGCCAAGGCATGTGCATCGATATTTGACTTCTTGCCAAGGCATGTACATTGATATTTGACTTCTTACCAAGGCACGTACATCGATATTTCACTTCTTGCCAAGACATGTACATCGATATTTCACTTCTTGCCAAGGCATGTACGCTGATATTTCACTTCTTGCCATAGCACGCACATCGATATTTCACTTCTTGCCAAGGCATGTACTTTGATATTTCATTTCTTGCCAAGGCATTAACATTGATATTTGACTTCTTGCCATAGCATGTACGTCGATATTTCCCTTCTTGTCAAGGCATGTACATCAATATTTCCCTTTTTGCCATGGCATGTACATCGATATTTGACATCTTGCCATGGCATGTACGCCGATATTTCCCTTCTTGTCAAGGCATGTACATCGATATTTCCCTTTTTGCCATGGCATGTACATCGATATTTGACTTCTTGCCATGGCATGTACATCGATATTTGACTGCTTGCCATGGCATGTACGTCGATATTTCCCTTCTTGTCAAGGCATGTACATCGATATTTCCCTTTGTGCCATGGCATGTACATCGATATTTCACTTCTTGCCAAGGCATGTACACTGATATTTCACTTCTTGCGAAGGCATGTACATCGATATTTCACTTCTTGCCAAGGCATGTACATCGCCATTTCACTTCTTGCCAAGGCATGTACACTGATATTTCACTTCTTGCGAAGGCATGTACATCGATATTTAACTTCTTGCCAAGGCATGTACATCGATATTTGACTTCTTGCCAAGTGCATCGATATTTGACATATTGCCAAGGCATGTACGTCGATATTTGACTTCTTGCCAAGGCATGTACATCGATATTTGACTTCTTGCCAAGGCATGTACATCGATATTTCACTTCTTGCCAAGGCATGTACGTCGATATATCACTTCTTGCCATAGCACGTACATCGATATTTCACTTTTTGCCAAGGCATGTACTTTGATATTTCACTTCTTGCCAAGGCATGTACATTGATATTTGACTTCTTGCCATGGCATGTACTTTGATATTTCCCTTCTTGTCAAGGCATGTACATCGATATTTCCGTTTTTTCCATGGCATGTACATCGATATTTGACTTCTTGCCATGGCATGTACATCGATATTTGACTTCTTGCCATGGCATGTACATCGATATTTCCCTTTTTGCCATGGCATGTACATCGATATTTGACTTCTTGCCATGGCATGTACATCGATAATTGACTTCTTGCCAAGGCATGTACATCGATATTTGACTTCTTGCCAAGGCATGTACATCGATATTTGACTTCTTGCCAAGGCATGTACATCGATATTTGACTTCTTGCCAAGTGCATCGATATTTGACTTCTTGCCAAGGCATGTACGTCGATATTTGACTTCTTGCCAAGGCATGTACATCGATATTTGACTTCTTGCCAAGGCATGTACATCGATATTTCACTTCTTGCCAAACATGTGCATCGATATTTGACTTCTTGCCAAGGTATGTACGTCGATATTTGACTTCTTGCCATAGCACGTACATCGATATTTCACTTCTTGCCAAGGCATGTACTTTGATATTTCATTTCTTGCCAAGGCATGTACATTGATATTTGACTTCTTGCCATGGCATGTACGTCGATATTTCCCTTCTTGTCAAGGCAGGTACATCGATATTTCCCTTTTTGCCATGGCATGTACATCGATATTTGACTTCTTGCCAAGGCATGTACATCGATATTTGACTTCTTGTCAAGGCATGTACATCAATATTTGACTTCTTGCCAAGGCATGAACATCGATATTTGACTTCTTGCCAAGGCATGTACTTCGATAGTTCACTTCTTGCCAAGCCATGTACCCTGATATTTCACTTCTTGCCATAGCACGTACATCGATATGTTACTTCTTGCTAAGGCATGTACACTGATATTTCACTTCTTGCCATAGCACGTACATCGATATTTCACTTCTTGCCAAGGCATGTACTTTGATATTTCACTTCTTGCCAAGGCATGTACATTGATATTTGACTTCTTGCCATGGCATGTACGTCGATATTTCCCTTCTTGTCAAGGCATGTACATCGATATTTCACTTCTTGCCAAGGCATGTACACTGATATTTCACTTCTTGCCATAGCATGTGCATCGATATTTCACTTCTTGCCAAGGCATGTACTTTGACATTTCATTTCTTGCCAAGGCATGTACATTGATTTTTGACGTCTTGCCATGGCATGTACGTCGATATTTCTCTTCTTGCCAAGGCATGTACATCGATATTTCACTTCTTGCCAAGGCATGTACATCGATAATTCACTTCTTGCCAAGGCATGTACACTGATATTTCACTTCTTGCCATAGCACGTACATCGATATTTCACTTCTTGCCAAGGCATGTACTTTGATATTTCACTTCTTGCCAAGGCATGTACATTGATATTTGACTTCTTGCCATGGCATGTACGTCGATATTTCCCTATCTTGTCAAGGCATGTACATCGATTGTTCCCTTTTTTCCATGGCATGTACATCGATATTTGACTTCTTGCCATTGCATGTACATCGATATGTGACTTCTTGCCATGGCATGTACGTCGATATTTCACTTCTTGTCAAGGCATGTACATCGATATTTCCCTTTTTGCCATGGCATGTACATCGATATTTGACTTCTTGCCATGGCATGTACATCGATATTTGATTTCTTGCCAAGGCATGTACATCGATATTTGACTTCTTGCCAAGGCATATACATCGATATTTGACTTCTTGCCAAGGCAAGGGCATCGATATTTGACTTCTTGCCAAGGCATGTACGTCGATATTTGACTTCTTGCCAAGGCATGTACATCGATATTTGACTTCTTGCCAAGGCATGTACGTCGATATTTGACTTCTTGCCAAGGCATGTACATCGATATTTGACTTCTTGCCAAGGAATGTACATCGATATTTCCCTTCTTGTCAAGGCATGTACATCGATATTTGACTTCTTGCCATGGCATGAACATCGATATTTGACTTCTTGCCAAGGCATGTACTTCGATAGTTCACTTCTTGCCAAGGCATGTACCCTGATATTTCACTTCTTGCCATAGCGCGTACATCGATATTTTACTTCTTGCCAAGGCATGTACTTTGATATTTCATTTCTTGCCAAGGCATGTACGTTGATATATGACTTCTTGCCAAGGCATGTACATCGATATTTCACTTCTTGCCAAGGCATGTACATCGATATTTCACTTCTTGCCAAGGCATGTACACTGATATTTCACTTCTTGCGAAGGCATGTACATCGATATTTAACTTCTTCCCAAGGCATGTACATCGATATTTGACTTCTTGCCAAGTGCATCGATATTTGACATATTGCCAAGGCATGTACGTCGATATTTGACTTCTTGCCAAGGCATGTACATCGATATTTGACTTCTTGCCAAGGCATGTACATCGATATTTCACTTCTTGCCAAGGCATGTGCATCGATATTTGACTTCTTGCCAAGGCATGTACGTCGATATTTCACTTCTTGCCATAGCACGTATATCGATATTTCACTTCTTGCCAAGGCATGTACTTTGATATTTCATTTCTTGCCAAGGCATGTACATTGATATTTGACTTCTTGCCATGGCATGTACGTCGATATTTCCCTTCTTGTCAAGGCATGTACATCGATATTTCCCTTTTTGCCATGGCATGCACATCGATATTTGACTTCTTGCCATGGCATGTACATCGATATTTGACTTCTTGTCAAGGCATGTACATCGATATTTGACTTCTTGCCATGGCATGTACATCGATATGTGACTTCTTGCCATGGCATGTACGTCGATATTTCACTTCTTGTCAAGGCATGTACATCGATATTTCCCTTTTTGCCATGGCATGTACATCGATTGTTCCCTTTTTTCCATGGCATGTACATCGATATTTGACTTCTTGCCATGGCATGTACATCGATATGTGACTTCTTGCCATGGCATGTACGTCGATATTTCACTTCTTGTCAAGGCATGTACATCGATATTTCCCTTTTTGCCATGGCATGTACATCGATATTTGACTTCTTGCCATGGCATGTACATCGATATTTGATTTCTTGCCAAGGCATGTACATCGATATTTGACTTCTTGCCAAGGCATATACATCGATATTTGACTTCTTGCCAAGGCAAGGGCATCGATATTTGACTTCTTGCCAAGGCATGTACGTCGATATTTGACTTCTTGCCAAGGCATGTACATCGATATTTCACTTCTTGCCAAGGCATGTACATCGATATTTCACTTCTTGCCAAGGCATGTACACTGATATTTCACTTCTTGCCATAGCATGTACATCGATATTTCACTTCTTGCCTAGGCATGTACTTTGATATTTCATTTCTTGCCAAGGCATGTACATTGATATTTGACGTCTTGCCATGGCATGTACGTCGATATTTCTCTTCTTGCCAAGGTATGTACATCGATATTTCACTTCTTGCCAAGGCATGTACGCTGATATTTCACTTCTTGCCAAGGCATGTACATCGATAATTCACTTCTTGCCAAGGCATGTACACTGATATTTCACTTCTTGCCATAGCACCTACATCGATATTTCACTTCTTCCCAAGGCATGTACTTTGATATTTCACTTCTTGCCAAGGCATGTACATTGATATTTGACTTCTTGCCATGGCATGTACGTCGATATTTCCCTTCTTGTCAAGGCCTGTGCATCGATATTTCCCTTTTTGCCATGGCATGTACATCAATATTTCCCTTTTTGCCATGGCATGAACATCGATATTTGACTTCTTGCCATGGCATGTACGTCGATATTTCCCTTCTTGTCAAGGCATGTACATCGATATTTGACTTCTTGCCAAGGCATGTGCATCGATATTTGACTTCTTGCCAAGGCATGTACATTGATATTTGACTTCTTACCAAGGCACGTACATCGATATTTCACTTCTTGCCAAGACATGTACATCGATATTTCACTTCTTGCCAAGGCATGTACGCTGATATTTCACTTCTTGCCATAGCACGCACATCGATATTTCACTTCTTGCCAAGGCATGTACTTTGATATTTCATTTCTTGCCAAGGCATTAACATTGATATTTGACTTCTTGCCATAGCATGTACGTCGATATTTCCCTTCTTGTCAAGGCATGTACATCAATATTTCCCTTTTTGCCATGGCATGTACATCGATATTTGACATCTTGCCATGGCATGTACGCCGATATTTCCCTTCTTGTCAAGGCATGTACATCGATATTTCCCTTTTTGCCATGGCATGTACATCGATATTTGACTTCTTGCCATGGCATGTACATCGATATTTGACTGCTTGCCATGGCATGTACGTCGATATTTCCCTTCTTGTCAAGGCATGTACATCGATATTTCCCTTTGTGCCATGGCATGTACATCGATATTTCACTTCTTGCCAAGGCATGTACACTGATATTTCACTTCTTGCGAAGGCATGTACATCGATATTTCACTTCTTGCCAAGGCATGTACATCGCCATTTCACTTCTTGCCAAGGCATGTACACTGATATTTCACTTCTTGCGAAGGCATGTACATCGATATTTAACTTCTTGCCAAGGCATGTACATCGATATTTGACTTCTTGCCAAGTGCATCGATATTTGACATATTGCCAAGGCATGTACGTCGATATTTGACTTCTTGCCAAGGCATGTACATCGATATTTGACTTCTTGCCAAGGCATGTACATCGATATTTCACTTCTTGCCAAGGCATGTACGTCGATATATCACTTCTTGCCATAGCACGTACATCGATATTTCACTTTTTGCCAAGGCATGTACTTTGATATTTCACTTCTTGCCAAGGCATGTACATTGATATTTGACTTCTTGCCATGGCATGTACTTTGATATTTCCCTTCTTGTCAAGGCATGTACATCGATATTTCCGTTTTTTCCATGGCATGTACATCGATATTTGACTTCTTGCCATGGCATGTACATCGATATTTGACTTCTTGCCATGGCATGTACATCGATATTTCCCTTTTTGCCATGGCATGTACATCGATATTTGACTTCTTGCCATGGCATGTACATCGATAATTGACTTCTTGCCAAGGCATGTACATCGATATTTGACTTCTTGCCAAGGCATGTACATCGATATTTGACTTCTTGCCAAGGCATGTACATCGATATTTGACTTCTTGCCAAGTGCATCGATATTTGACTTCTTGCCAAGGCATGTACGTCGATATTTGACTTCTTGCCAAGGCATGTACATCGATATTTGACTTCTTGCCAAGGCATGTACATCGATATTTCACTTCTTGCCAAACATGTGCATCGATATTTGACTTCTTGCCAAGGTATGTACGTCGATATTTGACTTCTTGCCATAGCACGTACATCGATATTTCACTTCTTGCCAAGGCATGTACTTTGATATTTCATTTCTTGCCAAGGCATGTACATTGATATTTGACTTCTTGCCATGGCATGTACGTCGATATTTCCCTTCTTGTCAAGGCAGGTACATCGATATTTCCCTTTTTGCCATGGCATGTACATCGATATTTGACTTCTTGCCAAGGCATGTACATCGATATTTGACTTCTTGTCAAGGCATGTACATCAATATTTGACTTCTTGCCAAGGCATGAACATCGATATTTGACTTCTTGCCAAGGCATGTACTTCGATAGTTCACTTCTTGCCAAGCCATGTACCCTGATATTTCACTTCTTGCCATAGCACGTACATCGATATGTTACTTCTTGCTAAGGCATGTACACTGATATTTCACTTCTTGCCATAGCACGTACATCGATATTTCACTTCTTGCCAAGGCATGTACTTTGATATTTCACTTCTTGCCAAGGCATGTACATTGATATTTGACTTCTTGCCATGGCATGTACGTCGATATTTCCCTTCTTGTCAAGGCATGTACATCGATATTTCACTTCTTGCCAAGGCATGTACACTGATATTTCACTTCTTGCCATAGCATGTGCATCGATATTTCACTTCTTGCCAAGGCATGTACTTTGACATTTCATTTCTTGCCAAGGCATGTACATTGATTTTTGACGTCTTGCCATGGCATGTACGTCGATATTTCTCTTCTTGCCAAGGCATGTACATCGATATTTCACTTCTTGCCAAGGCATGTACATCGATAATTCACTTCTTGCCAAGGCATGTACACTGATATTTCACTTCTTGCCATAGCACGTACATCGATATTTCACTTCTTGCCAAGGCATGTACTTTGATATTTCACTTCTTGCCAAGGCATGTACATTGATATTTGACTTCTTGCCATGGCATGTACGTCGATATTTCCCTATCTTGTCAAGGCATGTACATCGATTGTTCCCTTTTTTCCATGGCATGTACATCGATATTTGACTTCTTGCCATTGCATGTACATCGATATGTGACTTCTTGCCATGGCATGTACGTCGATATTTCACTTCTTGTCAAGGCATGTACATCGATATTTCCCTTTTTGCCATGGCATGTACATCGATATTTGACTTCTTGCCATGGCATGTACATCGATATTTGATTTCTTGCCAAGGCATGTACATCGATATTTGACTTCTTGCCAAGGCATATACATCGATATTTGACTTCTTGCCAAGGCAAGGGCATCGATATTTGACTTCTTGCCAAGGCATGTACGTCGATATTTGACTTCTTGCCAAGGCATGTACATCGATATTTGACTTCTTGCCAAGGCATGTACGTCGATATTTGACTTCTTGCCAAGGCATGTACATCGATATTTGACTTCTTGCCAAGGAATGTACATCGATATTTCCCTTCTTGTCAAGGCATGTACATCGATATTTGACTTCTTGCCATGGCATGAACATCGATATTTGACTTCTTGCCAAGGCATGTACTTCGATAGTTCACTTCTTGCCAAGGCATGTACCCTGATATTTCACTTCTTGCCATAGCGCGTACATCGATATTTTACTTCTTGCCAAGGCATGTACTTTGATATTTCATTTCTTGCCAAGGCATGTACGTTGATATATGACTTCTTGCCAAGGCATGTACATCGATATTTCACTTCTTGCCAAGGCATGTACATCGATATTTCACTTCTTGCCAAGGCATGTACACTGATATTTCACTTCTTGCGAAGGCATGTACATCGATATTTAACTTCTTCCCAAGGCATGTACATCGATATTTGACTTCTTGCCAAGTGCATCGATATTTGACATATTGCCAAGGCATGTACGTCGATATTTGACTTCTTGCCAAGGCATGTACATCGATATTTGACTTCTTGCCAAGGCATGTACATCGATATTTCACTTCTTGCCAAGGCATGTGCATCGATATTTGACTTCTTGCCAAGGCATGTACGTCGATATTTCACTTCTTGCCATAGCACGTATATCGATATTTCACTTCTTGCCAAGGCATGTACTTTGATATTTCATTTCTTGCCAAGGCATGTACATTGATATTTGACTTCTTGCCATGGCATGTACGTCGATATTTCCCTTCTTGTCAAGGCATGTACATCGATATTTCCCTTTTTGCCATGGCATGCACATCGATATTTGACTTCTTGCCATGGCATGTACATCGATATTTGACTTCTTGTCAAGGCATGTACATCGATATTTGACTTCTTGCCATGGCATGTACATCGATATGTGACTTCTTGCCATGGCATGTACGTCGATATTTCACTTCTTGTCAAGGCATGTACATCGATATTTCCCTTTTTGCCATGGCATGTACATCGATTGTTCCCTTTTTTCCATGGCATGTACATCGATATTTGACTTCTTGCCATGGCATGTACATCGATATGTGACTTCTTGCCATGGCATGTACGTCGATATTTCACTTCTTGTCAAGGCATGTACATCGATATTTCCCTTTTTGCCATGGCATGTACATCGATATTTGACTTCTTGCCATGGCATGTACATCGATATTTGATTTCTTGCCAAGGCATGTACATCGATATTTGACTTCTTGCCAAGGCATATACATCGATATTTGACTTCTTGCCAAGGCAAGGGCATCGATATTTGACTTCTTGCCAAGGCATGTACGTCGATATTTGACTTCTTGCCAAGGCATGTACATCGATATTTGACTTCTTGCCAAGGCATGTACATCGATATTTGACTTCTTGCCAAGGCATGTACATCGATATTTGACTTCTTGCCAAGTGCATCGATATTTGACTTCTTGCCAAGGCATGTACGTCGATATTTGACTTCTTGCCAAGGCATGTACATCGATATTTGACTTCTTGCCAAGGCATGTACATCGATATTTCACTTCTTGCCAAACATGTGCATCGATATTTGACTTCTTGCCAAGGTATGTACGTCGATATTTGACTTCTTGCCATAGCACGTACATCGATATTTCACTTCTTGCCAAGGCATGTACTTTGATATTTCATTTCTTGCCAAGGCATGTACATTGATATTTGACTTCTTGCCATGGCATGTACGTCGATATTTCCCTTCTTGTCAAGGCATGTACATCGATATTTCCCTTTTTGCCATGGCATGTACATCAATATTTGACTTCTTGCCAAGGCATGTACTTCGATAGTTCACTTCTTGCCAAGCCATGTAGCCTGATATTTCACTTCTTGCCATAGCACGTACATCGATATGTTACTTCTTGCTAAGGCATGTACACTGATATTTCACTTCTTGCCATAGCACGTACATCGATATTTCACTTCTTGCCAAGGCATGTACTTTGATATTTCACTTCTTGCCATGGCATGTACGTCGATATTTCCCTTCTTGTCAAGGCATGTACATCGATATTTCACTTCTTGCCAAGGCATGTACACTGATATTTCACTTCTTGCCATAGCATGTGCATCGATATTTCACTTCTTGCCAAGGCATGTATTTTGACATTTCATTTCTTGCCAAGGCATGTACATTGATTTTTGACGTCTTGCCATGGCATGTACGTCGATATTTCTCTTCTTGCCAAGGCATGTACATCGATATCTCACTTCTTGCCAAGGCATGTACATCGATAATTCACTTCTTGCCAAGGCATGTACACTGATATTTCACTTCTTGCCATAGCACGTACATCGATATTTCACTTCTTGCCAAGGCATGTACTTTGATATTTCACTTCTTGCCAAGGCATGTACATTGATATTTGACTTCTTGCCATGGCATGTACGTCGATATTTCCCTTCTTGTCAAGGCATGTACATCGATTGTTCCCTTTTTTCCATGGCATGTACATCGATATTTGACTTCTTGCCATGGCATGTACATCGATATGTGACTTCTTGCCATGGCATGTACGTCGATATTTCACTTCTTGTCAAGGCATGTACATCGATATTTCCCTTTTTGCCATGGCATGTACATCGATATTTGACTTCTTGCCATGGCATGTACATCGATATTTGATTTCTTGCCAAGGCATGTACATCGATATTTGACTTCTTGCCAAGGCATATACATCGATATTTGACTTCTTGCCAAGGCAAGGGCATCGATATTTGACTTCTTGCCAAGGCATGTACGTCGATATTTGACTTCTTGCCAAGGCATGTACATCGATATTTGACTTCTTGCCAAGGCATGTACATCGATATTTGACTTCTTGCCAAGGCATGTACATCGATATTTGACTTCTTGCCAAGTGCATCGATATTTGACTTCTTGCCAAGGCATGTACATCGATATTTGACTTCTTGCCAAGGCATGTACATCGATATTTGACTTCTTGCCAAGGCATGTACATCGATATTTCACTTCTTGCCAAACATGTGCATCGATATTTGACTTCTTGCCAAGGTATGTACGTCGATATTTGACTTCTTGCCATAGCACGTACATCGATATTTCACCTCTTGCCAAGGCATGTACTTTGATATTTCATTTCTTGCCAAGGCATGTACATTGATATTTGACTTCTTGCCATGGCATGTACGTCGATATTTCCCTTCTTGTCAAGGCATGTACATCGATATTTCCCTTTTTGCCATGGCATGTACATCAATATTTGACTTCTTGCCAAGGCATGTACTTCGATAGTTCACTTCTTGCCAAGCCATGTAGCCTGATATTTCACTTCTTGCCATAGCACGTACATCGATATGTTACTTCTTGCTAAGGCATGTACACTGATATTTCACTTCTTGCCATAGCACGTACATCGATATTTCACTTCTTGCCAAGGCATGTACTTTGATATTTCACTTCTTGCCATGGCATGTACGTCGATATTTCCCTTCTTGTCAAGGCATGTACATCGATATTTCACTTCTTGCCAAGGCATGTACACTGATATTTCACTTCTTGCCATAGCATGTGCATCGATATTTCACTTCTTGCCAAGGCATGTACTTTGACATTTCATTTCTTGCCAAGGCATGTACATTGATTTTTGACGTCTTGCCATGGCATGTACGTCGATATTTCTCTTCTTGCCAAGGCATGTACATCGATATCTCACTTCTTGCCAAGGCATGTACATCGATAATTCACTTCTTGCCAAGGCATGTACACTGATATTTCACTTCTTGCCATAGCACGTACATCGATATTTCACTTCTTGCCAAGGCATGTACTTTGATATTTCACTTCTTGCCAAGGCATGTACATTGATATTTGACTTCTTGCCATGGCATGTACGTCGATATTTCCCTTCTTGTCAAGGCATGTACATCGATTGTTCCCTTTTTTCCATGGCATGTACATCGATATTTGACTTCTTGCCATGGCATGTACATCGATATGTGACTTCTTGCCATGGCATGTACGTCGATATTTCACTTCTTGTCAAGGCATGTACATCGATATTTCCCTTTTTGCCATGGCATGTACATCGATATTTGACTTCTTGCCATGGCATGTACATCGATATTTGATTTCTTGCCAAGGCATGTACATCGATATTTGACTTCTTGCCAAGGCATATACATCGATATTTGACTTCTTGCCAAGGCAAGGGCATCGATATTTGACTTCTTGCCAAGGCATGTACATCGATATTTGACTTCTTGCCAAGGCATGTACATCGATATTTGACTTCTTGCCATAGCACCTACATCGATATTTCACTTCTTGCCAAGGCATGCCCTTTGATATTGCATTTCTTGGCAAGGCATGTACATCGATATGTGACTTCTTGCCATGGCATGTACGTCGATATTTCACTTCTTGTCAAGGCATGTACATCGATATTTTCCTTTTTGCCATGGCATGTACATCGATATTTGACTTCTTGCCATGGCATGTACATCGATATTTGATTTCTTGCCAAGGCATGTACATCGATATTTGACTTCTTGCCAAGGCATATACATCGATATTTGACTTCTTGCCAAGGCAAGGGCATCGATATTTGACTTCTTGCCAAGGCATGTACATCGATATTTGACTTCTTGCCAAGGCATGTACATCGATATTTGACTTCTTGCCATAGCACCTACATCGATATTTTACTTCTTGCCAAGGTATGTACTTTGATATTTCATTTCTTGCCAAGGCATGTACGTTGATATATGACTTCTTGCCAAGGCATGTACATCGATATTTCACTTCTTGCCAAGGCATGTACATCGATATTTCACTTCTTGCCAAGGCATGTACACTGATATTTCACTTCTTGCGAAGGCATGTACATCGATATTTAACTTCTTGCCAAGGCATGTACATCGATATTTGACTTCTTGCCAAGTGCATCGATATTTGACATATTGCCAAGGCATGTACGTCGATATTTGACTTCTTGCCAAGGCATGTACATCGATATTTGACTTCTTGCCAAGGCATGTACATCGATATTTCACTTCT
The DNA here is from genome assembly GCA_964019135.1 of Arenicola marina. NCBI lineage: Eukaryota > Metazoa > Annelida > Polychaeta > Arenicolidae > Arenicola > Arenicola marina. The sequence continues at coordinate 53,527,079 of OZ025249.1, read as the reverse complement.
TGCCAAGGCATGTACGTCGATATATCACTTCTTGCCATAGCACGTACATCGATATTTCACTTTTTGCCAAGGCATGTACTTTGATATTTGACTTCTTGCCATGGCATGTACTTTGATATTTCCCTTCTTGTCAAGGCATGTACATCGATATTTCCGTTTTTTCCATGGCATGTACATCGATATTTGACTTCTTGCCATGGCATGTACATCGATATTTGACTTCTTGCCATGGCATGTACATCGATATTTCCCTTTTTGCCATGGCATGTACATCGATATTTGACTTCTTGCCATGGCATGTACATCGAAAATTGACTTCTTGCCAAGGCATGTACATCGATATTTGACTTCTTGCCAAGGCATGTACATCGATATTTGACTTCTTGCCAAGGCATGTACATCGATATTTGACTTCTTGCCAAGTGCATCGATATTTGACTTCTTGCCAAGGCATGTACGTCGATATTTGACTTCTTGCCAAGGCATGTACATCGATATTTGACTTCTTGCCAAGGCATGTACATCGATATTTCACCTCTTGCCAAACATGTGCATCGATATTTGACTTCTTGCCAAGGTATGTACGTCGATATTTGACTTCTTGCCATAGCACGTACATCGATATTTCACTTCTTGCCAAGGCATGTACTTTGATATTTCATTTCTTGCCAAGGCATGTACATTGATATTTGACTTCTTGCCATGGCATGTACGTCGATATTTCCCTTCTTGTCAAGGCATGTACATCGATATTTCCCTTTTTGCCATGGCATGTACATCGATATTTGACTTCTTGCCATGGCATGTACATCGATATTTGACTTCTTGCCAAGGCATGAACATCGATATTTGACTTCTTGCCAAGGCATGTACTTCGATAGTTCACTTCTTGCCAAGCCATGTAGCCTGATATTTCACTTCTTGCCATAGCACGTACATCGATATGTTACTTCTTGCTAAGGCATGTACACTGATATTTCACTTCTTGCCATAGCACGTACATCGATATTTCACTTCTTGCCAAGGCATGTACTTTGATATTTCACTTCTTGCCAAGGCATGTACATTGATATTTGACTTCTTGCCATGGCATGTACGTCGATATTTCCCTTCTTGTCAAGGCATGTACATCGATATTTCACTTCTTGCCAAGGCATGTACACTGATATTTCACTTCTTGCCATAGCATGTGCATCGATATTTCACTTCTTGCCAAGGCATGTACTTTGACATTTCATTTCTTGCCAAGGCATGTACATTGATTTTTGACGTCTTGCCATGGCATGTACGTCGATATTTCTCTTCTTGCCAAGGCATGTACATCGATATTTCACTTCTTGCCAAGGCATGTACATCGATAATTCACTTCTTGCCAAGGCATGTACACTGATATTTCACTTCTTGCCATAGCACGTACATCGATATTTCACTTCTTGCCAAGGCATGTACTTTGATATTTCACTTCTTGCCAAGGCATGTACATTGATATTTGACTTCTTGCCATGGCATGTACGTCGATATTTCCCTTCTTGTCAAGGCATGTACATCGATTGTTCCCTTTTTTCCATGGCATGTACATCGATATTTGACTTCTTGCCATGGCATGTACATCGATATGTGACTTCTTGCCATGGCATGTACGTCGATATTTCACTTCTTGTCAAGGCATGTACATCGATATTTCCCTTTTTGCCATGGCATGTACATCGATATTTGACTTCTTGCCATGGCATGTACATCGATATTTGATTTCTTGCCAAGGCATGTACATCGATATTTGACTTCTTGCCAAGGCATATACATCGATATTTGACTTCTTGCCAAGGCAAGGGCATCGATATTTGACTTCTTGCCAAAGCATGTACGTCGATATTTGACTTCTTGCCAAGGCATGTACATCGATATTTGACTTCTTGCCAAGGCATGTACATCGATATTTGACTTCTTGCCATAGCACCTACATCGATATTTCACTTCTTGCCAAGGCATGCCCTTTGATATTGCATTTCTTGGCAAGGCATGTACATTGATATTTGACTTCTTGCCATGGCATGTACGTCGATATTTCCCTTTTTGTCAAGGCATGTACATCGATATTTTCCTTTTTGCCATGGCATGTACATCGATATTTGACTACTTGCCATGGCATGTACATCGATATTTGACTTCTTGCCATGGCATGCACATCGATATTTGACTTCTTGCCAAGGAATGTACATCGATATTTCCCTTCTTGTCAAGGCATGTACATCGATATTTGACTTCTTGCCATGGCGTGAACATCGATATTTGACTTCTTGCCAAGGCATGTACTTCGATAGTTCACTTCTTGCCAAGGCATGTACCCTGATATTTCACTTCTTGCCATAGCGCGTACATCGATATTTTACTTCTTGCCAAGGCATGTACTTTGATATTTCATTTCTTGCCAAGGCATGTACGTTGATATATGACTTCTTGCCAAGGCATGTACATCGATATTTCACTTCTTGCCAAGGCATGTACATCGATATTTCACTTCTTGCCAAGTCATGTACACTGATATTTCACTTCTTGCGAAGGCATGTACATCGATATTTAACTTCTTGCCAAGGCATGTACATCGATATTTGACTTCTTGCCAAGTGCATCGATATTTGACATATTGCCAAGGCATGTACGTCGATATTTGACTTCTTGCCAAGGCATGTACATCGATATTTGACTTCTTGCCAAGGCATGTACATCGATATTTCACTTCTTGCCAAGGCATGTGCATCGATATTTGACTTCTTGCCAAGGCATGTACGTCGATATTTCACTTCTTGCCATAGCACGTACATCGATATTTCACTTCTTGCCAAGGCATGTACATCGATATTTCACTTCTTGCCAAGGCATGTACACTGATATTTCACTTCTTGCGAAGGCATGTACATCGATATTTAACTTCTTGCCAAGGCATGTACATCGATATTTGACTTCTTGCCAAGGGCATCGATATTTGAAATATTGCCAAGGCATGTACGTCGATATTTGACTTCTTGCCAAGGCATGTACATCGATATTTGACTTCTTGCCAAGGCATGTACATCGATATTTCACTTCTTGCCAAGGCATGTACGTCGATATATCACTTCTTGCCATAGCACGTACATCGATATTTCACTTTTTGCCAAGGCATGTACTTTGATATTTCACTTCTTGCCAAGGCATGTACATTGATATTTGACTTCTTGCCATGGCATGTACTTTGATATTTCCCTTCTTGTCAAGGCATGTACATCGATATTTCCGTTTTTTCCATGGCATGTACATCGATATTTGACTTCTTGCCATGGCATGTACATCGATATTTGACTTCTTGCCATGGCATGTACATCGATATTTCCCTTTTTGCCATGGCATGTACATCGATATTTGACTTCTTGCCATGGCATGTACATCGATAATTGGCTTCTTGCTAAGGCATGTACATCGATATTTGACTTCTTGCCAAGGCATGTACATCGATATTTGACTTCTTGCCAAGGCATGTACATCGATATTTGACTTCTTGCCAAGTGCATCGATATTTGACTTCTTGCCAAGGCATGTACGTCGATATTTGACTTCTTGCCAAGGCATGTACATCGATATTTGACTTCTTGCCAAGGCATGTACATCGATATTTCACTTCTTGCCAAACATGTGCATCGTTATTTGACTTCTTGCCAAGGTATGTACGTCGATATTTGACTTCTTGCCATAGCACGTACATCGATATTTCACTTCTTGCCAAGGCATGCACTTTGATATTTCATTTCTTGCCAAGGCATGTACATTGATATTTGACTTCTTGCCATGGCATGTACGTCGATATTTCCCTTCTTGTCAAGGCATGTACATCGATATTTCCCTTTTTGCCATGGCATGTACATCGATATTTGTCTTCTTGCCATGGCATGTACATCGATATTTGACTTCTTGTCAAGGCATGTACATCGATATTTGACTTCTTGCCAAGGCATGAACATCGATATTTGACTTCTTGCCAAGGCATGTACTTCGATAGTTCACTTCTTGCCAAGCCATGTAGCCTGATATTTCACTTCTTGCCATAGCACGTACATCGATATGTTACTTCTTGCTAAGGCATGTACACTGATATTTCACTTCTTGCCATAGCACGTACATCGATATTTCACTTCTTGCCAAGGCATGTACTTTGATATTTCACTTCTTGCCAAGGCATGTACATTGATATTTGACTTCTTGCCATGGCATGTACGTCGATATTTCCCTTCTTGTCAAGGCATGTACATCGATATTTCACTTGTTGCCAAGGCATGTACACTGATATTTCACTTCTTGCCATAGCATGTGCATCGATATTTCACTTCTTGCCAAGGCATGTACTTTGACATTTCATTTCTTGCCAAGGCATGTACATTGATTTGTGACGTCTTGCCATGGCATGTACGTCGATATTTCTCTTCTTGCCAAGGCATGTACATCGATATTTCACTTCTTGCCAAGGCATGTACATCGATAATTCACTTCTTGCCAAGGCATGTACACTGATATTTCACTTCTTGCCATAGCACGTACATCGATATTTCACTTCTTGCCAAGGCATGTACTTTGATATTTCACTTCTTGCCAAGGCATGTACATTGATATTTGACGTCTTGCCATGGCATGTACGTCGATATTTCCCTTCTTGTCAAGGCATGTACATCGATTGTTCCCTTTTTTCCATGGCATGTACATCGATATTTGACTTCTTGCCATGGCATGTACATCGATATGTGACTTCTTGCCATGGCATGTACGTCGATATTTCACTTCTTGTCAAGGCATGTACATCGATATTTCCCTTTTTGCCATGGCATGTACATCGATATTTGACTTCTTGCCATGGCATGTACATCGATATTTGATTTCTTGCCAAGGCATGTACATCGATATTTGACTTCTTGCCAAGGCATATACATCGATATTTGACTTCTTGCCAAGGCAAGGGCATCGATATTTGACTTCTTGCCAAGGCATGTACGTCGATATTTGACTTCTTGCCAAGGCATGTACATCGATATTTGACTTCTTGCCAAGGCATGTACATCGATATTTGACTTCTTGCCATAGCACCTACATCGATATTTCACTTCTTGCCAAGGCATGCCCTTTGATATTGCATTTCTTGGCAAGGCATGTACATTGATATTTGACTTCTTGCCATGGCATGTACGTCGATATTTCCCTTTTTGTCAAGGCATGTACATCGATATTTTCCTTTTTGCCATGGCATGTACATCGATATTTGACTACTTGCCATGGCATGTACATCGATATTTGACTTCTTGCCATGGCATGCACATCGATATTTGACTTCTTGCCAAGGAATGTACATCGATATTTCCCTTCTTGTCAAGGCATGTACATCGATATTTGACTTCTTGCCATGGCATGAACATCGATATTTGACTTCTTGCCAAGGCATGTACTTCGATAGTTCACTTCTTGCCAAGGCATGTACCCTGATATTTCACTTCTTGCCATAGCGCGTACATCGATATTTTACTTCTTGCCAAGGCATGTACTTTGATATTTCATTTCTTGCCAAGGCATGTACGTTGATATATGACTTCTTGCCAAGGCATGTACATCGATATTTCACTTCTTGCCAAGGCATGTACATCGATATTTCACTTCTTGCCAAGGCATGTACACTGATATTTCACTTCTTGCGAAGGCATGTACATCGATATTTAACTTCTTGCCAAGGCATGTACATCGATATTTGACTTCTTGCCAAGTGCATCGATATTTGACATATTGCCAAGGCATGTACGTCGATATTTGACTTCTTGCCAAGGCATGTACATCGATATTTGACTTCTTGCCAAGGCATGTACATCGATATTTCACTTCTTGCCAAGGCATGTGCATCGATATTTGACTTCTTGCCAAGGCATGTACGTCGATATTTCACTTCTTGCCATAGCACGTACATCGATATTTCACTTCTTGCCAAGGCATGTACTTTGATATTTCATTTCTTGCCAAGGCATGTACATTGATATTTGACTTCTTGCCATGGCATGTACATCGATATTTGACTTCTTGTCAAGGCATGTACATCGATATTTCCCTTTTTGCCATGGCATGAACATCGATATTTGACTTCTTGCCAAGGCATGTACCCTGATATATCACTTCTTGCCATAGCACGTACATCGATATTTTACTTCTTGCCAAGGCATGTACTTTGATATTTCATTACTTGCCAAGGCATGTACGTTGACATTTGACTTCTTGCCAAGGCATGTACATCGATATTTCACTTCCTGCCAAGGCATGTACCTCGATATTTCACTTCTTGCCAAGGCATGTACACTGATATTTCACTTCTTGCCATAGCGTTTACATCGATATTTCACTTCTGGCCAAGGCATGTACTTTGACATTTCATTTCTTGCCAAGGCATGTACATTGATATTTGACGTCTTGCCATGGCATGTACGTCGATATTTCTCTTCTTGCCAAGGCATGTACATCGATATTTCACTTCTTGCCAAGGCATGTACACTGATATTTCACTTCTTGTCAAGGCATGTACATCGATAATTCACTTCTTGCCAAGGCATGTACACTGATATATCACTTCTTGCCATAGCACGTACATCGATATTTCACTTTTTGCCAAGGCATGTACTTTGATATTTCACTTCTTGCCAAGGCATGTACATTGATATTTGACTTCTTGCCATGGCATGTACTTTGATATTTCCCTTCTTGTCAAGGCATGTACATCGATATTTCCGTTTTTTCCATGGCATGTACATCGATATTTGACTTTTGGCCATTGCATGGACATCGATATTTCACTTCTTGCCAAGGCATGTAAATCGATATTTGACTTCTTGCCAAGGCATATACATCGACATTTGACTTCTTGCCAAGGCATGTACGTCGATATTTGACTTCTTGCCAAGGCATGTACATCGATATTTGACTTCTTGCCAAGGCATGTACATCGATATTTCACTTCTTGCCAAGGCATGTACATCGATATTTTACTTCTTGCCAAGGCATGTACTTTGATATTTCATTACTTGCCAAGGCATGTACGTTGATATTTCCCTTCTTGTCAAGGCATGTCCATCGATATTTTCCTTTTTGCCACGGCATGTACATCGATATTTGACTACTTGCCATGGCATGTACATCGATATTTGACTTCTTGCCATGGCATGTACATCGATATTTGACTTCTTGCTAAGGAATGTACATCGATATTTCCCTTCTTGTCAAGGCATGTACATCGATATTTTACTTCTTGTCAAGGCATGTACATTGATATTTCACTTTTTGCCAAGGCATCTACATCGATATTTGACTTCTTGCCATGGCATGAACATCGATATTTGACTTCTTGCCAAGGCATGTACTTCGATAGTTCACTTCTTGCCAAGGTATGTACCCTGATATTTCACTTCTTGCCATAGCGCGTACATCGATATTTTACTTCTTGCCAAGGCATGTACTTTGATATTTCATTTCTTGCCAAGGCATGTACGTTGATATTTGACTTCTTGCCAAGGCATGTACATCGATATTTCACTTCTTGCCAAGGCATGTACATCGATATTTCACTTCTTGCCAAGGCATGTACACTGATATTTCACTTCTTGCCATAGCATGTACATCGATATTTCACTTCTTGCCTAGGCATGTACTTTGATATTTCATTTCTTGCCAAGGCATGTACATTGATATTTGACGTCTTGCCATGGCATGTACGTCGATATTTCTCTTCTTGCCAAGGTATGTACATCGATATTTCACTTCTTGCCAAGGCATGTACGCTGATATTTCACTTCTTGCCAAGGCATGTACATCGATAATTCACTTCTTGCCAAGGCATGTACACTGATATTTCACTTCTTGCCATAGCACCTACATCGATATTTCACTTCTTCCCAAGGCATGTACTTTGATATTTCACTTCTTGCCAAGGCATGTACATTGATATTTGACTTCTTGCCATGGCATGTACGTCGATATTTCCCTTCTTGTCAAGGCCTGTGCATCGATATTTCCCTTTTTGCCATGGCATGTACATCAATATTTCCCTTTTTGCCATGGCATGAACATCGATATTTGACTTCTTGCCATGGCATGTACGTCGATATTTCCCTTCTTGTCAAGGCATGTACATCGATATTTGACTTCTTGCCAAGGCATGTGCATCGATATTTGACTTCTTGCCAAGGCATGTACATTGATATTTGACTTCTTACCAAGGCACGTACATCGATATTTCACTTCTTGCCAAGACATGTACATCGATATTTCACTTCTTGCCAAGGCATGTACGCTGATATTTCACTTCTTGCCATAGCACGTACATCGATATTTCACTTCTTGCCAAGGCATGTACTTTGATATTTCATTTCTTGCCAAGGCATTAACATTGATATTTGACTTCTTGCCATAGCATGTACGTCGATATTTCCCTTCTTGTCAAGGCATGTACATCAATATTTCCCTTTTTGCCATGGCATGTACATCGATATTTGACATCTTGCCATGGCATGTACGCCGATATTTCCCTTCTTGTCAAGGCATGTACATCGATATTTCCCTTTTTGCCATGGCATGTACATCGATATTTGACTTCTTGCCATGGCATGTACATCGATATTTGACTGCTTGCCATGGCATGTACGTCGATATTTCCCTTCTTGTCAAGGCATGTACATCGATATTTCCCTTTGTGCCATGGCATGTACATCGATATTTCACTTCTTGCCAAGGCATGTACACTGATATTTCACTTCTTGCGAAGGCATGTACATCGATATTTCACTTCTTGCCAAGGCATGTACATCGCCATTTCACTTCTTGCCAAGGCATGTACACTGATATTTCACTTCTTGCGAAGGCATGTACATCGATATTTAACTTCTTGCCAAGGCATGTACATCGATATTTGACTTCTTGCCAAGTGCATCGATATTTGACATATTGCCAAGGCATGTACGTCGATATTTGACTTCTTGCCAAGGCATGTACATCGATATTTGACTTCTTGCCAAGGCATGTACATCGATATTTCACTTCTTGCCAAGGCATGTACGTCGATATATCACTTCTTGCCATAGCACGTACATCGATATTTCACTTTTTGCCAAGGCATGTACTTTGATATTTCACTTCTTGCCAAGGCATGTACATTGATATTTGACTTCTTGCCATGGCATGTACTTTGATATTTCCCTTCTTGTCAAGGCATGTACATCGATATTTCCGTTTTTTCCATGGCATGTACATCGATATTTGACTTCTTGCCATGGCATGTACATCGATATTTGACTTCTTGCCATGGCATGTACATCGATATTTCCCTTTTTGCCATGGCATGTACATCGATATTTGACTTCTTGCCATGGCATGTACATCGATAATTGACTTCTTGCCAAGGCATGTACATCGATATTTGACTTCTTGCCAAGGCATGTACATCGATATTTGACTTCTTGCCAAGGCATGTACATCGATATTTGACTTCTTGCCAAGTGCATCGATATTTGACTTCTTGCCAAGGCATGTACGTCGATATTTGACTTCTTGCCAAGGCATGTACATCGATATTTGACTTCTTGCCAAGGCATGTACATCGATATTTCACTTCTTGCCAAACATGTGCATCGATATTTGACTTCTTGCCAAGGTATGTACGTCGATATTTGACTTCTTGCCATAGCACGTACATCGATATTTCACTTCTTGCCAAGGCATGTACTTTGATATTTCATTTCTTGCCAAGGCATGTACATTGATATTTGACTTCTTGCCATGGCATGTACGTCGATATTTCCCTTCTTGTCAAGGCAGGTACATCGATATTTCCCTTTTTGCCATGGCATGTACATCGATATTTGACTTCTTGCCATGGCATGTACATCGATATTTGACTTCTTGTCAAGGCATGTACATCAATATTTGACTTCTTGCCAAGGCATGAACATCGATATTTGACTTCTTGCCAAGGCATGTACTTCGATAGTTCACTTCTTGCCAAGCCATGTACCCTGATATTTCACTTCTTGCCATAGCACGTACATCGATATGTTACTTCTTGCTAAGGCATGTACACTGATATTTCACTTCTTGCCATAGCACGTACATCGATATTTCACTTCTTGCCAAGGCATGTACTTTGATATTTCACTTCTTGCCAAGGCATGTACATTGATATTTGACTTCTTGCCATGGCATGTACGTCGATATTTCCCTTCTTGTCAAGGCATGTACATCGATATTTCACTTCTTGCCAAGGCATGTACACTGATATTTCACTTCTTGCCATAGCATGTGCATCGATATTTCACTTCTTGCCAAGGCATGTACTTTGACATTTCATTTCTTGCCAAGGCATGTACATTGATTTTTGACGTCTTGCCATGGCATGTACGTCGATATTTCTCTTCTTGCCAAGGCATGTACATCGATATTTTACTTCTTGCCAAGGCATGTACATCGATAATTCACTTCTTGCCAAGGCATGTACACTGATATTTCACTTCTTGCCATAGCACGTACATCGATATTTCACTTCTTGCCAAGGCATGTACTTTGATATTTCACTTCTTGCCAAGGCATGTACATTGATATTTGACTTCTTGCCATGGCATGTACGTCGATATTTCCCTATCTTGTCAAGGCATGTACATCGATTGTTCCCTTTTTTCCATGGCATGTACATCGATATTTGACTTCTTGCCATTGCATGTACATCGATATGTGACTTCTTGCCATGGCATGTACGTCGATATTTCACTTCTTGTCAAGGCATGTACATCGATATTTCCCTTTTTGCCATGGCATGTACATCGATATTTGACTTCTTGCCATGGCATGTACATCGATATTTGATTTCTTGCCAAGGCATGTACATCGATATTTGACTTCTTGCCAAGGCATATACATCGATATTTGACTTCTTGCCAAGGCAAGGGCATCGATATTTGACTTCTTGCCAAGGCATGTACGTCGATATTTGACTTCTTGCCAAGGCATGTACATCGATATTTGACTTCTTGCCAAGGCATGTACATCGATATTTGACTTCTTGCCATAGCACCTACATCGATATTTCACTTCTTGCCAAGGCATGCCCTTTGATATTGCATTTCTTGGCAAGGCATGTACATTGATATTTGACTTCTTGCCATGGCATGTACGTCGATATTTCCCTTTTTGTCAAGGCATGTACATCGATATTTTCCTTTTTGCCATGGCATGTACATCGATATTTGACTACTTGCCATGGCATGCACATCGATATTTGACTTCTTGCCAAGGAATGTACATCGATATTTCCCTTCTTGTCAAGGCATGTACATCGATATTTGACTTCTTGCCATGGCATGAACATCGATATTTGACTTCTTGCCAAGGCATGTACTTCGATAGTTCACTTCTTGCCAAGGCATGTACCCTGATATTTCACTTCTTGCCATAGCGCGTACATCGATATTTTACTTCTTGCCAAGGCATGTACTTTGATATTTCATTTCTTGCCAAGGCATGTACGTTGATATATGACTTCTTGCCAAGGCATGTACATCGATATTTCACTTCTTGCCAAGGCATGTACATCGATATTTCACTTCTTGCCAAGGCATGTACACTGATATTTCACTTCTTGCGAAGGCATGTACATCGATATTTAACTTCTTGCCAAGGCATGTACATCGATATTTGACTTCTTGCCAAGTGCATCGATATTTGACATATTGCCAAGGCATGTACGTCGATATTTGACTTCTTGCCAAGGCATGTACATCGATATTTGACTTCTTGCCAAGGCATGTACATCGATATTTCACTTCTTGCCAAGGCATGTGCATCGATATTTGACTTCTTGCCAAGGCATGTACGTCGATATTTCACTTCTTGCCATAGCACGTACATCGATATTTCACTTCTTGCCAAGGCATGTACTTTGATATTTCATTTCTTGCCAAGGCATGTACATTGATATTTGACTTCTTGCCATGGCATGTACGTCGATATTTCCCTTCTTGTCAAGGCATGTACATCGATATTTCCCTTTTTGCCATGGCATGCACATCGATATTTGACTTCTTGCCATGGCATGTACATCGATATTTGACTTCTTGTCAAGGCATGTACATCGATATTTGACTTCTTGCCAAGGCATGAACATCGATATTTGACTTCTTGCCAAGGCATGTACCCTGATATATCACTTCTTGCCATAGCACGTACATCGATATTTTACTTCTTGCCAAGGCATGTACTTTGATATTTCATTACTTGCCAAGGCATGTACGTTGATATTTGACTTCTTGCCAAGGCATGTACATCGATATTTCACTTCTTGCCAAGGCATGTACCTCGATATTTCACTTCTTGCCAAGGCATGTACACTGATATTTCACTTCTTGCCATAGCGTTTACATCGATATTTCACTTCTGGCCAAGGCATGTACTTTGACATTTCATTTCTTGCCAAGGCATGTACATTGATATTTGACGTCTTGCCATGGCATGTACGTCGATATTTCTCTTCTTGCCAAGGCATGTACATCGATATTTCACTTCTTGCCAAGGCATGTACACTGATATTTCACTTCTTGCCAAGGCATGTACATCGATAATTCACTTCTTGCCAAGGCATGTACACTGATATATCACTTCTTGCCATAGCACGTACATCGATATTTCACTTTTTGCCAAGGCATGTACTTTGATATTTCACTTCTTGCCAAGGCATGTACATCGATATTTCACTTCTTGCCAAGGCATGTACACTGATATATCACTTCTTGCCATAGCACGTACATCGATATTTCACTTCTTGCCAAGGCATGTACGTCGATATTTCTCTTCTTGCCAAGGCATGTACATCGATATTTCACTTCTTGCCAAGGCATGTACACTGATATATCACTTCTTGCCATAGCACGTACATCGATATTTCACTTCTTGCCAAGGCATGTAAATCGATATTTGACTTCTTGCCAAGGCATATACATCGACATTTGACTTCTTGCCAAGGCATGTACGTCGATATTTGACTTCTTGCCAAGGAATGTACATCGATATTTGACTTCTTGCCAAGGCATGTACATCGATATTTCACTTCTTGCCAAGGCATGTACATCGATATTTTACTTCTTGCCAAGGCATGTACTTTGATATTTCATTACTTGCCAAGGCATGTACGTTGATATTTCCCTTCTTGTCAAGGCATGTCAATCGATATTTTCCTTTTTGCCACGGCATGTACATCGATATTTGACTACTTGCCATGGCATGTACATCGATATTTGACTTCTTGCCATGGCATGTACATCGATATTTGACTTCTTGCTAAGGAATGTACATCGATATTTCCCTTCTTGTCAAGGCATGTACATCGATATTTTACTTCTTGTCAAGGCATGTACATTGATATTTCACTTTTTGCCAAGGCATCTACATCGATATTTGACTTCTTGCCATGGCATGAACATCGATATTTGACTTCTTGCCAAGGCATGTACTTCGATAGTTCACTTCTTGCCAAGGTATGTACCCTGATATTTCACTTCTTGCCATAGCGCGTACATCGATATTTTACTTCTTGCCAAGGCATGTACTTTGATATTTCATTTCTTGCCAAGGCATGTACGTTGATATTTGACTTCTTGCCAAGGCATGTACATCGATATTTCACTTCTTGCCAAGGCATGTACATCGATATTTCACTTCTTGCCAAGGCATGTACTCTGATATTTCACTTCTTGCCATAGCATGTACATCGATATTTCACTTCTTGCCAAGGCATGTACTTTGATATTTCATTTCTTGCCAAGGCATGTACATTGATATTTGACGTCTTGCCATGGCATGTACGTCGATATTTCTCTTCTTGCCAAGGTATGTACATCGATATTTCACTTCTTGCCAAGGCATGTACGCTGATATTTCACTTCTTGCCAAGGCATGTACATCGATAATTCACTTCTTGCCAAGGCATGTACACTGATATTTCACTTCTTGCCATAGCACCTACATCGATATTTCACTTCTTCCCAAGGCATGTACTTTGATATTTCACTTCTTGCCAAGGCATGTACATTGATATTTGACTTCTTGCCATGGCATGTACGTCGATATTTCCCTTCTTGTCAAGGCCTGTGCATCGATATTTCCCTTTTTGCCATGGCATGTACATCAATATTTCCCTTTTTGCCATGGCATGTACATCGATATTTGACTTCTTGCCATGGCATGTACGTCGATATTTCCCTTCTTGTCAAGGCATGTACATCGATATTTGACTTCTTGCCAAGGCATGTGCATCGATATTTGACTTCTTGCCAAGGCATGTACATTGATATTTGACTTCTTACCAAGGCACGTACATCGATATTTCACTTCTTGCCAAGACATGTACATCGATATTTCACTTCTTGCCAAGGCATGTACACTGATATTTCACTTCTTGCCATAGCACGTACATCGATATTTCACTTCTTGCCAAGGCATGTACTTTGATATTTCATTTCTTGCCAAGGCATTAACATTGATATTTGACTTCTTGCCATAGCATGTACGTCGATATTTCCCTTCTTGTCAAGGCATGTACATCAATATTTCCCTTTTTGCCATGGCATGTACATCGATATTTGACTTCTTGCCATGGCATGTACATCGATATTTGACTGCTTGCCATGGCATGTACGTCGTTATTTCCCTTCTTGTCTAGGAATGTACATCGATATTTCCATTTGTGCCATGGCATGTACATCGATATTTGACTTCTTGCCATGGCATGTACATCAATATTTGACTGCTTGCCATGGCATGTACGTCGATATTTCCCTTCTTGTCAAGGCATGTACATCGATATTTCCCTCTTTGCCATGGCATGTACATCGATATTTGACTTCTTGCCATGGCATGTACATCGATAATTGACTTCTTGCCAAGGCATGTACATCGATATTTGACTTCTTGCCAGGGCATGTACATCGATATTTGACTTCTTGCCAAGGCATGTACATCGTTATTTGACTTCTTGCCAAGTGCATCGATATTTGACTTCTTGCCAAGGCATGTACATTGATATTTGACTTCTTGCCATGGCATGTACGTCGATATTTCCCTTCTTGTCAAGGCATGTACATCGATATTTCCCTTTTTGCCATGGCATGCACATCGATATTTGACTTCTTGCCATGGCATGTACATCGATATTTGACTTCTTGTCAAGGCATGTACATCGATATTTGACTTCTTGCCAAGGCATGAACATCGATATTTGACTTCTTGCCAAGGCATGTACCCTGATATATCACTTCTTGCCATAGCACGTACATCGATATTTTACTTCTTGCCAAGGCATGTACTTTGATATTTCATTACGTGCCAAGGCATGTACGTTGATATTTGACTTCTTGTCAAGGCATGTACATCGATATTTCACTTCTTGCCAAGGCATGTACCTCGATATTTCACTTCTTGCCAAGGCATGTACACTGATATTTCACTTCTTGCCATAGCGTTTACATCGATATTTCACTTCTGGCCAAGGCATGTACTTTGACATTTCATTTCTTGCCAAGGCATGTACATTGATATTTGACGTCTTGCCATGGCATGTACGTCGATATTTCTCTTCTTGCCAAGGCATGTACATCGATATTTCACTTCTTGCCAAGGCATGTACGCTGATATTTCACTTCTTGCCAAGGCATGTACATCGATAATTCACTTCTTGCCAAGGCATGTACACTGATATTTCACTTCTTGCCATAGCACCTACATCGATATTTCACTTCTTCCCAAGGCATGTACTTTGATATTTCACTTCTTGCCAAGGCATGTACATTGATATTTGACTTCTTGCCATGGCATGTACGTCGATATTTCCCTTCTTGTCAAGGCCTGTGCATCGATATTTCCCTTTTTGCCATGGCATGTACATCAATATTTCCCTTTTTGCCATGGCATGTACATCGATATTTGACTTCTTGCCATGGCATGTACGTCGATATTTCCCTTCTTGTCAAGGCATGTACATCGATATTTGACTTCTTGCCAAGGCATGTGCATCGATATTTGACTTCTTGCCAAGGCATGTACTTTGATATTTGACTTCTTACCAAGGCACGTACATCGATATTTCACTTCTTGCCAAGACATGTACATCGATATTTCACTTCTTGCCAAGGCATGTACACTGATATTTCACTTCTTGCCATAGCACGTACATCGATATTTCACTTCTTGCCAAGGCATGTACTTTGATATTTCATTTCTTGCCAAGGCATTAACATTGATATTTGACGTCTTGCCATAGCATGTACGTCGATATTTCCCTTCTTGTCAAGGCATGTACATCAATATTTCCCTTTTTGCCATGGCATGTACATCGATATTTGACTTCTTGCCATGGCATGTACATCGATATTTGACTGCTTGCCATGGCATGTACGTCGATATTTCCCTTCTTGTCAAGGCATGTACATCGATATTTCCCTTTGTGCCTTGGCATGTACATCGATATTTGACTTCTTGCCATGGCATGTACATCAATATTTGACTGCTTGCCATGGCATGTACGTCGATATTTCCCTTCTTGTCAAGGCATGTACATCGATATTTCCCTCTTTGCCATGGCATGTACATCGATATTTGACTTCTTGCCATGGCATGTACATCGATAATTGACTTCTTGCCAAGGCATGTACATCGATATTTGACTTCTTGCCAGGGCATGTACATCGATATTTGACTTCTTGCCAAGGCATGTACATCGTTATTTGACTTCTTGCCAAGTGCATCGATATTTGACTTCTTGCCAAGGCATGTACATTGATATTTGACTTCTTGCCATGGCATGTACGTCGATATTTCCCTTCTTGTCAAGGCATGTACATCGATATTTCCCTTTTTGCCATGGCATGCACATCGATATTTGACTTCTTGCCATGGCATGTACATCGATATTTGACTTCTTGTCAAGGCATGTACATCGATATTTGACTTCTTGCCAAGGCATGAACATCGATATTTGACTTCTTGCCAAGGCATGTACCCTGATATATCACTTCTTGCCATAGCACGTACATCGATATTTTACTTCTTGCCAAGGCATGTACTTTGATATTTCATTACTTGCCAAGGCATGTACGTTGATATTTGACTTCTTGCCAAGGCATGTACATCGATATTTCACTTCTTGCCAAGGCATGTACCTCGATATTTCACTTCTTGCCAAGGCATGTACACTGATATTTCACTTCTTGCCATAGCGTTTACATCGATATTTCACTTCTGGCCAAGGCATGTACTTTGACATTTCATTTCTTGCCAAGGCATGTACATTGATATTTGACGTCTTGCCATGGCATGTACGTCGATATTTCTCTTCTTGCCAAGGCATGTACATCGATATTTCACTTCTTGCCAAGGCATGTACACTGATATTTCACTTCTTGCCAAGGCATGTACATCGATAATTCACTTCTTGCCAAGGCATGTACACTGATATATCACTTCTTGCCATAGCACGTACATCGATATTTCACTTTTTGCCAAGGCATGTACTTTGATATTTCATTTCTTGCCATGGCATGTACTTTGATATTTCCCTTCTTGTCAAGGCATGTACATCGATATTTCCGTTTTTTCCATGGCATGTACATCGATATTTGACTTTTGGCCATTGCATGGACATCGATATTTCACTTCTTGCCAAGGCATGTAAATCGATATTTGACTTCTTGCCAAGGCATATACATCGACATTTGACTTCTTGCCAAGGCACGTACGTCGATATTTGACTTCTTGCCAAGGCATGTACATCGATATTTGACTTCTGGCCAAGGCATGTACATCGATATTTCACTTCTTGCCAAGGCATGTGCATCGATATTTGACTTCTTGCCAAGGCATGTACGTCGATATTTGACTTCTTGCCATGGCATGTACGTCGATATTTCCCTTCTTGTCAAGGCATGTCCATCGATATTTTCCTTTTTGCCACGGCATGTACATCGATATTTGACTACTTGCCATGGCATGTACATCGATATTTGACTTCTTGCCATGGCATGTACACTGATATATCACTTCTTGCCATAGCACGTACATCGATATTTCACTTCTTGCCAAGGCATGTACGTCGATATTTCTCTTCTTGCCAAGGCATGTACATCGATATTTCACTTCTTGCCAAGGCATGTACACTGATATATCACTTCTTGCCATAGCACGTACATCGATATTTCACTTCTTGCCAAGGCATGTAAATCGATATTTGACTTCTTGCCAAGGCATATACATCGACATTTGACTTCTTGCCAAGGCATGTACGTCGATATTTGACTTCTTGCCAAGGAATGTACATCGATATTTGACTTCTTGCCAAGGCATGTACATCGATATTTCACTTCTTGCCAAGGCATGTACATCGATATTTTACTTCTTGCCAAGGCATGTACTTTGATATTTCATTACTTGCCAAGGCATGTACGTTGATATTTCCCTTCTTGTCAAGGCATGTCAATCGATATTTTCCTTTTTGCCACGGCATGTACATCGATATTTGACTACTTGCCATGGCATGTACATCGATATTTGACTTCTTGCCATGGCATGTACATCGATATTTGACTTCTTGCTAAGGAATGTACATCGATATTTCCCTTCTTGTCAAGGCATGTACATCGATATTTTACTTCTTGTCAAGGCATGTACATTGATATTTCACTTTTTGCCAAGGCATCTACATCGATATTTGACTTCTTGCCATGGCATGAACATCGATATTTGACTTCTTGCCAAGGCATGTACTTCGATAGTTCACTTCTTGCCAAGGTATGTACCCTGATATTTCACTTCTTGCCATAGCGCGTACATCGATATTTTACTTCTTGCCAAGGCATGTACTTTGATATTTCATTTCTTGCCAAGGCATGTACGTTGATATTTGACTTCTTGCCAAGGCATGTACATCGATATTTCACTTCTTGCCAAGGCATGTACATCGATATTTCACTTCTTGCCAAGGCATGTACTCTGATATTTCACTTCTTGCCATAGCATGTACATCGATATTTCACTTCTTGCCAAGGCATGTACTTTGATATTTCATTTCTTGCCAAGGCATGTACATTGATATTTGACGTCTTGCCATGGCATGTACGTCGATATTTCTCTTCTTGCCAAGGTATGTACATCGATATTTCACTTCTTGCCAAGGCATGTACGCTGATATTTCACTTCTTGCCAAGGCATGTACATCGATAATTCACTTCTTGCCAAGGCATGTACACTGATATTTCACTTCTTGCCATAGCACCTACATCGATATTTCACTTCTTCCCAAGGCATGTACTTTGATATTTCACTTCTTGCCAAGGCATGTACATTGATATTTGACTTCTTGCCATGGCATGTACGTCGATATTTCCCTTCTTGTCAAGGCCTGTGCATCGATATTTCCCTTTTTGCCATGGCATGTACATCAATATTTCCCTTTTTGCCATGGCATGTACATCGATATTTGACTTCTTGCCATGGCATGTACGTCGATATTTCCCTTCTTGTCAAGGCATGTACATCGATATTTGACTTCTTGCCAAGGCATGTGCATCGATATTTGACTTCTTGCCAAGGCATGTACATTGATATTTGACTTCTTACCAAGGCACGTACATCGATATTTCACTTCTTGCCAAGACATGTACATCGATATTTCACTTCTTGCCAAGGCATGTACACTGATATTTCACTTCTTGCCATAGCACGTACATCGATATTTCACTTCTTGCCAAGGCATGTACTTTGATATTTCATTTCTTGCCAAGGCATTAACATTGATATTTGACTTCTTGCCATAGCATGTACGTCGATATTTCCCTTCTTGTCAAGGCATGTACATCAATATTTCCCTTTTTGCCATGGCATGTACATCGATATTTGACTTCTTGCCATGGCATGTACATCGATATTTGACTGCTTGCCATGGCATGTACGTCGATATTTCCCTTCTTGTCTAGGAATGTACATCGATATTTCCATTTGTGCCATGGCATGTACATCGATATTTGACTTCTTGCCATGGCATGTACATCAATATTTGACTGCTTGCCATGGCATGTACGTCGATATTTCCCTTCTTGTCAAGGCATGTACATCGATATTTCCCTCTTTGCCATGGCATGTACATCGATATTTGACTTCTTGCCATGGCATGTACATCGATAATTGACTTCTTGCCAAGGCATGTACATCGATATTTGACTTCTTGCCAGGGCATGTACATCGATATTTGACTTCTTGCCAAGGCATGTACATCGTTATTTGACTTCTTGCCAAGTGCATCGATATTTGACTTCTTGCCAAGGCATGTACATTGATATTTGACTTCTTGCCATGGCATGTACGTCGATATTTCCCTTCTTGTCAAGGCATGTACATCGATATTTCCCTTTTTGCCATGGCATGCACATCGATATTTGACTTCTTGCCATGGCATGTACATCGATATTTGACTTCTTGTCAAGGCATGTACATCGATATTTGACTTCTTGCCAAGGCATGAACATCGATATTTGACTTCTTGCCAAGGCATGTACCCTGATATATCACTTCTTGCCATAGCACGTACATCGATATTTTACTTCTTGCCAAGGCATGTACTTTGATATTTCATTACGTGCCAAGGCATGTACGTTGATATTTGACTTCTTGTCAAGGCATGTACATCGATATTTCACTTCTTGCCAAGGCATGTACCTCGATATTTCACTTCTTGCCAAGGCATGTACACTGATATTTCACTTCTTGCCATAGCGTTTACATCGATATTTCACTTCTGGCCAAGGCATGTACTTTGACATTTCATTTCTTGCCAAGGCATGTACATTGATATTTGACGTCTTGCCATGGCATGTACGTCGATATTTCTCTTCTTGCCAAGGCATGTACATCGATATTTCACTTCTTGCCAAGGCATGTACGCTGATATTTCACTTCTTGCCAAGGCATGTACATCGATAATTCACTTCTTGCCAAGGCATGTACACTGATATTTCACTTCTTGCCATAGCACCTACATCGATATTTCACTTCTTCCCAAGGCATGTACTTTGATATTTCACTTCTTGCCAAGGCATGTACATTGATATTTGACTTCTTGCCATGGCATGTACGTCGATATTTCCCTTCTTGTCAAGGCCTGTGCATCGATATTTCCCTTTTTGCCATGGCATGTACATCAATATTTCCCTTTTTGCCATGGCATGTACATCGATATTTGACTTCTTGCCATGGCATGTACGTCGATATTTCCCTTCTTGTCAAGGCATGTACATCGATATTTGACTTCTTGCCAAGGCATGTGCATCGATATTTGACTTCTTGCCAAGGCATGTACTTTGATATTTGACTTCTTACCAAGGCACGTACATCGATATTTCACTTCTTGCCAAGACATGTACATCGATATTTCACTTCTTGCCAAGGCATGTACACTGATATTTCACTTCTTGCCATAGCACGTACATCGATATTTCACTTCTTGCCAAGGCATGTACTTTGATATTTCATTTCTTGCCAAGGCATTAACATTGATATTTGACGTCTTGCCATAGCATGTACGTCGATATTTCCCTTCTTGTCAAGGCATGTACATCAATATTTCCCTTTTTGCCATGGCATGTACATCGATATTTGACTTCTTGCCATGGCATGTACATCGATATTTGACTGCTTGCCATGGCATGTACGTCGATATTTCCCTTCTTGTCAAGGCATGTACATCGATATTTCCCTTTGTGCCTTGGCATGTACATCGATATTTGACTTCTTGCCATGGCATGTACATCAATATTTGACTGCTTGCCATGGCATGTACGTCGATATTTCCCTTCTTGTCAAGGCATGTACATCGATATTTCCCTCTTTGCCATGGCATGTACATCGATATTTGACTTCTTGCCATGGCATGTACATCGATAATTGACTTCTTGCCAAGGCATGTACATCGATATTTGACTTCTTGCCAGGGCATGTACATCGATATTTGACTTCTTGCCAAGGCATGTACATCGTTATTTGACTTCTTGCCAAGTGCATCGATATTTGACTTCTTGCCAAGGCATGTACATTGATATTTGACTTCTTGCCATGGCATGTACGTCGATATTTCCCTTCTTGTCAAGGCATGTACATCGATATTTCCCTTTTTGCCATGGCATGCACATCGATATTTGACTTCTTGCCATGGCATGTACATCGATATTTGACTTCTTGTCAAGGCATGTACATCGATATTTGACTTCTTGCCAAGGCATGAACATCGATATTTGACTTCTTGCCAAGGCATGTACCCTGATATATCACTTCTTGCCATAGCACGTACATCGATATTTTACTTCTTGCCAAGGCATGTACTTTGATATTTCATTACTTGCCAAGGCATGTACGTTGATATTTGACTTCTTGCCAAGGCATGTACATCGATATTTCACTTCTTGCCAAGGCATGTACCTCGATATTTCACTTCTTGCCAAGGCATGTACACTGATATTTCACTTCTTGCCATAGCGTTTACATCGATATTTCACTTCTGGCCAAGGCATGTACTTTGACATTTCATTTCTTGCCAAGGCATGTACATTGATATTTGACGTCTTGCCATGGCATGTACGTCGATATTTCTCTTCTTGCCAAGGCATGTACATCGATATTTCACTTCTTGCCAAGGCATGTACACTGATATTTCACTTCTTGCCAAGGCATGTACATCGATAATTCACTTCTTGCCAAGGCATGTACACTGATATATCACTTCTTGCCATAGCACGTACATCGATATTTCACTTTTTGCCAAGGCATGTACTTTGATATTTCATTTCTTGCCATGGCATGTACTTTGATATTTCCCTTCTTGTCAAGGCATGTACATCGATATTTCCGTTTTTTCCATGGCATGTACATCGATATTTGACTTTTGGCCATTGCATGGACATCGATATTTCACTTCTTGCCAAGGCATGTAAATCGATATTTGACTTCTTGCCAAGGCATATACATCGACATTTGACTTCTTGCCAAGGCACGTACGTCGATATTTGACTTCTTGCCAAGGCATGTACATCGATATTTGACTTCTGGCCAAGGCATGTACATCGATATTTCACTTCTTGCCAAGGCATGTGCATCGATATTTGACTTCTTGCCAAGGCATGTACGTCGATATTTGACTTCTTGCCATGGCATGTACGTCGATATTTCCCTTCTTGTCAAGGCATGTCCATCGATATTTTCCTTTTTGCCACGGCATGTACATCGATATTTGACTACTTGCCATGGCATGTACATCGATATTTGACTTCTTGCCATGGCATGTACATCGATATTTGACTTCTTGCCAAGGAATGTACATCGATATTTCCCTTCTTGTCAAGGCATGTACATCGATATTTTACTTCTTGTCAAGGCATGTACATTGATATTTCACTTTTTGCCAAGGCATCTACATCGATATTTGACTTCTTGCCATGGCATGAACATCGATATTTGACTTCTTGCCAAGGCATGTACTTCGATAGTTCACTTCTTGCCAAGGTATGTACCCTGATATTTCACTTCTTGCCATAGCGCGTACATCGATATTTTACTTCTTGCCAAGGCATGTACTTTGATATTTCATTTCTTGCCAAGGCATGTACGTTGATATTTGACTTCTTGCCAAGGCATGTACATCGATATTTCACTTCTTGCCAAGGCATGTACATCGATATTTCACTTCTTGCCAAGGCATGTACACTGATATTTCACTTCTTGCCATAGCATGTACATCGATATTTCACTTCTTGCCAAGGCATGTACTTTGATATTTCATTTCTTGCCAAGGCATGTACATCGATATTTCACTTCTTGCCAAGGCATGTACGCTGATATTTCACTTCTTGCCAAGGCATGTACACTGATATTTCACTTCTTGCCATAGCACCTACATCGATATTTCACTTCTTCCCAAGGCATGTACTTTGATATTTCACTTCTTGCCAAGGCATGTACATTGATATTTGACTTCTTGCCATGGCATGTACGTCGATATTTCCCTTCTTGTCAAGGCCTGTGCATCGATATTTCCCTTTTTGCCATGGCATGTACATCAATATTTCCCTTTTTGCCATGGCATGTACATCGATATTTGACTTCTTGCCATGGCATGTACGTCGATATTTCCCTTCTTGTCAAGGCATGTACATCGATATTTGACTTCTTGCCAAGGCATGTGCATCGATATTTGACTTCTTGCCAAGGCATGTACTTTGATATTTGACTTCTTACCAAGGCACGTACATCGATATTTCACTTCTTGCCAAGACATGTACATCGATATTTCACTTCTTGCCAAGGCATGTACACTGATATTTCACTTCTTGCCATAGCACGTACATCGATATTTCACTTCTTGCCAAGGCATGTACTTTGATATTTCATTTCTTGCCAAGGCATTAACATTGATATTTGACTTCTTGCCATAGCATGTACGTCGATATTTCCCTTCTTGTCAAGGCATGTACATCAATATTTCCCTTTTTGCCATGGCATGTACATCGATATTTGACATCTTGCCATGGCATGTACGTCGATATTTCCCTTCTTGTCAAGGCATGTACATCGATATTTCCCTTTTTGCCATGGCATGTACATCGATATTTGACTTCTTGCCATGGCATGTACATCGATATTTGACTGCTTGCCATGGCATGTACGTCGATATTTCCCTTTTTGTCAAGGCATGTACATCGATATTTCCCTTTTTGCCATGGCATGTACATCGATATTTGACTTCTTGCCATGGCATGTACATCGATATTTGACTTCTTGCCAAGGCATGTACATCGATATTTGACTTCTTGCCAAGGCATGTACATCGATATTTAACTTCTTGCCAAGGCATGTACATCGATATTTGACTTCTTGCCAAGTGCATCGATATTTGACTTCTTGCCAAGGCATGTACGTCGATATTTGACTTCTTGCCAAGGCATGTACATCGATATTTCACTTTTTGCCAAGGCATGTGCATCGATATTTGACTTCTTGCCAAGGCATGTACATCGATATTTGACTTCTTGCCAAGGAATGTACATCGATATTTCCCTTCTTGTCAAGGCATGTACGTTGATATTTGACTTCTTGCCAAGGCATGTACATCGATATTTCACTTCTTGCCAAGGCATGTACATCGATATTTCACTTCTTGCCAAGGCATGTACACTGATATTTCACTTCTTGCCATAGCATGTACATCGATATTTCACTTCTTGCCAAGGCATGTACTTTGATATTTCATTTCTTGCCAAGGCATGTACATCGATATTTTACTTCTTGCCAAGGCATGTACTTTGATATTTCATTTCTTGCCAAGGCATGTACGTTGATATTTGACTTCTTGCCAAGGCATGTACATCGATATTTCACTTCTTGCCAAGGCATGTACATCGATATTTCACTTCTTGCCAAGGCATGTACACTGATATTTCACTTCTTGCCATAGCATGTACATCGATATTTCACTTCTTGCCAAGGCATGTACTTTGATATTTCATTTCTTGCCAAGGCATGTACATCGATATTTCACTTCTTGCCAAGGCATGTACTTTGATATTTCATTTCTTGCCAAGGCATGTACGTTGATATTTGACTTCTTGCCAAGGCATGTACATCGATATTTCACTTCTTGCCAAGGCATGTACGTCGATATTTGACTTCTTGCCATAGCACGTACATCGATATTTCACTTCTTGCCAAGGCATGTACTTTGATATTTCATTTCTTGCCAAGGCATGTACATTGATATTTGACTTCTTGCCATGGCATGTACGTCGATATTTCCCTTCTTGTCAAGGCATGTACATCGATATTTCCCTTTTTGCCATGGCATGTACATCGATATTTGACTTCTTGCCATGGCATGTACATCGATATTTGACTTCTTGTCAAGGCATGTACATCGATATTTGACTTCTTGCCAAGGCATGAACATCGATATTTGACTTCTTGCCAAGGCATGTACTTCGATAGTTCACTTCTTGCCAAGGCATGTACCCTGATATATCACTTCTTGCCATAGCACGTACATCGATATTTTACTTCTTGCCAAGGCATGTACTTTGATATTTCATTACTTGCCAAGGCATGTACGTTGATATTTGACTTCTTGCCAAGGCATGTACATCGATATTTCACTTCTTGCCAAGGCATGTACACTGATATTTCACTTCTTGCCATAGCATGTACATCGATATTTCACTTCTGGCCAACGCATGTACTTTGACATTTCATTTCTTGCTAAGGCATGTACATTGATATTTGACGTCTTGCCATGGCATGTACGTCGATATTCCTCTGCTTGCCAAGGCATGTACATCGATATTTCACTTCTTGCCAAGGCATGTACACTGATATTTCACTTCTTGCCAAGGCATGTACATCGATAATTCACTTCTTGCCAATGCATGTACACTGATATTTCACTTCTTGCCATAGCACGTACATCGATAGTTCACTTCTTGCCAAGGCATGTACTTTGATATTTCACTTCTTGCCAAGGCATGTACATTGATATTTGACTTCTTGCCATGGCATGTACGTCGATATTTCCCTTCTTGTTAAGGCATGTACATCGATATTTCCCTTTTTTCCATGGCATGTACATCGATATTTGACTTCTTGCCATGGCATGGACATCGATATTTGACTTCTTGCCAAGGCATGTAGATCGATATTTGACTTCTTGCCAAGGCATATACATCGACATTTGACTTCTTGCGAAGGCAAGTGCATCGATATTTGACTTCTTGCCAAGGCATGTACGTCGATATTTGACTTCTTGCCAAGGCATGTACATCGATATTTGACTTCTTGCCAAGGCATGTACATCGATATTTCACTTCTTGCCAAGGCATGTGCATCGATACTTGACTTCTTGCCAAGGCATGTACGTGGATATTTGACTTCTTGCCATGGTATGTACGTCGATATTTCCCTTCTTGTCAAGGCATGTACATCGATATTGTACTTCTTGCCAAGGCATGTACTTCGATAGTTCACTTCTTGCCAAGGCATGTACCCTGATATTTCACTTCTTGCCATAGCGCGTACATCGATATTTTACTTCTTGCCAAGGCATGTACTTTGATATTTCATTTCTTGCCAAGGCATGTACGTTGATATTTCATTTCTTGCCAAGGCATGAACATCGATATTTGACTTCTTGCCAAGGCATGTACTTCGATAGTTCACTTCTTGCAAAGGCATGTACCCTGATATATCACTTCTTGCCATAGCACGTACATCGATATTTTACTTCTTGCCAAGGCATGTACTTTGATATTTCATTACTTGCCAAGGCATGTACGTTGATATTTGACTTCTTGCCAAGGCATGTACATCGATATTTCACTTCTTGCCAAGGCATGTACACTGATATTTCACTTCTTGCCATAGCATGTACATCGATATTTCACTTCTGGCCAACCCATGTACTTTGACATTTCATTTCTTGCCAAGGCATGTACATTGATATTTGACGTCTTGCCATGGCATGTACGTCGATATTTCTCTTCTTGCCAAGGCATGTACATCGATATTTCACTTCTTGCCAAGGCATGTACACTGATATTTCACTTCTTGCCAAGGCATGTACATCGATAATTCACTTCTTGCCAAGGCATGTACAGTGATATTTCACTTCTTGCCATAGCACGTACATCCATATGTCACTTCTTGCCAAGGCATGTACTTTGATATTTCACTTCTTGCCAAGGCATGTACGTCGATATTTCCCTTCTTGTCAAGGCATGTACATCGATATTTCCCTTTTTGCCATGGCATGTACATCGATATTTGACTTCTTGCCATGGCATGTACATCGATATTTGACTGCTTGCCATGGCATGTACGTCGATATTTCCCTTTTTGTCAAGGCATGTACATCGATATTTCCCTTTTTGCCATGGCATGTACATCGATATTTGACTTCTTGCCATGGCATGTACATCGATATTTGACTTCTTGCCAAGGCATGTACATCGATATTTGACTTCTTGCCAAGGCATGTACATCGATATTTAACTTCTTGCCAAGGCATGTACATCGATATTTGACTTCTTGCCAAGTGCATCGATATTTGACTTCTTGCCAAGGCATGTACGTCGATATTTGACTTCTTGCCAAGGCATGTACATCGATATTTCACTTTTTGCCAAGGCATGTGCATCGATATTTGACTTCTTGCCAAGGCATGTACATCGATATTTGACTTCTTGCCAAGGAATGTACATCGATATTTCCCTTCTTGTCAAGGCATGTACATCGATATTTTACTTCTTGTCAAGGCATGTACATTGATATTTCACTTTTTGCCAAGGCATCTACATCGATATTTGACTTCTTGCCATGGCATGAACATCGATATTTGACTTCTTGCCAAGGCATGTACTTCGATAGTTCACTTCTTGCCAAGGTATGTACCCTGATATTTCACTTCTTGCCATAGCGCGTACATCGATATTTTACTTCTTGCCAAGGCATGTACTTTGATATTTCATTTCTTGCCAAGGCATGTACGTTGATATTTGACTTCTTGCCAAGGCATGTACATCGATATTTCACTTCTTGCCAAGGCATGTACATCGATATTTCACTTCTTGCCAAGGCATGTACACTGATATTTCACTTCTTGCCATAGCATGTACATCGATATTTCACTTCTTGCCAAGGCATGTACTTTGATATTTCATTTCTTGCCAAGGCATGTACATCGATATTTCACTTCTTGCCAAGGCATGTACGCTGATATTTCACTTCTTGCCAAGGCATGTACATCGATAATTCACTTCTTGCCAAGGCATGTACACTGATATTTCACTTCTTGCCATAGCACCTACATCGATATTTCACTTCTTCCCAAGGCATGTACTTTGATATTTCACTTCTTGCCAAGGCATGTACATTGATATTTGACTTCTTGCCATGGCATGTACGTCGATATTTCCCTTCTTGTCAAGGCCTGTGCATCGATATTTCCCTTTTTGCCATGGCATGTACATCAATATTTCCCTTTTTGCCATGGCATGTACATCGATATTTGACTTCTTGCCATGGCATGTACGTCGATATTTCCCTTCTTGTCAAGGCATGTACATCGATATTTGACTTCTTGCCAAGGCATGTGCATCGATATTTGACTTCTTGCCAAGGCATGTACATTGATATTTGACTTCTTACCAAGGCACGTACATCGATATTTCACTTCTTGCCAAGACATGTACATCGATATTTCACTTCTTGCCAAGGCATGTACACTGATATTTCACTTCTTGCCATAGCACGTACATCGATATTTCACTTCTTGCCAAGGCATGTACTTTGATATTTCATTTCTTGCCAAGGCATTAACATTGATATTTGACTTCTTGCCATAGCATGTACGTCGATATTTCCCTTCTTGTCAAGGCATGTACATCAATATTTCCCTTTTTGCCATGGCATGTACATCGATATTTGACATCTTGCCATGGCATGTACGTCGATATTTCCCTTCTTGTCAAGGCATGTACATCGATATTTCCCTTTTTGCCATGGCATGTACATCGATATTTGACTTCTTGCCATGGCATGTACATCGATATTTGACTGCTTGCCATGGCATGTACGTCGATATTTCCCTTCTTGTCAAGGCATGTACATCGATATTTCCCTTTTTGCCATGGCATGTACATCGATATTTGACTTCTTGCCATGGCATGTACATCGATATTTGACTTCTTGCCAAGGCATGTACATCGATATTTGACTTCTTGCCAAGGCATGTACATCGATATTTAACTTCTTGCCAAGGCATGTACATCGATATTTGACTTCTTGCCAAGTGCATCGATATTTGACTTCTTGCCAAGGCATGTACGTCGATATTTGACTTCTTGCCAAGGCATGTACATCGATATTTCACTTTTTGCCAAGGCATGTGCATCGATATTTGACTTCTTGCCAAGGCATGTACGTCGATATTTGACTTCTTGCCATAGCACGTACATCGATATTTCACTTCTTGCCAAGGCATGTACTTTGATATTTCATTTCTTGCCAAGGCATGTACATTGATATTTGACTTCTTGCCATGGCATGTACGTCGATATTTCCCTTCTTGTCAAGGCATGTACATCGATATTTCCCTTTTTGCCATGGCATGTACATCGATATTTGACTTCTTGCCATGGCATGTACATCGATATTTGACTTCTTGTCAAGGCATGTACATCGATATTTGACTTCTTGCCAAGGCATGAACATCGATATTTGACTTCTTGCCAAGGCATGTACTTCGATAGTTCACTTCTTGCCAAGGCATGTACCCTGATATATCACTTCTTGCCATAGCACGTACATCGATATTTTACTTCTTGCCAAGGCATGTACTTTGATATTTCATTACTTGCCAAGGCATGTACGTTGATATTTGACTTCTTGCCAAGGCATGTACATCGATATTTCACTTCTTGCCAAGGCATGTACACTGATATTTCACTTCTTGCCATAGCATGTACATCGATATTTCACTTCTGGCCAACGCATGTACTTTGACATTTCATTTCTTGCTAAGGCATGTACATTGATATTTGACGTCTTGCCATGGCATGTACGTCGATATTCCTCTGCTTGCCAAGGCATGTACATCGATATTTCACTTCTTGCCAAGGCATGTACACTGATATTTCACTTCTTGCCAAGGCATGTACATCGATAATTCACTTCTTGCCAAGGCATGTACACTGATATTTCACTTCTTGCCATAGCACGTACATCGATAGTTCACTTCTTGCCAAGGCATGTACTTTGATATTTCACTTCTTGCCAAGGCATGTACATTGATATTTGACTTCTTGCCATGGCATGTACGTCGATATTTCCCTTCTTGTTAAGGCATGTACATCGATATTTCCCTTTTTTCCATGGCATGTACATCGATATTTGACTTCTTGCCATGGCATGGACATCGATATTTGACTTCTTGCCAAGGCATGTAGATCGATATTTGACTTCTTGCCAAGGCATATACATCGACATTTGACTTCTTGCGAAGGCAAGTGCATCGATATTTGACTTCTTGCCAAGGCATGTACGTCGATATTTGACTTCTTGCCAAGGCATGTACATCGATATTTGACTTCTTGCCAAGGCATGTACATCGATATTTCACTTCTTGCCAAGGCATGTGCATCGATACTTGACTTCTTGCCAAGGCATGTACGTGGATATTTGACTTCTTGCCATGGTATGTACGTCGATATTTCCCTTCTTGTCAAGGCATGTACATCGATATTGTACTTCTTGCCAAGGCATGTACTTCGATAGTTCACTTCTTGCCAAGGCATGTGCCCTGATATTTCACTTCTTGCCATAGCGCGTACATCGATATTTTACTTCTTGCCAAGGCATGTACTTTGATATTTCATTTCTTGCCAAGGCATGTACGTTGATATTTCATTTCTTGCCAAGGCATGAACATCGATATTTGACTTCTTGCCAAGGCATGTACTTCGATAGTTCACTTCTTGCAAAGGCATGTACCCTGATATATCACTTCTTGCCATAGCACGTACATCGATATTTTACTTCTTGCCAAGGCATGTACTTTGATATTTCATTACTTGCCAAGGCATGTACGTTGATATTTGACTTCTTGCCAAGGCATGTACATCGATATTTCACTTCTTGCCAAGGCATGTACACTGATATTTCACTTCTTGCCATAGCATGTACATCGATATTTCACTTCTGGCCAACCCATGTACTTTGACATTTCATTTCTTGCCAAGGCATGTACATTGATATTTGACGTCTTGCCATGGCATGTACGTCGATATTTCTCTTCTTGCCAAGGCATGTACATCGATATTTCACTTCTTGCCAAGGCATGTACACTGATATTTCACTTCTTGCCAAGGCATGTACATCGATAATTCACTTCTTGCCAAGGCATGTACACTGATATTTCACTTCTTGCCATAGCACGTACATCGATATGTCACTTCTTGCCAAGGCATGTACTTTGATATTTCACTTCTTGCCAAGGCATGTACATTGATATTTGACTTCTTGCCATGGCATGTACGTCGATATTTCCCTTCTTGTCAAGGCATGTACATCGATATTTCCCTTTTTTCCATGGCATGTACATCGATATTTGACTTCTTGCCATGGCATGGACATCGATATTTGACTTCTTGCCAAGGCATGTAGATCGATATTTGACTTCTTGCCAAGGCATATACATCGACATTTGACTTCTTGCGAAGGCAAGTGCATCGATATTTGACTTCTTGCCAAGGCATGTACGTCGATATTTGACTTCTTGCCAAGGCATGTACATCGATATTTGACTTCTTGCCAAGGCATGTACATCGATATTTCACTTTTTGCCAAGGCATGTGCATCGATACTTGACTTCTTGCCAAGGCATGTACGTGGATATTTGACTTCTTGCCATGGTATGTACGTCGATATTTCCCTTCTTGTCAAGGCATGTACATCGATATTGTACTTCTTGTCAAGGCATGTACATTGATATTTCACTTTTTGCCAAGGCATCTACATCGATATTTGACTTCTGGCCATGGCATGAACATCGATATTTGACTTCTTGCCAAGGCATGTACTTCGATAGTTCACTTCTTGCCAAGGCATGTACCCGGATATTTCACTTCTTGCCATAGCGCGTACATCGATATTTTACTTCTTGCCAAGGCATGTACTTTGATATTTCATTTCTTGCCAAGGCATGTACGTTGATATTTCATTTCTTGCCAAGGCATGAACATCGATATTTGACTTCTTGCCAAGGCATGTACTTCGATAGTTCACTTCTTGCAAAGGCATGTACCCTGATATATCACTTCTTGCCATAGCACGTACATCGATATTTTACTTCTTGCCAAGGCATGTACTTTGATATTTCATTACTTGCCAAGGCATGTACGTTGATATTTGACTTCTTGCCAAGGCATGTACATCGATATTTCACTTCTTGCCAAGGCATGTACACTGATATTTCACTTCTTGCCATAGCATGTACATCGATATTTCACTTCTGGCCAACCCATGTACTTTGACATTTCATTTCTTGCCAAGGCATGTACATTGATATTTGACGTCTTGCCATGGCATGTACGTCGATATTTCTCTTCTTGCCAAGGCATGTACATCGATATTTCACTTCTTGCCAAGGCATGTACACTGATATTTCACTTCTTGCCAAGGCATGTACATCGATAATTCACTTCTTGCCAAGGCATGTACACTGATATTTCACTTCTTGCCATAGCACGTACATCGATATTTCACTTCTTGCCAAGGCATGTACTTTGATATTTCACTTCTTGCCAAGGCATGTACATTGATATTTCACTTCTTGCCATGGCATGTACGTCGATATTTCCCTTCTTGTCAAGGCATCTACATCGATATTTCCCTTTTTTCCATGGCATGTACATCGATATTTGACTTCTTGCCATGGCATGGACATCGATATTTGACTTCTTGCCAAGGCATGTAGATCGATATTTGACTTCTTGCCAAGGCATATACATCGACATTTGACTTCTTGCGAAGGCAAGTGCATCGATATTTGACTTCTTGCCAAGGCATGTACGTCGATATTTGACTTCTTGCCAAGGCATGTACATCGATATTTGACTTCTTGCCAAGGCATGTACATCGATATTTCACTTCTTGCCAAGGCATGTGCATCGATACTTGACTTCTTGCCAAGGCATGTACGTGGATATTTGACTTCTTGCCATGGCATGTACGTCGATATTTCCCTTCTTGTCAAGGCATGTACATCGATATTGTACTTCTTGTCAAGGCATGTACATTGATATTTCACTTTTTGCCAAGGCATCTACATCGATATTTGACTTCTTGCCATGGCATGAACATCGATATTTGACTTCTTGCCAAGGCATGTACTTCGATAGTTCACTTCTTGCCAAGGCATGTACCCTGATATTTCACTTCTTGCCATAGCGCGTACATCGATATTTTACTTCTTGCCAAGGCATGTACTTTGATATTTCATTTCTTGCCAAGGCATGTACGTTGATATTTCATTTCTTGCCAAGGCATGAACATCGATATTTGACTTCTTGCCAAGGCATGTACTTCGATAGTTCACTTCTTGCAAAGGCAGGTACCCTGATATATCACTTCTTGCCATAGCACGTACATCGATATATTACTTCTTGCCAAGGCATGTACTTTGATATTTCATTACTTGCCAAGGCATGTACGTTGATATTTGACTTCTTGCCAAGGCATGTACATCGATATTTCACTTCTTGCCAAGGCATGTACATCGATATTTCACTTCTTGCCAAGGCATGTACACTGATATTTCACTTCTTGCCATAGCGTGTACATCGATATTTTACTTCTGGCCAAGGCATGTACTTTGACATTTCATTTCTTGCCAAGGCATGTACATTGATATTTGACGTCTTGCCATGGCATGTACGTCGATATTTCTCTTCTTGCCAAGGCATGTACATCGATATTTCACTTCTTGCCAAGGCATTAACATTGATATTTGACTTCTTGCCATAGCATGTACGTCGATATTTCCCTTCTTGTCAAGGCATGTACATCAATATTTCCCTTTTTGCCATGGCATGTACATCGATATTTGACATCTTGCCATGGCATGTACGTCGATATTTCCCTTCTTGTCAAGGCATGTACATCGATATTTCCCTTTTTGCCATGGCATGTACATCGATATTTGACTTCTTGCCATGGCATGTACATCGATATTTGACTGCTTGCCATGGCATGTACGTCGATATTTCCCTTCTTGTCAAGGCATGTACATCGATATTTCCCTTTTTGCCATGGCATGTACATCGATATTTGACTTCTTGCCATGGCATGTACATCGATATTTGACTTCTTGCCAAGGCATGTACATCGATATTTGACTTCTTGCCAAGGCATGTACATCGATATTTAACTTCTTGCCAAGGCATGTACATCGATATTTGACTTCTTGCCAAGTGCATCGATATTTGACTTCTTGCCAAGGCATGTACGTCGATATTTGACTTCTTGCCAAGGCATGTACATCGATATTTCACTTTTTGCCAAGGCATGTGCATCGATATTTGACTTCTTGCCAAGGCATGTACGTCGATATTTGACTTCTTGCCATAGCACGTACATCGATATTTCACTTCTTGCCAAGGCATGTACTTTGATATTTCATTTCTTGTCAAGGCATGTACATCGATATTTCCCTTTTTGCCATGGCATGCACATCGATATTTGACTTCTTGCCAAGGCATGTACTTTGATATTTCATTTCTTGCCAAGGCATGTACATTGATATTTGACTTCTTGCCATGGCATGTACGTCGATATTTCCCTTCTTGTCAAGGCATGTACATCGATATTTCCCTTTTTGCCATGGCATGCACATCGATATTTGACTTCTTGCCATGGCATGTACATCAAAATTTGACTTCTTGTCAAGGCATGTACATCGATATTTGACTTCTTGCCAAGGCATGAACATCGATATTTGACTTCTTGCCAAGGCATGTACTTCGATAGTTCACTTCTTGCCAAGGCATGTACCCTGATATATCACTTCTTGCCATTGCACGTACATCGATATTTTACTTCTTGCCAAGGCATGTACTTTGATATTTCATTACTTGCCAAGGCATGTACGTTGATATTTGACTTCTTGCCAAGGCATGTACATCGATATTTAACTTCTTGCCAAGGCATGTACACTGATATTTCACTTCTTGCCATAGCATGTACATCGATATTTCACTTCTGACCAACGCATGTACTTTGACATTTCATTTCTTGCCAAGGCATGTACATTGATATTTGACGTCTTGCCATGGCATGTACGTCGATATTTCTCTTCTTGCCAAGGCATGTACATCGATATTTCACTTCTTGCCAAGGCATGTACATCGATATTGTACTTCTTGTCAAGGCATGTACATTGATATTTCACTTTTTGCCAAGGCATCTACATCGATATTTGACTTCTTGCCATGGCATGAACATCGATATTTGACTTCTTGCCAAGGCATGTACTTCGATAGTTCACTTCTTGCCAAGGCATGTACCCTGATATTTCACTTCTTGCCATAGCGCGTACATCGATATTTTACTTCTTGCCAAGGCATGTACTTTGATATTTCATTTCTTGCCAAGGCATGTACGTTGATATTTCATTTCTTGCCAAGGCATGAACATCGATATTTGACTTCTTGCCAAGGCATGTACTTCGATAGTTCACTTCTTGCAAAGGCATGTACCCTGATATATCACTTCTTGCCATAGCACGTACATCGATATTTTACTTCTTGCCAAGGCATGTACTTTGATATTTCATTACTTGCCAAGGCATGTACGTTGATATTTGACTTCTTGCCAAGGCATGTACATCGATATTTCACTTCTTGCCAAGGCATGTACACTGATATTTCACTTCTTGCCATAGCATGTACATCGATATTTCACTTCTGGCCAACCCATGTACTTTGACATTTCATTTCTTGCCAAGGCATGTACATTGATATTTGACGTCTTGCCATGGCATGTACGTCGATATTTCTCTTCTTGCCAAGGCATGTACATCGATATTTCACTTCTTGCCAAGGCATGTACACTGATATTATACTTCTTGCCAAGGCATGTACATCGATAATTCACTTCTTGCCAAGGCATGTACACTGATATTTCACTTCTTGCCATAGCACGTACATCGATATTTCACTTCTTGCCAAGGCATGTACTTTGATATTTCACTTCTTGCCAAGGCATGCACATTGATATTTGACTTCTTGCCATGGCATGTACGTCGATATTTCCCTTCTTGTCAAGGCATGTACATCGATATTTCCCTTTTTTCCATGGCATGTACATCGATATTTGACTTCTTGCCATGGCATGGACATCGATATTTGACTTCTTGCCAAGGCATGTAGATCGATATTTGATTTCTTGCCAAGGCATATACATCGACATTTGACTTCTTGCGAAGGCAAGTGCATCGATATTTGACTTCTTGCCAAGGCATGTACGTCGATATTTGACTTCTTGCCAAGGCATGTACATCGATATTTGACTTCTTGCCAAGGCATGTACATCGATATTTCACTTCTTGCCAAGGCATGTGCATCGATACTTGACTTCTTGCCAAGGCATGTACGTGGATATTTGACTTCTTGCCATGGCATGTACGTCGATATTTCCCTTCTTGTCAAGGCATGTACATCGATATTGTACTTCTTGTCAAGGCATGTACATTGATATTTCACTTTTTGCCAAGGCATCTACATCGATATTTGACTTCTTGCCATGGCATGAACATCGATATTTGACTTCTTGCCAAGGCATGTACTTCGATAGTTCACTTCTTGCCAAGGCATGTACCCTGATATTTCACTTCTTGCCATAGCGCGTACATCGATATTTTACTTCTTGCCAAGGCATGTACTTTGATATTTCATTTCTTGCCAAGGCATGTACGTTGATATTTCATTTCTTGCCAAGGCATGAACATCGATATTTGACTTCTTGCCAAGGCATGTACTTCGATAGTTCACTTCTTGCAAAGGCATGTACCCTGATATATCACTTCTTGCCATAGCACGTACATCGATATTTTACTTCTTGCCAAGGCATGTACTTTGATATTTCATTACTTGCCAAGGCATGTACGTTGATATTTGACTTCTTGCCAAGGCATGTACATCGATATTTCACTTCTTGCCAAGGCATGTACATCGATATTTCACTTCTTGCCAAGGCATGTACACTGATATTTCACTTCTTGCCATAGCGTGTACATCGATATTTCACTTCTGGCCAAGGCATGTACTTTGACATTTCATTTCTTGCCAAGGCATGTACATTGATATTTGACGTCTTGCCATGGCATGTACGTCGATATTTCTCTTCTTGCCAAGGCATGTACATCGATATTTCACTTCTTGCCAAGGCATGTACACTGATATTTCACTTCTTGCCAAGGCATGTACATCGATAATTCACTTCTTGCCAAGGCATGTACACTGATATTTCACTTCTTGCCATAGCACGTACATCGATATTTCACTTCTTGCCAAGGCATGTACTTTGATATTTCACTTCTTGCCAAGGCATGTACATTGATATTTGACTTCTTGCCATGGCATGTACGTCGATATTTCCCTTCTTGTCAAGGCATGTACATCGATATTTCCGTTTTTTCCATGGCATGTACATCGATATTTGACTTCTCGCCATGGCATGTACATCGATATTTGACTTCTTGCCAAGGCATGTAGATCGATATTTGACTTCTTGCCAAGGCATATACATCGACATTTGACTTTTTGCCAAGGCATGTACGTCGATATTTGACTTCTTGCCAAGGCATGTACATCGATATTTGACTTCTTGCCAAGGCATGTACATCGATATTTGTCTTCTTGCCAAGGCATGTGCATCGATATTTGACTTCTTGCCAAGGCATGTACGTCGATATTTGACTTCTTGCCATGGCATGTACGTCGATATTTCCCTTCTTGTCAAGGCATGTACATCGATATTTTCCTTTTTGCCACGGCATGTACATCGATATTTGACTACTTGCCATGGCATGTACATCGATATTTGACTTCTTGCCATGGCATGTACATCGATATTTGACTTCTTGCCAAGGAATGTACATCGATATTTCCCTTCTTGTCAAGGCATGTACATCGATATTTTACTTCTTGTCAAGGCATGTACATTGATATTTCACTTTTTGCCAAGGCATCTACATCGATATTTGACTGCTTGCCATGGCATGAACATCGATATTTGACTTCTTGCCAAGGCATGTACTTCGATAGTTCACTTCTTGCCAAGGCATGTACCCTGATATTTCACTTCTTGCCATAGCGCGTACATCGATATTTTACTTCTTGCCAAGGCATGTACTTTGATATTTCATTTCTTGCCAAGGCATGTACGTTGATATTTGACTTCTTGCCAAGGCATGTACATCGATATTTCACTTCTTTCCAAGGCATGTACATCGATATTTCACGTCTTGCCAAGGCATGTACACTGATATTTCACTTCTTGCCATAGCATGTACATCGATATTTCACTTCTTGCCAAATCATGTACTTTGATATTTCATTTCTTGCCAAGGCATGTACATTGATATTTGACGTCTTGCCATGGCATGTACGTCGATATTTCTCTTCTTGCCAAGGCATGTACATCGATATTTCACTTCTTGCCAAGGCATGTACGCTGATATTTCACTTCTTGCCAAGGCATGTACATCGATAATTCACTTCTTGCCAAGGCATGTACACTGATATTTCACTTCTTGCCATAGCACCTACATCGATATTTCACTTCTTGCCAAGGCATGTACTTTGATATTTCACTTCTTGCCAAGGCATGTACATTGATATTTGACCTCTTGCCATGGCATGTACGTCGATATTTCCCTTCTTGTCAAGGCCTGTGCATCGATATTTCCCTTTTTGCCATGGCATGTACATCAATATTTCCCTTTTTGCCATGGCATGTACATCGATATTTGACTTCTTGCCATGGCATGTACGTCGATATTTCCCTTCTTGTCAAGGCATGTACATCGATATTTGACTTCTTGCCAAGGCATGTGCATCGATATTTGACTTCTTGCCAAGGCATGTACATTGATATTTGACTTTTTACCAAGGCACGTACATCGATATTTCACTTCTTGCCAAGACATGTACATCGATATTTCACTTCTTGCCAAGGCATGTACACTGATATTTCACTTCTTGCCATAGCACGTACATCGATATTTCACTTCTTGCCAAGGCATGTACTTTGATATTTCATTTCTTGCCAAGGCATTTACATTGATATTTGACTTCTTGCCATAGCAAGTACGTCGATATTTCCCTTCTTGTCAAGGCATGTACATCAATATTTCCCTTTTTGCCATGGCATGCACATCGATATTTGACATCTTGCCATGGCATGTACGTCGATATTTCCCTTCTTGTCAAGGCATGTACATCGATATTTCCTTTTTTGCCATGGCATGTACATCGATATTTGACTTCTTGCCATGGCATTTACATCGATATTTGACTGCTTGCCATGGCATGTACGTCGATATTTCCCTTCTTGTCAAGGCATGTACATCGATATTTCCCTTTTTGCCATGGCATGTACATCGATATTTGACTTCTTGCCATGGCATGTACATCGATATTTGACTTCTTGCCAAGGCATGTACATCGATATTTGACTTCTTGCCAAGGCATGTACATCGATATTTAACTTCTTGCCAAGGCATGTACATCGATATTTGACTTCTTGCCAAGTGCATCGATATTTGACTTCTTGCCAAGGCATGTACGTCGGTATTTGACTTCTTGCCAAGGCATGTACATCGATATTTCACTTCTTGCCAAGGCATGTGCATCGATATTTGACTTCTTGCCAAGGCATGTACGTCGATATTTGACTTCTTGCCATAGCACGTACATCGATATTTCACTTCTTGCCAAGGCATGTACTTTGATATTTCATTTCTTGTCAAGGCATGTACATCGATATTTCCCTTTTTGCCATGGCATGCACATCGATATTTGACTTCTTGCCAAGGCATGTACATCGATATTTGGCTTCTTGTCAAGGCATGTACATCGATATTTGACTTCTTGCCAAGGCATGAACATCGATATTTGACTTCTTGCCAAGGCATGTACTTCGATAGTTCACTTCTTGCCAAGGCATGTACCCTGATATATCACTTCTTGCCATAGCACGTACATCGATATTTGACTTCTTGCCAAGGCATGTACTTTGATATTTCATTACTTGCCAAGGCATGTACGTTGATATTTGACTTCTTGCCAAGGCATGTACATCGATATTTCACTTCTTGCCAATGCATGTACATCGATATTTCACTTCTTGCCAAGGCATGTACACTGATATTTCACTTCTTGCCATAGCATGTACATCGATATTTCACTTCTGGCCAACGCATGTACTTTGACATTTCATTTCTTGCCAAGGCATGTACATTGATATTTGACGTCTTGCCATGGCATGTACGTCGATATTTCTCTTCTTGCCAAGGCATGTACATCGATATTTCACTTCTTGCCAAGGCATGTACACTGATATTTCACTTCTTGCCAAGGCATGTACATCGATAATTCACTTCTTGCCAAGGCATGTACACTGATATTTCACTTCTTGCCATAGCACGTACATCGATATTTCACTTCTTGCCAAGGCATGTACTTTGATATTTCACTTCTTGCCAAGGCATGTACATTGATATTTGACTTCTTGCCATGGCATGTACTTTGATATTTCCCTTCTTGTCAAGGCATGTACATTGATATTTCCCTTTTTTCCATGGCATGTACATCGATATTTGACTTCTTGCCATGGCATGGACATCGATATTTGACTTCTTGCCAAGGCATGTAGATCGATATTTGACTTCTTGCCAAGGCATATACATCGACATTTGACTTCTTGCGAAGGCAAATGCATCGATATTTGACTTCTTGCCAAGGCATGTACGTCGATATTTGACTTCTTGCCAAGGCATGTACATCGATATTTGACTTCTTGCCAAGGCATGTACATCGATATTTCACTTCTTGCCAAGGCATGTGCATCGATATTTGACTTCTTGCCAAGGCATGTACGTCGATATTTGACTTCTTGCCATGGCATGTACGTCGATTATTCCCTTCTTGTCAAGGCATGTACATCGATATTTTACTTCTTGTCAAGGCATGTACATTGATATTTCACTTTTTGCCAAGGCATCTACATCGATATTTGACTTCTTGCCATGGCATGAACATCGATATTTGACTTCTTGCCAAGGCATGTACTTCGATAGTTCACTTCTTGCCAAGGCATGTACCCTGATATTTCACTTCTTGCCATAGGGCGTACATCGATATTTTACTTCTTGCCAAGGCATGTACTTTGA
Source organism: Arenicola marina (assembly GCA_964019135.1). Lineage (NCBI taxonomy): Eukaryota > Metazoa > Annelida > Polychaeta > Arenicolidae > Arenicola > Arenicola marina. Next base: position 53,484,970 of record OZ025249.1, on the reverse strand, counting down.
TATTTCATTTCTTGCCAAGGCATGTACGTTGATATTTGACTTCTTGCCAAGGCATGTACATGGATATTTCGCTTCTTGCCAAGGCATGTACATCGATATTTCACTTCTTGCCAAGGCATGTACACTGATATTTCACTTCTTGCCATAGCATGTACATCGATATTTGACTTCTTGCCAAGGCATGTACTTTGATATTTCATTTCTTGCCAAGGCATGTACATTGATATTTGACGTCTTGCCATGGCATGTACGTCGATATTTCTATTCTTGCCAAGGCATGTACATCGATATTTCACTTCTTGCAAAGGCATGTACGCTGATATTTCACTTCTTGCCAAGGCATGTACATCGATAATTCACTTCTTGCCAAGGCATGTACACTGATATTTTACTTCTTGCCATAGCACCTACATCGATATTTCACTTCTTGCCAAGGCATGTACTTTGATATTTCACTTCTTGCCAAGGCATGTACATTGATATTTGACTTCTTGCCATGGCATGTACGTCGATATTTCCCTTCTTGTCAAGGCCTGTGCATCGATATTTCCCTTTTTGCCGTGGCATGTACATCGATATTTGACTTCTTGCCAAGGCATGTACATCGATATTTGACTTCTTGCCAAGGCATGTACATCGATATTTCACTTCTTGCCAAGGCATGTACTTTGATATTTCATTTCTTGTCAAGGCATGTACATCGATATTTCCCTTTTTGCCATGGCATGCACATCGATATTTGACTTCTTGCCAAGGCATGTACATCGATATTTGGCTTCTTGTCAAGGCATGTACATCGATATTTGACTTCTTGCCAAGGCATGAACATCGATATTTGACTTCTTGCCAAGGCATGTACTTCGATATTTCACTTCTTGCCAAGGCATGTACCCTGATATATCACTTCTTGCCATAGCACGTACATCGATATTTGACTTCTTGCCAAGGCATGTACTTTGATATTTCATTACTTGCCAAGGCATGTACGTTGATATTTGACTTCTTGCCAAGGCATGTACATCGATATTTCACTTCTTGCCAATGCATGTACATCGATATTTCACTTCTTGCCAAGGCATGTACACTGATATTTCACTTCTTGCCATAGCATGTACATCGATATTTCACTTCTGGCCAACGCATGTACTTTGACATTTCATTTCTTGCCAAGGCATGTACATTGATATTTGACGTCTTGCCATGGCATGTACGTCGATATTTCTCTTCTTGCCAAGGCATGTACATCGATATTTCACTTCTTGCCAAGGCATGTACACTGATATTTCACTTCTTGCCAAGGCATGTACATCGATAATTCACTTCTTGCCAAGGCATGTACACTGATATTTCACTTCTTGCCATAGCACGTACATCGATATTTCACTTCTTGCCAAGGCATGTACTTTGATATTTCACTTCTTGCCAAGGCATGTACATTGATATTTGACTTCTTGCCATGGCATGTACTTTGATATTTCCCTTCTTGTCAAGGCATGTACATTGATATTTCCCTTTTTTCCATGGCATGTACATCGATATTTGACTTCTTGCCATGGCATGGACATCGATATTTGACTTCTTGCCAAGGCATGTAGATCGATATTTGACTTCTTGCCAAGGCATATACATCGACATTTGACTTCTTGCGAAGGCAAATGCATCGATATTTGACTTCTTGCCAAGGCATGTACGTCGATATTTGACTTCTTGCCAAGGCATGTACATCGATATTTGACTTCTTGCCAAGGCATGTACATCGATATTTCACTTCTTGCCAAGGCATGTGCATCGATATTTGACTTCTTGCCAAGGCATGTACGTCGATATTTGACTTCTTGCCATGGCATGTACGTCGATTATTCCCTTCTTGTCAAGGCATGTACATCGATATTTTACTTCTTGTCAAGGCATGTACATTGATATTTTACTTTTTGCCATGGCATCTACATCGATATTTGACTTCTTGCCATGGCATGAACATCGATATTTGACTTCTTGCCAAGGCATGTACTTCGATAGTTCACTTCTTGCCAAGGCATGTACCCTGATATTTCACTTCTTGCCATAGGGCGTACATCGATATTTTACTTCTTGCCAAGGCATGTACTTTGATATTTCATTTCTTGCCAAGGCATGTACGTTGATATTTGACTTCTTGCCAAGGCATGTACATGGATATTTCGCTTCTTGCCAAGGCATGTACATCGATATTTCACTTCTTGCCAAGGCATGTACACTGATATTTCACTTCTTGCCATAGCATGTACATCGATATTTGACTTCTTGCCAAGGCATGTACTTTGATATTTCATTTCTTGCCAAGGCATGTACATTGATATTTGACGTCTTGCCATGGCATGTACGTCGATATTTCTATTCTTGCCAAGGCATGTACATCGATATTTCACTTCTTGCAAAGGCATGTACGCTGATATTTCACTTCTTGCCAAGGCATGTACATCGATAATTCACTTCTTGCCAAGGCATGTACACTGATATTTTACTTCTTGCCATAGCACCTACATCGATATTTCACTTCTTGCCAAGGCATGTACTTTGATATTTCACTTCTTGCCAAGGCATGTACATTGATATTTGACTTCTTGCCATGGCATGTACGTCGATATTTCCCTTCTTGTCAAGGCCTGTGCATCGATATTTCCCTTTTTGCCGTGGCATGTACATCGATATTTGACTTCTTGCCAAGGCATGTACATCGATATTTGACTTCTTGCCAAGGCATGTACATCGATATTTCACTTCTTGCCAAGGCATGTACACTGATATTTCACTTCTTGCCATAGCACGTACATCGATATTTCCCTTTTTGCCATGGCATGTACATCGATATTTGACTTCTTGCCAAGGCATGTACATCGATATTTCACTTCTTGCCAAGGCATGTACATCGATATTTCACTTCTTGCCGAGGCATGTACACTGATATTTCACTTCTTGCCATAGCACGTACATCGATATTTCACTTCTTGCCAAGGCATGTACTTTGATATTTAATTTCTTGCAAAGTCATTTACATTGATATTTGACTTCTTGCCGTGGCATGTACGTCGATATTTTCCTTCTTGTCAAGGCATGTGCATCGATATTTGACTTCTTGCCATGGCATGTACATCGATATTTCCCTTTTTGCCATGGCATGTACATCGATATTTCCCTTTTTTCCATGGCATGTACATCGATATTTGACTTCTTGCCAAGGCATGTACATCGATATTTGACTACTTGCCATGGCATGTACGTCGATATTTCCTTTCTTGTCAAGGCATGTACATCGATATTTCCCTTTTTGCCATGGCATGTACATCGATATTTGACTTCCTGCCATGACATGTACATCGATATTTGACATCTTGCCAAGGCATGTACATCGATATTTGACTTCTTGGCAAGGCATGTACATCGATATTTGACTTCTTGCCAAGGCATGTGCATCGATATTTTACTTCTTGCCAAGGCATGTACGTCGATATGTGACTTCTTGCCAAGGCATTCACATAGATATTTGACTTCTTGCCATCGCATGTACGTCGATATTTTCCTTCTTGTCAAGGCATGTGCATCGATATTTGACTTCTTGCCAAGGCATGTACATCGATATTTGACTTCTTGCCATGGCATGTACATCGATATTTGACATCGTGCCAAGGCATGTACATCGATATTTGACTTCTTGGCAAGGCATGTACATCGATATTTGACTTGTTGCCAAGGCATGTGCATCGATATTTGACTTCTTGCCAAGGCATGTATGTCGATATTTGACTTCTTGCCAAGGCATGTACATCGATATTTGACTTCTTGCCATGGCATGTACTTTGATATTTGACTTCTTGCCATGGCATGTACATCGATATTTGACTTCTTGCCAAGGCATGTACATCAATATTTGACTTCTTGCCATGGCATGTACATCGATATTTGACTTCTTGCCAAGGCATGCACATCAATATTTGACTACTTGCCAAGGCATTTACATCGATATTTCACTTCTTGCCAAGGCATGTACATCGATATGTGACTTCTTGCCAAGGCATGTACATCGATATGTGACTTCTTGCCAAGGCATGTACATCGATATTTGACTTCTTGCCATGGCATGTACGTCGATATTTCCCTTCTTGTCAAGGCCTGTGCATCGATATTTCCCTTTTTGCCATGGCATGAACATCAATATTTCCCTTTTTGCCATGGCATGTACATCGATATTTGACTTCTTGCCATGGCATGCACATCGATATTTCCCTTCTTGTCAAGGCCTGTGCATCGATATTTCCCTTTTTGCCATGGCATGTACTTTGATATTTCACTTCTTGCCAAGGCATGTACATCGATATTTGACTTCTTGCCATGGCATGTACGTCGATATTTCCCTTCTTGTCAAGGCATGTACATCGATATTTGACTTCTTGCCAAGGCATGTACATTGATATTTGACTTCTTACCAAGGCACGTACATCGATATTTCACTTCTTGCCAAGACATGTACATCGATATTTCACTTCTTGCCAAGACATGTACATCGATATTTCACTTCTTGCCAAGGCATGTACACTGATATTTCACTTCTTGCCATAGCACGTACATCGATATTTCACTTCTTGCCAAGGCATGTACTTTGATATTTCATTTCTTGCCAAGGCATTTACATTGATATTTGACTTCTTGCCATAGCATGTACGTCGATATTTCCCTTCTTGTCAAGGCATGTACATCAATATTTCCCTTTTTGCCATGGCATGTACATCGATATTTGATATCTTGCCATGGCATGTACGTCGATATTTCCCTTCTTGTCAAGGCATGAACATCGATATTTCCCTTTTTGCCATGGCATGTACATCGATATTTGACTTCTTGCCATGGCATTTACATCGATATTTGACTTCTTGCCATGGCATGTACGTCGATTATTCCCTTCTTGTCAAGGCATGTACATCGATATTTTACTTCTTGTCAAGGCATGTACATTGATATTTCACTTTTTGCCAAGGCATCTACATCGATATTTGACTTCTTGCCATGGCATGAACATCGATATTTGACTTCTTGCCAAGGCATGTACTTCGATAGTTCACTTCTTGCCAAGGCATGTACCCTGATATTTCACTTCTTGCCATAGGGCGTACATCGATATTTTACTTCTTGCCAAGGCATGTACTTTGATATTTCATTTCTTGCCAAGGCATGTACGTTGATATTTGACTTCTTGCCAAGGCATGTACATGGATATTTCGCTTCTTGCCAAGGCATGTACATCGATATTTCACTTCTTGCCAAGGCATGTACACTGATATTTCACTTCTTGCCATAGCATGTACATCGATATTTGACTTCTTGCCAAGGCATGTACTTTGATATTTCATTTCTTGCCAAGGCATGTACATTGATATTTGACGTCTTGCCATGGCATGTACGTCGATATTTCTATTCTTGCCAAGGCATGTACATCGATATTTCACTTCTTGCAAAGGCATGTACGCTGATATTTCACTTCTTGCCAAGGCATGTACATCGATAATTCACTTCTTGCCAAGGCATGTACACTGATATTTTACTTCTTGCCATAGCACCTACATCGATATTTCACTTCTTGCCAAGGCATGTACTTTGATATTTCACTTCTTGCCAAGGCATGTACATTGATATTTGACTTCTTGCCATGGCATGTACGTCGATATTTCCCTTCTTGTCAAGGCCTGTGCATCGATATTTCCCTTTTTGCCGTGGCATGTACATCGATATTTGACTTCTTGCCAAGGCATGTACATCGATATTTGACTTCTTGCCAAGGCATGTACATCGATATTTCACTTCTTGCCAAGGCATGTACACTGATATTTCACTTCTTGCCATAGCACGTACATCGATATTTCCCTTTTTGCCATGGCATGTACATCGATATTTGACTTCTTGCCAAGGCATGTACATCGATATTTCACTTCTTGCCAAGGCATGTACATCGATATTTCACTTCTTGCCGAGGCATGTACACTGATATTTCACTTCTTGCCATAGCACGTACATCGATATTTCACTTCTTGCCAAGGCATGTACTTTGATATTTAATTTCTTGCAAAGTCATTTACATTGATATTTGACTTCTTGCCGTGGCATGTACGTCGATATTTTCCTTCTTGTCAAGGCATGTGCATCGATATTTGACTTCTTGCCATGGCATGTACATCGATATTTCCCTTTTTGCCATGGCATGTACATCGATATTTCCCTTTTTTCCATGGCATGTACATCGATATTTGACTTCTTGCCAAGGCATGTACATCGATATTTGACTACTTGCCATGGCATGTACGTCGATATTTCCTTTCTTGTCAAGGCATGTACATCGATATTTCCCTTTTTGCCATGGCATGTACATCGATATTTGACTTCCTGCTATGGCATGTACATCGATATTTGACATCTTGCCAAGGCATGTACATCGATATTTGACTTCTTGGCAAGGCATGTACATCGATATTTGACTTCTTGCCAAGGCATGTGCATCGATATTTGACTTCTTGCCAAGGCATGTACGTCGATATTTGACTTCTTGCCAAGGCATTCACATAGATATTTGACTTCTTGCCATCGCATGTACGTCGATATTTTCCTTCTTGTCAAGGCATGTGCATCGATATTTAACTTCTTGACAAGGCATGTACATCGATATTTGACTTCTTGCCATGGCATGTACATCGATATTTGACATCGTGCCAAGGCATGTACATCGATATTTGACTTCTTGGCAAGGCATGTACATCGATATTTGACTTGTTGCCAAGGCATGTGCATCGATATTTGACTTCTTGCCAAGGCATGTATGTCGATATTTGACTTCTTGCCAAGGCATGTACATCGATATTTGACTTCTTGCCATGGCATGTACTTTGATATTTGACTTCTTGCCATGGCATGTACATCGATATTTGACTTCTTGCCAAGGCATGTACATCAATATTTGACTTCTTGCCATGGCATGTACATCGATATTTGACTTCTTGCCAAGGCATGCACATCAATATTTGACTACTTGCCAAGGCATTTACATCGATATTTCACTTCTTGCCAAGGCATGTACCCTGATATTTCACTTCTTGCCATAGCGCGTACATCGATATTTTACTTCTTGCCAAGGCATGTACTTTGATATTTCATTTCTTGCCAAGGCATGCACATCAATATTTGACTTCTTGCCAAGGCATGTACTTCGATATTTCACTTCTTGCCAAGGCATGTACCCTGATATTTCACTTCTTGCCATAGCGCGTACATCGATATTTTACTTCTTGCCAAGGCATGTACTTTGATATTTCATTTCTTGCCAAGGCATGTACGTTGATATTTGACTTCTTGCCAAGGCATGTACATCGATATTTCACTTCTTTCCAAGGCATGTACATCGATATTTCACGTCTTGCCAAGGCATGTACACTGATATTTCACTTCTTGCCATAGCATGTACATCGATATTTCACTTCTTGCCAAATCATGTACTTTGATATTTCATTTCTTGCCAAGGCATGTAGATTGATATTTGACGTCTTGCCATGGCATGTACGTCGATATTTCTCTTCTTGCCAAGGCATGTACATCGATATTTCACTTCTTGCCAAGGCATGTACGCTGATATTTCACTTCTTGCCAAGGCATGTACATCGATAATTCACTTCTTGCCAAGGCATGTACACTGATATTTCACTTCTTGCCATAGCACCTACATCGATATTTCACTTCTTGCCAAGGCATGTACTTTGATATTTCACTTCTTGCCAAGGCATGTACATTGATATTTGACCTCTTGCCATGGCATGTACGTCGATATTTCCCCTCTTGTCAAGGCCTGTGCATCGATATTTCCCTTTTTGCCATGGCATGTACATCAATATTTCCCTTTTTGCCATGGCATGTACATCGATATTTGACTTCTTGCCATGGCATGTACGTCGATATTTCCCTTCTTGTCAAGGCATGTACATCGATATTTGACTTCTTGCCAAGGCATGTGCATCGATATTTGACTTCTTGCCAAGGCATGTACATTGATATTTGACTTTTTACCAAGGCACGTACATCGATATTTCACTTCTTGCCAAGACATGTACATCGATATTTCACTTCTTGCCAAGGCATGTACACTGATATTTCACTTCTTGCCATAGCACGTACATCGATATTTCACTTCTTGCCAAGGCATGTACTTTGATATTTCATTTCTTGCCAAGGCATTTACATTGATATTTGACTTCTTGCCATAGCAAGTACGTCGATATTTCCCTTCTTGTCAAGGCATGTACATCAATATTTCCCTTTTTGCCATGGCATGCACATCGATATTTGACATCTTGCCATGGCATGTACGTCGATATTTCCCTTCTTGTCAAGGCATGTACATCGATATTTCCTTTTTTGCCATGGCATGTACATCGATATTTGACTTCTTGCCATGGCATTTACATCGATATTTGACTGCTTGCCATGGCATGTACGTCGATATTTCCCTTCTTGTCAAGGCATGTACATCGATATTTCCCTTTTTGCCATGGCATGTACATCGATATTTGACTTCTTGCCATGGCATGTACATCGATATTTGACTTCTTGCCAAGGCATGTACATCGATATTTGACTTCTTGCCAAGGCATGTACATCGATATTTAACTTCTTGCCAAGGCATGTACATCGATATTTGACTTCTTGCCAAGTGCATCGATATTTGACTTCTTGCCAAGGCATGTACGTCGGTATTTGACTTCTTGCCAAGGCATGTACATCGATATTTCACTTCTTGCCAAGGCATGTGCATCGATATTTGACTTCTTGCCAAGGCATGTACGTCGATATTTGACTTCTTGCCATAGCACGTACATCGATATTTCACTTCTTGCCAAGGCATGTACTTTGATATTTCATTTCTTGTCAAGGCATGTACATCGATATTTCCCTTTTTGCCATGGCATGCACATCGATATTTGACTTCTTGCCAAGGCATGTACATCGATATTTGGCTTCTTGTCAAGGCATGTACATCGATATTTGACTTCTTGCCAAGGCATGAACATCGATATTTGACTTCTTGCCAAGGCATGTACTTCGATAGTTCACTTCTTGCCAAGGCATGTACCCTGATATATCACTTCTTGCCATAGCACGTACATCGATATTTGACTTCTTGCCAAGGCATGTACTTTGATATTTCATTACTTGCCAAGGCATGTACGTTGATATTTGACTTCTTGCCAAGGCATGTACATCGATATTTCACTTCTTGCCAATGCATGTACATCGATATTTCACTTCTTGCCAAGGCATGTACACTGATATTTCACTTCTTGCCATAGCATGTACATCGATATTTCACTTCTGGCCAACGCATGTACTTTGACATTTCATTTCTTGCCAAGGCATGTACATTGATATTTGACGTCTTGCCATGGCATGTACGTCGATATTTCTCTTCTTGCCAAGGCATGTACATCGATATTTCACTTCTTGCCAAGGCATGTACACTGATATTTCACTTCTTGCCAAGGCATGTACATCGATAATTCACTTCTTGCCAAGGCATGTACACTGATATTTCACTTCTTGCCATAGCACGTACATCGATATTTCACTTCTTGCCAAGGCATGTACTTTGATATTTCACTTCTTGCCAAGGCATGTACATTGATATTTGACTTCTTGCCATGGCATGTACTTTGATATTTCCCTTCTTGTCAAGGCATGTACATTGATATTTCCCTTTTTTCCATGGCATGTACATCGATATTTGACTTCTTGCCATGGCATGGACATCGATATTTGACTTCTTGCCAAGGCATGTAGATCGATATTTGACTTCTTGCCAAGGCATATACATCGACATTTGACTTCTTGCGAAGGCAAATGCATCGATATTTGACTTCTTGCCAAGGCATGTACGTCGATATTTGACTTCTTGCCAAGGCATGTACATCGATATTTGACTTCTTGCCAAGGCATGTACATCGATATTTCACTTCTTGCCAAGGCATGTGCATCGATATTTGACTTCTTGCCAAGGCATGTACGTCGATATTTGACTTCTTGCCATGGCATGTACGTCGATTATTCCCTTCTTGTCAAGGCATGTACATCGATATTTTACTTCTTGTCAAGGCATGTACATTGATATTTCACTTTTTGCCAAGGCATCTACATCGATATTTGACTTCTTGCCATGGCATGAACATCGATATTTGACTTCTTGCCAAGGCATGTACTTCGATAGTTCACTTCTTGCCAAGGCATGTACCCTGATATTTCACTTCTTGCCATAGGGCGTACATCGATATTTTACTTCTTGCCAAGGCATGTACTTTGATATTTCATTTCTTGCCAAGGCATGTACGTTGATATTTGACTTCTTGCCAAGGCATGTACATGGATATTTCGCTTCTTGCCAAGGCATGTACATCGATATTTCACTTCTTGCCAAGGCATGTACACTGATATTTCACTTCTTGCCATAGCATGTACATCGATATTTGACTTCTTGCCAAGGCATGTACTTTGATATTTCATTTCTTGCCAAGGCATGTACATTGATATTTGACGTCTTGCCATGGCATGTACGTCGATATTTCTATTCTTGCCAAGGCATGTACATCGATATTTCACTTCTTGCAAAGGCATGTACGCTGATATTTCACTTCTTGCCAAGGCATGTACATCGATAATTCACTTCTTGCCAAGGCATGTACACTGATATTTTACTTCTTGCCATAGCACCTACATCGATATTTCACTTCTTGCCAAGGCATGTACTTTGATATTTCACTTCTTGCCAAGGCATGTACATTGATATTTGACTTCTTGCCATGGCATGTACGTCGATATTTCCCTTCTTGTCAAGGCCTGTGCATCGATATTTCCCTTTTTGCCGTGGCATGTACATCGATATTTGACTTCTTGCCAAGGCATGTACATCGATATTTGACTTCTTGCCAAGGCATGTACATCGATATTTCACTTCTTGCCAAGGCATGTACTTTGATATTTCATTTCTTGTCAAGGCATGTACATCGATATTTCCCTTTTTGCCATGGCATGCACATCGATATTTGACTTCTTGCCAAGGCATGTACATCGATATTTGGCTTCTTGTCAAGGCATGTACATCGATATTTGACTTCTTGCCAAGGCATGAACATCGATATTTGACTTCTTGCCAAGGCATGTACTTCGATAGTTCACTTCTTGCCAAGGCATGTACCCTGATATATCACTTCTTGCCATAGCACGTACATCGATATTTGACTTCTTGCCAAGGCATGTACTTTGATATTTCATTACTTGCCAAGGCATGTACGTTGATATTTGACTTCTTGCCAAGGCATGTACATCGATATTTCACTTCTTGCCAATGCATGTACATCGATATTTCACTTCTTGCCAAGGCATGTACACTGATATTTCACTTCTTGCCATAGCATGTACATCGATATTTCACTTCTGGCCAACGCATGTACTTTGACATTTCATTTCTTGCCAAGGCATGTACATTGATATTTGACGTCTTGCCATGGCATGTACGTCGATATTTCTCTTCTTGCCAAGGCATGTACATCGATATTTCACTTCTTGCCAAGGCATGTACACTGATATTTCACTTCTTGCCAAGGCATGTACATCGATAATTCACTTCTTGCCAAGGCATGTACACTGATATTTCACTTCTTGCCATAGCACGTACATCGATATTTCACTTCTTGCCAAGGCATGTACTTTGATATTTCACTTCTTGCCAAGGCATGTACATTGATATTTGACTTCTTGCCATGGCATGTACTTTGATATTTCCCTTCTTGTCAAGGCATGTACATTGATATTTCCCTTTTTTCCATGGCATGTACATCGATATTTGACTTCTTGCCATGGCATGGACATCGATATTTGACTTCTTGCCAAGGCATGTAGATCGATATTTGACTTCTTGCCAAGGCATATACATCGACATTTGACTTCTTGCGAAGGCAAATGCATCGATATTTGACTTCTTGCCAAGGCATGTACGTCGATATTTGACTTCTTGCCAAGGCATGTACATCGATATTTGACTTCTTGCCAAGGCATGTACATCGATATTTCACTTCTTGCCAAGGCATGTGCATCGATATTTGACTTCTTGCCAAGGCATGTACGTCGATATTTGACTTCTTGCCATGGCATGTACGTCGATTATTCCCTTCTTGTCAAGGCATGTACATCGATATTTTACTTCTTGTCAAGGCATGTACATTGATATTTTACTTTTTGCCAAGGCATCTACATCGATATTTGACTTCTTGCCATGGCATGAACATCGATATTTGACTTCTTGCCAAGGCATGTACTTCGATAGTTCACTTCTTGCCAAGGCATGTACCCTGATATTTCACTTCTTGCCATAGGGCGTACATCGATATTTTACTTCTTGCCAAGGCATGTACTTTGATATTTCATTTCTTGCCAAGGCATGTACGTTGATATTTGACTTCTTGCCAAGGCATGTACATGGATATTTCGCTTCTTGCCAAGGCATGTACATCGATATTTCACTTCTTGCCAAGGCATGTACACTGATATTTCACTTCTTGCCATAGCATGTACATCGATATTTGACTTCTTGCCAAGGCATGTACTTTGATATTTCATTTCTTGCCAAGGCATGTACATTGATATTTGACGTCTTGCCATGGCATGTACGTCGATATTTCTATTCTTGCCAAGGCATGTACATCGATATTTCACTTCTTGCAAAGGCATGTACGCTGATATTTCACTTCTTGCCAAGGCATGTACATCGATAATTCACTTCTTGCCAAGGCATGTACACTGATATTTTACTTCTTGCCATAGCACCTACATCGATATTTCACTTCTTGCCAAGGCATGTACACTGATATTTCACTTCTTGCCATAGCATGTACATCGATATTTCCCTTCTTGTCAAGGCCTGTGCATCGATATTTCCCTTTTTGCCGTGGCATGTACATCGATATTTGACTTCTTGCCAAGGCATGTACATCGATATTTGACTTCTTGCCAAGGCATGTACATCGATATTTCACTTCTTGCCAAGGCATGTACACTGATATTTCACTTCTTGCCATAGCACGTACATCGATATTTCCCTTTTTGCCATGGCATGTACATCGATATTTGACTTCTTGCCAAGGCATGTACATCGATATTTCACTTCTTGCCAAGGCATGTACATCGATATTTCACTTCTTGCCGAGGCATGTACACTGATATTTCACTTCTTGCCATAGCACGTACATCGATATTTCACTTCTTGCCAAGGCATGTACTTTGATATTTAATTTCTTGCAAAGTCATTTACATTGATATTTGACTTCTTGCCGTGGCATGTACGTCGATATTTTCCTTCTTGTCAAGGCATGTGCATCGATATTTGACTTCTTGCCATGGCATGTACATCGATATTTCCCTTTTTGCCATGGCATGTACATCGATATTTCCCTTTTTTCCATGGCATGTACATCGATATTTGACTTCTTGCCAAGGCATGTACATCGATATTTGACTACTTGCCATGGCATGTACGTCGATATTTCCTTTCTTGTCAAGGCATGTACATCGATATTTCCCTTTTTGCCATGGCATGTACATCGATATTTGACTTCCTGCCATGGCATGTACATCGATATTTGACATCTTGCCAAGGCATGTACATCGATATTTGACTTCTTGGCAAGGCATGTACATCGATATTTGACTTCTTGCCAAGGCATGTGCATCGATATTTTACTTCTTGCCAAGGCATGTACGTCGATATGTGACTTCTTGCCAAGGCATTCACATAGATATTTGACTTCTTGCCATCGCATGTACGTCGATATTTTCCTTCTTGTCAAGGCATGTGCATCGATATTTGACTTCTTGCCAAGGCATGTACATCGATATTTGACTTCTTGCCATGGCATGTACATCGATATTTGACATCGTGCCAAGGCATGTACATCGATATTTGACTTCTTGGCAAGGCATGTACATCGATATTTGACTTGTTGCCAAGGCATGTGCATCGATATTTGACTTCTTGCCAAGGCATGTATGTCGATATTTGACTTCTTGCCAAGGCATGTACATCGATATTTGACTTCTTGCCATGGCATGTACTTTGATATTTGACTTCTTGCCATGGCATGTACATCGATATTTGACTTCTTGCCAAGGCATGTACATCAATATTTGACTTCTTGCCATGGCATGTACATCGATATTTGACTTCTTGCCAAGGCATGCACATCAATATTTGACTACTTGCCAAGGCATTTACATCGATATTTCACTTCTTGCCAAGGCATGTACATCGATATGTGACTTCTTGCCAAGGCATGTACATCGATATGTGACTTCTTGCCAAGGCATGTACATCGATATTTGACTTCTTGCCATGGCATGTACGTCGATATTTCCCTTCTTGTCAAGGCCTGTGCATCGATATTTCCCTTTTTGCCATGGCATGAACATCAATATTTCCCTTTTTGCCATGGCATGTACATCGATATTTGACTTCTTGCCATGGCATGTACGTCGATATTTCCCTTCTTGTCAAGGCATGTACATCGATATTTGACTTCTTGCCAAGGCATGTACATTGATATTTGACTTCTTACCAAGGCACGTACATCGATATTTCACTTCTTGCCAAGACATGTACATCGATATTTCACTTCTTGCCAAGACATGTACATCGATATTTCACTTCTTGCCAAGGCATGTACACTGATATTTCACTTCTTGCCATAGCACGTACATCGATATTTCACTTCTTGCCAAGGCATGTACTTTGATATTTCATTTCTTGCCAAGGCATTTACATTGATATTTGACTTCTTGCCATAGCATGTACGTCGATATTTCCCTTCTTGTCAAGGCATGTACATCAATATTTCCCTTTTTGCCATGGCATGTACATCGATATTTGATATCTTGCCATGGCATGTACGTCGATATTTCCCTTCTTGTCAAGGCATGAACATCGATATTTCCCTTTTTGCCATGGCATGTACATCGATATTTGACTTCTTGCCATGGCATTTACATCGATATTTGACTTCTTGCCATGGCATGTACGTCGATTATTCCCTTCTTGTCAAGGCATGTACATCGATATTTTACTTCTTGTCAAGGCATGTACATTGATATTTCACTTTTTGCCAAGGCATCTACATCGATATTTGACTTCTTGCCATGGCATGAACATCGATATTTGACTTCTTGCCAAGGCATGTACTTCGATAGTTCACTTCTTGCCAAGGCATGTACCCTGATATTTCACTTCTTGCCATAGGGCGTACATCGATATTTTACTTCTTGCCAAGGCATGTACTTTGATATTTCATTTCTTGCCAAGGCATGTACGTTGATATTTGACTTCTTGCCAAGGCATGTACATGGATATTTCGCTTCTTGCCAAGGCATGTACATCGATATTTCACTTCTTGCCAAGGCATGTACACTGATATTTCACTTCTTGCCATAGCATGTACATCGATATTTGACTTCTTGCCAAGGCATGTACTTTGATATTTCATTTCTTGCCAAGGCATGTACATTGATATTTGACGTCTTGCCATGGCATGTACGTCGATATTTCTATTCTTGCCAAGGCATGTACATCGATATTTCACTTCTTGCAAAGGCATGTACGCTGATATTTCACTTCTTGCCAAGGCATGTACATCGATAATTCACTTCTTGCCAAGGCATGTACACTGATATTTTACTTCTTGCCATAGCACCTACATCGATATTTCACTTCTTGCCAAGGCATGTACTTTGATATTTCACTTCTTGCCAAGGCATGTACATTGATATTTGACTTCTTGCCATGGCATGTACGTCGATATTTCCCTTCTTGTCAAGGCCTGTGCATCGATATTTCCCTTTTTGCCGTGGCATGTACATCGATATTTGACTTCTTGCCAAGGCATGTACATCGATATTTGACTTCTTGCCAAGGCATGTACATCGATATTTCACTTCTTGCCAAGGCATGTACACTGATATTTCACTTCTTGCCATAGCACGTACATCGATATTTCCCTTTTTGCCATGGCATGTACATCGATATTTGACTTCTTGCCAAGGCATGTACATCGATATTTCACTTCTTGCCAAGGCATGTACATCGATATTTCACTTCTTGCCGAGGCATGTACACTGATATTTCACTTCTTGCCATAGCACGTACATCGATATTTCACTTCTTGCCAAGGCATGTACTTTGATATTTAATTTCTTGCAAAGTCATTTACATTGATATTTGACTTCTTGCCGTGGCATGTACGTCGATATTTTCCTTCTTGTCAAGGCATGTGCATCGATATTTGACTTCTTGCCATGGCATGTACATCGATATTTCCCTTTTTGCCATGGCATGTACATCGATATTTCCCTTTTTTCCATGGCATGTACATCGATATTTGACTTCTTGCCAAGGCATGTACATCGATATTTGACTACTTGCCATGGCATGTACGTCGATATTTCCTTTCTTGTCAAGGCATGTACATCGATATTTCCCTTTTTGCCATGGCATGTACATCGATATTTGACTTCCTGCTATGGCATGTACATCGATATTTGACATCTTGCCAAGGCATGTACATCGATATTTGACTTCTTGGCAAGGCATGTACATCGATATTTGACTTCTTGCCAAGGCATGTGCATCGATATTTGACTTCTTGCCAAGGCATGTACGTCGATATTTGACTTCTTGCCAAGGCATTCACATAGATATTTGACTTCTTGCCATCGCATGTACGTCGATATTTTCCTTCTTGTCAAGGCATGTGCATCGATATTTAACTTCTTGACAAGGCATGTACATCGATATTTGACTTCTTGCCATGGCATGTACATCGATATTTGACATCGTGCCAAGGCATGTACATCGATATTTGACTTCTTGGCAAGGCATGTACATCGATATTTGACTTGTTGCCAAGGCATGTGCATCGATATTTGACTTCTTGCCAAGGCATGTATGTCGATATTTGACTTCTTGCCAAGGCATGTACATCGATATTTGACTTCTTGCCATGGCATGTACTTTGATATTTGACTTCTTGCCATGGCATGTACATCGATATTTGACTTCTTGCCAAGGCATGTACATCAATATTTGACTTCTTGCCATGGCATGTACATCGATATTTGACTTCTTGCCAAGGCATGCACATCAATATTTGACTACTTGCCAAGGCATTTACATCGATATTTCACTTCTTGCCAAGGCATGTACATCGATATGTGACTTCTTGCCAAGGCATGTACATCGATATGTGACTTCTTGCCAAGGCATGTACATCGATATTTGACTTCTTGCCATGGCATGTACGTCGATATTTCCCTTCTTGTCAAGGCCTGTGCATCGATATTTCCCTTTTTGCCATGGCATGAACATCAATATTTCCCTTTTTGCCATGGCATGTACATCGATATTTGACTTCTTGCCATGGCATGTACGTCGATATTTCCCTTCTTGTCAAGGCATGTACATCGATATTTGACTTCTTGCCAAGGCATGTACATTGATATTTGACTTCTTACCAAGGCACGTACATCGATATTTCACTTCTTGCCAAGACATGTACATCGATATTTCACTTCTTGCCAAGGCATGTACACTGATATTTCACTTCTTGCCATAGCACGTACATCGATATTTCACTTCTTGCCAAGGCATGTACTTTGATATTTCATTTCTTGCCAAGGCATTTACATTGATATTTGACTTCTTGCCATAGCATGTACGTCGATATTTCCCTTCTTGTCAAGGCATGTACATCAATATTTCCCTTTTTGCCATGGCATGTACATCGATATTTGACATCTTGCCATGGCATGTACGTCGATATTTCCCTTCTTGTCAAGGCATGAACATCGATATTTCCCTTTTTGCCATGGCATGTACATCGATATTTGACTTCTTGCCATGGCATTTACATCGATATTTGACTGCTTGCCATGGCATGTACGTCGATATTTCCCTTCTTGTCAAGGCATGTACATCGATATTTCCCTTTTTGCCATGGCATGTACATCGATATTTGACTTCTTGCCATGGCATGTACATCGATATTTGACTTCTTGCCAAGGCATGTACATCGATATTTGACTTCTTGCCAAGGCATGTACCTCGATATGTAACTTCTTGAAAAGGCATGTACATCGATATTTGACTTCTTGCCAAGTGCATCGATATTTGACTTCTTGCCAAGGCATGTACGTCGATATTTGACTTCTTGCCAAGGCATGTGCATCGATATTTGACTTCTTGCCAAGGCATGTACGTCGATATTTGACTTCTTGCCATAGCACGTACATCGATATTTCACTTCTTGCCAAGGCATGTACTTTGATATTTCATTTCTTGCCAAGGCATGTACATTGATATTTGACTTCTTGCCATGGCATGTACGTCGATATTTCCCTTCTTGTCAAGGCATGTACATCGATATTTCCCTTTTTGCCATGGCATGCACATCGATATTTGACTTCTTGCCATGGCATGTACATCGATATTTGACTTCTTGTCAAGGCATGTACATCGATAGTTGACTTCTTGCCAAGGCATGAACATCGATATTTGACTTCTTGCCAAGGCATGTACTTCGATAGTTCACTTCTTGCCAAGGCATGTACCCTGATATATCACTTCTTGCCATAGCACGTACATCGATATTTTACTTCTTGCCAAGGCATGTACTTTGATATTTCATTACTTGCCAAGGCATGTACGTTGATATTTGACTTCTTGCCAAGGCATGTACATCGATATTTCACTTCTTGCCAAGGCATGTACATCGATATTTCACTTCTTGCCAAGGCATGTACACTGATATTTCACTTCTTGCCATAGCATGTACATCGATATTTCACTTCTAGCCAACGCATGTACTTTGACATTTCATTTCTTGCCAAGGCATGTACATTGATATTTGACGTCTTGCCATGGCATGTACGTCGATATTTCACTTCTTGCCAAGGCATGTACATCGATATTTCACTTCTTGCCAAGGCATGTACACTGATATTTCACTTCTTGCCAAGGCATGTACATCGATAATTCACTTCTTGCCAAGGCATGTACACTGATATTTCACTTCTTGCCATAGCACGTACATCGATATTTCACTTCTTGCCAAGGCATGTACTTTGATATTTCACTTCTTGCCAAGGCATGTACATTGATATTTGACTTCTTGCCATGGCATGTACTTTGATATTTACCTTCTTGTCAAGGCATGTACATCGATATTTCCCATTTTTCCATGGCATGTACATCGATATTTGACTTCTTGCCATGGCATGGACATCGATATTTGACTTCTTGCCAAGGCATGTAGATCGATATTTGACTTCTTGCCAAGGCATATACATCGACATTTGACTTCTTGCGAAGGCAAGTGCATCGACATTTGACTTCTTGCCAAGGCACGTACGTCGATATTTGACTTCTTGCCAAGGCACGTACGTCGATATTTGACTTCTTGCCAAGGCATGTACATCGATATTTCACTTCTTGCCAAGGCATGTACATCGATATTTCACTTCTTGCCAAGGCATGTGCATCGATATTTGACTTCTTGCCAAGGCATGTACGTCGATATTTGACTTCTTGCCATGGCATATACGTCGATATTTCCCTTCTTGTCAAGGCATGTACATCGATATTTTACTTCTTGTCAAGGCATGTACATTGATATTTCACTTTTTGCCAAGGCATCTACATCGATATTTGCCTTCTTGCCATGGCATGAACATCGATATTTCACTTTTTGCCAAGGCATCTACATCGATATTTCACTTTTTGCCAAGGCATGTGCATCGATATTTGACTTCTTGCCAAGGCATGTACGTCGATATTTGACTTCTTGCCATAGCACGTACATCGATATTTCACTTCTTGCCAAGGCATGTACTTTGATATTTCATTTCTTGCCAAGGCATGTACATTGATATTTGACTTCTTGCCATGGCATGTATGTCGATATTTCCCTTCTTGTCAAGGCATGTACATCGATATTTCCCTTTTTGCCATGGCATGCACATCGATATTTCACTTCTTGCCATGGCATGTACATCGATATTTGACTTCTTGTCAAGGCATGTACATCGATATTTGACTTCTTGCCAAGGCATGAACATCGATATTTGACTTCTTGCCAAGGCATGTACTTCGATAGTTCACTTCTTGCCAAGCCATGTACCCTGATATATCACTTCTTGCCATAGCACGTACATCGATATTTTACTTCTTGCCAAGGCATGTACTTTGATATTTCATTACTTGCCAAGGCATGTACGTTGATATTTGACTTCTTGCCAAGGCATGTACATCGATATTTCACTTCTTGCCAAGGCATGTACACTGATATTTCACTTCTTGCCATAGCATGTACATCGATATTTCACTTCTGACCAACGCATGTACTTTGACATTTCATTTCTTGCCAAGGCATGTACATTGATATTTGACGTCTTGCCATGGCATGTACGTCGATATTTCTCTTCTTGCCAAGGCATGTACATCGATATTTCACTTCTTGCCAAGGCATGTACACTGATATTTCACTTCTTGCCAAGGCATGTACATCGATAATTCACTTCTTGCCAAGGCATGTACACTGATATTTCACTTCTTGCCATAGCACGTACATCGATATTTCACTTCTTGCCAAGGCATGTACTTTGATATTTCACTTCTTGCCAAGGCATGTACATTGATATTTGACTTCTTGCCATGGCATGTACGTCGATATTTCCCTTCTTGTCAAGGCATGTACATCGATATTTCCCTTTTTTCCATGGCATGTACATCGATATTTGACTTCTTGCCATGGCATGGACATCGATATTTGACTTCTTGCCAAGGCATGTAGATCGATATTTGACTTCTTGCCAAGGCATATACATCGACATTTGACTTCTTGCGAAGGCAAGTGCATCGATATTTGACTTCTTGCCAAGGCATGTACGTCGATATTTGACTTCTTGCCAAGGCATGTACATCGATATTTGACTTCTTGCCAAGGCATGTACATCGATATTTCACTTCTTGCCAAGGCATGTGCATCGATACTTGACTTCTTGCCAAGGCATGTACGTGGATATTTGACTTCTTGCCATGGTATGTACGTCGATATTTCCCTTCTTGTCAAGGCATGTACATCGATATTGTACTTCTTGTCAAGGCATGTACATTGATATTTCACTTTTTGCCAAGGCATCTACATCGATATTTGACTTCTTGCCATGGCATGAACATCGATATTTGACTTCTTGCCAAGGCATGTACTTCGATAGTTCACTTCTTGCCAAGGCATGTACCCTGATATTTCACTTCTTGCCATAGCGCGTACATCGATATTTTACTTCTTGCCAAGGCATGTACTTTGATATTTCATTTCTTGCCAAGGCATGTACGTTGATATTTCATTTCTTGCCAAGGCATGAACATCGATATTTGACTTCTTGCCAAGGCATGTACTTCGATAGTTCACTTCTTGCAAAGGCATGTACCCTGATATATCACTTCTTGCCATAGCACGTACATCGATATTTTACTTCTTGCCAAGGCATGTACTTTGATATTTCATTACTTGCCAAGGCATGTACGTTGATATTTGACTTCTTGCCAAGGCATGTACATCGATATTTCACTTCTTGCCAAGGCATGTACACTGATATTTCACTTCTTGCCATAGCATGTACATCGATATTTCACTTCTGGCCAACCCATGTACTTTGACATTTCATTTCTTGCCAAGGCATGTACATTGATATTTGACGTCTTGCCATGGCATGTACGTCGATATTTCTCTTCTTGCCAAGGCATGTACATCGATATTTCACTTCTTGCCAAGGCATGTACACTGATATTTCACTTCTTGCCAAGGCATGTACATCGATAATTCACTTCTTGCCAAGGCATGTACACTGATATTTCACTTCTTGCCATAGCACGTACATCGATATTTCACTTCTTGCCAAGGCATGTACTTTGATATTTCACTTCTTGCCAAGGCATGCACATTGATATTTGACTTCTTGCCATGGCATGTACGTCGATATTTCCCTTCTTGTCAAGGCATGTACATCGATATTTCCCTTTTTTCCATGGCATGTACATCGATATTCGACTTCTTGCCATGGCATGGACATCGATATTTGACTTCTTGCCAAGGCATGTAGATCGATATTTGACTTCTTGCCAAGGCATATACATCGACATTTGACTTCTTGCGAAGGCAAGTGCATCGATATTTGACTTCTTGCCAAGGCATGTACGTCGATATTTGACTTCTTGCCAAGGCATGTACATCGATATTTGACTTCTTGCCAAGGCATGTACATCGATATTTCACTTCTTGCGAAGGCAAGTGCATCGATATTTGACTTCTTGCCAAGGCATGTACGTCGATATTTGACTTCTTGCCAAGGCATGTACATCGATATTTGACTTCTTGCCAAGGCATGTACGTGGATATTTGACTTCTTGCCATGGCATGTACGTCGATATTTCCCTTCTTGTCAAGGCATGTACATCCATATTGTACTTCTTGCCAAGGCATATACTTTGATATTTCATTTCTTGCCAAGGCATGTACGTTGATATTTCATTTCTTGCTAAGGCATGAACATCGATATTTGACTTCTTGCCAAGGCATGTACTTCGATAGTTCACTTCTTGCAAAGGCATGTACCCTGATATATCACTTCTTGCCATAGCACGTACATCGATATTTTACTTCTTGCCAAGGCATGTACTTTGATATTTCATTACTTGCCAAGGCATGTACGTTGATATTTGACTTCTTGCCAAGGCATGTACATCGATATTTCACTTCTTGCCAAGGCATGTACATCGATATTTCACTTCTTGCCAAGGCATGTACACTGATATTTCACTTCTTGCCATAGCGTGTACATCGATATTTCACTTCTGGCCAAGGCATGTACTTTGACATTTCATTTCTTGCCAAGGCATGTACATTGATATTTGACGTCTTGCCATGGCATGTACGTCGATATTTCTCTTCTTGCCAAGGCATGTACATCGATATTTCACTTCTTGCCAAGGCATGTACACTGATATTTCACTTCTTGCCAAGGCATGTACATCGATAATTCACTTCTTGCCAAGGCATGTACACTGATATTATTTCACTTCTTGCCATAGCACGTACATCGATATTTCACTTCTTGCCAAGGCATGTACTTTGATATTTCACTTCTTGCCAAGGCATGTACATTGATATTTGACTTCTTGCCATGGCATGTACGTCGATATTTCCCTTCTTGTCAAGGCATGTACATCGATATTTCCGTTTTTTCCATGGCATGTACATCGATATTTGACTTCTCGCCATGGCATGGACATCGATATTTGACTTCTTGCCAAGGCATGTAGATCGATATTTGACTTCTTGCCAAGGCATATACATCGACATTTGACTTTTTGCCAAGGCATGTACGTCGATATTTGACTTCTTGCCAAGGCATGTACATCGATATTTGACTTCTTGCCAAGGCATGTACATCAATATTTGTCTTCTTGCCAAGGCATGTGCATCGATATTTGACTTCTTGCCAAGGCATGTACGTCGATATTTGACTTCTTGCCATGGCATGTACGTCGATATTTCCCTTCTTGTCAAGGCATGTACATCGATATTTTCCTTTTTGCCACGGCATGTACATCGATATTTGACTACTTGCCATGGCATGTACATCGATATTTGACTTCTTGCCATGGCATGTACATCGATATTTGACTTCTTGCCAAGGAATGTACATCGATATTTCCCTTCTTGTCAAGGCATGTACATCGATATTTTACTTCTTGTCAAGGCATGTACATTGATATTTCACTTTTTGCCAAGGCATCTACATCGATATTTGACTGCTTGCCATGGCATGAACATCGATATTTGACTTCTTGCCAAGGCATGTACTTCGATAGTTCACTTCTTGCCAAGGCATGTACCCTGATATTTCACTTCTTGCCATAGCGCGTACATCGATATTTTACTTCTTGCCAAGGCATGTACTTTGATATTTCATTTCTTGCCAAGGCATGTACGTTGATATTTGACTTCTTGCCAAGGCATGTACATCGATATTTCACTTCTTGCCAAGGCATGTACATCGATATTTCACGTCTTGCCAAGGCATGTACACTGATATTTCACTTCTTGCCATAGCATGTACATCGATATTTCACTTCTTGCCAAATCATGTACTTTGATATTTCATTTCTTGCCAAGGCATGTACATTGATATTTGACGTCTTGCCATGGCATGTACGTCGATATTTCTCTTCTTGCCAAGGCATGTACATCGATATTTCACTTCTTGCCAAGGCATGTACGCTGATATTTCACTTCTTGCCAAGGCATGTACATCGATAATTCACTTCTTGCCAAGGCATGTACACTGATATTTCACTTCTTGCCATAGCACCTACATCGACATTTCACTTCTTGCCAAGGCATGTACTTTGATATTTCACTTCTTGCCAAGGCATGTACATTGATATTTGACTTCTTGCCATGGCATGTACGTCGATATTTCCCTTCTTGTCAAGGCCTGTGCATCGATATTTCCCTTTTTGCCATGGCATGTACATCAATATTTTCCTTTTTGCCATGGCATGTACATCGATATTTGACTTCTTGCCATGGCATGTACGTCGATATTTCCCTTCTTGTCAAGGCATGTACATCGATATTTGACTTCTTGCCAAGGCATGTGCATCGATATTTGACTTCTTGCCAAGGCATGTACATTGATATTTGACTTTTTACCAAGGCACGTACATCGATATTTCACTTCTTGCCAAGACATGTACATCGATATTTCACTTCTTGCCAAGGCATGTACACTGATATTTCACTTCTTGCCATAGCACGTACATCGATATTTCACTTCTTGCCAAGGCATGTACTTTGATATTTCATTTCTTGCCAAGGCATTTACATTGATATTTGACTTCTTGCCATAGCATGTACGTCGATATTTCCCTTCTTGTCAAGGCATGTACATCAATATTTCCCTTTTTGCCATGGCATGCACATCGATATTTGACATCTTGCCATGGCATGTACGTCGATATTTCCCTTCTTGTCAAGGCATGTACATCGATATTTCCCTTTTTGCCATGGCATGTACATCGATATTTGACTTCTTGCCATGGCATTTACATCGATATTTGACTGCTTGCCATGGCATGTACGTCGATATTTCCCTTCTTGTCAAGGCATGTACATCGATATTTCCCTTTTTGCCATGGCATGTACATCGATATTTGACTTCTTGCCATGGCATGTACATCGATATTTGATTTCTTGCCAAGGCATGTACATCGATATTTGACTTCTTGCCAAGGCATGTACATCGATATTTAACTTCTTGCCAAGGCATGTACATCGATATTTGACTTCTTGCCAAGTGCATCGATATTTGACTTCTTGCCAAGGCATGTACGTCGGTATTTGACTTCTTGCCAAGGCATGTACATCGATATTTCACTTCTTGCCAAGGCATGTGCATCGATATTTGACTTCTTGCCAAGGCATGTACGTCGATATTTGACTTCTTGCCATAGCACGTACATCGATATTTCACTTCTTGCCAAGGCATGTACTTTGATATTTCACTTCTTGCCAAGGCATGTGCATCGATATTTGACTTCTTGCCAAGGCATGTACGTCGATATTTGACTTCTTGCCATAGCACGTACATCGATATTTCACTTCTTGCCAAGGCATGTACTTTGATATTTCATTTCTTGTCAAGGCATGTACATCGATATTTCCCTTTTTGCCATGGCATGCACATCGATATTTGACTTCTTGCCAAGGCATGTACATCGATATTTGGCTTCTTGTCAAGGCATGTACATCGATATTTGACTTCTTGCCAAGGCATGAACATCGATATTTGACTTCTTGCCAAGGCATGTACTTCGATAGTTCACTTCTTGCCAAGGCATGTACCCTGATATATCACTTCTTGCCATAGCACGTACATCGATATTTGACTTCTTGCCAAGGCATGTACTTTGATATTTCATTACTTGCCAAGGCATGTACGTTGATATTTGACTTCTTGCCAAGGCATGTACATCGATATTTCACTTCTTGCCAATGCATGTACACTGATATTTCACTTCTTGCCATAGCATGTACATCGATATTTCACTTCTGGCCAACGCATGTACTTTGACATTTCATTTCTTGCCAAGGCATGTACATTGATATTTGACGTCTTGCCATGGCATGTACGTCGATATTTCTCTTCTTGCCAAGGCATGTACATCGATATTTCACTTCTTGCCAAGGCATGTACACTGATATTTCACTTCTTGCCAAGGCATGTACATCGATAATTCACTTCTTGCCAAGGCATGTACACTGATATTTCACTTCTTGCCATAGCACGTACATCGATATTTCACTTCTTGCCAAGGCATGTACTTTGATATTTCACTTCTTGCCAAGGCATGTACATTGATATTTGACTTCTTGCCATGGCATGTACTTTGATATTTCCCTTCTTGTCAAGGCATGTACATTGATATTTCCCTTTTTTCCATGGCATGTACATCGATATTTGACTTCTTGCCATGGCATGGACATCGATATTTGACTTCTTGCCAAGGCATGTAGATCGATATTTGACTTCTTGCCAAGGCATATACATCGACATTTGACTTCTTGCTAAGGCAAATGCATCGATATTTGACTTCTTGCCAAGGCATGTACGTCGATATTTGACTTCTTGCCAAGGCATGTACAGCGATATTTGACTTCTTGCCAAGGCATGTACATCGATATTTCACTTCTTGCCAAGGCATGTGCATCGATATTTGACTTCTTGCCAAGGCATGTACGTCGATATTTGACTTCTTGCCATGGCATGTACGTCGATATTTCCCTTCTTGTCAAGGCATGTACATCGATATTTTACTTCTTGTCAAGGCATGTACATTGATATTTCACTTTTTGCCAAGGCATCTACATCGATATTTGACTTCTTGCCATGGCATGAACATCGATATTTGACTTCTTGCCAAGGCATGTACTTCGATAGTTCACTTCTTGCCAAGGCATGTACCCTGATATTTCACTTCTTGCCATAGGGCGTACATCGATATTTTACTTCTTGCCAAGGCATGTACTTTGATATTTCATTTCTTGCCAAGGCATGTACGTTGATATTTGACTTCTTGCCAAGGCATGTACATGGATATTTCGCTTCTTGCCAAGGCATGTACATCGATATTTCACTTCTTGCCAAGGCATGTACACTGATATTTCACTTCTTGCCATAGCATGTACATCGATATTTGACTTCTTGCCAAGGCATGTACTTTGATATTTCATTTCTTGCCAAGGCATGTACATTGATATTTGACGTCTTGCCATGGCATGTACGTCGATATTTCTATTCTTGCAAAGGCATGTACATCGATATTTCACTTCTTGCAAAGGCATGTACGCTGATATTTCACTTCTTGCCAAGGCATGTACATCGATAATTCACTTCTTGCCAAGGCATGTACACTGATATTTTACTTCTTGCCATAGCACCTACATCGATATTTCACTTCTTGCCAAGGCATGTACTTTGATATTTCACTTCTTGCCAAGGCATGTACATTGATATTTGACTTCTTGCCATGGCATGTACGTCGATATTTCCCTTCTTGTCAAGGCCTGTGCATCGATATTTCCCTTTTTGCCGTGGCATGTACATCGATATTTGACTTCTTGCCAAGGCATGTACATCGATATCTGACTTCTTGCCAAGGCATGTACATCGATATTTCACTTCTTGCCAAGGCATGTACACTGATATTTCACTTCTTGCCATAGCACGTACATCGATATTTCCCTTTTTGCCATGGCATGTACATCGATATTTGACTTCTTGCCAAGGCATGTACATCGATATTTCACTTCTTGCCAAGGCATGTACATCGATATTTCACTTCTTGCCGAGGCATGTACACTGATATTTCACTTCTTGCCATAGCACGTACATCGATATTTCACTTCTTGCCAAGGCATGTACTTTGATATTTAATTTCTTGCAAAGTCATTTACATTGATATTTGACTTCTTGCCGTGGCATGTACGTCGATATTTTCCTTCTTGTCAAGGCATGTGCATCGATATTTGACTTCTTGCCATGGCATGTACATCGATATTTCCCTTTTTGCCATGGCATGTACATCGATATTTCCCTTTTTTCCATGGCATGTACATCGATATTTGACTTCTTGCCAAGGCATGTACATCGATATTTGACTACTTGCCATGGCATGTACGTCGATATTTCCTTTCTTGTCAAGGCATGTACATCGATATTTGTCTTCTTGCCAAGGCATGTGCATCGATATTTGACTTCTTGCCAAGGCATGTACGTCGATATTTGACTTCTTGCCATGGCATGTACGTCGATATTTCCCTTCTTGTCAAGGCATGTACATCGATATTTTCCTTTTTGCCACGGCATGTACATCAATATTTGACTACTTGCCATGGCATGTACATCGATATTTGACTTCTTGCCATGGCATGTACATCGATATTTGACTTCTTGCCAAGGAATGTACATCGATATTTCCCTTCTTGTCAAGGCATGTACATCGATATTTTACTTCTTGTCAAGGCATGTACATTGATATTTCACTTTTTGCCAAGGCATCTACATCGATATTTGACTGCTTGCCATGGCATGAACATCGATATTTGACTTCTTGCCAAGGCATGTACTTCGATAGTTCACTTCTTGCCAAGGCATGTACCCTGATATTTCACTTCTTGCCATAGCGCGTACATCGATATTTTACTTCTTGCCAAGGCATGTACTTTGATATTTCATTTCTTGCCAAGGCATGTACGTTGATATTTGACTTCTTGCCAAGGCATGTACATCGATATTTCACTTCTTGCCAAGGCATGTACATCGATATTTCACGTCTTGCCAAGGCATGTACACTGATATTTCACTTCTTGCCATAGCATGTACATCGATATTTCACTTCTTGCCAAATCATGTACTTTGATATTTCATTTCTTGCCAAGGCATGTACATTGATATTTGACGTCTTGCCATGGCATGTACGTCGATATTTCTCTTCTTGCCAAGGCATGTACATCGATATTTCACTTCTTGCCAAGGCATGTACGCTGATATTTCACTTCTTGCCAAGGCATGTACATCGATAATTCACTTCTTGCCAAGGCATGTACACTGATATTTCACTTCTTGCCATAGCACCTACATCGACATTTCACTTCTTGCCAAGGCATGTACTTTGATATTTCACTTCTTGCCAAGGCATGTACATTGATATTTGACTTCTTGCCATGGCATGTACGTCGATATTTCCCTTCTTGTCAAGGCCTGTGCATCGATATTTCCCTTTTTGCCATGGCATGTACATCAATATTTTCCTTTTTGCCATGGCATGTACATCGATATTTGACTTCTTGCCATGGCATGTACCTCGATATTTCCCTTCTTGTCAAGGCATGTACATCGATATTTGACTTCTTGCCAAGGCATGTGCATCGATATTTGACTTCTTGCCAAGGCATGTACATTGATATTTGACTTTTTACCAAGGCACGTACATCGATATTTCACTTCTTGCCAAGACATGTACATCGATATTTCACTTCTTGCCAAGGCATGTACACTGATATTTCACTTCTTGCCATAGCACGTACATCGATATTTCACTTCTTGCCAAGGCATGTACTTTGATATTTCATTTCTTGCCAAGGCATTTACATTGATATTTGACTTCTTGCCATAGCATGTACGTCGATATTTCCCTTCTTGTCAAGGCATGTACATCAATATTTCCCTTTTTGCCATGGCATGCACATCGATATTTGACATCTTGCCATGGCATGTACGTCGATATTTCCCTTCTTGTCAAGGCATGTACATCGATATTTTCCTTTTTGCCATGGCATGTACATCGATATTTGACTTCTTGCCATGGCATTTACATCGATATTTGACTGCTTGCCATGGCATGTACGTCGATATTTCCCTTCTTGTCAAGGCATGTACATCGATATTTCCCTTTTTGCCATGGCATGTACATCGATATTTGACTTCTTGCCATGGCATGTACATCGATATTTGACTTCTTGCCAAGGCATGTACATCGATATTTGACTTCTTGCCAAGGCATGTACATCGATATTTAACTTCTTGCCAAGGCATGTACATCGATATTTGACTTCTTGCCAAGTGCATCGATATTTGACTTCTTGCCAAGGCATGTACGTCGGTATTTGACTTCTTGCCAAGGCATGTACATCGATATTTCACTTCTTGCCAAGGCATGTGCATCGATATTTGACTTCTTGCCAAGGCATGTACGTCGATATTTGACTTCTTGCCATAGCACGTACATCGATATTTCACTTCTTGCCAAGGCATGTACTTTGATATTTCACTTCTTGCCAAGGCATGTGCATCGATATTTGACTTCTTGCCAAGGCATGTACGTCGATATTTGACTTCTTGCCATAGCACGTACATCGATATTTCACTTCTTGCCAAGGCATGTACTTTGATATTTCATTTCTTGTCAAGGCATGTACATCGATATTTCCCTTTTTGCCATGGCATGCACATCGATATTTGACTTCTTGCCAAGGCATGTACATCGATATTTGGCTTCTTGTCAAGGCATGTACATCGATATTTGACTTCTTGCCAAGGCATGAACATCGATATTTGACTTCTTGCCAAGGCATGTACTTCGATAGTTCACTTCTTGCCAAGGCATGTACCCTGATATATCACTTCTTGCCATAGCACGTACATCGATATTTGACTTCTTGCCAAGGCATGTACTTTGATATTTCATTACTTGCCAAGGCATGTACGTTGATATTTGACTTCTTGCCAAGGCATGTACATCGATATTTCACTTCTTGCCAATGCATGTACACTGATATTTCACTTCTTGCCATAGCATGTACATCGATATTTCACTTCTGGCCAACGCATGTACTTTGACATTTCATTTCTTGCCAAGGCATGTACATTGATATTTGACGTCTTGCCATGGCATGTACGTCGATATTTCTCTTCTTGCCAAGGCATGTACATCGATATTTCACTTCTTGCCAAGGCATGTACACTGATATTTCACTTCTTGCCAAGGCATGTACATCGATAATTCACTTCTTGCCAAGGCATGTACACTGATATTTCACTTCTTGCCATAGCACGTACATCGATATTTCACTTCTTGCCAAGGCATGTACTTTGATATTTCACTTCTTGCCAAGGCATGTACATTGATATTTGACTTCTTGCCATGGCATGTACTTTGATATTTCCCTTCTTGTCAAGGCATGTACATTGATATTTCCCTTTTTTCCATGGCATGTACATCGATATTTGACTTCTTGCCATGGCATGGACATCGATATTTGACTTCTTGCCAAGGCATGTAGATCGATATTTGACTTCTTGCCAAGGCATATACATCGACATTTGACTTCTTGCTAAGGCAAATGCATCGATATTTGACTTCTTGCCAAGGCATGTACGTCGATATTTGACTTCTTGCCAAGGCATGTACAGCGATATTTGACTTCTTGCCAAGGCATGTACATCGATATTTCACTTCTTGCCAAGGCATGTGCATCGATATTTGACTTCTTGCCAAGGCATGTACGTCGATATTTGACTTCTTGCCATGGCATGTACGTCGATATTTTCCTTCTTGTCAAGGCATGTACATCGATATTTTACTTCTTGTCAAGGCATGTACATTGATATTTCACTTTTTGCCAAGGCATCTACATCGATATTTGACTTCTTGCCATGGCATGAACATCGATATTTGACTTCTTGCCAAGGCATGTACTTCGATAGTTCACTTCTTGCCAAGGCATGTACCCTGATATTTCACTTCTTGCCATAGGGCGTACATCGATATTTTACTTCTTGCCAAGGCATGTACTTTGATATTTCATTTCTTGCCAAGGCATGTACGTTGATATTTGACTTCTTGCCAAGGCATGTACATGGATATTTCGCTTCTTGCCAAGGCATGTACATCGATATTTCACTTCTTGCCAAGGCATGTACACTGATATTTCACTTCTTGCCATAGCATGTACATCGATATTTGACTTCTTGCCAAGGCATGTACTTTGATATTTCATTTCTTGCCAAGGCATGTACATTGATATTTGACGTCTTGCCATGGCATGTACGTCGATATTTCTATTCTTGCAAAGGCATGTACATCGATATTTCACTTCTTGCAAAGGCATGTACGCTGATATTTCACTTCTTGCCAAGGCATGTACATCGATAATTCACTTCTTGCCAAGGCATGTACACTGATATTTTACTTCTTGCCATAGCACCTACATCGATATTTCACTTCTTGCCAAGGCATGTACTTTGATATTTCACTTCTTGCCAAGGCATGTACATTGATATTTGACTTCTTGCCATGGCATGTACGTCGATATTTCCCTTCTTGTCAAGGCCTGTGCATCGATATTTCCCTTTTTGCCGTGGCATGTACATCGATATTTGACTTCTTGCCAAGGCATGTACATCGATATCTGACTTCTTGCCAAGGCATGTACATCGATATTTCACTTCTTGCCAAGGCATGTACACTGATATTTCACTTCTTGCCATAGCACGTACATCGATATTTCCCTTTTTGCCATGGCATGTACATCGATATTTGACTTCTTGCCAAGGCATGTACATCGATATTTCACTTCTTGCCAAGGCATGTACATCGATATTTCACTTCTTGCCGAGGCATGTACACTGATATTTCACTTCTTGCCATAGCACGTACATCGATATTTCACTTCTTGCCAAGGCATGTACTTTGATATTTAATTTCTTGCAAAGTCATTTACATTGATATTTGACTTCTTGCCGTGGCATGTACGTCGATATTTTCCTTCTTGTCAAGGCATGTGCATCGATATTTGACTTCTTGCCATGGCATGTACATCGATATTTCCCTTTTTGCCATGGCATGTACATCGATATTTCCCTTTTTTCCATGGCATGTACATCGATATTTGACTTCTTGCCAAGGCATGTACATCGATATTTGACTACTTGCCATGGCATGTACGTCGATATTTCCTTTCTTGTCAAGGCATGTACATCGATATTTCCCTTTTTGCCATGGCATGTACATCGATATTTGACTTCCTGCCATGGCATGTACATCGATATTTGACATCTTGCCAAGGCATGTACATCGATATTTGACTTCTTGGCAAGGCATGTACATCGATATTTGACTTCTTGCCAAGGCATGTGCATCGATATTTGACTTCTTGCCAAGGCATGTACGTCGATATTTGACTTCTTGCCAAGGCATTCACATAGATATTTGACTTCTTGCCATCGCATGTACGTCGATATTTTCCTTCTTGTCAAGGCATGTGCATCGATATTTGACTTCTTGCCAAGGCATGTACATCGATATTTGACTTCTTGCCATGGCATGTACATCGATATTTGACATCGTGCCAAGGCATGTACATCGATATTTGACTTCTTGGCAAGGCATGTACATCGATATTTGACTTGTTGCCAAGGCATGTGCATCGATATTTGACTTCTTGCCAAGGCATGTATGTCGATATTTGACTTCTTGCCAAGGCATGTACATCGATATTTGACTTCTTGCCATGGCATGTACTTTGATATTTGACTTCTTGCCATGGCATGTACATCGATATTTGACTTCTTGCCAAGGCATGTACATCAATATTTGACTTCTTGCCATGGCATGTACATCGATATTTGACTTCTTGCCAAGGCATGCACATCAATATTTGACTACTTGCCAAGGCATTTACATCGATATTTCACTTCTTGCCAAGGCATGTACATCGATATGTGACTTCTTGCCAAGGCATGTACATCGATATGTGACTTCTTGTCAAGGCATGTACATCGATATTTGACTTCTTGCCATGGCATGTACGTCGATATTTCCCTTCTTGTCAAGGCCTGTGCATCGATATTTCCCTTTTTGCCATGGCATGAACATCAATATTTCCCTTTTTGCCATGGCATGTACATCGATATTTGACTTCTTGCCATGGCATGTACGTCGATATTTCCCTGCTTGTCAAGGCATGTACATCGATATTTGACTTCTTGCCAAGGCATGTACATTGATATTTGACTTCTTACCAAGGCACGTACATCGATATTTCACTTCTTGCCAAGACATGTACATCGATATTTCACTTCTTGCCAAGGCATGTACACTGATATTTCACTTCTTGCCATAGCACGTACATCGATATTTCACTTCTTGCCAAGGCATGTACTTTGATATTTCATTTCTTGCCAAGGCATTTACATTGATATTTGACTTCTTGCCATAGCATGTACGTCGATATTTCCCTTCTTGTCAAGGCATGTACATCAATATTTCCCTTTTTGCCATGGCATGTACATCGATATTTGACATCTTGCCATGGCATGTACGTCGATATTTCCCTTCTTGTCAAGGCATGAACATCGATATTTCCCTTTTTGCCATGGCATGTACATCGATATTTGACTTCTTGCCATGGCATTTACATCGATATTTGACTGCTTGCCATGGCATGTACGTCGATATTTCCCTTCTTGTCAAGGCATGTACATCGATATTTCCCTTTTTGCCATGGCATGTACATCGATATTTGACTTCTTGCCATGGCATGTACATCGATATTTGACTTCTTGCCAAGGCATGTACATCGATATTTGACTTCTTGCCAAGGCATGTACCTCGATATGTAACTTCTTGCCAAGGCATGTACATCGATATTTGACTTCTTGCCAAGTGCATCGATATTTGACTTCTTGCCAAGGCATGTACGTCGATATTTGACTTCTTGCCAAGGCATGTACATCGATATTTCAGTTCTTGCCAAGGCATGTGCATCGATATTTGACTTCTTGCCAAGGCATGTACGTCGATATTTGACTTCTTGCCATAGCACGTACATCGATATTTCACTTCTTGCCAAGGCATGTACTTTGATATTTCATTTCTTGCCAAGGCATGTACATTGATATTTGACTTCTTGCCATGGCATGTACGTCGATATTTCCCTTCTTGTCAAGGCATGTACATCGATATTTCCCTTTTTGCCATGGCATGCACATCGATATTTGACTTCTTGCCATGGCATGTACATCGATATTTGACTTCTTGTCAAGGCATGTACATCGATATTTGACTTCTTGCCAAGGCATGAACATCGATATTTGACTTCTTGCCAAGGAATGTACTTCGATAGTTCACTTCTTGCCAAGGCATGTACCCTGATATATCACTTCTTGCCATAGCACGTACATCGATATTTTACTTCTTGCCAAGGCATGTACTTTGATATTTCATTACTTGCCAAGGCATGTACGTTGATATTTGACTTCTTGCCAAGGCATGTACATCGATATTTCACTTCTTGCCAAGGCATGTACATCGATATTTCACTTCTTGCCAAGGCATGTACACTGATATTTCACTTCTTGCCATAGCATGTACATCGATATTTCACTTCTGGCCAACGCATGTACTTTGACATTTCATTTCTTGCCAAGGCATGTACATTGATATTTGACGTCTTGCCATGGCATGTACGTCGATATTTCTATTCTTGCCAAGGCATGTACATCGATATTTCACTTCTTGCCAAGGCATGTACACTGATATTTCACTTCTTGCCAAGGCATGTACATCGATAATTCACTTCTTGCCAAGGCATGTACACTGATATTTCACTTCTTGCCATAGCACGTACATCGATATTTCACTTCTTGCCAAGGCATGTACTTTGATATTTCACTTCTTGCCAAGGCATGTACATTGATATTTGACTTCTTGCCATGGCATGTACTTTGATATTTCCCTTCTTGTCAAGGCATGTACATCGATATTTCCCATTTTTCCATGGCATGTACATCGATATTTGACTTCTTGCCATGGCATGGACATCGATATTTGACTTCTTGCCAAGGCATGTAGATCGATATTTGACTTCTTGCCAAGGCATATACATCGACATTTGACTTCTTGCGAAGGCAAGTGCATCGACATTTGACTTCTTGCCAAGGCACGTACGTCGATATTTGACTTCTTGCCAAGGCACGTACGTCGATATTTGACTTCTTGCCAAGGCATGTACATCGATATTTGACTTCTTGCCAAGGCATGTACATCGATATTTCACTTCTTGCCAAGGCATGTGCATCGATATTTGACTTCTTGCCAAGGCATGTACGTCGATATTTGACTTCTTGCCATGGCATATACGTCGATATTTCCCTTCTTGTCAAGGCATGTACATCGATATTTTACTTCTTGTCAAGGCATGTACATTGATATTTCACTTTTTGCCAAGGCATCTACATCGATATTTGACTTCTTGCCATGGCATGAACATCAATATTTGACTTCTTGCCAAGGCATGTACTTCGATAGTTCACTTCTTGCCAAGGCATGTACCCTGATATTTCACTTCTTGCCATAGCGCGTACATCGATATTTTACTTCTTGCCAAGGCATGTACTTTGATATTTCATTTCTTGCCAAGGCATGTACGTTGATATTTGACTTCTTGCCAAGGCATGTACATGGATATTTCGCTTCTTGCCAAGGCATGTACATCGATATTTCACTTCTTGCCAAGGCATGTACACTGATATTTTACTTCTTGCCATAGCATGTACATCGATATTTGACTTCTTGCCAAGGCATGTATTTTGATATTTCATTTCTTGCCAAGGCATGTACGTCGATATTTGACGTCTTGCCATGGCATGTACGTCGATATTTCTCTTCTTGCCAAGGCATGTACATCGATATTTCACTTCTTGCTAAGGCATGTACGCTGATATTTCACTTCTTGCCAAGGCATGTACATCGATAATTCACTTCTTGCCAAGGCATGTACACTGATATTTCACTTCTTGCCATAGCACCTACATCGATATTTCACTTCTTGCCAAGGCATGTACTTTGATATTTCACTTCTTGCCAAGGCATGTACATTGATATTTGACTTCTTGCCATGGCATGTACGTCGATATTTCCCTTCTTGTCAAGGCCTGTGCATCGATATTTCCCTTTTTGCCGTGGCATGTACATCGATATTTGACTTCTTGCCAAGGCATGTACATCGATATTTCACTTCTTGCCAAGGCATGTACACTGATATTTCATTTCTTGCCATAGCACGTACATCGATATTTCCCTTTTTGCCATGGCATGTACATCGATAATTGACTTCTTGCCAAGGCATGTACATCGATATTTCACTTCTTGCCAAGGCATGTACATCGATATTTCACTTCTTGCCAAGGCATGTACACTGATATTTCACTTCTTGCCATAGCACGTACATCGATATTTCACTTCTTGCCAAGGCATGTACTTTGATATTTAATTTCTTGCCAAGTCATTTACATTGATATTTGACTTCTTGCCATGGCATGTACGTCGATATTTTCCTTCTTGTCAAGGCATGTGCATCGATATTTGACTTCTTGCCAAGGCACGTACATCGATATTTCACTTCTTGCCATAGCACGTACATCGATATTTCACTTCTTGCCAAGGCATGTACTTTGATATTTAATTTCTTGCCAAGTCATTTACATTGATATTTCACTTCTTGCCAAGGTATGTACCTCGATATTTCACTTCTTGCCAAGGCATGTGCATCGATATTTGACTTCTTGCCAAGGCATGTACGTCGATATTTGACTTCTTGCCATAGCACGTACATCGATATTTGACTTCTTGCCAAGGCATGTACATCGATATTTGACTTCTTGCCATGGCATGTACATCGATATTTCCCTTTTTGCCATGGCATGTACATCGATATTTCCCTTTTTTCCATGGCATGTACATCGATATTTGACTTCTTGCCAAGGCATGTACATCGATATTTGACTACTTGCCATGGCATGTACTTTGACATTTCATTTCTTGCCAAGGCATGTACATTGATATTTGACGTCTTGCCATGGCATGTACGTCGATATTTCTATTCTTGCCAAGGCATGTACATCGATATTTCACTTCTTGCCAAGGCATGTACACTGATATTTCACTTCTTGCCAAGGCATGTACATCGATAATTCACTTCTTGCCAAGGCATGTACACTGATATTTCACTTCTTGCCATAGCACGTACATCGATATTTCACTTCTTGCCAAGGCATGTACTTTGATATTTCACTTCTTGCCAAGGCATGTACATTGATATTTGACTTCTTGCCATGGCATGTACTTTGATATTTCCCTTCTTGTCAAGGCATGTACATCGATATTTCCCATTTTTCCATGGCATGTACATCGATATTTGACTTCTTGCCATGGCATGGACATCGATATTTGACTTCTTGCCAAGGCATGTAGATCGATATTTGACTTCTTGCCAAGGCATATACATCGACATTTGACTTCTTGCGAAGGCAAGTGCATCGACATTTGACTTCTTGCCAAGGCACGTACGTCGATATTTGACTTCTTGCCAAGGCACGTACGTCGATATTTGACTTCTTGCCAAGGCATGTACATCGATATTTGACTTCTTGCCAAGGCATGTACATCGATATTTCACTTCTTGCCAAGGCATGTGCATCGATATTTGACTTCTTGCCAAGGCATGTACGTCGATATTTGACTTCTTGCCATGGCATATACGTCGATATTTCCCTTCTTGTCAAGGCATGTACATCGATATTTTACTTCTTGTCAAGGCATGTACATTGATATTTCACTTTTTGCCAAGGCATCTACATCGATATTTGACTTCTTGCCATGGCATGAACATCAATATTTGACTTCTTGCCAAGGCATGTACTTCGATAGTTCACTTCTTGCCAAGGCATGTACCCTGATATTTCACTTCTTGCCATAGCGCGTACATCGATATTTTACTTCTTGCCAAGGCATGTACTTTGATATTTCATTTCTTGCCAAGGCATGTACGTTGATATTTGACTTCTTGCCAAGGCATGTACATGGATATTTCGCTTCTTGCCAAGGCATGTACATCGATATTTCACTTCTTGCCAAGGCATGTACACTGATATTTTACTTCTTGCCATAGCATGTACATCGATATTTGACTTCTTGCCAAGGCATGTATTTTGATATTTCATTTCTTGCCAAGGCATGTACGTCGATATTTGACGTCTTGCCATGGCATGTACGTCGATATTTCTCTTCTTGCCAAGGCATGTACATCGATATTTCACTTCTTGCTAAGGCATGTACGCTGATATTTCACTTCTTGCCAAGGCATGTACATCGATAATTCACTTCTTGCCAAGGCATGTACACTGATATTTCACTTCTTGCCATAGCACCTACATCGATATTTCACTTCTTGCCAAGGCATGTACTTTGATATTTCACTTCTTGCCAAGGCATGTACATTGATATTTGACTTCTTGCCATGGCATGTACGTCGATATTTCCCTTCTTGTCAAGGCCTGTGCATCGATATTTCCCTTTTTGCCGTGGCATGTACATCGATATTTGACTTCTTGCCAAGGCATGTACATCGATATTTCACTTCTTGCCAAGGCATGTACACTGATATTTCATTTCTTGCCATAGCACGTACATCGATATTTCCCTTTTTGCCATGGCATGTACATCGATAATTGACTTCTTGCCAAGGCATGTACATCGATATTTCACTTCTTGCCAAGGCATGTACATCGATATTTCACTTCTTGCCAAGGCATGTACACTGATATTTCACTTCTTGCCATAGCACGTACATCGATATTTCACTTCTTGCCAAGGCATGTACTTTGATATTTAATTTCTTGCCAAGTCATTTACATTGATATTTGACTTCTTGCCATGGCATGTACGTCGATATTTTCCTTCTTGTCAAGGCATGTGCATCGATATTTGACTTCTTGCCAAGGCACGTACATCGATATTTCACTTCTTGCCATAGCACGTACATCGATATTTCACTTCTTGCCAAGGCATGTACTTTGATATTTAATTTCTTGCCAAGTCATTTACATTGATATTTCACTTCTTGCCAAGGTATGTACCTCGATATTTCACTTCTTGCCAAGGCATGTGCATCGATATTTGACTTCTTGCCAAGGCATGTACGTCGATATTTGACTTCTTGCCATAGCACGTACATCGATATTTGACTTCTTGCCAAGGCATGTACATCGATATTTGACTTCTTGCCATGGCATGTACATCGATATTTCCCTTTTTGCCATGGCATGTACATCGATATTTCCCTTTTTTCCATGGCATGTACATCGATATTTGACTTCTTGCCAAGGCATGTACATCGATATTTGACTACTTGCCATGGCATGTACGTCGATATTTCCTTTCTTGTCAAGGCATGTACATCGATATTTCCCTTTTTGCCATGGCATGTACATCGATATTTGACTTCTTGCCATGGCATGTACATCGATATTTGACATCTTGCCAAGGCATGTACATCGATATTTTACTTCTTGGCAAGGCATGTACATCGATATTTGACTTCTTGCCAAGGCATGTGCATCGATATTTGACTTCTTGCCAAGGCATGTACGTCGATATTTGACTTCTTGCCAAGGCATTCACATTGATATTTGACTTCTTGCCATGGCATGTACGTCGATATTTTCCTTCTTGTCAAGGCATGTGCATCGATATTTGACTTCTTGCCAAGGCATGTACATCGATATTTCACTTCTTGCCAAGGCATGTGCATCGATATTTGACTTCTTGCCAAGGCATGTGCATCGATATTTGACTTCTTGCCAAGGCATGTACATCGATATTTGACTTCTTGCCATAGCACGTACATCGATATTTCACTTCTTGCCAAGGCATGTACTTTGATATTTCATTTCTTGCCAAGGCATGTACATTGATATTTGACTTCTTGCCATGGCATGTACGTCGATATTTCCCTTCTTGTCAAGGCATGTACGTCGATATTTCCCTTCTTGTCAAGGCATGTACATCGATATTTCCCTTTTTGCCATGGCATGTACATCGATATTTGACTTCTTGCCATGGCATGTACATCGATATTTGACTTCTTGCCATGGCATGTACGTCGATATTTCCCTTCTTGTCAAGGCATGTACATCGATATTTCCCTTTTTGCCAAGGC
This sequence comes from Arenicola marina, assembly GCA_964019135.1. Classification (NCBI taxonomy): domain Eukaryota; kingdom Metazoa; phylum Annelida; class Polychaeta; family Arenicolidae; genus Arenicola; species Arenicola marina. The sequence continues at coordinate 53,443,691 of OZ025249.1, read as the reverse complement.
ATGTACATCGATATTTGACTGCTTGCCATGGCATGTACATCGATATTTGACATCGTGCCAAGGCATGTACATCGATATTTGACTTCTTGGCAAGGCATGTACATCGATATTTCACTTCTTGCCAAGGCATGTACATCGATATTTCACTTCTTGCCAAGGCATGTACTTTGATATTTAATTTCTTGCCAAGTCATTTACATTGATATTTGACTTCTTGCCATGGCATGTACGTCGATATTTTCCTTCTTGTCAAGGCATGTGCATCGATATTTGACTTCTTGCCAAGGCACGTACATCGATATTTCACTTCTTGCCATAGCACGTACATTGATATTTCACTTCTTGCCAAGGCATGTACTTTGATATTTAATTTCTTGCCAAGTCATTTACATTGATATTTCACTTCTTGCCAAGGTATGTACCTCGATATTTCACTTCTTGCCAAGGCATGTGCATCGATATTTGACTTCTTGCCAAGGCATGTACGTCGATATTTGACTTCTTGCCATAGCACGTACATCGATATTTGACTTCTTGCCAAGGCATGTACATCGATATTTGACTTCTTGCCATGGCATGTACATCGATATTTCCCTTTTTGCCATGGCATGTACATCGATATTTCCCTTTTTTCCATGGCATGTACATCGATATTTGACTTCTTGCCTAGGCATGTACATCGATATTTGACTACTTGCCATGGCATGTACGTCGATATTTCCTTTCTTGTCAAGGCATGTACATCGATATTTCCCTTTTTGCCATGGCATGTACATCGATATTTGACTTCTTGCCATGGCATGTACATCGATATTTGACATCTTGCCAAGGCATGTACATCGATATTTTACTTCTTGGCAAGGCATGTACATCGATATTTGACTTCTTGCCAAGGCATGTGCATCGATATTTGACTTCTTGCCAAGGCATGTACGTCGATATTTGACTTCTTGCCAAGGCATTCACATTGATATTTGACTTCTTGCCATGGCATGTACGTCGATATTTTCCTTCTTGTCAAGGCATGTGCATCGATATTTGACTTCTTGCCAAGGCATGTACATCGATATTTAACTTTTGCCAAGGCATGTGCATCGATATTTGACTTCTTGCCAAGGCATGTGCATCGATATTTGACTTCTTGCCAAGGCATGTACATCGATATTTGACTTCTTGCCATAGCACGTACATCGATATTTCACTTCTTGCCAAGGCATGTACTTTGATATTTCATTTCTTGCCAAGGCATGTACATTGATATTTGACTTCTTGCCATGGCATGTACGTCGATATTTCCCTTCTTGTCAAGGCATGTACGTCGATATTTCCCTTCTTGTCAAGGCATGTACATCGATATTTCCCTTTTTGCCATGGCATGTACATCGATATTTGACTTCTTGCCATGGCATGAACATCGATTATTGACTTCTTGCCAAGGCATGTACATCGATATTTAACTTCTTGCCGTGGCTTGTACATCGATATTTCCCTTTTTGCCATGGCATGTACATCGATATTTCCCTTTTTCCATGGCATGTACATCGATATTTGACTTCTTGCCATGGCATGTACATCGATATTTGACTTCTTGCCATGGCATGTACGTCGATATTTCCCTTCTTGTCAAGGCATGTACATCGATATTTCCCTTTTTGCCAAGGCATGTACATCGATATTTGACTGCTTGCCATGGCATGTACATCGATATTTGACATCGTGCCAAGGCATGTACATCGATATTTGACTTCTTGGCAAGGCATGTACATCGATATTTGACTTGTTGCCAAGGTATGTGCATCGATATTTGACTTCTTGCCAAGGCATGTATGTCGATATTTGACTTCTTGCCAAGGCATGTACATCGATATTTGACTTCTTGCCATGGCATGTACTTTGATATTTGACTTCTTGCCATGGCATGTACATCGATATTTGACTTCTTGCCAAGGCATGTACATCAATATTTGACTACTTGCCAAGGCATTTACATCGATATTTCACTTCTTGCCAAGGCATGTACATCGATATGTGACTTCTTGCCAAGGCATGTACATCGATATGTGACTTCTTGCCAAGGCATGTACATCGATATTTGACTTCTTGCCAAGGCATGTACGTCGATATTTCCATTTTTGCCATGGCATGTACATCGATATTTCCCTTTTTGCCATGGCATGTACATCGATAGTTGACTTCTTGCCGGGGCATGTACATCGATATTTGAGTCCTTGCCATGGCATGTACGTCGATATTTCCCTTCTTGTCAAGACATGTACATCGATATTTCCCTTTTTGCCAAGGCATGTAGATCGATATTTGACTTCTTGCCATGGCATGTACATCGATATTTGACTTCTTGCCAAGGCATGTACATCGATATTTGACTTCTTGCCAAAGCATGTACATCGATATTTGACTTCTTGCCAAGGCATGTGCAGCGATATTTGACTTCGTGCCAAGGCATGTGCATTGATATTTAACTTCTTGCCAAGGAATGTACATCGATATTTGACTTCTTGCCAAGGCATGTGCATCGATATTTGACTTCTTGCCAAGGCATGTACGTCGATATTTGACTTCTTGCCAAGGCATGTACATCGATATTTTCCTTCTTGTCAAGGCATGTACAACGATATTTCACTTCTGGCCAAGGCATGTACATCGATATTTGACTTCTTGCCAAGGCATGTACATCGATGTTTGACTTCTTGCCAAGGCATGTACATCGATATTTGACTTCTTGCCAAGGCATGTACATCGATATTTGACTTCTTGCCAAGGCATGTACATCGATATTTGACATCTTGTCAAGGCATGTACATCGATATTTCACTTCTTGCCATGGCATGTACATCAATATTTGACTTCTTGCCAAGGCATGTACATCGATATTTGACTTCTTGCCAAGGCATGTACATCGATATTTGACTTCTTGCCATGGCATGTACTTTGATATTTGACTTCTTGCCATGGCATGTACATCGATATTTCCCTTTTTGCCATGGCATGTACATCGATATTTCCCTTTTTTCCATGGCATGTACATCGATATTTGACTTCTTGCCATGGCATGTACATCGATATTTGACTTCTTGCCATGGCATGTACGTCGATATTTCCTTTCTTGTCAAGGCATGTACATCGATATTTCCCTTTTTGCCAAGGCATGTACATCGATATTTGACTTCTTGCCATGGCATGTACATCGATATTTGACTTCTTGCCATGGCATGTACATCGATATTTGACATCTTGCCAAGGCATGTACATCGATATTTTACTTCTTGGCAAGGCATGTGCAACAATATTTGACTTCTTGCCAAGGCATGTACGTCGATATTTGACTTCTTGCCAAGGCATTCACATTGATATTTGACTTCTTGCCATGGCATGTACGTCGATATTTTCCTTCTTGTCAAGGCATGTGCATCGATATTTGACTTCTTGCCAAGGCATGTACATCGATATTTCACTTCTTGCCAAGGCATGTGCATCGATATTTGACTTCTTGCCAAGGCATGTGCATCGATATTTGACTTCTTGCCAAGGCATGTACATCGATATCTGACTTCTTGCCATAGCACGTACATCGATATTTCACTTCTTGCCAAGGCATGTACTTTGATATTTCATTTCTTGCCAAGGCATGTACATTGATATTTGACTTCTTGCCATGGCATGTACGTCGATATTTCACTTCTTGCCAAGGCATGTACATCGATGTTTGACTTCTTGCCAAGGCATGTACATCGATATTTGACTTCTTGCCAAGGCATGTACATCGATATTTGACTTCTTGCCAAGGCATGTACATCGATATTTCACTTCTTGTCAAGGCATGTACATCGATATTTCACTTCTTGCCATGGCATGTACATCGATATTTGACTTCTTGCCAAGGCATGTACATCGATATTTGACTTCTTGCCAAGGCATGTACATCGATATTTGACTTCTTGCCATGGCATGTGCATCGATATTTGACTTCTTGCCATGGCATGTACATCGATATTTGACTTCTTGCCAAGGCATGTACATCGATATTTGACTTCTTGCCAAGGCATGTACATCGATATGTCACTTTTTGCCAAGGCATGTACATCGATATGTGACTTCTTGCCAAGGCATGTACATCGATATGTGACTTCTTGCCAAGGCATGTACATCGATATTTGACTTCTTGCCAAGGCATGTACATCGATATGCAAGGCATGCATATGGCAAGAAGATGTGAATATCCATAGCTGACTTGAGTCGGTCGCTCAAGTAGCGGAAGAGCATTATTCGCAGGGGTCTGGAAGGGGGGGGGGCGGGTCCCGTGTCCAGTGTAGATTTTTCAACAAAAATCTGTGTCGAATGTCGATGTGTTACAACGTTCCGTGTTCAGTTCAGTGTCGTCTAAAAAAAATCTGTGTCGCTTTTTCAGATCCTCAGTGTCGAAATTTGGCGGTCAATGAATGTTTAATGTCGATTTTGTCAAATACGCCTGTGTCGCGAACAGAAACAGAAAATTGTGTGGGTGAGACCTTGGGCCGAGAAGCGAGTGATACTAGGGCAGTACACACGTCTAATGAACGAATGGCCTGTTGAAGATGTGAAACCCTTCCAGAACTTCCTACATGTGAATCTAGAAATGTTTAAAGAACTACTCCTGCGACTGGAGAACAGAATCACGAAGCAAGACACATGGTTTCGCAAGGCTCTAGAACCTGGGTTAAAGTTGGCCATAAAAACGAGGTACCTAGCCTCGGGTGATAACTGCCACTCACTCATGAGCTTCCGGGTGCCTGACAACACCATTTCGCTGTTATTTCGTGAAATGTGCGAAGCCACCATAGCTCAATATGCTAAAGAAGTTATAGAATGTCCAACCACCCCACAAGAATGGACATCTATAGCTGAGAAATTCGGGCAGTTCCGTAATTATATCGGTGCTCTGGATGGCAAACACATAGCCATTTTCAGACAAAGGCGCTTGGTAAGACCTGTTCTCTACCATGATATGTAACGAGAAGTCACTGTGTTGGCAACTGTATCCAACATCTCCGAAGTGCTTTATGACAGATTTCTACAGTTTAACCCATTCACTACCAAGAAGCTGGAGAGTTGAGAGTTTTAAAAAGAGGTCTAAATTACAAGAGGTCGGGTGCACTGAACTACAGGCTGCGTTAAGACATCAAAGCGGGTATGTAATATTGTGTATCAACGCTTGATCCTTGAATTGCGTCCGGTGAGAAACAATGAAACAAAGTGGGAAACCTCGCTAGGAGCAAAATGTACTCCTGAAGATTGGAGAGCTTTTTATACTGTTGCGAAGACAAGTACAGTTGATGAACGGTTCAGGAGTTTCCAATATAAGTTCCTCCAACGATGTTTGTCCACCAATACTTACTTAAAAAAATGTAATCTAGCAGAAGACGAGAGTTGTACGTTTTGCAATAGTGCCGTTGAAACACTTTAACATCTATTCTTTCATTGTCCATATGTGAAGCAACTGTGGCATTCACTAGCAATTTGGTTTGAGGCGCACTTTGGTTTCCGCATATGGCAGTTACTGTCCTTAACCACGGTAATGTTTGGCGTAAGCAAGTCTACAGAATGTCGTCTGCTAAACCATATTATAATCATTGTCAAAAGCTATATATTCTCTTGCAAGTGTAACGAAGTAAAACTTAGGGTAAAAAATGCTTTAAGAATTATAAGATACTACTATAATATAGAGAAATGCGTCATTCAGCAGAAACCGTCTTACAGCCAACAGATTTTTAAAGATAAATGGAAATGTTTCTTCCATTAATCATTGTTCTTTATGTGGATAGATCCTCTCCTTGTAGCGTTTTTTTGTTTGTCTCGTATATGAAATGTTGATGTATCAATGTATCGATGTCACTTTTCACGTTTGTAGCGCATGCCATGCCATCTTGTCACAATAAATGATTAAAAAAATTTAAAAAAAAAAAAATTCTGACAAAGGGGAATCATTTTCTAACAAAGGGGGATCAATCTACTACGACAACAATGCTTCCATGCGATCATCCTCATGGCTCTGGTGAACGCAGACTACAAATTCACCTGGGTGGACGTTGGTGCCAATGGATCTTCCGGAGATGACCAGGTATTCTACAACTCTGACATGAAGGAGGCCATTGGGGAAGGAACCATAGGACCCCCCCCCCCCCGCTCCCAATGCACTAGCTGGTGATGGCAAGGACACGCCATACTTCATAGCTGCTGATGACGCCTTCGCCGTGAGGACCCGGCTCATGAAACTGTTCTCCAAAAGGCAACTCACTGATGATGAGAGAATCATCAATTATCGGTTGTCCAGGGCTCGAAGGATAGTGGAGAACGCTTTGTGCATCCTAGCACACCGGTTCCAGTGCCTGCTGACAACCATGAGGCAACGCCCTGACACGGTTACCGTAGCGTCACCGTAGTGAGACTAGTTAAACCGTCGCACGACCGGGCACAACCGTAGTACAACCTTGCTGGACCGTAGCATAACCTTGGTGGACCGTAGCATAACCTTGGTAAACCCGGACAAACCAAACGTGCAGATATCTTAGTGGTATCTGGATGCACCTTGGCCTACCGTGATGATCCGTAGTCAATCCGTAGTAAAACCGTAGTAGCACCGGCATCCACCGTGGTGACACCTTGATATACCGTGGCATACCGTACCAGCACCGTAGTAACACCGTAGCCTACTGGTTTCGCGCCAAAATGTTGCGCGATGGCCCCGGTTCGTCCCGGTATATCGACCGGGGAGGACCGGGGTAAACCGTAGCCAACACCTGCACAGTGTGAGCTAGGCTTTACATAGGCCAAAGAGAAAAACGGGACAATCCCAAAGCACAACCGAACAAGTCTAATCGCGCTTGTAAGGCGTCGCGAGCCATATACACATGGGAACTGGAAGCGAATTAGGTCTCGGGAATCTCCGAGATTGTCCGTAAATCCCCGGGAGCCGCATGGAGTATCCGAGAGGCTTCGGGAGTGTTCGGGAGACTCCGGTATTGTCCGGCTTAAATAACCTCTCAAGCGAACATCCTCGACACTATTTGCATTCGGCCGATTTATCGACGTTTACATGAAATTACGTGTGTGAATACTTTTTTGCAACCTTTTCTCTTTCTGTATTATTCCTTACAATCGTATAACGACCAGTACAATGTTATCCTTGTGTGAGTACCCTCAATGACTCCCCCTTCCCTCCTCCCCCTCATACCAGCCCTGTCACTCCTGGTCACGGCGAGGCCGCTGTCGCCAAGAGACCTGTGTCACCTTTGACAGAGCAAGGAGTCCGTGTGACTGCGTATGGCTTCTAAAATTAGCCAAATACCAGCGATCCCTGATCTCTGATCCCTGATCCCTGATCCTAACGCCGACGCCGGAACCAGATGTCTCCGCCACTTCCGCTAACCATTTGATGGTTCTTGGCGCGACCCTCTGGAGCACGTGATCATGCCATGGTGTGACGTCACCGCCAAACCGTCATGATTCGCTCTGGTAATTAGCGGTATCACGGGTGTTAACCTGACAGGTGCTCACTGCACAATGGAAGATCAAAGAGGTTGGGATATCATACGACCAAACGATACATTTACAGACGTAATGGGTGACAATTACCACGGGGCACGGTGGGGGGGGGGGCGGCAGGACGACGCGATTTTTATTGCGAGGTGGGGTGGGTTTGGTGCGGGGTTGGGGGGGTGTAGGCACAGAAAACTGACAAACCACATCACACCTGACACGGGTAGCGGTCTGTGGCACGGGTAGCGGTCTGTGAACGGGTAGCGGTCTGTGGCACGGGTAGCGGTCTGTGGCACGGGTAGCGGTCTGTGGCACGGGTAGCGGTCTGTGGCACGGGTAGCGATCTGTGGCACGGGTAGCGGTCTGTGGCACGGGTAGCGGTCTGTGGTATGGGTAGCGGTCTGTGGCACGGGTAGCGGTCTGTGGCACGGGTAGCGGTCTGTGGCACGGGTAGCGGTCTGTGAACGGGTAGCGGTCTGTGGCACGGGTAGCGGTCTGTGGCACGGGTAGCGGTCTGTGGCACGGGTAGCGGTCTGTGAACGGGTAGTGGTCTGTGGCACGGGTAGCGGTCTGTGGCACGGGTAGCGGTCTGTGGCACGGGTAGCGGTCTGTGGCACGGGAAGCGGTCTGTGGCACGGGAAGCGGTCTGTGGCCCGGGTAGCGGTCTGTGGCACGGGTAGCGGTCTGTGGCACGGGTAGCGGTCTGTGGCACGGGTAGCGGTCTGTGGCACGGGTAGCGGTCTGTGGCACGGGTAGCGGTCTGTGAACGGGTAGCGGTCTGTGGCACGGGTAGCGGTCTGTGGCACGGGAAGCGGTCTGTGGCACGGGTAGCGGTCTGTGGCACGGGTAGCGGTCTGTGGCACGGGTAGCGGTCTGTGGCACGGGTAGCGGTCTGTGGCACGGTTAGCGGTCTGTGGCACGGCAAGCGGTCTGTGGCACGGGTAGCGGTCTTTGGCACGAGTAGCGGTCTGTGGCACGGGTAGCGGTCTGTGGCACGGGTAGCGGTCTGTGGCACGGGTAGCGGTCTGTGGCACGGGTAGCGGTCTGTGGCACGGGTAGCGGTCTGTGGCACGGGTAGCGGTCTGTGGTACGTTCTGTGGCAAGCGTAGCGGTCTGTGGCACGGGTAGCGGTCTGTGGCACGGTCTATGGTACGGGTAGCGGTCTGTGGCACGGTCTGTGGTACTGGTAGCGGTCTGTGGCACGGTCTGTGGTACTGGTAGCGGTCTGTGGCATGGGTAGAGCTCTGTGGCGCCTGTAGAGGTCACACAGTTGCCGAGGTCAACTCGTCCTGGCAGGGATTACGATGGCTGTGTAGTAGCGACGTGACACGCGGTCGGGGGACGGCTAGACAATGGCCGACGCCCTGATGTGCATGGCCTTCGGTGGCCGACAGTCCAACAATGCGAAACCCCACATCGCCAAGCAGCCGATCACGAGGAGCATCTTCCCAGCCGTGAAGAACACGTTTTCGGAGCGTTCACCTAACTCAATTGGACCCATCCCCCCACCCCTCACATACACACACACTGCCTTCGTAGATGTCTTCACTCTCCTTTCTCTAAATCCTGCGTCCGCCCTTGTAGAGTGGCTGTGTCTGTTCTCGACCGCCGCACTGTGCTGTACAGCCTGTGTGTCTGTTCTCGACCGCCGCACTGTGCTGTACAGCCTGTGTGTCTGTTCTCGACCGCCGTACTGTGCTGTACAGTCTATGTGTCTGTTCTCGACCGCCAGGCCTTATAACCCAGGCCGCTAGACCAGGCCTAGCTCAGGGCGGTAACACAGGCTCCTAGCCCAGACCGCTAGACCAGGCCTAGCTCAGGGCGGTAACACATGCTCCTAGCCCAGACCGCTAGACCAGGCCTAGCTCAGGGCGGTAACACAGGCTCCTAGCCCAGACCGCTAGACCAGGCCTAGCTCAGGGCGGTAACACAGGCTCCTAGCCCAGACCGCTAGACCAGGCCTAGCTCAGGGCGGTAACACAGGCTCCTAGCCCAGGCCGCTAGACCAGGCCTAGCTCAGGGCGGTAACACAGGCTCCTAGCCCAGACCGCTAGACCAGGCCTAGCTCAGGGCGGTAACACAGGCTCCTAGCCCAGACCGCTAGCCCATGTCGCTAGGTCCGCTATACGCATTGCGAGAGATAACATGGCGATCTGGCGATCTGCTGGATTTTAATACTTTGTTGTATGCTAAAAAGCGTTTCCATGATAAAGAAAGCTTGGTGCATGAGGTGCTATGCGGGAGAACTAATGTCATCATTCATAACAATACTGGTCGAAGGCATTGCCTGCCTCTTAATGGAAAAGTATACTATAGAAACATTGTGATAACACTCCGGGAAGCCAATCAGAGCCGTCAGTGACATATATCTACTGACTGCGTCACGTCGCGTGCTGTAATGCGTTATGAATATGTTGCACTGACAGTAGTAGAAGCTGCGTCAGGATATTTCGTAAATCACTGGGGCTAACGTTCGTGGGGGTAACGCTTTTGTGGGCACATGCGCGCCGGTCTCCCATCGCCACCTGGCGCGTGAAGGGCACCCCCCCCCACTATGGACACCCCCCTACCCTTCCCTTCCCTCGCCCCACCGTTCAGCATCCCCCCCCCTCCCATTCCCCATATCTATCCCTTCTATCCCTCCACTTAAACTACACTCGCCCCCCCCCCCCCACCCCAAGCAAAACCTGCTGGGGTTAAAGCGTATTCACTCCCCCCTCCGTTCCTTCTTACCCTCCCCTTCCCCCGCCCGACATTATCCTCCCCTCATCGCACCACCCCACATTGCGCCCCGCCGCCCCCCCCCCCCTCACCTACCCCCAGCCATACATACAAACTGAACGGTATTTCACAATCACGGAGTAACGTCATAGGTGTGTTATCGCCCGATAACTGCAAGGACAGCAGTTTCATAATTATTTAGTAAAATTAGTCACCCTCACTCAGCCTCGACCCCCCCCCCACACCTCCCCACCCCTCTCACAATGCACGTCATCCCTCCTTCCCCGCACCCCACTTTTCACCCCCCCATTCTTCCCATCTCCTCTATCCCCCCATTTAAACTACCCCCCTTACCCCCAAGCAAAACCTGTTAGGGTTAAAGTGTATTCACCCCACCCCCTTTCTCTACCGCCCCCCCCCCCCCGCCCTCATCGCACTACCCCATACTTTTGTTCTCCGATATTCACTTGCCGCCCCACTCCCCCTCCTACCCACACCTAACCATGACAGTGAACGGTATTTTACAATCACGGAGTGACGTCATTGATGCGTCATCGACGGATAACTGCAAGGACAGCAGTTCCATAATTATCTTGTAAAATTAGTCGCCCTCCCTCAGTGCCGCTACCCCTTTCTCCCCATCCTTCCTCGTCAGACCGTTATCCCTACCCCTGTTCCTACATGGCTACCGCATTCACCGCGTTCACCGCGTCCCACCCCTATTTAGCATGTCGCCCCTCCTTACCACCACCTATGAGTGACGGATGTGATGGGGGTGTGCGAAGTTTACCCCAGCTGGCAATTAATCGGATTTCGAGATGAGGGTGAGCGGACGATAATGTCAAGACCATATTGAATTCAGTTCCCTGTTTTCGATTGAGAACATGAGTTGTGGTGTTTATAGTTTTTTCTCTGTATAGTTGTTATTTTTAAATGTATGGCTTCAACAGAAAGTGATAGGCTCGTTTTACTTATAACTAATAGTTTTGTCGGGCATCACGTACGTTGGATGTTCTGTTGAGAATACTCTGATAGCAAGTCTAAAAATTACGATGTAGTGGCCTTTCGACAGTTTTGACTGTTTAATCAGGTTACGTTGGTGGTTTTGTCGAAGATTTATGTACCGGTTAGTTTATCCTCGATCCTCTTTTACAAAGCACGAGGGCCGTTCTTAGACTACCATAGTGCGAGCGATGGGTTGACTGACACTTTTGCACAACACAGCTAGTGGGGGTGCTGTGTGAAGTCATTTGCTGACGGAACATTTCTACCAAAGACAGCTGAAATGAGTTAGATCCCCACCACTGGTTTGTTTTCACCCTCGCTCCCTACATTGAGTTGGCTAGAGAAAATTCAGTTGCCATGCCTCTCTGTCCATATGGCCGTTGTGGTAATTGGCTAGGGAACGGATGGTGAGAAACGCAGTCCCTTGGGGGAGGGTGGAGTGGTTATGCACGCATGCTCTATTTTTAGTGTAGGGGTTATGAGGAGAGGGCGGTTGATGGAGGGGGGTTGGGGCGCGTATGCACTATTTTTAGAAATGACATAAATATTAAGAAATGAGGTGGGTGTGTGGAACATTGAGGGGGTTCCCCTTTCGGGGTGGAGATGCTTGCATGCTCTATTTTTATAAATGATATCAGCGTGGGGAGGAATGAGGTGTTGTTACCTCGGTGCGTGGTAGTGCTATGGGTGTTAAGGTTTATTGGTAACGTGTTTTATTTAATATGGAACATTTATGTGTAGCATACGGCAATTATAATAGCAAAAAAATAAGTTTATGTTTCATTGAATTCTGAATAAAATTTTGTGCAGCATTCTCATAACTAGAATATCACAATTGTAAAAATATAGCATGAATATATACGTTTGTATATTAGATGCTTCTTAGGCAATCAAGTTTATGTTCTGTGTGTTATGTTTCAAATGGCGTAAAGTATAAGTTATGTGCAACATGTATGTAGCTCATTAGATAATTGTGAAACATATAGGTAACATTTTACATGTTTAGCCTTTCATATGGCATCAAGTTTCTATTTTATGCCACATTCGGGGACTCAATAGACAACCGTCAAAGAATACTTATGTATACTATAAATTTCGGTATTTAATGCAAGGAAGCTTAGGTTTATGTGGCAATAATAAAGCGAATTGGTTCCAGGATGTTGAAGTTATGTATCAGCCTACGATGAACAATGGAATAAGTAATAATCCTGTATGTATTGCAAGTGAACATCGAATTTGAACCATGTTACACGTAAAATGTTTGGCGGAACATAGATTTCTTTTTTGCAAAGTAAGTGGTGTAAATTAAGATTGCGCTGGAAGATTACCAAGGATTAAGAGAATAACGGGCTATAGCCGGCCCTGTTATAAACTGTGTATGAACGGTATGATCACAGGAATTAGTCCTGGATAATCAGTGATGTAGCCATCTCAGAGGATGCAGGGGACATACATGCGTTTTCTATTTTTGGACAATACGTTATGTTGAGAGATAAGGAGTAGAGAGTTGTGTGGTTAAAGAATAGGTACTATGATAGAGAGATTAGGGGCGTGTGTGCACTATTTCTAGCAATGTCAATGTTAGGATATAAGGCGGGTGGGTGGATCATTGAGGGCATTCACCTTTCGGAGTGGAGATGCTTGCATGCTATATTTTTATAAATGATATCAAGGTAGGGAGGAATGAAGTGTTGTTACCTGGTACTGCTATAATTGAAGATGTTAAGATATATTTGTAACGTTTTATTTCATTTGAAAGATTTATGTCATAATATACGGCAATGATAATAGGAATAAATAAGTTTATGTTTCATTGAATTATGAATTAAATGTTGTGCAGCCTTCGCATAACTAGGATCAGACAATGGTAAAAATATGTAATTATTATATAAGTTTTGTGTATTAGATGATTCATATGCAATCAAGTTTATGTTTTATGTACCCTTCGGGTCAATACTTAGACAATTGTGTAACGAATATGTAAGTATTCTGTAAGTTTTATGTTTCATATATCATAAAGTTTAAGTTATGTGCAACATTTATGTAGCTCATTAGACAATTGTGAAACATAGGTAGCATTCTACGGGTTGCCTTTCATATATTATCAAGCTTATATTGTATGACACATTCGGGTACTTAATAGACAACTGTGAAAGAATACATATGTTTACTATAAATTTCGGTATTCAATGCAAGGGAGCTCAGGTTGATGGAGTAATAATAATGAAAATTGTTTCCATGATATTGAATTTATGTTTAATCCTACGGTAAACTATGAAATAAAGTAATAATTTTGTATGTATTGCAAGTGAACATTAAATTTAAACCATGTTACACTAAAATGTTTAGTGGAACATAGACATTTTGCAAAGCAAGTGATGTAAATTTGCAGTGCGCAGCAGTTTGCCAACGGACAAGAGAATAACAGGATATAGGTGTCACTGTTATCATCTGGGATGAGACAAATATGCAAAACGGTATGATCAGTGTAGTTAGGTCTGAATGATGAGTGACATGTTTAATGAAACATGTAGGGTTTTTTCGATCGATGATTTATGTAACAATGATATGTTTAGTAAAATAAATATTTTAATTATGTTGAAGTTATTTATCAGAATACAGTGAACGAAAGTAATAACTTTTATGTATAGCTCTTGTAGCAATGTATAGTCTCTAGCAGTAATGTAATGTGTATTTTTTTAAAGATCAATTGGGAAATACTTAGGCAATAAGATATAATTAACAAATCGAATACGAAAGTATTTTTCAAGTTTTATTTTTCATGTCATCAAGTAAATAGTTATGTGTTACATACGTGCAGCTCATTTAACAATTATGAAACGTATGAATAGCATTCTACATGTTTTATCTTTTATATGTCATCAAGTTTACGACACAGTCGGGATAGACAAGCGTGAAAGAAAAATATAAGTTTATGTATTCAGTGTTTCATATGTCATGTTTGCGTATTTATGTAACACTCGTGGAACCGGTAGGCAATGATAAAACGGATACATGTGTATATTGTACATTTCTGGACTCAATACGGGTAAGCTTGGGTTTATGTAGTGATGATGTAAAAGATTGTTTCAATTATGTTAAAGTTATGTATCAGAGTACAATGAACTATGGAATAAAGTGACAACTTTTATGTAGGGCATTCAAGTAGACATTACATGTAAACCATTCTGCATTTGTGTCACGATTGACGTATGACGTGTTTGGCGGAACATAGATCTTTTGCAATTCAAATGGTGTAAATTTGGATTGCACTGCAGTTGCCAATTGTAAGAGAATAACCAGCTGTATAGGTGTCGTGGTTATGATATATGTTGGGACAAATGTGTGGTCCCTCCTAGTCAGAGGATAAATCCACCCTTGTCAGTGGTCCCTCCAGGTCAGAGGACAGGTTCACCCTTGTCGGTGCTCCCTCCTAGTCAGAGGACAGGTCCACCCTTGTGGGTGGTCCCTCCTAGTCAGAGGACAGGTTCACCCTTGTCGGTGGTCCCTCCTAGTCAGAGGACAGGTCCACCCTTGTCGGTGGTCCCTCCTAGTCAGAGGACAGGTCCACCCTTGTCGGTGGTCCCTCCTAGTCAGAGGACAGGTCCACCCTTGTCGGTGGTCCCTCCTAGTCAGGGGACAGGTTCACCATTGTCGGTGGTCCCTCCTAGTCAGAGGACAGGTCCACCCTTGTCGGTGGTCCCTCCTAGTCAGAGGACAGGTCCACCCTTGTCGGTGGTCCCTACTAGTCAGAGGACAGGTCCACCCTTGTCGGTGGTCCCTCCTAGTCAGAGGACAGGTCCTCACTTGTCGGTGGTCCCTCCTAGTCAGAGGACAGGTTCATCCTGGTCGCTGGTCCCTCCTAGTCAGAGGATAAGTCCACCCTTGTCAGTGGTCCCTTCTAGTCAGAGGACAGGTCCACCCTTGTCGATGGTCCCTCCTAGTCGGAGAACAGGTCCACCCTTGTCGTTGGTCCCTCCTAGTCAGAGGACAGGTTCACCTCTGTCAGTGGCCCCTCCATGTCAGAGAACAGGTCCACCTTTGTCAGTGGTCCCTCCTAGTCAGAGGACAGGTCCACCCTTGTCGGTGGTCCCTCCTAGTCAGAGGATAAGTCCACCCTTGTCAGTGGTCCCTCCATGTCAGAGGACAGGTCCACCCTTGTCAGTGGTCCCTCTTAGTCAGAGGACAGGTCCACCCTTGTCGGTGGTCCCTCCTAGTCAGAGGACAGGTCCACCCTTGTCGGTGGTCCCTCCTAGTCAGAGGATAAGTCCACCCTTGTCAGTGGTCCCTCCATGTCAGAGGACAGGTCCACCCTTGTCGGTGGTCCCTACTAGTCAGAGGACAGGTCCACCCTTGTCGGTGGTCCCTCCTAGTCAGAGGACAGGTCCTCCCTTGTCGGTGGTCCCTCCTAGTCAGAGGACAGGTTCACCCTTGTCGGTGGTCCCTCCTAGTCAGAGGATAAGTCCACCCTTGTCAGTGGTCCCTTCTAGTCAGAGGACAGGTCCACCCTTGTCGATGGTCCCTCCTAGTCGGAGAACAGGTCCACCCTTGTCGTTGGTCCCTCCTAGTCAGAGGACAGGTTCACCTCTGTCAGTGGCCCCTCCATGTCAGAGAACAGGTCCACCTTTGTCAGTGGTCCCTCCTAGTCAGAGGACAGGTCCACCCTTGTCGGTGGTCCCTCCTAGTCAGAGGATAAGTCCACCCTTGTCAGTGGTCCCTCCATGTCAGAGGACAGGTCCACCCTTGTCAGTGGTCCCTCTTAGTCAGAGGACAGGTCCACACTTGTCGGTGGTCCCTCCTAGTCAGAGGACAGGTCCACCCTTGTCGGTGGTCCCTCCTAGTCAGAGAATAAGTCCACCCTTGTCAGTGGTCCCTCCATGTCAGAGGACAGGTCCACCCTTGTCAGTGGTCCCTCTTAGTCAGAGGACAGGTCCACCCTTGTCGGTGGTCCCTCCTAGTCAGAGGACAGGTCCACCCTTGTCGGTGGTCCCTCCTAGTCAGAGGATAAGTCCACCCTTGTCAGTGGTCCCTCCATGTCAGAGGACAGGTCCACCCTTGTCGGTGGTCCCTCCTAGTCAGAGGACAGGTCCACCCTTGTCGGTGGTCCCTTCTAGTCAGAGGACAGGCTCACCCTTGTCGGTGGTCCCTCCTAGTCAGAGGACAGGTCCACCATTGTCGGTGGTCCCTCCTAGTCAAAGGACAGGTCCACCCTTGTCGGTGGTCCCTCCTAGTCAGAGGACAGGCTCACCCTTGTCGGTGGTCCCTCCTAGTCAGAGGACAGGTTCACCCTTGTCGGTGGTCCCTCCTAGTCAGAGGACAGGTCCACCATTGTCGGTGGTCCCTCCTAGTCAGAGGACAGGTCCACCCTTGTCGGTGGTCCCTCCTAGTCAGAGGACAGGCTCACCCTTGTCGGTGGTCCCTCCTAGTCAGAGGACAGGTTTACCCTTGTCGGTGGTCCCTCCTAGTCAGAGGACAGGTCCACCCTTGTCGGTGGTCCCTCCTAGTCAGAGGACAGGTTCACCCTTGTCGGTGGTCCCTCCTAGTCAGAGGACAGGTTCACCCTTGTCGGTGGTCCCTCCTAGTCAGAGGACAGGTCCACCATTGTCGGTGGTCCCTCCTAGTCAGAGGACAGGTCCACCCTTGTTGGTGGTCCCTCCTAGTCAGAGGACAGGTCCACCATTGTCGGTGGTCCCTCCTAGTCAGAGGACAGGTCCACCCTTGTCGGTGGTCCCTCCTAGTCAGAGGACAGGTCCACCCTTGTCGGTGGTCCCTCCTAGTCAGAGGACAGGTTCACCCTTGTCGGTGGTCCCTCCTAGTCAGAGGACAGGTCCACCCTTGTCGGTGGTCCCTCCTAGTCAGAGGACAGGTTCACCCTTGTCGGTGGTCCCTCCTAGTCAGAGGACAGGTTCACCCTTGTCGGTGGTCCCTCCTAGCCAGAGGACAGGTCCACCCTTGTCGGTGGTCCCTCCTAGTCAGAGGACAGGTTCACCCTTGTCGGTGGACCCTCCTAGTCAGGGGACAGGTCCACCCTTGTCAATGGTCCCTCCTAGTCAGAGGACAGGTCCACCCTTGTAGGTGGTCCCTCCTAGTCAGAGGACAGGTCCACCCTTGTCGGTGGTCCTTCCTAGTCAGAGGACAGGTTCACCCTTGTCGGTGGTTCCTCCTAGTCAGAGGACAGGTCCACCCTTGTCGGTGGCCCCTCCTAGTCAGAGGACAGGTCCACCCTTGTCAGTGGTCCCTCCATGTCAGAGGACAGGTCCACTCTTGTCGCTGGTCCCTCCTAGTCAGAGGACAGGTTTACCCTTGTCGGTGGTCCCTCCTAGTCAGAGGACAGGTCCACCCTTGTCGGTGGTCCCTTCTAGTCAGAGGACAGGTTCACCCTTGTCAGTGGTCCCTCCTAGTCAGAGGACAGGTCCACCCTTGTCAGTGGTCTCTCCATGTCAGAGGACAGGTTCACCCTTGTCGGTGGTCCCTCCTAGTCAGAAGACAGGTCCACCCTTGTCGGTGGTCCCTCCTAGTCAGAGGACAGGTTCACCCTTGTCGGTGGTCCCTCCTAGTCAGAGGACAGGTTTACCCTTGTCGGTGGTCCCTCCTAGTCAGAGGACAGGTTCACCCTTGTCGGTGGTCCCTCCTAGTCAGAGGACAGGTCCACCCTTGTCGGTGGTCCCTCCTAGTCAGAGGACAGGTTCACCCTTGTCGGTGGACCCTCCTAGTCAGGGCACAGGTCCACCCTTGTCAGTGGTCCCTCCTAGTCAGAGGACAGGTCCACCCTTGTCAGTGGTCCCTCCTAGTCAGAGGACAGGTCCACCCTTGTCAGTGGTCCCTCCATGTCAGAGGACAGGTCCACTCTTGTCGCTGGTCCCTCCTAGTCAAAGGACAGGTTCACCCTTGTCGGTGGTCCCTCCTAGTCAGAGGACAGGTTCACCCTTGTCAGTGGTCTCTCCATGTCAGAGGACAGGTTCACCCTTGTCGGTGGTCCCTCCTAGTCAGAGGACAGGTCCACCCTTGTCGGTGGTCCCTCCTAGTCAGAGGACAGGTCCACCCTTGTCGGTGGTCCCTCCTAGTCAGAGGACAGGTTCACCCTTGTCGGTGGACCCTCCTAGTCAGAGGACAGGTCCACCCTTGTCGGTGGTCCCTCCTAGTCAGAGGACAGGTCGACCCTTGTCGGTGGTCCCTCCTAGTCAGAGGACAGGTCCACCCTTGTCGGTGGTCCCTCCTAGTCAGAGGACAGGTTCACCCTTGTCGGTGGTCCCTCCTAGTCAGAGGACAGGTTCACCCTTGTCAGTGGTCCCTCCTAGTCAGAGGACAGGTCCACCCTTGTCAGTGGTCCCTCCTAGTCAGAGGACAGGTTTACCCTTGTCGGTGGTCCCTCCTAGTCAGAGGACAGGTCCACCCTAAGCTTGTCAGTGGTCCCTCCATGTCAGAGGACAGGTCCACTCTTGTCGGTGGTCCCTCCTAGTCAGAGGACAGGTTCACCCTTGTCAGTGGTCCCTCCTAGTCAGAGGACAGGTCCACCCTTGTCAGTGGTCCCTCCATGTCAGAGGACAGGTCCACTCTTGTCGCTGGTCCCTCCTAGTCAGAGGACAGGTTCACCCTTGTCGGTGGTCCCTCCTAAGCAGAGGACAGGTTCACCCTTGTCAGTGGTCCCTCCTAGTCAGAGGACAGGTCCACCCTTGTCAGTGGTCCCTCCCAGTCAGAGGACAGGTCCACCCTTGTCAGTGGTCTCTCCATGTCAGAGGACAGGTCCACCCTTGTCGGTGGTCCCTCCTAGTCAGAGGACAGGTCCACCCTTGTCGGTGGTCCCTCCTAGTCAGAGGACAGGTCCACCCTTGTCAGTGGTCCCTCCTAGTCAGAGGACAGGTCCACCCTTGTCAGTGGTCTCTCCATGTCAGAGGACAGGTCCACCCTTGTCGGTGGTCCCTCCTAGTCAGAGGACAGGTCCACCCTTGTCGGTGTTATTCCTTGCTGCCTCCGTCATGCCCTAGCAAGAGTTGTATGTTTGTCTTCGGTGGACTTAATTAAGCTTTTTTCCTACTTATCATAACAGTATTAATGCCTTATCATAACGGACCAGTATAAGGTCTGGTGAGCACTGGTCGTGGCGTGGCACAGGCAGTCAGGCCGCTCACCCCAGTCCATGAGACATATCCCTATAGCATGGTGAGGGGAGCTGGTGGATGCATTATCCAATATAAAACTAATTACGCTAATTGTCAGCTCTGTATAAGCCTCGATGTTGGCAAAATCCCAAAGTAAATAGTCCGTTGAGTCGGCTTAAGTTCGCGCAAAGTGGCCGGCGGCTTAGGCCAGTCGTCTTGGGTCCCGTGCATCCTACGTGGTGTAAGAGAAGGGGGGGGGGGGGGGGTGGAGGCAGGGGTGAAAGAGAGTGACGATATATATATCTATATATATATATGTTATATATATTTTATGTATATATATGTTAACACCATTAATATATATATAGATGTATACATATGTGTGAGTCTGTCTGAAGAAGTCAAGGCCCTAGACTGTGGCCGGCCCATGACCCCCCGCCAGTCTGACGGGCTGCTAGATAGTGACTGAGAAACCTTTCTATACCACCACATCATTACAGTGGCGGGACGAGGGTCTGGGGGTGGGTGTGGGGTGGGGGGGGGGGCTGTGTCAGTCAGTGAAGCTCTCAATTATCGATCCCCGGATGGCCGGGTAGGTTGTCAAGGCCTCGTGTTGACGGTTGCTAGGGCCGCCATGCCGGTTCTCAGCCCGCAGCCCGCTCGCTCGCTCGGCCGTCACAGGACAGCTGAGACCCGCACTGTCCACTGAACCCGCCCACAGGTAAGACACACTGACACCTCCAGAGGTAAACTATCCATAACCCATATTACTCGCCTGGTCTTACACGTTATACACATACAGACCTTGTGCCATACTACGTACTTTATATTACGATAACTTACGGTGAGCAGCGTTCATCAACAGACTGCTGTCTATGAAGTATGGTACATAGGCTTAGGTATGTGGGGTCAGGCAGCGGTAAGGCCAGCGGAGGCGGTGTGGGGGGGGGGGGCGGGGTGGTGTGGAGGGTGGCGCGTGGGATACGTAGAGCGGTGTTTTGCAGGCGGACGGTACGCAGTCAAGTTGTGGGGCACTCGGTAATATGAAACAGAACAGACGTTACAGTCGTGACAAAGACAAAGGCACTCCATAGTGACGTCTAAACTCACCAGCCCCGGCCCCTGTCAACGTGACTTAATTGCAGACTGGAAACAAACTCACCTGGCAGACAAAATCTGAAATAGCTAAGTAAAAAACTGTTAAAAGTGAAAGAAAGTACCGGTTATCCGGCATTGTTAGATCCAGATGGCAATAGTATCTCCGATATTACAGGCAATGCCCAACTGCTTAACGATTATTTTCTCAGCGTATCATCAAGTGTAGGGTCGATATCAGATAGCCCCGAGCAGACTGAAGGCAATCTCCATCCAGGTCTTCGCCAGATAGCCGTAACTAAAGACGATGTTCGGGACTTAATTCATAACTTGGATTCACACAAAGCTGCGGGGTACGATGAGATTAGCCCGAGGATGCTAAAAGAAGCTGGTAACCCTTGTCAAAACTCTTTGCCTTGTGTCTCGATCAATGCAGGATGCCTCGACTTTGGAAAATGGCTAACGTAGTCTCAATACATAACAAAGTTTGCGTTCCCAGGTCAACAACTATCGGCCAGTTTCTCTTTTAAGTTGCGTAGGAAAACTGACTAAATGTCGGCATTGCGTTAGTATGACATCTTAATGAACGCTTCGTCATACGTAGCAATAAAATATTGCAGAAGACGTACCAACCGCGCAGTTAAAATCCTAACTTTATATAAAACGATTATGGACAATTATGGCCGAGGTCTTCAAGATGAACAAGATGCCATACTTACATAGCTTGTTCCAAAAAAGTAGTTAGTACTAACACGTGTTCCAACAACCTATAATTAATACAGCCAAATACTATCAAAATACTTTCAAGAATTCTGGTGCTATCTTATTGAAACATTTAAGCCACGAGATGAAAGATGTAAAATGTAACAAAAGATAATTTTAAATATTTATCTTTTTCATAGAATAGTCTAGTATATGCAGGTTCGCAATGTGCAATGTGTTCCTTAGCATGCATGTAATATTAAATAATAACTATATTGTTATACAGCAGTTCCATTTAGTGTTCACAATGTGCAATTTATCCCGTATAGAACCAAAGTAACAGCTTCATATCGTTATATAGTAGATAACATATCTCAGTTCTTTATTTGACACGATGTTGATCACAAGTATCCATTGCATAGTGCTGGCCTACCCCCCCCCCCCCCCCTTTTCAAGCACACATTTAAATACCTACGTGATAATAACATTCTGAATAGATTCCAGTCGGGTTTCATACCGGGGCACAGCTAGTACCGTTCACCAACTGGTTGAGGTATACCATTTATTTTGTGAAGCCTTAGACAAGAAAAAAACGGTAAAGGTCGTTTTCTGTGACATTTCGAATTCTTTCGACACGGTATGGCACGACGGTCTCCTGAGTAAACTGAGTAGCATCGGAATTGATGGTCAGCTATTTAACTGGTTTAGTAATTACATGTGTGATAGGCAGCAGAGAGTTGTTGTTGATGCAGCTTACTCAGAGTGGGGCTCAATTACTGCAGGTTCGGTAGGTTCGGCAGGTTCGGTATGCAAGGTTCGGTATTGGGACCTCTTCTGTTTCTAGTCTACATTATTGACTTAGCCAACGATCTTGAATGTAATATTATACTTTTCTGCTGATGATACCATTTTATTTGTTGCCACAGATGATTTATGTGACGCACACGGTATGTTAATGCGAGATTTATCAAAAATTGAAGCGTGGGCCAAAAAGTGGTTTTTAGATTTTAATGCAACGGAGACTAATGTCATGAACATTACGAATAAGCTCAACCCCGATCCTACGCAACTCAGTGTGGGTGGAAATAGTCTTGAAACGTATAAGAGCACAAACACTTGGGTCTTAATATTGACTCTTGGTCCCCGCATATCAATGAAATATACAACAAATCTACGAGAAGAGTTGATATTCTCTCTAGACTCAGTTTCAGAAATAGTCTTGAAACGTATAAGAGCACAAACACTTGGGTCTTAATATTGACTCTTGGTCCCCGCTTATCAATGAAATATACAACAAATCTACGAGAAGAGTTGATATTCTCTCTAGACTCAGTTTCAGACTTAGTCGTGGAACCCTTGAAACGATGTTATTTTTCATTCATCAGACCTGTACTCGAATATGCATGTGTTGTGTGGTCCGGGTGTTCTCAGTATGAGTCTGACAAATTAAAATCGGTACAGATAAGGGCTGGACGCATTGCAAGTGGTGCAATCAAATGCGCAAGCAGCACTCATGTCTACAAAGAGTTGGGTTGGGAAACCCTGTCACAAAGGAGGGATGTGGAACGAATTACCAGTCACTATACGCAGCTTGCACGACCCAAAAGCGTTTAAAGCAGCAATTTTAAATATTCACAAAACGGTGTTCGGAAATAAAACTAACAACCGCAAATTGTACTATATTGGAAACAGAAGAGTCAGTGTATTGCACGCGCGTATTCGTATGAACTGGTCTCGGGAGGTTCCTTGGCCCAATTTAGCCTGTATGTGCACAAAAGTGGCCTAAAACACCAACATTCCATTCCATTCCAACATTCCATCGTATGAACTGTAGCTCACTGAACTCTCACTTGTTTAACATGAATCTTGTAGACAGCCTGAGTTGTCGCTGCGGAGTTGAGAACGAGGACTGTTCATTTTTCCTCGGTTGCCCACTTTATACGTAGAGATATTTTATTTCGCAAAATCCATGTTCTATCGACAGTGTCAATTGGCACCATTCCTTTTGGTAATCCGTCTCTATCAATGGACGATGCCAATGGAGTGTGCCAATACGCCATGGTGTGCCAATACGCCATGCAGGCTCGAGGCTTCAGCGTCGTGTGACAATACGCCATGCAGGGTTGAGGCTTCAGCGTCGTGTGCCAATACGCCATGCAGGCTCGAGGCTTCAGCGTCGTGTGCCAATACGCCATGCAGGCTTGAGGCTTCAGCGTCGTGTGCCAATACGCCATGCAGGCTCGAGGCTTCAGCGTCGTGTGCCAATACGCCATGCAGGCTCGAGGCTTCAGCGTCGTGTGCCAATACGCCATGCAGGGTTGAGGCTTCAGCGTAGTGTGTCAATACGCCATGCAGGCTTGAGGCTTCAGCGTCGTGTGTCAATACGCCATGCAGGCTCGAGGCTTCAGCGTCGTGTGACAATACGCCATGCAGGGTTGAGGCTTCAGCGTCGTGTGCCAATACGCCATGCAGGCTTGAGGCTTCAGCGTCGTGTGTCAATACGCCATGCAGGCTCGAGGCTTCAGCGTCGTGTGCCAATACGCCATGCAGGCTTGAGGCTTCAGCGTCGTGTGCCAATACGCCATGCAGGATAGAGGCTTCAGCGTCGTGTGCCAATACGCCATGCAGGATAGAGGCTTCAGCGTCGTGTGCCAATACGCCATGCAGGGTTGAGGCTTCAGCGTCGTGTGCCAATACGCCATGCAGGCTTGAGGTTTCAGCGTCGTGTGCCAATACGCCATGCAGGTTAGAGGCTTCAGCGTCGCTTGCCAATACGCCATGCAGGCTTGAGGCTTCAGCGTCGTGTGCCAATACGCCATGCAGGGTTGAGGCTTCAGCGTCGTGTGCCAATACGCCATGCAGGCTTGAGGCTTCAGCGTCGTGTGCCAATACGCCATGCAGGGTTGAGGCTTCAGCGTCGTGTGCCAATACGCCATGCAGGGTTGAGGCTTCAGCGTCGTGTGCCAATACGCCATGCAGGTTAGAGGCTTCAGCGTCGCTTGATAATACGCCATGCAGGGTTGAGGCTTCAGCGTCGTGTGCCAATACGCCTTGCAGGCTTGAGGCTTCAGCGTCGTGTGCCAATACGCCATGCAGGGTTGAGGCTTCAGCGTCGTGTGCCAATACGCCATGCAGGGTAGAGGCTTCAGCGTCGTGTGCCAATACGCCATGCAGGCTCGAGGCTTCAGCGTCGTGTGACAATACGCCATGCAGGGTTGAGGCTTCAGCGTCGTGTGCCAATACGCCATGCAGGCTTGAGGTTTCAGCGTCGTGTGCCAATACGCCATGCAGGGTTTAGGCTTCAGCGTCGTGTGTCAATACGCCATGCAGGCTTGAGGCTTTAGCGTCGTGTGTCAATACGCCATGCAGGCTCGAGGCTTCAGAGTCGTGTGCCAATACGCCATGCAGGCTTGAGGCTTCAGCGTCGTGTGCCAATACGCCATGCAGGATAGAGGCTTCAGCGTCGTGTGCCAATACGCCATGCAGGATAGAGGCTTCAGCGTCGTGTGCCAATACGCCATGCAGGCTTGAGGCTTCAGCGTCGTGTGCCAATACGCCATGCAGGGTTGAGGCTTCAGCGTCGTGTGCCAATACGCCATACAGGCTTGAGGCTTCAGCGTCGTGTGCCAATACGCCATGTAGGATAGAGGCTTCAGCGTCGTGTGCCAATACGCCATGCAGGCTCGAGGCTTCAGCGTCGTGTGGTAATACGCCATGCAGGATAGAGGCTTCAGCGTCGTGTGCCAATACGCCATGCAGGCTCGAGGCTTCAGCGTCGTGTGCCAATACGCCATGCAGGCTCGAGGCTTCAGCGTCGTGTGCCAATACGCCATGCAGGCTTGAGGCTTCAGCGTCGTGTGCCAATACGCCATGCAGGGTTGAGGCTTCAGCGTCGTGTGCCAATACGCCATGCAGGGTTGAGGCTTCAGCGTCGTGTGCCAATACGCCATGCAGGCTTGAGGCTTCAGCGTCGTGTGCCAATACGCCATGCAGGGTTGAGGCTTCAGCGTCGTGTGACAATACGCCATGCAGGGTTGAGGCTTCAGCGTCGTGTGTCAATACGCCATGCAGGCTTGAGGCTTCAGCGTCGTGTGCCAATACGCCATGCAGGCTTGAGGCTTCAGCGTCGTGTGCCAATACGTCATGCAGGGTTGAGGCTTCAGCGTCGCTTGCCAATACGCCATGCAGGGTTGAGGCTTCAGCGTCGTGTGCCAATACGCCATGCAGGCTTGAGGCTTCAGCGTCGTGTGCCAATACGCCATGCAGGCTTGAGGCTTCAGCGTCGTGTGCCAATACGCCATGCAGGCTTGAGGCTTCAGCGTCGTGTACCAATACGCCATGCAGGGTTGAGGCTTCAGCGTCGTGTGCCAATACGCCATGCAGGCTCGAGGCTTCACCGTCGTGTGCCAATACGCCATGCAGGTTAGAGGCTTCAGCGTCGTGTGCCAATACGCCATGCAGGCTTGAGGCTTCAGCGTCGTGTGCCAATACGCCATGCAGGGTTGAGGCTTCAGCGTCGTGTGCCAATACGCCATGCAGGGTTGAGGCTTCAGCGTCGTGTGCCAATACGCCATGCAGGCTCGAGGCTTCAGCGTCGTGTGCCAATACGCCATGCAGGGTTGAGGCTTCAGCGTCGTGTGCCAATACGCCATGCAGGCTTGAGGCTTCAGCGTCGTGTGCCAATACGCCATGCAGGGTTGAGGCTTCAGCGTCGTGTGCCAATACGCCATGCAGGCTTGAGGCTTCAGCGTCGTGTGCCAATACGCCATGCAGGGTTGAGGCTTCAGCGTCGTGTGCCAATACGCCATGCAGGGTTGAGGCTTCAGCGTCGTGTGCCAATACGCCATGCAGGCTCGAGGCTTCAGCGTCGTGTGCCAATACGCCATGCAGGCTTGAGACTTCAGCGTCGTGTGCCAATACGCCATGCAGGGTAGAGGCTTCAGCGTCGTGTGCCAATACGCCATGCAGGGTTGAGGCTTCAGCGTCGTGTGCCAATACGCCATGCAGGCTTGAGGCTTCAGCGTCGTGTGCCAATACGCCATGCAGGCTTGAGGCTTCAGCGTCGTGTGCCAATACGCCATGCAGGCTTGAGGCTTCAGCGTCGTGTGCCAATACGCCATGCAGGCTTGAGACTTCAGCGTCGTGTGCCAATACGCCATGCAGGGTAGAGGCTTCAGCGTCGTGTGCCAATACGCCATGCAGGGTTGAGGCTTCAGCGTCGTGTGCCAATACGCCATGCAGGCTTAGGGCTTCAGCGTCGTGTGCCAATACGCCATGCAGGGTTGAGGCTTCAGCGTCGTGTGCCAATACGCCATGCAGGCTTGAGGCTTCAGCGTCGCTTGCCAATACGCCATGCAGGCTCGAGGCTTCAGCGTCGTGTGCCAATACGCCATGCAGGCTTGAGGCTTCAGCGTCGTGTGCCAATACGCCATGCAGGGTAGAGGCTTCAGCGTCGTGTGCCAATACGCCATGCAGGCTCGAGGCTTCAGCGTCGTGTGCCAATACGCCATGCAGGCTTGAGGCTTCAGCGTCGTGTGCCAATACGCTATGCAGGGTAGAGGCTTCAGCGTCGTGTGCCAATACGCCATGCAGGCTCGAGGCTTCAGCGTCGTGTGCCAATACGCCATGCAGGCTTGAGGCTTCAGCGTCGTGTGCCAATACGCCATGCAGGCTTGAGGCTTCAGCGTCGTGTGCCAATACGCCATGCAGGCTTGAGGCTTCAGCGTCGTGTGCCAATACGCCATGCAGGCTTGAGGCTTCAGCGTCGCGTGCCAATACGCCATGCAGGGAAGAGGCTTCAGCGTCGTGTGCCAATACGCCATGCAGGCTCGAGGCTTCAGCGTCGTGTGCCAATACGCCATGCAGGCTTGAGGCTTCAGCGTCGTGTGCCAATACGCCATGCAGGTTTGAGGCTTCAGCGTCGTGTGCCAATACGCCATGCAGGCTTGAGGCTTCAGCGTCGCTTGCCAATACGCCATGCAGGCTCGAGGCTTCAGCGTCGTGTGCCAATACGTCATGCAAGGTTGAGGCTTCAGCGTCGTGTGCCAATACGCCATGCAGGCTCGAGGCTTCAGCGTCGTGTGCCAATACGCCATGCAGGCTCGAGGCTTCAGCGTCGTGTGCCAATACGCCATGCAGGGTTAAGGCTTCAGCGTCGTGTGCCAATACGCCATGCAGGGTAGAGGCTTCAGCGTCGTGTGCCAATACGCCATGCAGGCTTGAGGCTTCAGCGTCGTGTGCCAATACGCCATGCAGGCTCGAGGCTTCAGCGTCGTGTGCCAATACGCCATGCAGGTTCGAGGCTTCAGCGTCGCGTGCCAATACGCCATGCAGGCTTGAGGCTTCAGCGTCGCTTGCCAATACGCCATGCAGGCTCGAGGCTTCAGCGTCGTGTGCCAATACGCTATGCAGGCTTGAGGCTTCAGCGTCGTGTGCCAATACGCCATGCAGGTTTGAGGCTTCAGCGTCGCTTGCCAATACGCCATGCAGGCTCGAGGCTTCAGCGTCGTGTGCCAATACGCCATGCAGGGTAGAGGCTTCAGCGTCGTGTGCCTATACGCCATGCAGGCTTGAGGCTTCAGCGTCGCTTGCCAATACGCCATGCAGGCTCGAGGCTTCAGCGTCGTGTGCCAATACGCCATGCAGGGTTGAGGCTTCAGCGTCGTGTGCCAATACGCCATGCAGGCTCGAGGCTTCAGCGTCGTGTGCCAATACGCCATGCAGGGTAGAGGGGTAGAGGCTTCAGCGTCGTGTGCCAATACGCCATGCAGGGTAGAGGGGTAGAGGCTTCAGCGTCGTGTGCCAATACGCCATGCAGGCTCGAGGCTTCAGCGTCGTGTGCCAATACGCCATGCAGGGTAGAGGCTTCAGCGTCGTGTGCCAATACGCCATGCAGGCTCGAGGCTTCAGCGTCGCATGCCAATACGCCATGCAGGCTCGAGGCTTCAGCGTCGTGTGCCAATACGCCATGCAGGCTTGAGGTTTCAGCGTCGTGTGCCAATACGCCATGCAGGGTTGAGGCTTCAGCGTCGTGTGCCAATACGCCATGCAGGCTTGAGGCTTCAGCGTCGCTTGCCAATACGCCATGCAGGCTCGAGGATTCAGCGTCGTGTGCCAATACGCCATGCAGGGTTGAGGCTTCAGCGTCGTGTGCCAATACGCCATGCAGGCTCGGGGCTTCAGCGTCGTGTGCCAATACGCCATGCAGGGTAGAGGGGTAGAGGCTTCAGCGTCGTGTGCCAATACGCCATGCAGGGTAGAGTAGTAGAGGCTTCAGCGTCGTGTGCCAATACGCCATGCAGGCTCGAGGCCTCAGCGTCGTGTGCCAATACGCCATGCAGGGTAGAGGCTTCAGCGTCGTGTGCCAATACGCCATGCACGCTCGAGGCTTCAGCGTCGCGTGCCAATACGCCATGCAGGCTCGAGGCTTCAGCGTCGTGTGCCAATACGCCATGCAGGCTTGAGGCTTCAGCGTCGTGTGCCAAAACGCCATGCAGGGTTGAGGCTTCAGCGTCGTGTGCCAATACGCCATGCAGGCTTGAGGCTTCAGCGTCGTGTGCCAATACGCCATGCAGGCTTGAGGCTTCAGCGTCGTGTGCCAATACGCCATGCAGGCTCGAGGCTTCAGCGTCGTGTGGTAATACGCCATGCAGGGTTGAGGCTTCAGCGTCGTGTGCCAATACGCCATGCAGGCTCGAGGCTTCAGCGTCGTGTGCCAATACGCCATGCAGGGTTGAGGCTTCAGCGTCGTGTGCCAATAGGCATGCAGGGTAGAGGCTTCAGCGTCGTGTGCCAATACGCCATGCAGGCTTGAGGCTTCAGCGTCGTGTGCCAATACGCCATGCAGGCTTGAGGCTTCAGCGTCGTGTGCCAATACGCCATGCAGGGTAGAGGCTTCAGCGTCCTGTGCCAATACGCCATGCAGGGTTGAAGCTTCAGCGTCGTGTGCCAATACGCCATGCAGGGTAGAGGCTTCAGCGTCGTGTGCCAATACGCCATGCAGGATTGAGGGTTCAGCGTCGCGTGCCAATACGCCATGCAGGCTCGAGGCTTCAGCGTCGTGTGCCAATACGCCATGCAGGCTCGAGGCTTCAGCGTCGTGTGCCAATACGCCATGCTGGCTCGAGGCTTCAGCGTCGTGTGCCAATACGCCATGCTGGCTCGAGGCTTCAGGGTCGTGTGCCAATACGCCATGCTGGCTCGAGGCTTCAGGGTCGTGTGTCAATACGCCATGCAGGGTAGAGGCTTCAGCGCCGTGTGCCAATACACCATGCAGGCTCGAGGCTTCAGCGTCGTGTGCCAATACGCCATGCTGGCTCGAGGCTTCAGCGTCGTGTGCCAATACGCCATGCTGGCTCGAGGCTTCAGGGTCGTGTGCCAATACGCCATGCTGGCTCGAGGCTTCAGGGTCGTGTGTCAATACGCCATGCAGGGTAGAGGCTTCAGCGCCGTGTGCCAATACGCCATGCAGGGTTGAGGCGTTAGCGTCGTGTGCCAATACGCCATGCAGGCTCGAGGCTTCAGCGTCGTGTGCCAATACGCCATGCAGGCTTGAGGCTTCAGCGTCGTGTGCCAATACGCCATGCAGGCTCGAGGCTTCAGCGTCGTGTGCCAATACGCCATGCAGGATTGAGGCTTCAGCGTCGTGTGCCAATACGCCATGCAGGGTTGAGGCTTCAGCGTCGTGTGCCAATACGCCATGCAGGATTGAGGCTTCAGCGTCGTGTGCCAATACGCCATGCAGGGTTGAGGCTTCAGCGTCGTGTGCCAATACGCCATGCAGGATTGAGGCTTCAGCGTCGTGTGCCAATACGCCATGCAGGATTGAGGCTCCAGCTTCGTGTGCCAATACGCCATGCAGGCTTGAGGCTTCAGCGTCGTGTGCCAATACGCCATGCAGACTCGAGGCTTCAGCGTCGTGTGCCAATACGCCATGCAGGCTCGAGGCTTCAGCGTCGTGTGTCAATACGCCATGCACGCTCGAGGCTTCAGCGTCGTGTGCCAATACGCCATACAGGCTCGGGGCTTTAGCGTCGTGTGCCAATAGGCCATGCAGGGTTAAGGAATAACTTTGTTTCCAGTATGCAAATTAGGTTTTTCTGACAGGGACCCGGGCTGATGAGTTCAGGCGTTGCTATGACGTCACTTTCCCTGACTATAGGGCCCATTCGCCTTATTCACATGTTGGGAATTCCCACGCGAGAACGAGGCTATGCCTGCAAGTTTGCGCGCGAACGGCTAGTGCATATGATGTGTGGCCCTGGTGAGTGGCCCAAGGGCCTTTCTCTCGTGCCGTCAATGGTCTCTATTAAGTCTGTCAGGTCATTATTGTTCAAACTAATTAACAAATACGACCTATTTCTGCATTTTTTTTTCTTTTTCGAGCACATTTAACAATAGCCGAACGTGTAGGCCTATGCCACACGGCACGGGTGACCCCCCTCCAGCTGGTGGGTATCCCCGACCAGCAGTGGGATGCTATCAGTTCAACAGAGCTTATCTGCTTAGTGGAACATAGCTAAGTTCCATACGTTGATTTGTCCATTGGAATGTTAACGACAAATTAAATCAAACGTTAATGGTGTTTTTGCTACAAACTTTGCAGGGAATGGTTGCTGGGGGTACAATATGACGCACTGAAACGCATTGCGTAACGTTGAAGACCGCGTAGCTCAGTCGGTAGAGCATTTCCCTTTTGATACTGGGGTCGTGCGTTCAATTCTCGAGGGGTGCAAAACATTTTTTCCCTGCATTTCGTGCAACAACCACATTCTCCCATAAAAGTGGTCATCACTGTTTTAAGATTAGACCGATTAGTTCATGCAACGGCACAGGCACAGTCAATCAATACGTGCATGGTGGGGGTGGGGGGAGGGGGGGGGGTAGAATTATTGCCACATTGGTCCTTTCATGAGATGAAAATATGTCAGCATAATTCCATATACCCAGCATAATATCTTCCCGGGTAAAACACGGGGTTCAACAACGCTTGTGTGCACAAGTTTTCACGTGGTTTGATTTGGGTTTAACGGCACTTTCAGCCTGTAAGGCTATAGGCCTATCGTGCCATTTCACGTGGGTCTATCCTATGATTAGTACGCAAAGAATGTCCGGGTGATAGGATTCACTCAATACTCAATAAAAAATACTCATAGTAAAAGCAAAAACTATAGTAGGTCCATAAACTAATATATCACAGCACAAAGATCCTAGCTGACATGGAAAGCGAGGTAAAAAATGTAGGGGGGCTTTCATGTCAATTGACCCTTGCTGCATTCCGCGGGAAATACCCCACTTTTTTTCAAATATACTCGCCCCAAAAGACCCTCCTTTTTCACATGTACTTGCTCCAGAACACTCACACCCTTTTTATCTGCCTGAATTCGGTAATTTTATTACTGAAATCACCGGGGAGCTATTTCGCAGCGAACCCGCAGCAGTGTCTCCCATTAGATTTCACGCGTTGGGCGAGTCACGCAGTTTGTGTTTGCAGGCACAGCCTCGTTTTGGCGTCAATATGGCGATTCCGTGAATAAGGCGAATGAGGGGGATAACCATGTCGCATGTCGATTTTAAAGCAATATACCTATATGCGCCATCTTAGAGTTTTTACATTTTACAATCAAGACTAAGAGTATCTTAAAATTATGATGCATACATTATTTATCTTTTTGAGTCTGTAAAACAACAATTTTAACATAAAACTACGCGGTTTATTTATATCGCGCGCGGACATCCTGGCGAGCCGCGGTCGACATCACACACATACCGAAGGGGCCTCAATAAAACGCGAAATACTTGCAGAATACCTGCGAAATCATGCGGAATACTGCGGAAAACTTCGGAATTTCCGCCGCGAAGAAGTTTTCCGAAGTTTTCCGCGTTTTATTGATGACCCAACTGAACAGCGAACAGGCGCGTAGGAATATAAAGCCGGCTACCAACTCTTCTGCTCCGGAAAATTTTTTCGCTCTCTCCGGATAGCCACGGGCTATCAGGATTTAAATTCAAGACCGAATATATTAATTTGACATGGACAAGAGGTTGGTACAACAAAAATTACGGAATATATTGCTTTAAGAAGAGGTCCATGTCGAGTAACAATGCGGGTAATGTTATCCCTGTACCCAAGGCGCAGGAGTCTCTTCGCACCCACCCACCAATTACCAGAAGGGACGGGGGAGCCGTATTTACACCTCCATCAACACATGTAAAATTATTTACACCGACGTCGTCGTGTTTGGAAGAGCTAGCGAGATGGAGGGGGGCGGCGTGTTTGGAAGGGCTAGCGAGATGGAGGGGGGCGGCGTGTTTGGAAGGGCTAGCGAGATGGAGGGGGGCGGCGTGTTTGGAAGAGCTAGCGAGATGGAGGGGGGCGGCGTGTTTGGAAGGGCTAGCGAGATGGAAGGGGGGCGGCGTGTTTGGAAGGGCTAGCGAGATGGAGGGGGGCGGCGTGTTTGCGTGGTGGGGGGGGGGGGGGCTGGTACAGTAAGAGTGGGAATTGTTAAAACTTCTTCTCGACTATTGGTTAAATGGGTATCTGAGGGTGATGGTGGTGGTTGGGGGGGGGGGGGGGAGGGGATGGCGTTAATGAAGAGGCCAAGGAACTGTCGTCCATACTTGCACAAGGGCCCCCGCCATGACCCTGTGCCATGTCTGGCTCCGCATATAGAGTGGTATATAAGTTAGGCATCTATAGAGCTGAATATTACAGCCAACAAACTGAACCACTGGAAGCGTACAGCTAACAGCTAACAATGTACATCTAACAGCGTACAGCTAACAGCGTACAGCTTACAGCTAACAGCGTACAGCTAACAGCGTACAGCTAACAGCGTACAGCTAACAGCGTACAGCTAACAGCGTACAGCTTACAGCTAACAGCGTACAGCTAACAGCGTACAGCTAACAGCGTACAGCTAACAGCGTACAGCTTACAGCTAACAGCGTACAGCTAACAGCGTACAGCTAACAGCGTACAGCTAACAGCGTACAGCGCACAGCGGAGGTTACATTTGTAACTCTCTACAGCTCTATCTGTACATACGTCATTGCGATCGACATTTAAACTGTTCCTCTGTTGCTACAGGAAGGTGATCGCAACGCGTCTACGTCAGTTTCAACCCTTACGTGATCCGCGGTCACCATGGCGACGGGAGAAATGCAACGCGCCGATGAAAACCGAAAGCGAAACCGGGGTTCCCTACTGCTGGAGCACAGTGCGGGGTACACGTCGCCACGCCCCGGGAGCCGGACAGGGGGGTCTAGCCAGGCCCTGGAGAACCTGATCCGAGGCAGAGGCACCCTGGGCAGCCTTTTGGATCAGAGCCAGAACGCCGCCTACTCGTCCCCTAGACCCAACATGCGCGTCCCGTCCGCCGAGGGAAAGGACTGCGCCGAGAAAGGTCAAGGTCAGCAGATGGGTCCGGTGCTGGACGTGAGCGGAAACCGGTTTTACTACTCTGCGCGAGAGGTTCGCGCGCCGAGCGCTCGCGGCAAGGAGAACGTGCGGCGGAGCTGGGGCGGCGACATGGCCGGCCTGCTGCAGACCGAGGCCAACAGAGGCTACAGCTCCCCGCGACCCCAGCCCCGGGTCCCGCCCGGGGAGGGCAGGGACATCGCCCACCGCGGCCAACGAGGCAGCGTGACCACCCTGCTGGGCGGGGGCCGCGGTGGGGGGACGGCGACCGCCTCCCCGCGCCCTGCCCCGCGACAGCCCACGCCGGACGCCGAGGCCAACGCCGCCAAGGGCCGAGGGTCCATGGCCAAGACTCTGAACGAGACCGGCAGCGCCACCGCGCGGCAGCCGCCCCGGGACGCCCGGGTGACGGCGGAGGGGGAGGGGAACGCCGCCGCGGGGAGGGGCACCCTGGGCCTGGTGCTGGCCGGGATGGCGTGTGTCAGCGGCCCGCCGGCCCCCAGGGTGCGCCCCGAGGCCCAGGAGGCCGCCACGAAGAACGCCGGCTCCCTCACCCAACTCTACAGCAACTTCGGCCGCCACCCGGCCTCCGCGCGTCCCGTGCCCAAGGTCAAGGACGAAGCCAACGACATCTACAACCGCGGTACGAAAGGCGTCATCCAGAACTTGCTGGCCCGCTACGGCACCCTCCCCTGCTCCCCCCGGCCCGCCGCCAGGGTCAGGCCCGAGGCCGCCCGCTTTGCAACGACCAACAAAGGTCAGATGGGAGACCTCATGCATGGCCCGAAGACAACCTACAAGAAGGCAAGGCCTGGCAGCAGTATGTGGTAAAGAGGTGGAGGGGGCAGGGGTGCATTATCTTGTCGCAGCTTTGTCTGACAGACGCCGTGTCGTAGCTTTGTCTGACAGGCGCCGTGTCGCAGCTTTGTCTGACAGGCGCCATGTCGCAGCTTTGCCTGACAGGCGCCGTGTCGCAGCTTTCTCTTACACGCACCGTGTCGCAGCTTTCTCTGACAGGCGCCGTTTCGCAGTTTGTCTGACAGGCGCCGTGTCGCAGTTTGTCTGACAGGCGCCGTGTTGCAGTTTGTCTGACAGGCACCGTGTCGCAGTTTGTCACACAGGCCCAGTGTCGTAGTTTGTCTGACAGGCGCCGTGTCGCAGTTTATCTGACAGGCGCCGTGTCGCAATTTGTCTGACAGGCGCCGTGTCGCAGTTCGTCTGATAGGCACCGTGTCGCAGTTTGTCACACAGGCCCAGTGTCGTAGTTTGTCTGACAGGCGCCGTGTCGCAGTTTGTCTGACAGGCGCCGTGTCGCAGTTTGTCTGACAGGCACCGTGTCGCAGTTTGTCACACAGGCCCAGTGTCGTAGTTTGTCACACAGGCGCCGTGTCGTAGTTTGTCTGACAGGCGCCGTGTCGCAGTTTGTCTGACAGGCGCCGTGTCGCAGTTTGTCTGACAGGCACCGTGTCGCAGTTTGTCACACAGGCCCAGTGTCGTAGTTTGTCACACAGGCGCCGTGTCGCAGTTTGTCTGACAGGCACCGTGCCGCCGTTTGTCACACAGGCCCAGTGTCGCGGCTTTGTCTCACAGGCGCAGAGCCCTGTCGTATGTTGTTCTGACAGGCGCCACACCGCACACTTTGTCAAGTTCCATGCCGCAGGTTTGTCTGTCATGCCTGACCTGGCTTTATCATACAACGCCACAGCAAAGGCCATGTCGGTTGGGTTTTTGTGTGAGGCCCTTCAACAATTCACGGATATGTCAAACCGGTCAGTGAAATGACCTTAATACCTGACCTGACCTGATCTAAAGTACCACGCTGGCCCGACTCGGGTTTATCCGACTTGTAACACCTCACTTCCCAAGGGCGAATAAAAATGATCTCAACTACTTGTGTCGTCTCCCTTGAGGGGTTACAATCGGTACATATCACAATGCGATACACACCAGAAGGCACATATCATAATGCGATACACACCAGAAGGCACATATCATAATGCGATACACACCAAAAGGCACATATCATAATGCGATACACACCAGAAGGCACATATCATAATGCGATACACACCAGAAAGCACATATCATAATGCGATACACACCAGAAGGCATATATCATAATGCGATACACACCAGAAGGCACATATCATAATGCGATACACCCCAAGAGGCACATATCACAATGCGATACACACCAGAAGGTACATATCACAATGCGATACACACCAGAAGGTACATGTCATAATGCGATACACACCAAAAGGCACATATCACAATGCGATACACACCAGAAGGTACATATCATAATGCGATACACACCAAAAGGCACATATCACAATGCGATACACACCAGAAGGCACATATAATGCGATACACACCAAAAGGCACATATCACAATGCGATACACACCAGAAGGTAAATATCATAATGCGATACACACCAAAAGGCACATATCACAATGCGATACACACCAGAAGGCACATATCATAATGCGATACACACCAAAAGGCACATATCACAATGCGATACACACCAGAAGGTAAATATCATAATGCGATACACACCAAATAGCACATATAATGCGATACACACCAAAAGGCCCATATCACAATGCGATCACACCAGAAGGTAAATATCATAATGCGATACACACCAAAAGGCACATATCACAATGCGATCACACCAGAAGGTAAATATCATAATGCGATACACACCAAAAGGCACATATCACAATGCGATACACACCAGAAGGCACATATCACAATGCGATCACACCAGAAGGTAAATATCATAATGCGATACACACCAAAAGGCACATATCACAATGCGATCACACCAAAAGGTAAATATCATAATGCGATACACACCAAAAGGCACATATCACAATGCGATACACACCAGAAGGCACATATCATAATGCGATACACACCAAAAGGCACATATCATAATGCGATACACACCAGAAGGCACATATCATAATGCGATACACATCAGAAAGCACATATCATAATGCGATACACACCAGAAGGCATATATCATAATGCGATACACACCAGAAGGCACATATCATAATGCGATACACCCCAAGAGGCACATATCACAATGCGATACACACCAGAAGGTACATATCACAATGCGATACACACCAGAAGGTACATGTCATAATGCGATACACACCAAAAGGCACATATCACAATGCGATACACACCAGAAGGTACATATCATAATGCGATACACACCAAAAGGCACATATCACAATGCGATACACACCAGAAGGCACATATAATGCGATACACACCAAAAGGCACATATCACAATGCGATACACACCAGAAGGTAAATATCATAATGCGATACACACCAAAAGGCACATATCACAATGCGATACACACCAGAAGGCACATATCATAATGCGATACACACCAAAAGGCACATATCACAATGCGATACACACCAGAAGGTAAATATCATAATGCGATACACACCAAAAGGCACATATAATGCGATACACACCAAAAGGCACATATCACAATGCGATACACACCAGAAGGCACATATAATGCGATACACACCAAAAGGCACATATCACAATGCGATCACACCAGAAGGTAAATATCATAATGCGATACACACCAAAAGGCACATATCACAATGCGATCACACCAGAAGGTAAATATCATAATGCGATACACACCAAAAGGCACATATCACAATGCGATACACACCAGAAGGCACATATCACAATGCGATCACACCAGAAGGTAAATATCATAATGCGATACACACCAAAAGGCACATATCACAATGCGATCACACCAGAAGGTAAATATCATAATGCGATACACACCAAAAGGCACATATCACAATGCGATACACACCAAAAGGCACATATCACAATGCGATCACACCAGAAGGTAAATATCATAATGCGATACACACCAAAAGGCACATATCACAATGCGATACACACCAGAAGGCACATATCATAATGCGATACACACCAGAAGGTAAATATCATAATGCGATACACACCAAAAGGCACATATCACAATGCGATACACACCAGAAGGTAAATATCATAATGCGATACACACCAAAAGGCACATATCACAATGCGATACACACCAAAAGGCACATATCACAATGCGATACACACCAGAAGGTAAATATCATAATGCGATACACACCAAAAGGCACATATAATGCGATACACACCAAAAGGCACATATCACAATGCGATACACACCAGAAGGCACATATAATGCGATACACACCAAAAGGCACATATCACAATGCGATACACACCAGAAGGTAAATATCATAATGCGATACACACCAAAAGGCACATATCACAATGCGATACACACCAGAAGGCAAATATCATAATGCGATACACACCAAAAGGCACATATCACAATGCGATACACACCAGAAGGTAAATATCATAATGCGATACACACCAAAAGGTAAATATCATAATGCGATACACACCAAAAGGCACATATCACAATGCGATACACACCAGAAGGCACATATAATGCGATACACACCAAAAGGCACATATCACAATGCGATACACACCAGAAGGTAAATATCATAATGTGATACACACCAAAAGGCACATATCACAATGCGATACGCACCAGAAGGTAAATATCATAATGCGATACACACCAAAAGGCACATATCACAATGCGATACACACCAGAAGGTAAATATCATAATGCGATACACACCAAAAGGCACATATCACAATGCGATACACACCAGAAGGCACATATCATAATGCGATACACACCAAAAGGCACATATCACAATGCGATACACACCAGAAGGTAAATATCATAATGCGATACACACCAAAAGGCACATATCACAATGCGATACACACCAGAAGGTAAATATCATAATGCGATACACACCAGAAGGTAAATATCATAATGCGATACACACCAAAAGGCACATATCACAATGCGATACACACCAGAAGGCACATATCATAATGCGATACACACCAAAAGGCACATATCACAATGCGATACACACCAGAAGGTAAATATCATAATGCGATACACACCAAAAGGCACATATCACAATGCGATACACACCAGAAGGCACATATCATAATGCGATACACACCAAAAGGCACATATCACAATGCGATACACACCAGAAGGCACATATCATAATGCGATACACACCAAAAGGCACATATCACAATGCGATACACACCAGAAGGTAAATATCATAATGCGATACACACCAAAAGGCACATATCACAAATGCGATACACACCAGAAGGTACATATCATAATGCAATACGCACCAAAAGGCACATATCACAATGCGATACACACCAGAAGGCACATATCATAATGCGATACACACCAAAAGGCACATATCACAATGCGATACACACCAGAAGGTAAATATCATAATGCGATACACACCAAAAGGCACATATCACAAATGCGATACACACCAGAAGGTACATATCATAATGCAATACGCACCAGAATGCCACACAATAACCAAATGATATTAAATCACTAATGACACAGACTTTGTGGGGTAACCGACATATATATGTACAAAGCAAATCCAATATGGTGTTTATTTTGCAAGCATTTTATACAATCGGGTATGGATTTATTTTATACATTATGGTAAATGATAAAATAAATATTTATACGCAGGTCTTCTTGTTTTAGAAAGCGGTGAAACCTTATCGTACTATCATCAAAAATGATGCTGTCGCTGGTGCACAAGTATCAACCAATTGTGAAAGCGTACTTCTGAAAAGTAACATATTTTATCAAGTGTTAACAAAGCCTATTATAACAAAACCAATTTCTTTTCGCACACTAAGGGGTTGGGTCTCGAATGAAAATCTTAGGGATCTGCATGAACAAAATTATAAAATTGGAAATATTACTGTTTAGTTGTAGACGGATAAAATATCCGTAATTAATTATTAATATTTAAGGTGTGGCTATTACATATATATATAATGAAGATGAAGAACAATGAACCTCCGTTTGTAATTTTTTAAGGTTAGAGCTCTTATTTAAGATCTACAAATCTAGAGACTGACAAAGGATGAGACCTAGACAAAGACTGACCTATGTATGTTTGTGCACATTGTGACTGGTGTATGTGTTTACATATCATAATGCAATACACACCAGGAATCCTGTTGTTATCAAGGCACTATCTTTATTTTGCACAAACAGTGTGAATCTTCCGTTGATGGATCTCCAAGGCGGGTGACAAGGCTGGTGTGTGGCCAGTGTATGACCAGTGTCTTGTTGCCCAGGTGACTGGGCGATACCACGTCGTGACAGACTACCCTAGGTACAGCTCAGAGGAGGTGTCTTAGCGACCGCAGCACGGTGACACATCAGCCCATGCCAGCGTTCGCCAGACGCGTGGTGCCTGGTGGCAGCTTCTCTCGTCGTCCTCATTCTAACTATAGTCCGTCTTGTTAAAGTCTGGATCCATGTACTGCAAGACATCTAGCGAACGCCCCAACCAATCAAAATCAATGATATCTTATGGAAGGCGAGTGATGAAGGTGAAGGTCGAAGCGGAAGGTTGTAACGGCTGAACGAAGGACGTGCTGATGACATGTTGGTTGTGCACTCACTCACAGTTGCTGGATTTTGCTTCTGGTGAAACACGAGAAGCATGACGTCTGCGTCTCAGAGGACTGCAACTTACCGTCCAAGCCACCTCGGCGAGGTCGAGGGGGCGCGCTGGAAGAGCCCGATGCCCTTCCTTCCTGCGTCCCCCCTCCCGATGGGCGTGGCGCTTCTCCTAGACTGACATCACTGAGGTCGACGGTCATTTCGCTGATGAGGCTGGCCTCAGAAGTCGGACGTTCGCCTGTAGACAGACACGTCAACCGTCGGGAGTCATAAGGGTCTGGGAGATGGGGATGGCAGGGTGGTCATAATGGTAACCATAAGCGGTGACTTAACTCAAGAAGATCTCTGAGCGAAATACGTGACGCTAAACGGCGACTTAACTCAAGAAGACCTCTGAGCGAAATACGTCACGCTAAACGGTGACTTAACTCAAGAAGATCTCTGAGCGAAATACGTGACGCTAAACGGCGACTTAACTCAAGAAGACCTCTAAGCGAAACACGTCACGCTAAACGGTGACTTAACTCAAGAAGACCTCTGAGCGAAATACGTCACGCTAAACGGTGACTTAACTCAAGACGACATCTGAGCGAAATACGTCATGCTAAACGGTGACTTAACTCAAGACGACATCTGAGCGAAAGACGTAACGCTTTGTAAATGGTGACTTAACTCAAGAAGACCTCTCAGCGAAATACGTCACGCTTTGTGAACGGTGATCGAGGGGGGGGGGGGCACTAAGAATAATGTAACATTTATTGAACTTCAACGGGCCACGGGCCCACAGTACCACAGTACGACATATATATATATATAATATTGCCCATTTATGTATGCATCAGCAGATGATGTTTGAACAAATTAAACGCAAAAATACCAACACTTCTACGCACCTCCACATTTTCTGTTGACATGAGACTACACTACATTAGTACAGTGGTGGGGGTGAGCCGCCGAGGCTATGGAGGGCATATGGAGAGCGAGAGAAAAGTGCGAGACTTTGTGGTCATTGAGAGACAAACGTTTGCTTAAAAAGGCATCCAGAATAGACACCGAGATTCATGGCAATGTAAGTTAATTAAGATTTCTGCTCCGAGGATTGAGAGAAAAAGGGAGAAAAAAATACCCCTTCCGAACGGATTTTGCAGAAAAACGCCCCTTCCGAGCGGATTTTAAAGCTGCAAAAGGGGGGGGGGCTTTACCGCAGAACCCCGCCAAACCCAGCAATTTATTAAGTCCCCCCACCCCAGGCTACTGACCAAGATGAGTAGTTCGGTGTACTGTTGTTAGAATACATAGAATAACGTACCTTTTGACATCTCGCCCTTTAAACAGTCACCAGTCACTGTGCACTATTTCTGGTTCAGTCTACGGCGCCAGGATTCACAGTGGTTTCTCGGGATCGGCAATGATTGGTCAGATATCGCTAGGATGTGACAGGACTGGCCCTGCCACCTTCAGTCCTCCAGCTGTACTGATTGGTATATGTTTGCTTCGTGTGAAGCTGCCAGTCACGTGACACCAGTGTCTTCACACTATCAGAGAGCCAGGCCCGCCAGGCTCTGCTTCTTCATGTTTTTGTCACAGTAATTGTTGTCGTTAGTTAAGCATGACTGGCTCCGGCCTGTGCCACCCGTACAATTAGCGGTATCAGCAGAATTCGTTCCTCTGTCTGTCTGATACCAGGATACTTCGCCCGTCGCCGGTTCCGCCTCGGTCGCTGTGAGTGTACCACTCCGCCTGGCCATGCAGTGAAGCACCGCGCCACCTGACGGCTAAGACTGTGACTGTGGGGTATGACAGAGATCTCCAGGGACCTGCGGGATCAGATTTACCACGGGACAGCACCCCACCCCACCCACCACCCGTGTCCCTCACCCCGTTACAGTCCGGCAGGTGACGCTCGGGGGGTGTGGGCATGTCATTAGTGACGCTCCGGGGCGTGTGGCCATGTCATTAGTGACGCTCCGAGAGGTGTGGGCATGTCATTAGTGACGCTCAGGGGGCGTAGTCATGTCATTAGTGACGCTCCGGGGGGTGTGTCCATGTCATTAGCGACGCTCCGGGAGGTGTGGCCATGTCATTAGTAACGCTCCGGGAGGTGTGGCCATGTCATTAGTGATGCTCCGGGGCGTGTGGGCATGTCATTAGTGACGCTCCGGGGCGTGTGGGCATGTCATTAGTGACGCTCCGGGGCGTGTGGCCATGTCATTAGTGACGCTTCGGGGCGTAGCCATGTCATTAGTGACGCGCGGGGGGTGTGGCCATGTCATTAGTGATGCTCCGGGGGGTGTGTCCATGTCATTAGTGACGCTCCGAGGGGTGTGGCCATGTCATTAATGACGCGCGGGGGTGTGGCCATGTCATTAGTGACGCTTCGGGGCGTGGCTATGTCATTAGTGACGCTCCGAGGGGTGTGGCCATGTCATTAGTGACGCGCGGGGGTGTGGCCATGTCATTAGTGACGCTTCGGGGCGTGGCCATGTCATTAGTGACGCGCGGGGGGTGTGGCCATGTCATTAGTGACGCTTCGGGGTGTGGCCATGTCATTAGTGGCGCCCCGGGGGGTGTGGTCATGTCATTAGTGACGCTCCGGGGGGTGTGGGCATGTCATTAGTGACGCTTCGGGGGGTGTGGCCATGTCATTAGTGACGCTCCGAGGGGTGTGGCCATGTCATTAGTGACGCTTCGGGGGGTGTGGCCATGTCATTAGTGATGCTCCGGGGGGTGTGGTCATGTCATTAGTGACGCTCCGGGGGGTGTGGCCATGTCATTAGTGACGCTCCGGGAGGTGTGGCCATGTCATTAGTGACGCTTCGGGGGCTGTGGTCGTGTCATTAGTGACGCTCCGGGGGGTGTGGTCATGTCATTAGTGACGCTTCGGGGTGTGTGGCCATGTCATTAGTGACGCTCGGAGGGGTGTGGCCATGTCATTAGTGACGCTTCGGGGGGTGTGGTCATGTCATTAGTGACGCTCAGGGAGGTGTGGCCATGTCATTAGTGACGCTTCGGGGGGTGTGGCCATGTCATTAGTGATGCTCCGGGGGTTGTGGTCATGTCATTAGTGACGCTCCGGGGGGTGTGGCCATGTCATTAGTGACGCTCCGGGGGGTGTGGCCATGTCATTAGTGACGCTCCGGGGGGTGGCCATCTCATTAGTGACGCTCCGGTGGGTGTGGCCATGTCATTAGTGACGCGCGGGGATTTGGGCATGTCATTAGTGACGCGCGGGGGTGTGGCCATGTCATTAGTGACGCTCCGAGGGGCGTGGCCATGTCATTAGTGACGCGTGGGGTGTGTGGCCATGTCATTAGTGACGCGTGGGGTGTTTGGCCATGTCATTAGTGACGCTCCGGGGGGTGTGGCCATGTCATTAGTGACGCTTCGGGGCGTGTCCATGTCACTAGTGACGCTCCGGGGTGTGGCCATCTCATTAGTGACGCTCCGGTGGGTGTGGCCATGTCATTAGTGACGCGCGGGAGTGTGGCCATGTCATTAGTGACGCTCCGGGGGGTGTGGCCATGTCATTAGTGACGCTTTGGTGGGTGTGGCCATGTCATTAGTGACGCGCAGGGGTGTGGGCATGTCATTAGTGACGCTTCGGGGCGTGGCCATGTC
This sequence comes from Arenicola marina, assembly GCA_964019135.1. Lineage (NCBI taxonomy): Eukaryota > Metazoa > Annelida > Polychaeta > Arenicolidae > Arenicola > Arenicola marina. The sequence goes on along the minus strand of OZ025249.1, from coordinate 53,399,854 downwards.
ATTAGTGACGCGCGGGGGTGTGGCCATGTCATTAGTGACGCTCCGGGGGGTGTGGCCATGTCATTAGTGACGCTCCGAGGGGTGTGGCCATGTCATTAGTGACGCGCGGGGGTGTGGCCATGTCATTAGTGACGCTCCGAGGGGTGTGGCCATGTCATTAGTGACGCTTCGGTGGGTGCGGCCATGTCATTAGTGACGCGCGGGGGTGTGGCCATGTCATTAGTGACGCTCCGGGGGTGTGTCCATGTCATTAGTGACGCTCCGAGGGGTGTGGCCATGTCATTAGTGACGCTTCGGGGGGTGTGGCCATGTCATTAGTGACGCTCTGGGGGGTGTGTCCATGTCATTAGTGACGCTTCGGTGGGTGTGGCCATGTCATTAGTGACGCTCCGGGGGTGTGTCCATGTCATTAGTGACGCTCCGAGGGGTGTGGCCATGTCATTAGTGACGCGCGGGGGTGTGGCCATGTCATTAGTGACGCTCCGGGGGTGTGTCCATGTCATTAGTGACGCTCCGAGGGGTGTGGCCATGTCATTAGTGAGGCACGGGGGTGTGGCCATGTCATTAGTGACGCTCCGGGGGGTGTGGCCATGTCATTAGTGACGCTCCGGGGGGTTGTGGCCATGTCATTAGTGACCCTTCGGGGCGTGGCCATGTCATTAGTGACGCTCCGGGTGGTGTGGGCATGTCATTAGTGACGCTCCAGGATGTGAGGCCATGTCATTAGTGACGGCAACAATGACGGAATAACAGTGACGGTATAACAGTGACGGTATAACAGTGACGCTATGATAATAGCAGTGACGGTATTACAGTGACGGTATGACAATGACGGTATAGCAGTGACGGTATACCAGTGACGGTATAACAGTGACGGTATAACAGTGACGGTATAACAGTGACGGTATAGCAGTGACGGTATAGCAGTGACGGTATAACAGTGACGGTATAGCAGTGACGGTATGACAATGACGGTATAGCAGTGACGTTATAACAGTGACGGTATAGCAGTGACGGTATAACGGTGACGGTATAACGGTGACTGTATAACAGTAACGGTGACTGTATAACAGTAACGGTGACTGTATAACAGTGACGGTGACTGCATAACAGTGAAGGTGACTTTATAACAGTGAGGGTGACGGTATAACGGTGACTGTATCACAGTGCCGGTTATGGTAACAGTGACGGTATAACGGTGACTGTATCACAGTGCCGGTTATGGTAACAGTGACGGTGACGGCGATGAAGACTAGGACAATGACGGTGGCACCCGTGCCACTGCAGACTGGTACCATGGAGATGGCGGCGTGTATGCTCTTCAATTGACATTGTCATTGCCGGAACCAATCGATAAGCGAGAGAGAGATACGCCATAACGCCCCCCCCCCCACCTCCCCACCCTCTCACCTCCACCATCCTCAACACTGTTTCCGCGGTTCCCCGGCCCTGACGTGGGTGACGTAACCACTGTGCGTTCCTGGCCCGGCCTGCCAGCTGGCGTATCGTGTGTCCGTCGCCCGACGCCGTGGCAGCCAGACGTCGCGCGCGAGGTCCATACCGACTGGCAGAGGCATCGCCACTGTCCCACCGCCACCGCCACCGCCACCGCCACCGCCACCGCCACCGCCACCGCCTCTACCGCCACCGCCGCCACCACTGCCACGCTACCGCGCCACCACTACCACGCCACCGCGCCACCGCCACCGTCACCGCCACCGCCACCGTCACCGCCACCGTCACTGCCACCACCTCTACCGCCATCGCCGCCACCACTGCCACGCCACCGCCACCGCCACCGCCACCGTAACCGCCACCGTCACCGCTACCACCGCCACCGCTACCACCGCCACCGCCACCGCCACCGCCACCGCCACCGCCACCACCGCCGCCACCACCTCTACCGCCACCGCCGCCACCACCACCACCGCCACCACCGCCACCTCTACCGCCACCGCCGCCACCACTGCCACGCCACCGCCACCACCATCACTTTCTCTGAGGAAACTTACCTAAATATGCATACCTGCCTCTACATCGGAACGGACTATGCCTTCGGTGAGTGTGGAGCCCCCTGTTGAGGAAGGTTGGCGACTTCCGGTCTCCCAGCAAGGGCAGCCGTGACCAGAACACGTGCAGGGTGAGTGCCTCATTTCCTCATTTTTACTTCAACAGAGAGTTGTTTTGTGAAGTCTGTCGACTAGTTCTTTTAGGGGACTTCAAAATACTGAGAAAAAAAACACATTTTCAGCATTTTCCCATTGACCGCCATGTTAAAGCCGATTTGACGAAAATGTTTTTTGAGCCCCCACCCCGCTCTCGACCTTAAGGTCATTTATTAAATGACGGATGGAAAGCCATACATATTGGCAGGTTGCATATCATAAATACAAAGCTTCAAGCCCATCGTGACCCCATTGAAATGTCTGCCTTTTAGCAGTGCCATATATTAAGTAAATCCATATCTGTAAATACTTAATAACTTTAATTGGTTCTGCTTTAAATATAAGCAATGACTTGACTCATGTGAAAGCGTTCAAAGGCTCGAACGAATATAAAGACTCTTTAATAAAAGAATAGGGAGAAGTGGGCGGGTTGTTGTCGCACGTCCAGCGTCCAGTCTCCAACGTCCACAGCAGAGAGAAGGAACGGCTGTTCCGATTGGATGTATAGATGGACGGGCTCAGAGCTGTGATTGGACAACACATTTTGTATCTAATAACCGAAACAACCAATCACAACCAACAAGTAATATCTGCAATGTGCAGCCTTTTATCTGCCGGAGATGGGGGAGGGAGGGGAGGGAGGGGTGTTTTGGGTATGAGGCTGGGATATAAGCCAGGGGGAGGGAGGGGAGGGAGGGGTGTCTTGGGTATGAGGCTGGGATATAAGCCAGAGAGAGGGAGGGGAGGGAGGGGTGTCTTGGGGTTGAGGCTGGGATATAAGCCAGGGGGAGGGAGGGGAGGGAGGGGTGTTTTGGGGATGAGGCTTGGATATAAGCCAGGGGGAGGGAGGGGAGGGAGGGGTGTCTTGGGGTTGAGGCTGGGATATAAGCCAGGGGGAGGGAGGGGAGGGAGGGGTGTCTTGGGGCTGAGGCTGGGATATAAGCCAGGGGGAGGGAGGGGAGGGCGGGGTGTTTTGGGGATGAGGCTTGGATATAAGCCAGGAGGAGGGAGGGGAGGGAGGGGTGTCTTGGGGTTGAGGCTGGGATATAAGCCAGAGGGAGGGAGGGGAGGGAGGGGTGTCTTGGGGATGAGGCTTGGATATAAGCCAGAGGGAGGGAGGGGAGGGAGGGGTGTCTTGGGGATGAGGCTTGGATATAAGCCAGGGGGAGGGAGGGGAGGGAGGGGTGTCTTGGGGATGAGGCTGGGATATAAGCCAGGGGGAGGGAGCGGAGGGAGGGGTGTCTTGGGGATGAGGCTTGGATATAAACCAGGGAGAGGGAGGGGAGGGAGGGGTGTTTTGGGGATGAGGCTGGGATATAAGCCAGGGGGAGGGAGGGGAGGGAGGGGTGTCTTGGGGTTGAGGCTGGGATATAAGCCAGGGGGAGGGAGGGGAGGGAGGGGTGTCTTGGGGTTGAGGCTGGGATATAAGCCAGGGGGAGGGAGGGGAGGGAGGGGTGTCTTGGGGTTGAGGCTGGGATATAAGCCAGGGGGAGGGAGGGGAGGGAGGGGTGTCTTGGGGTTGAGGCTGGGATATAAGCCAGGGGGAGGGAGGGGAGGGAGGGGTGTTTTGGGGATGAGGCTGGGATATAAGCCAGGGGGAGGGAGGGGAGGGAGGGGTGTTTTGGGGATGAGGCTGGGATATAAGCCAGGGGGAGGGAGGGGAGGGAGGGGTGTCTTGGGGTTGAGGCTGGGATATAAGCCAGGGGGAGGGAGGGGAGGGAGGGGTGTCTTGGGGTTGAGGCTGGGATATAAGCCAGGGAGAGGGAGGGGAGGGAGGGGTGTTTTGGGGATGAGGCTGGGATATAAGCCAGGGGGAGGGAGGGGAGGGAGGGGTGTCTTGGGGTTGAGGCTGGGATATAAGCCAGGGGGAGGGAGGGGAGGGAGGGGTGTTTTGGGGATGAGGCTTGGATATAAGCCAGGGGGAGGGAGGGGAGGGAGGGGTGTCTTGGGGTTGAGGCTGGGATATAAGCCAGGGGGAGGGAGGGGAGGGAGGGGTGTCTTGGGGTTGAGGCTGGGATATAAGCCAGGGGGAGGGAGGGGAGGGAGGGGTGTCTTGGGGTTGAGGCTGGGATATAAGCCAGGGGGAGGGAGGGGAGGGAGTGTTGTCTTGGGGTTGAGGCTGGGATATAAGCCAGGGGGAGGGAGGGGAGGGAGGGGTGTCTTGGGATTGAGGCTGGGATATAAGCCAGGGGGAGGGAGGGGAGGGAGGGGTGTCTTGGGGTTGAGGCTGGGATATAAGCCAGGGGGAGGGAGGGGAGGGAGTGTTGTCTTGGGGTTGAGGCTGGGATATAAGCCAGGGGGAGGGAGGGGAGGGAGGGGTGTCTTGGGATTGAGGCTGGGATATAAGCCAGGGGGAGGGAGGGGAGGGAGGGGTGTCTTGGGGTTGAGGCTGGGATATAAGCCAGGGGGAAGGAGGGGAGGGAGGGGTGTCTTAGGGTTGAGGCTGGGATATAAGCCAGGGGGAGGGAGGGGAGGGAGGGGTGTCTTGGGATTGAGGCTGGGATATAAGCCAGGGGGAGGGAGGGGAGGGAGGGGTGTCTTGGGGTTGAGGCTGGGATATAAGCCAGGGGGAGGGAGGGGAGGGAGTGTTGTCTTGGGGTTGAGGCTGGGATATAAGCCAGGGGGAGGGAGGGGAGGGAGGGGTGTCTTGGGATTGAGGCTGGGATATAAGCCAGGGGGAGGGAGGGGAGGGAGGGGTGTCTTGGGGTTGAGGCTGGGATATAAGCCAGGGGGAAGGAGGGGAGGGAGGGGTGTCTTAGGGTTGAGGCTGGGATATAAGCCAGGGGGAGGGAGGGGAGGGAGGGGTGTCTTGGGATTGAGGCTGGGATATAAGCCAGGGGGAGGGAGGGGAGGGAGGGGTGTCTTGGGGTTGAGGCTGGGATATAAGCCAGGGGGAGGGAGGGGAGGGAGTGTTGTCTTGGGGTTGAGGCTGGGATATAAGCCAGGGGGAGGGAGGGGAGGGAGGGGTGTCTTGGGGTTGAGGCTGGGATATAAGCCAGGGGGAGGGAGGGGAGGGAGGGGTGTCTTGGGATTGAGGCTGGAATATAAGCCAGGGGGAGGGAGGGGAGGGAGTGTTGTCTTGGGGTTGAGGCTGGGATATAAGCCAGGGGGAGGGAGGGGAGGGAGGGGTGTCTTGGGGTTGAGGCTGGGATATAAGCCAGGGGGAGGGAGGGGAGGGAGGGGTGTCTTGGGGTTGAGGCTTGGATATAAGCCAGGGGGAGGGAGGGGAGGGAGGGGTGTCTTGGGGTTGAGGCTGGGATATAAGCCAGGGGGAGGGAGGGGAGGGAGGGGTGTCTTGGGGTTGAGGCTGGGATATAAGCCAGGGGGAGGGAGGGGAGGGAGGGGTGTTTTGGGGATGAGGCTTGGATATAAGCCAGGGGGAGGGAGGGGAGGGAGGGGTGTCTTGGGGATGAGGCTGGGATATAAGCCAGGGGGAGAGAGGGGAGGGAGGGGTGTCTTGGGGTTGAGGCTGGGATATAAGCCAGGGGGAGGGAGGGGAGGGAGGGGTGTCTTGGGGTTGAGGCTGGGATATAAGCCAGGGGGAAGGAGGGGAGGGAGGGGTGTCTTGGGGTTGAGGCTGGGATATAAGCCAGGGGGAAGGAGGGGAGGGAGGGGTGTCTTGGGGTTGAGGCTGGGATATAAGCCAGGGGGAAGGAGGGGAGGGAGGGGTGTCTTGGGGTTGAGGCTGGGATATAAGCCAGGGGGAAGGAGGGGAGGGAGGGATGTCTTGGGGATGAGGCTGGGATATAAGCCAGGGGGAGGGAGGGGAGGGAGGGGTGTCTTGGCGATGAGGCTGGGATATAAGCCAGGGGGAGAGAGGGGAGGGAGGGGTGTCTTGGGGTTGAGGCTGGGATATAAGCCAGGGGGAGGGAGGGGAGGGAGGGGTGTCTTGGGGTTGAGGCTGGGATATAAGCCAGGGGGAAGGAGGGGAGGGAGGGGTGTCTTGGGGTTGAGGCTGGGATATAAGCCAGGGGGAAGGAGGGGAGGGAGGGATGTCTTGGGGATGAGGCTGGGATATAAGCCAGGGGGAGGGAGGGGAGGGAGGGGTGTCTTGGGGATGAGGCTGGGATATAAGCCAGGGGGAGAGAGGGGAGGGAGGGGTGTCTTGGGGTTGGGGCTGGGATATAAGCCAGGGGGAAGGAGGGGAGGGAGGGGTGTCTTGGGGATGAGGCTGGGATATAAGCCAGGGGGAGGGAGGGGAGGGAGGGGTGTCTTGGGGATGAGGCTGGGATATAAGCCATATGGACGCAAAAGTGAATAAGTATTTATTACGAACAACCATCAGGGATAACACGAAGTCCACCCCCAAATAGGGATGTTTCTAAAAGAAATGATACAAGTGAAAACATACATATCACAAACAGCCCGCCTGAAATGACTGGAGGTACCTAGTCGCCTGCATGGGTCGGAGACAGGCCGGGTTGATATTTAAGGATGCGGCAGAGCGTTTGTAAGGCCTACGATGAAATCAATATGCAGTGTGTTGGCACGAACGCCGCAGACTGAGGGTTTTACATCTGGTCGTTTGTTGACTTCCCTTCGTAAACACGCAAACCCATTTCCAGTTTTTAGATTACATTGATTCTTTTTGCAATGTTGCATCGGGAACAAAAAGTGGTGGGATTCCAGAACTGGCGGGAGTGGGTTTGGGGCCTGTTGAGGCAGTGGGCTGTGGATGTGACAGTCCAGACACACGTTGGCGGCCAGCACCGACTGCTCAACAAGTAAAGTAGCAAACTAACCCGCTACAGTGTGACCCCCAGGCTGTCGGTGTGTGTCGTCCTCCACTCCCCGGGAGTCATTATCCCCTGGTTGTGACGCCCTCTAATGGGTGATGTGGCACCCTAGTGACTCGACCATTCACGGGAGTAGACTGGTTCAAGCCTCGTTCTGGCGATCTCATACTCTCGACATCGTGGGCGCATGCGCCGAAAGTGTGGCTCACACTTGCGCCTGGCCCTTCACTTACTCACCATACGTCGCCATCAGCGAAACCGTGCCATATACATATATGTTTATTCAGCCGGCCTAGGGACTCAAAGCACTGTCGACAACTTGCGATGCCTGTTTGCATAATGTAATTGTTCGGTGTTGAGTGGCATAGCTGATCAGCAAAGGCTAGAGCAGTAAGCTTATTGAAAGGTTGTCAGATCATCGTCTCATCATCGTCAGCAACTGATCCGGGGGGGGGGGAGGCGACGGTAATCGCCGATAATCACCCCCCACCCCCCGCCTCCCTGGATGGATGAATGTGACGTGACCGTACTCTGTAAAAACACTATAACTCATCAACTGTAAGTCATTAGATGTCAATAGCACATACTTGTATATTAAAGCTTGCTGTTGATATTATCAAGTGTGTTGAATGGTTACGCTATGTGGTGGGACTTGGAAGGTGGACCAACAGTTTCTCCTTGCTCGGTCAGAGGTAATTTGTCCGCAGACATGTTACTATTCAGCGTGTTGTCGCTGCAGGCACGCACCTAATAGTACAATGTATAAACAATTCTTCCTTGTATTTCTGATTATAGATAGTGTCATAGCTTGCTCACCCAATCTCATTGATAACGTGTTTGCTCTGCTTCCTTTGTATTTCTGACTACAAATAGTGTCATTGCTTGCTCACCCAATCGCATTGATAACGTGTTTGCTCTGCTTCCTTTGTATTTCTGACTACAGAGAGTGTCATTGCTTGCTCACCCAATCGCATTGATAACGTGTTTGCTCTGCTTCCTTTGTATTTCTGACTACAGAGAGTGTCATTGCTTGCTCACCCAATCGCATTGATAACGTGTTTGCTCTGCTTCCTATGTATTTCTGACTACAGATAGTGTCATTGCTTGCTCACCCAATCTCATTGATAACGTGTTTGCTCTGCTTCCTTTGTATTTCTGACTACAGAGAGTGTCATTGCTTGCTCACCCAATCTCATTGATAACGTGTTTGCTCTGCTTCCTTTGTATTTCTGACTACAAATAGTGTCATTGCTTGCTCACCAAATCGCATTGATAACGTGTTTGCTCTGCTTCCTTTGTATTTCTGACTACAGAGAGTGTCATTGCTTGCTCACCCAATCGCATTGATAACGTGTTTGCTCTGCTTCCTATGTATTTCTGACTACAGATAGTGTCATTGCTTGCTCACCCAATCGCATTGATAACGTGTTTGCTCTGCTTCCTTTGTATTTCTGACTACAGAGAGTGTCATTGCTTGCTCACCCAATCGCATTGATAACGTGTTTGCTCTGCTTCCTATGTATTTCTGACTACAGATAGTGTCATTGCTTGCTCACCCAATCTCATTGATAACGTGTTTGCTCTGCTTCCTTTGTATTTCTGACTACAAATAGTGTCATTGCTTGCTCACCAAATCGCATTGATAACGTGTTTGCTCTGCTTCCTTTGTATTTCTGACTACAGAGAGTGTCATTGCTTGCTCACCCAATCGCATTGATAACGTGTTTGCTCTGCTTCCTTTGTATTTCTGACTACAGAGAGTGTCATTGCTTGCTCACCCAATCGCATTGATAACGTGTTTGCTCTGCTTCCTATGTATTTCTGACTACAGATAGTGTCATTGCTTGCTCACCCAATCTCATTGATAACGTGTTTGCTCTGCTTCCTTTGTATTTCTGACTACAAATAGTGTCATTGCTTGCTCACCAAATCGCATTGATAACGTGTTTGCTCTGCTTCCTTTGTATTTCTGACTACAGAGAGTGTCATTGCTTGCTCACCCAATCGCATTGATAACGTGTTTGCTCTGCTTCCTATGTATTTCTGACTACAGATAGTGTCATTGCTTGCTCACCCAATCTCATTGATAACGTGTTTGCTCTGCTTCCTTTGTATTTCTGACTACAAATAGTGTCATTGCTTGCTCACCAAATCGCATTGATAACGTGTTTGCTCTGCTTCCTTTGTATTTCTGACTACAGAAAGTGTCATTGCTTGCTCACCCAATCGCATTGATAACGTGTTTGCTCTGCTTCCTATGTATTTCTGACTACAGATAGTGTCATTGCTTGCTCACCCAATGTCATTGATAACGTGTTTGCTCTGCTTCCTTTGTATTTCTGACTACAGATAGTGTCATTGCTTGCTCACCCAATCTCATTGATAACGTGTTTGCTCTGCTTCCTTTGTATTTTTGACTACAGATAGTGTCATTGCTTGCTCACCTAATCTCATTGATAACGTATTTGCTCTGCTTCCTTTGTATTTCTGACTACAGAGAGTGTCATTGCTTGCTCACCCAATCGCATTGATAACGTCCTTTGTATTTCTGACTACAGATAGTGTCATTGCTTGCTCACCAAATCACATTGATAACGTGTTTGCTCTGCTTCCTTTGTATTTTTCTGAATACAGATAGTATCATTTCTTGCTCACCAAATCACATTGATAACGTGTTTGCTCTGCTTCCTTTGTATTTTTCTGACTACAGAGAGTGTCATTTCTTGCTCACCAAATCGCATTGATAACGTGTTTGCTCTGCTTCCTTTGTATTTTCTTTGTATGTCATTGCTTGCTCACCAGATCGCATTGATAATTCTGCTTCCTTGGTATTTCTGACTACAAATAGTGTCATTGCTTGCTCACCAAATCACATTGATAACATGTTTGCTCTGCTTCCTTCCTAGTAGTACGCTGTCGTCTTCTCGGAGAGTAATTTCCGGCGGCCGTGCCGTGATGTGGCGGCCCTGTGTGGGTTCCCTGAGCCCCGGGGGAGGCTGGGGTCGGGCGGCGGGCTCCCCGTGACGCCCAGCCATGAACACGTCAGGCATCCTCCTCATCTGCGCCGTCTACGCTCTCTTCTTCATCGTCTTCTTCTTCCTCTTCTGTTACTTCGCCATGAACCCCGACGCATGCGCAGTGCGTATTCCGCGATCGCACCTGAGGACGCAGGAGCGTTCGGACGCCCACGAGAGACACCGCCTGGAGGCCATCGAGGGGACCGGTGAGGCTAGGGGTGGGGGGGAGGAGGCGCCCGCACCCCCGGACTCCCTCCTGGTCGCCTGCTCCGCCCTGCTCGCCAACGAGGAGTGTCACGTGGCCACCGTCTTCCCACGGGCGGCGCATGTGCAGCGACCATGTGACTCTGGGGAGAGCTCCCGTCCCCCTGGCGGGATAAAACAGGGAACCAGGCACTCAGCACCTGGCGAGATAAGACAGGGAACCAGGTTTTCAGCGCCTGGCGGGATAAGACAGGGAACCAGGTACTCAGCACCTGGCGGGATAAGACAAGGAACCAGGTACTCAGCACCTGGCGGGATAAGACAGGAAACCAGGTTCTCAACGCCTGGCGGGATAAGACAGGGAACCAGATACTCAGCGCCTGGCGGGATAAGACAGGGAACCAGGTACTCAGCGCCTCGGGATCGCCGTTCTCAGTAGTTGGCGTAGTGATCACGTGATATCAACAACCATTGAGTGCTCCGCCGTTAGTATTTGGCGTAGTGATCACGTGATATCAAGAAACAAAGAGTTCCCTCTGCTTTGGAGAACACCTCCGGGTTCTCATGAACAAGTAAACTATTGTGTAAGAAAAGTCTGGCGCCCCACTATTGTAACAGCCCCACTATTGTAACAGTCCCACCATTGTAACAGCCACACCATTGTAACAGTCTCACTATTGTAACAGCCCCACCATTGTAACAGCCCCACCATTGTAACAGTCCCACTATTGTAACAGCCTCACCATTGTAACAGCCCCACCATTGTAACAGCCTCACCATTGTAACAGCCCCATCATTGTAACAGCCCCACCATTGTAACAGTCCCACCATTGTAACAGTCCCACCATTGTAACAGCCCCACTATTGTAACAACCCAGCATTGTAACAGCATCACCATTGTAACAGCCCCACCATTGTAACAGTCCCACCATTGTAACAGTCCCACCATTGTAACAGTCCCACCATTGTAACAGCCCCACTATTGTAACAACCCAGCATTGTAACAGCATCACCATTGTAACAGCCTCACCATTGTAACAGTCCCACCATTGTAACAGCCCCACCATTGTAACAACCCCACCATTGTAACAGCCCCACCATTGTGACAAACCCACCATTGTAACAGTCCCACCATTGTAATATGACCCGTCCTGATCCAAAATTGCAGCAGCATTTGATATGTATATTATTATATTATTTGAAACGTTCTTTGTCGAAGTTTTATTCGTTACTCTGTGTGTAGCGGTGCGTGCTTTGATATCCTTGTGTATATGGCAATATATATTAAGCTTACTATATATAATGTAGTTGTGATAATTTATTGATAACCATGCAGTTGAAGTCTCACGATGACTTTCCCCTCCACCACCACCCACCTCCACAGTAAGATAATGAGAAACAATGGCTGACAGTGAATAACAATGGATGACAGTGAGAAACAATGGATGACAGTGAGTAGCAATGGGTGACAGTGAATAACAATGGGTGACAGTGAGTAACAATGGATGACTGAGTAGCAATGGGTGACAGGGAGTAACAATGGATGACAGTGAGAAACAATGGATGATAGTGAGTAGCAATGGGTGACAGTGAATAACAATGGATGACAGTGAGTAACAATGGATGACTGAGTAGCAATGGGTGACAGTGAATAACAATGGATGACAGTGAGTAACAATGGATGACTGAGTAGCAATGGGTGACAGTGAATAACAATGGATGACAGTGAGAAACAATGGGTGACAGGGAGTAACAATGGATGACTGAGTAGCAATGGGTGACAGGGAGTAACAATGGGTGACAGTGAGTAACAATGGGTGACAGTGAGTGACAATGCGTGACAATGAATAACAATGGGTGCCAGTGGGTAACAATGGATGACAGTGAATAACAATGCGTGACAGTGAGTAACAATGGATGACTGTGAGAAACAATGGGTGACAGTGAGAAACAACGGGTGACAGGGAGTAACAATGGGTGACAGTGAGTGAAAATGGGTGACAGTGAATAACAATGGGTGACAGTGAGTCACAATGGGTGACAGTGAATAACAATGGGTGACAGGGAGTAACGATGGATGACTTAGTAACAATGGGTGACAGGGAGTAACAATGGAAGACTGAGTAGCAATGGGTGACAGTGAATAATAATGGGTGGCAGTGAGTAACAATGGATGACTGAGTAGCAATGGGTGACAGTGAGTGACAATGGTGACATTGAGTGACAATGGTTGACAGTGGGAAACAATGGGTGACAGTGAGAAACAATTGGGTGACAGTGAGTAACAATAGATGACAGTGAGAAACAATGGGTGATAGTGATTAACAATGGGTGACAGTGGATAACAATGGATGACAGTGAGTAACAATGGATGACTGAGTAGCAATAGGTGACAGTGAGTAACAATGGGTGGCAGTGAGTAACAAAGGATAACTGAGTAGCAATGGGTGACAGTGGGTGACAATGGTGACATTGAGTGACAATGGGTGACAGTGGGAAACAACGGGTGACAGCGAGAAACACTTGGGTGACAGTGAGTAACAATGGGTGACAGTGAGTGACAATGGGTGACAGTGAATAACAATGGGTGACGGTGAGTCACAATGGGTGACAGTGAATAACAATGGGTGACAGGGAGTAACAATGGATGACTTAGTAACAATGGGTGACAGGGAGTAACAATGGAAGACGGAGTAGCAGTGGGTGACAGTGAATAACAATGGGTGGCAGTGAGTAACAATGGATGACTGAGTAGCAATGGGTGACAGTGAGTGACAATGGTGACATTGAGTGACAATGGGTGACAGTGGGACACAATGGGTGACAGTGAGAAACAATTGGGTGACAGTGAGTAACAATAGATGACAGTGAGAAACAATGGGTGACAGTGATTAACAATGGGTGACAGTGGATAACAATGGATGACAGTGAGTAACAATGGATGACTGAGTAGCAATGGGTGACAGTGAGTAACAATGGATGGCAGTGAGTAACAAAGGATGACTGAGTAGCAATGGGTGACAGTGAGTGACAATGGTGACATTGAGTGACAATGGTTGACAGTGGGAAACAATGGGTGACAGTGAGAAACAATTGGGTGACAGTGAGTAACAATAGATAACAGTGAGTAACAATGGGTGACAGTGAGTAACAATGCGTAACAGTAAGTGACAATGGGTGACAGCGAGTGAAAATGGGTGACAGTGAGTGACAATGGGTGACAGTGAGTGACAATGGGTGACAGTGAGTAACAATGGGTGACAGTGAGTAACAATGGATGCCAGTGAATAACAATGGGTGACAGGGAGTAACAATGGGTGACAGTGAGTAACAATGGGTGACAATGAGTAGCAATAGATGACAGTGAGTGACAATGGGTGGCAGTGAGTAACAATGGGTGACAGTGAGTAGCAATGGATGACAGTGAGTAACAATGGATGACAGTGAGCAACAATGGATGACAGTTAGTAACAATTGGGTGACAGTGTGAAACAATGGGTGACAGTGAGTAACAATGGGTGACAGGGAGTAACAATGGATGACTGAGTAGCAATGGGTGACAGTGAGTGACATTGAGTGACAATGGGTGACAGTGGGAAACAATGGGTGACAGTGAGAAACAATTGGGTGACAGTGAGTAACAATAGATGACAGTGAGAAACAATGGGTGACATTGATTAACAATGGGTGACAGTGGACAACAATGGATGACAGTGAGTAACAATGGATGACTGAGTGGCAATAGGTGACAGTGAGTAACAATGGGTGGCAGTGAGTAACAAAGGATGACTGAGTAGCAATGGGTGACAGTGAGTGACAATGGTGACATTGAGTGACAATGGGTGACAGTGGAAAACTATGGGTGACAGTGAGAAACAATTGGGTGACAGTGAGTAACAATGGGTGACAGTGAGTGACAATGGGTGACAGTGAATAACAATGGGTGACAGTGAGTCACAATGGGTGACAGTGAATAACAATGTGTGACATGGAGTAACAATGGATGACTCAGTAACAATGGGTGACAGGGATTAACAATGGATGACAGTGAGTAACAATGGATGCCAGTGAATAACAATGGGTGACAGGGAGTAACAATGGGTGACAGTGAGTAACAATGGGTGACAATGAGTAGCAATAGATGACAGTGAGTGACAATGGGTGGCAGTGAGTAACAATGGGTGACAGTGAGTAGCAATGGATGACAGTGAGTAACAATGGATGACAGTGAGTAACAATGGATGACAGTAACAATTGGGTGACAGTGTGAAACAATGGGTGACAGGGAGTAACACTGGGTGACAGGGAGTAACAATGGGTGACAGTGAGTGACAATGGGTGACAGTGAGTAACAATGGGTGCCAGTGAGTAACAATGGGTGACAGTGAGTAACAATGGGTGACAGGGAGTAACAATAGGTGACAGTGTGAAACAATGGGTGACAGTGAGTAACAATGGGTGACAGTGAGTGACAATGGGTGACAGTGAGTGACAATGGGTGACAGTGAGTAACAATGGGTGACAGTGAGTGACAATGGGTGACAGTGAATACCAATGGATGACAGTGAGTAACAATGGATGCCAGTGAGTAACAATGGGTGACAGTGAGTGACAATGGGTGACAGTGAATACCAATGGATGACAGTGAGTAACAATGGATGCCAGTGAATAACAATGGGTGACAGGGAGTAACAATGGGTGACAGTGAGTAACAATGGGTGACAATGAGTAGCAATAGATGACAGTGAGTGACAATGGGTGGCAGTGAGTAACAATGGGTGACAGTGAGTAGCAATGGATGACAGTGAGTAACAATGGATGACAGTGAGTAACAATGGATGACAGTTAGTAACAATTGGGTGACAGTGTGAAACAATGGGTGACAGGGAGTAACACTGGGTGACAGGGAGTAACAATGGGTGACAGTGAGTGACAATGGGTGACAGTGAGTAACAATGGGTGCCAGGGAGTAACAATGGATGACTGAGTAGCAATGGGTGACAGTGGGACACAATGGGTGACAGTGAGAAACAATTGGGTGACAGTGAGTAACAATAGATGACAGTGAGAAACAATGGGTGACAGTGATTAACAATGGGTGACAGTGGATAACAATGGATGACAGTGAGTAACAATGGATGACTGAGTAGCAATGGGTGACAGTGAGTAACAATGGATGGCAGTGAGTAACAAAGGATGACTGAGTAGCAATGGGTGACAGTGAGTGACAATGGTGACATTGAGTGACAATGGTTGACAGTGGGAAACAATGGGTGACAGTGAGAAACAATTGGGTGACAGTGAGTAACAATAGATAACAGTGAGTAACAATGGGTGACAGTGAGTAACAATGCGTAACAGTAAGTGACAATGGGTGACAGCGAGTGACAATGGGTGACAGTGAGTGACAATGGGTGACAGTGAGTGACAATGGGTGACAGTGAGTAACAATGGGTGACAGTGAGTAGCAATGGATGACAGTGAGTAACAATGGGTGACAGGGAGTAACAATGGGTGACAGGGAGTAACAATGGGTGACAGAGAGTGACAATGGGTGACAGTGAGAAACAATGGGTGACAGTGAGTAGCAACGGATGACAGTGAGTAACAATCTCCGGCAATGCCAAGATGTAGATATTAAACAGGGTGTGTCCCCCGATGTCAACTAACATTTACAGAAACAATGCAAGACGTAGATGTACCGTTCGACTATTTTAAATAAACGTTTCACTTTTAGCCTGGAGCCGTTTGTGTAATGAATACCATGAAACAGGAACCAAGAGATGTTGTGAAAGACATGTTACGTTGTACCCATCGCTACGGTCCCTGCCCCTTGCAGAATGATGGGTCCTTTGTTATAGATTAAACCTACGACTCCCGCTCTGCTTACGGATTACCTGCATGACGTCATGGACGTCCCCCATCAACCCGTCCCCCGTCCCCCGTCCCCCGTCCCCCGTCCCCCGTCAACCCGTCCCCCGTCCCCTGTCCCCCGTCCCCCGTCCCCCGTCCCCCGCCCCCCGTCTCCCATCAACCCGTCCCCCGTCCCCCGTCCCCCGTCAACCCGTCCCCCGTCAACCCGTCTCCGTCCTCCATCAACCCGTCCTCCGTCCCCCGTTCCCCGTCCCTCATCCCCCGTCCCCCGTACCCCGTCCCCATCCCCGTCCCCCGTCAACCCGTCCCCCGTCCCCCGTCAACCCGTCCCCTGTCCCTCATCCCCCGTCCCCCGTCCCCCGTCCCCCGTCAACCCGTCCCCCGTCAACCCGTCTCCGTCCCCCATCAACCCGTCCTCCGTCCCCCGTTCCCCGTCCCTCATCCCCCGTCCCCCGTACCCCGTCCCCATCCCCCGTCCCCCGTCAACCCGTCCCCCGTCCCCCGTCCCCCGTCCCCCGTCAACCCGTCCCCCGTCCCTCATCCCCCGTCCCCCGTCCCCCGTCAACCCGTCAACCCGTCCCCTGTCCCTCATCCCCCGTCCCCCGTCCCCCGTCAACCCGTCAACCCGTCCCCCGTCCCTCATCCCCCGTGCCCCGTCCCCCGTCAACCCGTCAACCCGTCCCCCGTCCCTCATCCCCCGTCCCCCGTCCCCCGTCAACCCGTCAACCCGTCCCCCGTCCCTCATCCCCCGTTCCCCGTCCCCATCCCCCGTCCCCCGTCCCCCATGCCCCGTCCCCCGTCCCTCATCCCCCGTCCCGCGTCTCCCGTCCCCCGTCAACCCGTCAACCCGTCCTCCGCAATTTTGTCTCCTTGGCAACAGCAGTGTCAAGTATGCCGGTGGATGCCCCAGTCCCTCAGTCAGGTCAATCAATACAGACCGGTGGCCCTTTCAGGCCAGTTTTATACACCTTTATTCGTTAAAGAACCGCGTGGTACGTGATGACAGACTGCGTAGATTTTGTCAGGGGGGGGGGGCATTCTATAGTCCATATTATAGTGTAGTCTCCCGGAGCCCGGGACCGCTTGGCCAATGAGGCTTCCGTACTTACGGAAGAGGATGTCATGACCTAGCCCCAGTTCTGTGGCTGTTGAACGAGCAAAAATCTGACAGTTAAAAGGATACTGGATTTGGCGGTGAGTGTTGCTTAGTTTGTTTTACAGAGCTGTCCTGTGACGGCAACCCAAGGCGTTCAGTTCAACATATTTGGGTTGGCTCTGTATGCTGTAGACGGACCCACGTTCTGCCCGTCTTACAGCCACATAACCGGGGCTGGGTGTGACCCTGGATCAACAGTCAGCTATAGCCCCATCAGATGACTTGTTATGAATTTTATTTTGTGCTATGTTCATAACAGCCACATCGTAGGTCACCATGTTTGAACCCAACACCGTGAGAGGTCCACTTTATAAGTTGCTAGAAGTTTAAAAATTAGAGGTGAGTTTTTGGTGTCAAAACCTCCAGCAACTTGTAAAGTGGACTTGTCACTGATTTCAAGAATAAACGTGGCGACCTACGCCGTGGCGGTAAGGACGGTCTGTCAGTCTGCCGTAACCATTAACGCCATCAAACGGCGCTACAGTCCTCCACTGCCGGATCCCCACAGGTTTACCTGGTTTACAGGTTTACCACTCTACCGGCAGAGGGAGCTCGTTCCTCACATCACCTCTGCCCCACGTCACCGCCCACCTCACGGTTGACCCCAACGGTTGTGGGGTCACGAATGGTTTTAGAGGGTTTTTTAGATTTAATATTGAATTTTCGATGCAAATTTAAAAAAAATTAGACCTTCCGTTGTAGAATGATAACAATGGAGTTAAAAGAGAAAATATTTCTAAATAAGACGAGTCAAAGTTCAAAAAGCTTCACGCCTTTGATCTCGACCGCACTCGAAAATATAGTTCGAAAGTAACATGGCTTCAAATTAATCAGCCTCAAATGCATTCGTCAGGTATAGTACCAGTGGCACAGTAAATGCTAAACAGTGGTGTATTTGATGCCAAACTGCCAATTTATCTTCGATTAGATTCATTTCAATTTTCGCGTATGAAGGATAATTCTGATGGTGAAATTTGACTTGGGGCAGAGGGACTATGGAGCAAGCATAACGCCCTCTGCCGGGAGATCGCAGGTTTACATTACCTCTCCTTGAAACCTTGATTTAGTCAATTATTGTCGCTCCACTGAGTTGTATGTGTCGCCGACACGACAGCGCCCAAGCCCCAGCTGGCTTAGCTTGGGGCGACTGGTTGCTTGGACACCGGGAGCGTCGGGCTGGCTCCTGTACGACAAGAGCCGCCTGACTCGAGTGCTAAACGCTAAACGATGTTCACCGGTAAGATATGACAAGGTGGCTATTGGCTCGCCCCCGACCCTCGCCCACCCCGTACAGCGTGGCCCTGGCCCCGACCCTCGCCCACCCCGTACAGCGTGGCCCTGGCCCCGACCCTCGCCCACCCCGTACAGCGTGCCCCTGGCCCCGACTATCGCCCACCCCGTACAGCGTGGCCCTGGCCCCGACCCTCGCCCACCCCGTACAGCGTGGCCCTGGCCCCGACCATCGCCCACCCCGTACAGCGTGGCCCTTGCCCCGACCCTCGCCCACCCCGTACAGCGTGCCCCTGGCCCCGACCCTCGCCCACCCCGTACAGCGTGGCCCTGGCCCCGACCCTCGCCCACCCCGTACAGCGTGCCCCTGGCCCCGACCCTCGCCCACCCCGTACAGCGTGGCCCTGGCCCCGACCCTCGCCCACCCCGTACAGCGTGCCCCTGGCCCCGACCCTCGCCCACCCCGTACAGCGTGCCCCTGGCCCCGACCATCGCCCACCCCGTACAGCGTGGCCCTGGCCCCGACCCTCGCCCACCCCGTACAGCGTGCCCCTGGCCCCGACCCTCGCCCACCCCGTACAGCGTGGCCCTGGCCCCGACCCTCGCCCACCCCGTACAGCGTGGCCCTGGCCCCGACCCTCGCCCACCCCGTACAGCGTGGCCCTGGCCCCGACCCTCGCCCACCCCGTACAGCGTGCCCCTGGCCCCGACCCTCGCCCACCCCGTACAGCGTGGCCCTGGCCCCGACCCTCGCCCACCCCGTACAGCGTGCCCCTGGCCCCGACCCTCGCCCACCCCGTACAGCGTGGCCCTGGCCCCGACCCTCGCCTACCCCGTACAGCGTGGCCCTGGCCCCGACCCTCGCCCACCCCGTACAGCGTGGCCCTGGCCCCGACCCTCGCCCACCCCGTACAGCGTGGCCCTGGCCCCGACCCTCGCCCACCCCGTACAGCGTGCCCCTGGCCCCGACCCTCGCCCACCCCGTACAGCGTGGCCCTGGCCCCGACCCTCGCCCACCCCGTACAGCGTGGCCCTGGCCCCGACCCTCGCCCACACCGTACAGCGTGGCCCTGGCCCCGACCCTCGCCCACCCCGTACAGCGTGGCCCTGGCCCCGACCCTCGCCCACACCGTACAGCGTGGCCCTGGCCCCGACCCTCGCCCACCCCGTACAGCGTGGCCCTGGCCCCGACCCGCGCCCACCCCGTACAGCGTGGCCCTGGCCCCGACCCTCGCCCACCCCGTACAGCGTGGCCCTGGCCCCGACCCTCGCCCACCCCGTACAGCGTGCCCCTGGCCCTGACCCTCGCCCACCCCGTACAGCGTGGCCCTGGCCCCGACCCTCGCCCACCCCGTACAGCGTGGCCCTGGCCCCGACCCTCGCCCACCCCGTACAGCGTGGCCCTGGCCCCGCCCCTCGCCCACCCCGTACAGCGTGCCCCTGGCCCCGACCCTCGCCCACCCCGTACAGAGTGGCCCTGGCCCCGACCCTCGCCCACACCGTACAGCGTGGCCCTGGCCCCGACCCTCGCGCACACCGTACAGCGTGGCGCTGGCCCCGACCCTCGCCCACCCCGTACAGCGTGGCCCTGGCCCCGACCCTCGCCCACCCCGTACAGCGTGGCCCTGGCCCCGACCCTCGCCCACCCCGTACAGCGTGCCCCTGGCCCCGACCCTCGCCCACCCCGTACAGCGTGCCCCTGGCCCCGACCCTCGCCCACCCCGTACAGCGTGGCCCTGGCCCCGACCCTCGCCCACCCCGTACAGCGTGGCCCTGGCCCCGACCCTCGCCCACCCCGTACAGCGTGGCCCTGGCCCCGACCCTCGCCCACACCGTACAGCGTGGCCCTGGCCCCGACCCTCGCCCACCCCGTACAGCGTGCCCCTGGCCCCGACCCTCGCCCACCCCGTACAGCGTGGCCCTGGCCCCGACCCTCGCCCACCTCGTACAGCGTGGCCCTGGCCCCGACCCTCGCCCACCTCGTACAGCGTGCCCCTGGCCCCGACCCTCGCCCACCCCGTACAGCGTGGCCCTGGCCCCGACCCTCGCCCACCCCGTACAGCGTGGCCCTGGCCCCGACCCTCGCCCACCCCGTACAGCGTGGCCCTGGCCCCGACCCTCGCCCACCCCGTACAGCGTGGCCCTGGCCCCGACCCTCGCCCACCCCGTACAGCGTGGCCCTGGCCCCGACCCTCCCCCATCCCGTACAGCGTGGCCCTGGCCCCGACCCTCGCCCACCCCGTACAGCGTGCCCCTGGCCCCGACCCTCGCCCACCCCGTACAGCGTGGCCCTGGCCCCGACCCTCGCCCACCCCGTACAGCGTGGCCCTGGCCCCGACCCTCGCCCACACCGTACAGCGTGGCCCTGGCCCCGACCCTCGCCCACCCCGTACAGCGTGGCCCTGGCCCCGACCCTCGCCCACACCGTACAGCGTGGCCCTGGCCCCGACCCTCGCCCACCCCGTACAGCGTGGCCCTGGCCCCGACCCTCGCCCACCCCGTACAGCGTGGCCCTGGCCCCGACCCTCGCCCACCCCGTACAGCGTGGCCCTGGCCCCGACCCTCGCCCACCCCGTACAGCGTGCCCCTGGCCCTGACCCTCGCCCACCCCGTACAGCGTGGCCCTGGCCCCGACCCTCGCCCACCCCGTACAGCGTGGCCCTGGCCCCGACCCTCGCCCACCCCGTACAGCGTGGCCCTGGCCCCGCCCCTCGCCCACCCCGTACAGCGTGCCCTTGGCCCCGACCCTCGCCCACCCCGTACAGAGTGGCCCTGGCCCCGACCCTCGCCCACACCGTACAGCGTGGCCCTGGCCCCGACCCTCGCGCACACCGTACAGCGTGGCGCTGGCCCCGACCCTCGCCCACCCCGTACAGCGTGGCCCTGGCCCCGACCCTCGCCCACCCCGTACAGCGTGGCCCTGGCCCCGACCCTCGCCCACCCCGTACAGCGTGCCCCTGGCCCCGACCCTCGCCCACCCCGTACAGCGTGCCCCTGGCCCCGACCCTCGCCCACCCCGTACAGCGTGGCCCTGGCCCCGACCCTCGCCCACCCCGTACAGCGTGGCCCTGGCCCCGACCCTCGCCCACCCCGTACAGCGTGGCCCTGGCCCCGACCCTCGCCCACACCGTACAGCGTGGCCCTGGCCCCGACCCTCGCCCACCCCGTACAGCGTGCCCCTGGCCCCGACCCTCGCCCACCCCGTACAGCGTGCCCCTGGCCCCGACCCTCGCCCACCCCGTACAGCGTGGCCCTGGCCCCGACCCTCGCCCACCCCGTACAGCGTGGCCCTGGCCCCGACCCTCGCCCACCCCGTACAGCGTGGCCCTGGCCCCGACCCTCGCCCACACCGTACAGCGTGGCCCTGGCCCCGACCCTCGCCCACCCCGTACAGCGTGCCCCTGGCCCCGACCCTCGCCCACCCCGTACAGCGTGGCCCTGGCCCCGACCCTCGCCCACCTCGTACAGCGTGGCCCTGGCCCCGACCCTCGCCCACCTCGTACAGCGTGCCCCTGGCCCCGACCCTCGCCCACCCCGTACAGCGTGGCCCTGGCCCCGACCCTCGCCCACCCCGTACAGCGTGGCCCTGGCCCCGACCCTCGCCCACCCCGTACAGCGTGGCCCTGGCCCCGACCCTCGCCCACCCCGTACAGCGTGGCCCTGGCCCCGACCCTCGCCCACCCCGTACAGCGTGGCCCTGGCCCCGACCCTCCCCCATCCCGTACAGCGTGGCCCTGGCCCCGACCCTCGCCCACCCCGTACAGCGTGCCCCTGGCCCCGACCCTCGCCCACCCCGTACAGCGTGGCCCTGGCCCCGACCCTCGCCCACCCCGTACAGCGTGGCCCTGGCCCCGACCCTCGCCCACACCGTACAGCGTGGCCCTGGCCCCGACCCTCGCCCACCCCGTACAGCGTGGCCCTGGCCCCGACCCTCGCCCACACCGTACAGCGTGGCCCTGGCCCCGACCCTCGCCCACCCCGTACAGCGTGGCCCTGGCCCCGACCCTCGCCCACCCCGTACAGCGTGGCCCTGGCCCCGACCCTCGCCCACCCCGTACAGCGTGGCCCTGGCCCCGACCCTCGCCCACCCCGTACAGCGTGCCCCTGGCCCTGACCCTCGCCCACCCCGTACAGCGTGGCCCTGGCCCCGACCCTCGCCCACCCCGTACAGCGTGGCCCTGGCCCCGACCCTCGCCCACCCCGTACAGCGTGGCCCTGGCCCCGCCCCTCGCCCACCCCGTACAGCGTGCCCTTGGCCCCGACCCTCGCCCACCCCGTACAGAGTGGCCCTGGCCCCGACCCTCGCCCACACCGTACAGCGTGGCCCTGGCCCCGACCCTCGCGCACACCGTACAGCGTGGCGCTGGCCCCGACCCTCGCCCACCCCGTACAGCGTGGCCCTGGCCCCGACCCTCGCCCACCCCGTACAGCGTGGCCCTGGCCCCGACCCTCGCCCACCCCGTACAGCGTGCCCCTGGCCCCGACCCTCGCCCACCCCGTACAGCGTGCCCCTGGCCCCGACCCTCGCCCACCCCGTACAGCGTGGCCCTGGCCCCGACCCTCGCCCACCCCGTACAGCGTGGCCCTGGCCCCGACCCTCGCCCACCCCGTACAGCGTGGCCCTGGCCCCGACCCTCGCCCACACCGTACAGCGTGGCCCTGGCCCCGACCCTCGCCCACCCCGTACAGCGTGGCCCTGGCCCCGACCTTCGCCCACCCCGTACAGCGTGGCCCTGGCCCCGACCCTCGCCCACACCGTACAGCGTGGCCCTGGCCCCGACCCTCGCCCACCCCGTACAGCGTGCCCCTGGCCCCGACCCTCGCCCACCCCGTACAGCGTGGCCCTGGCCCCGACCCTCGCCCACCCCGTACAGCGTGGCCCTGGCCCCGACCTTCGCCCACCCCGTACAGCGTGGCCCTGGCCCCGACCCTCGCCCACACCGTACAGCGTGGCCCTGGCCCCGACCCTCGCCCACCCCGTACAGCGTGGCCCTGGCCCCGACCTTCGCCCACCCCGTACAGCGTGGCCCTGGCCCCGACCTTCGCCCACCCCGTACAGCGTGGCCCTGGCCCCGACCCTCGCCCACACCGTACAGCGTGGCCCTGGCCCCGACCCTCGCCCACCCCGTACAGCGTGGCCCTGGCCCCGACCTTCGCCCACCCCGTACAGCGTGGCCCTGGCCCCGACCCTCGCCCACCCCGTACAGCGTGGCCCTGGCCCCGACCTTCGCCCACCCCGTACAGCGTGGCCCTGGCCCCGACCCTCGCCCACCCCGTACGGCGTGCCCCTGGCCGCCATTCCCAGGGTGTTGTGGACAGGGAGTGGGAGCTTACCAAGGAACAAAAGTTGGTCCCGGAGTGCGGGGGACCTGCCGTGTCCTTATCTGGGTGTGGTGGGGGGGGGGGGTCACGTCCCTCGCCTCGACAACCTCATCAATCGCTCACAGGCACCTGGAGGTAAGATACGACCCCGAGGGTGTATCTTGGAGCCGCCAAACCAATGACCATCGTATGAGACGCTGAATGCGCCTTAGTGTTGCAGGCGCTTTAAGCTAGATGCATTGGTCGGCCGATTTTGAGACAAATCAAACGAAATTATAGTATTTTGTATCCTAAATTTTCAACGTACTTTTCTATATAGAAAAAATAATGATGGCCGTAAATGGAGAATTTAGAATTTGTACACAAAATATCCATTTATTTATAAACACTGGTCTTCAAATAAATGAAAACTATTTTTTTTCTCGCAAGCGAATCCTGGGATCCTCCCGGGGCCGGACACCGGTGGACAAGGTGCGTGATACAGGACAAGCGGGTCATGGGATCCTCCCGGGGCCGGACACCGGTGGACAAGGTGCGTGATACAGGACAAGCGGGTCCTGGGATCCTCCCGGGGCCGGACACAGGTGGACAAGGTGCGTGATACAGGACAAGCGGGTCCTGGGATCCTCTCGGGGCCGGACACAGGTGGACAAGGTGCGTGATAGAGGACAAGCGGGTCCTGCGATCCTCCCGGGGCCGGACACAGGTGGACAAGGTGCGTGATACAGGACAAGCGGGTCATGGGATCCTCCCGGGGCCGGACACCGGTGGACAAGGTGCGTGATACAGGACAAGCGGGTCCTGGGATCCTCTCGGGGCCGGACACAGGTGGACAAGGTGCGTGATACAGGACAAGCGGGTCCTGGGATCCTCCCGGGGCCGGACACAGGTGGACAAGGTGCGTGATACAGGACAAGCGGGTCCTGGGATCCTCTCGGGGCCGGACACAGGTGGACAAGGTGCGTGATACAGGACAAGCGGGTCCTGGGATCCTCCCGGGGCCGGACACAGGTGGACAAGGTGCGTGATACAGGACAAGCGGGTCCTGGGATCCTCCCGGGGCCGGACACAGGTGGACAAGGTGCGTGATACAGGACAAGCGGGTCCTGGGATCCTCTCGGGGCCGGACACAGGTGGACAAGGTGCGTGATAGAGGACAAGCGGGTCCTGCGATCCTCCCGGGGCCGGACACAGGTGGACAAGGTGCGTGATACAGGACAAGCGGGTCATGGGATCCTCCCGGGGCCGGACACCGGTGGACAAGGTGCGTGATACAGGACAAGCGGGTCCTGGGATCCTCCCGGGGCCGGACACCGGTGGACAAGGTGCGTGATACAGGACAAGCGGGTCCTGGGATCCTCTCGGGGCCGGACACAGGTGGACAAGGTGCGTGATACAGGACAAGCGGGTCCTGGGATCCTCCCCGGGCCGGAGACCGGTGGACAAGGTGCGTGATACAGGACAAGCGGGTCCTGGGATCCTCCCGGGGCCGGACACAGGTGGACAAGGTGCGTGATACAGGACAAGCGGGTCCTGGGATCCTCCCGGGGCCGGACACAGGTGGACAAGGTGCGTGATACAGGACAAGCGGGTCCTGGGATCCTCCCGGGGCCGGACACAGGTGGACAAGGTGCGTGATACAGGACAAGCGGGTCATGGGATCCTCCCGGGGCCGGACACAGGTGGACAAGGTGCGTGATACAGGACAAGCGGGTCCTGGGATCCTCCCGGGGCCGGACACAGGTGGACAAGGTGCGGGATAGAGGACAAGCGGGTCCTGGGATCCTCCCGGGGCCGGACACCGGTGGACAAGGTGCGTGATACAGGACAAGCGGGTCATGGGATCCTCCCGGGGCCGGACACCGGTGGACAAGGTGCGTGATACAGGACAAGCGGGTCCTGGGATCCTCCCGGGGCCGGAGACCGGTGGACAAGGTGCGTGATACAGGACAAGCGGGTCCTGGGATCCTCCCGGGGCCGGACACAGGTGGACAAGGTGCGTGATACAGGACAAGCGGGTCCTGGGATCCTCCCGGGGCCGGACACAGGTGGACAAGGTGCGTGATACAGGACAAGCGGGTCCTGGGATCCTCCCGGGGCCGGACACAGGTGGACAAGGGGCGTGATAGAGGACAAGCGGGTCCTGGGATCCTCCCGGGGCCGGACACCGGTGGACAAGGTGCGTGATACAGGACAAGCGGGTCCTTGGATCCTCCCGGGGCCGGACACCGGTGGACAAGGTGCGTGATACAGGACAAGCGGGTCCTGGGATTCTCCCGGGGCCGGACACCGGTGGACAAGGTGCGTGATACAGGACAAGCGGGTCCTGGGATCCTCCCGGGGCCGGACACCGGTGGACAAGGTGCGTGATACAGGACAAGCGGGTCCTGGGATCCTCCCGGGGCCGGACACAGGTGGACAAGGTGCGTGATACAGGACAAGCGGGTCCTGGGATCCTCCTGGGGCCGGACACCGGTGGACAAGGTGCGTGATACAGGACAAGCGGGTCCTGGGATCCTCCCGGGGCCGGACACAGGTGGACAAGGTGCGTGATACAGGACAAGCGGGTCCTGGGATCCTCCCGGGGCCTGACACAGGTGGACAAGGTGCGTGATACAGGACAAGCGGGTCCTGGGATCCTCCCGGGGCCGGACACCGGTGGACAAGGTGCGTGATACAGGACAAGCGGGTCCTTGGATCCTCCTGGGGCCGGACACCGGTGGACAAGGTGCGTGATACAGGACAAGCGGGTCCTGGGATCCTCCCGGGGCCGGACACAGGTGGACAAGGTGCGTGATACAGGACAAGCGGGTCCTGGGATCCTCCCGGGGCCGGACACAGGTGGACAAGGTGCGTGATACAGGACAAGCGGGTCATGGGATCCTCCCGGGGCCGGACACAGGTGGACAAGGTGCGTGATACAGGACAAGCGGGTCCTGGGATCCTCCCGGGGCCGGACACAGGTGGACAAGGTGCGTGATACAGGACAAGCGGGTCATGGGATCCTCCCGGGGCCGGACACAGGTGGACAAGGTGCGTGATACAGGACAAGCGGGTCCTGGGATCCCCCCGGGGCCGGACACAGGTGGACAAGGTGCGTGATACAGGACAAGCGGGTCCTGGGATCCTCCCGGGGCCGGACACAGGTGGACAAGGTGCGTGATACAGGACAAGCGGGTCCTGGGATCCTCCCGGGGCCGGACACAGGTGGACAAGGTGCGTGATACAGGACAAGCGGGTCCTGGGATCCTCCCGGGGCCGGACACAGGTGGACAAGGTGCGTGATACAGGACAAGCGGGTCATGGGATCCTCCCGGGGCCGGACACAGGTGGACAAGGTGCGTGATACAGGACAAGCGGGTCCTGGGATCCTCCCGGGGCCGGACACAGGTGGACAAGGTGCGTGATACAGGACAAGCGGGTCCTGGGATCCTCCCGGGGCCGGACACCGGTGGACAAGGTGCGTGATACAGGACAAGCGGGTCCTGGGATCCTCCCGGGGCGGGACACCGGTGGACAAGGTGCGTGATACAGGACAAGCGGGTCCTGGGATCCTCCCGGGGCCGGACACAGGTGGACAAGGTGCGTGATACAGGACAAGCGGGTCCTGGGATCCTCCCGGGGCCGGACACCGGTGGACAATGTGCGTGATACAGGACAAGCGGGTCCTGGGATCCCCCCGGGGCCGGACACCGGTGGACAAGGTGCGTGATACAGGACAAGCGGGTCCTGGGATCCTCCCGGGGCCGGACACCGGTGGACAAGGTGCGTGATACAGGACAAGCGGGTCCTGGGATCCTCCCGGGGCCGGACACCGGTGGACAAGGTGCGTGATACAGGACAAGCGGGTCCTGGGATCCTCCCGGAGCCGGACACAGGTGGACAAGGTGCGTGATACAGGACAAGCGGGTCCTGGGATCCTCCCGGGGCCGGACACCGGTGGACAAGGTGCGTGATACAGGACAAGCGGGTCCTGGGATCCTCCCGGGGCCGGACACAGGTGGACAAGGTGCGTGATACAGGACAAGCGGGTCCTGGGATCCTCCCGGGGCCGGACACCGGTGGACAAGGTGCGTGATACAGGACAAGCGGGTCCTGGGATCCTCCCGGGGCCGGACACAGGTGGACAAGGTGCGTGATACAGGACAAGCGGGTCCTGGGATCCTCCCGGGGCCGGACACAGGTGGACAAGGTGCGTGATACAGGACAAGCGGGTCCTGGGATCCTCCCGGGGCCGGACACCGGTGGACAAGGTGCGTGATACAGGACAAGCGGGTCCTTGGATCCTCCTGGGGCCGGACACCGGTGGACAAGGTGCGTGATACAGGACAAGCGGGTCCTGGGATCCTCCCGGGGCCGGACACAGGTGGACAAGGTGCGTGATACAGGACAAGCGGGTCCTGGGATCCTCCCGGGGCCGGACACAGGTGGACAAGGTGCGTGATACAGGACAAGCGGGTCATGGGATCCTCCCGGGGCCGGACACAGGTGGACAAGGTGCGTGATACAGGACAAGCGGGTCCTGGGATCCTCCCGGGGCCGGACAC
The DNA here is from genome assembly GCA_964019135.1 of Arenicola marina. Lineage (NCBI taxonomy): Eukaryota > Metazoa > Annelida > Polychaeta > Arenicolidae > Arenicola > Arenicola marina. The sequence goes on along the minus strand of OZ025249.1, from coordinate 53,371,603 downwards.
AGGTGGACAAGGTGCGTGATACAGGACAAGCGGGTCATGGGATCCTCCCGGGGCCGGACACAGGTGGACAAGGTGCGTGATACAGGACAAGCGGGTCCTGGGATCCCCCCGGGGCCGGACACAGGTGGACAAGGTGCGTGATACAGGACAAGCGGGTCCTGGGATCCTCCCGGGGCCGGACACAGGTGGACAAGGTGCGTGATACAGGACAAGCGGGTCCTGGGATCCTCCCGGGGCCGGACACAGGTGGACAAGGTGCGTGATACAGGACAAGCGGGTCCTGGGATCCTCCCGGGGCCGGACACAGGTGGACAAGGTGCGTGATACAGGACAAGCGGGTCATGGGATCCTCCCGGGGCCGGACACAGGTGGACAAGGTGCGTGATACAGGACAAGCGGGTCCTGGGATCCTCCCGGGGCCGGACACAGGTGGTCAAGGTGCGTGATACAGGACAAGCGGGTCCTGGGATCCTCCCGGGGCCGGACACCGGTGGACAAGGTGCGTGATACAGGACAAGCGGGTCCTGGGATCCTCCCGGGGCGGGACACCGGTGGACAAGGTGCGTGATACAGGACAAGCGGGTCCTGGGATCCTCCCGGGGCCGGACACAGGTGGACAAGGTGCGTGATACAGGACAAGCGGGTCCTGGGATCCTCCCGGGGCCGGACACCGGTGGACAATGTGCGTGATACAGGACAAGCGGGTCCTGGGATCCCCCCGGGGCCGGACACCGGTGGACAAGGTGCGTGATACAGGACAAGCGGGTCCTGGGATCCTCCCGGGGCCGGACACCGGTGGACAAGGTGCGTGATACAGGACAAGCGGGTCCTGGGATCCTCCCGGGGCCGGACACCGGTGGACAAGGTGCGTGATACAGGACAAGCGGGTCCTGGGATCCTCCCGGAGCCGGACACAGGTGGACAAGGTGCGTCATACAGGACAAGCGGGTCCTGGGATCCTCCCGGGGCCGGACACCGGTGGACAAGGTGCGTGATACAGGACAAGCGGGTCCTGGGATCCTCCCGGGGCCGGACACCGGTGGACAATGTGCGTGATAGAGGACAAGCGGGTCCTGGGATCCTCCCGGGGCCGGACACCGGTGGACAAGGTGCGTGATACAGGACAAGCGTGTCCTGGGATCCTCCCGGGGCCGGACACCGGTGGACAATGTGCGTGATAGAGGACAAGCGGGTCCTGGGATCCTCCCGGGGCCGGACACCGGTGGACAAGGTGCGTGATACAGGACAAGCGGGTCCTGGGATCCTCCCGGGGCCGGACACCGGTGGACAAGGTGCGTGATACAGGACAAGCGGGTCCTGGGATCCCCCCGGGGCCGGACACCGGTGGACAAGGTGCGTGATACAGGACAAGCGGGTCCTGGGATCCTCCCGGGGCCGGACACCGGTGGACAAGGTGCGTGATACAGGACAAGCGGGTCCTGGGATCCTCCCGGGGCCGGACACCGGTGGACAAGGTGCGTGATACAGGACAAGCGGGTCCTGGGATCCTCCCGGGGCCGGACACCGGTGGACAAGGTGCGTGATACAGGACAAGCGGGTCCTGGGATCCTCCCGGGGCCGGACACCGGTGGACAAGGTGCGTGATACAGGACAAGCGGGTCCTGGGATCCTCCCGGGGCCGGACACCGGTGGACAAGGTGCGTGATACAGGACAAGCGGGTCCTGGGATCCTCCCGGGGCCGGACACCGGTGGACAAGGTGCGTGATACAGGACAAGCGGGTCCTGGGATCCTCCCGGGGCCGGACACCGGTGGACAAGGTGCGTGATACAGGACAAGCGGGTCCTGGGATCCTCCCGGGGCCGGACACAGGTGGACAAGGTGCGTGATACAGGACAAGCGGGTCCTGGGATCCTCCCGGGGCCGGACACCGGTGGACAAGGTGCGTGATAGAGGACAAGCGGGTCCTGGGATCCTCCCGGGGCCGGATACCGGTGGACAAGGTGCGTGATACAGGACAAGCGGGTCCTGGGATCCTCCCGGGGCCGGACACCGGTGGACAATGTGCGTGATAGAGGACAAGCGGGTCCTGGGATCCTCCCGGGGCCGGACACCGGTGGACAAGGTGCGTGATACAGGACAAGCGGGTCCTGGGATCCTCCCGGGGCCGGACACCGGTGGACAAGGTGCGTGATACAGGACAAGCGGGTCCTGGGATCCTCCCGGGGCCGGACACCGGTGGACAAGGTGCGTGATACAGGACAAGCGGGTCCTGGGATCCTCCCGGGGCCGGACACCGGTGGACAAGGTGCGTGATACAGGACAAGCGGGTCCTGGGATCCTCCCGGGGCCGGACACCGGTGGACAAGGTGCGTGATACAGGACAAGCGGGTCCTGGGATCCTCCCGGGGCCGGACACCGGTGGACAAGGTGCGTGATACAGGACAAGCGGGTCCTGGGATCCTCCCGGGGCCGGACACCGGTGGACAAGGTGCGTGATACAGGACAAGCGGGTCCTGGGATCCTCCCGGGGCCGGACACAGGTGGACAAGGTGCGTGATACAGGACAAGCGGGTCCTGGGATCCTCCCGGGGCCGGACACCGGTGGACAAGGTGCGTGATACAGGACAAGCGGGTCCTGGGATCCTCCCGGGGCCGGACACCGGTGGACAATGTGCGTGATAGAGGACAAGCGGGTCCTGGGATCCTCCCGGGGCCGGACACCGGTGGACAAGGTGCGTGATACAGGACAAGCGGGTCCTGGGATCCTCCTGGGGCCGGACACCGGTGGACAAGGTGCGTGATACAGGACAAGCGGGTCCTGGGGTCCTCTCGGGGCCGGACACAGGTGGACAAGGTGCGTGATACAGGACAAGCGGGTCATGGGATCCTCCCGGGGCCGGACACAGGTGGACAAGGTGCGTGATACAGGACAAGCGGGTCCTGGGATCCTCCTGGGGCCGGACACCGGTGGACAAGGTGCGTGATACAGGACAAGCGGGTCCTGGGATCCTCCCGGGGCCGGACACAGGTGGACAAGGTGCGTGATACAGGACAAGCGGGTCCTGGGATCCTCCCGGGGCCGGACACCGGTGGACAAGGTGCGTGATACAGGACAAGCGGGTCCTGGGATCCTCCCGGGGCCGGACACCGGTGGACAATGTGCGTGATAGAGGACAAGCGGGTCCTGGGGTCCTCTCGGGGCCGGACACAGGTGGACAAGGTGCGTGATACAGGACAAGCGGGTCCTGGGATCCTCCCGGGGCCGGACACCGGTGGACAAGGTGCGTGATACAGGACAAGCGGGTCCTGGGATCCTCCCGGGGCCGGACACAGGTGGACAAGGTGCGTGATACAGGACAAGCGGGTCCTGGGATCCTCCCGGGGCCGGACACCGGTGGACAATGTGCGTGATAGAGGACAAGCGGGTCCTGGGATCCTCCCGGGGCCGGACACCGGTGGACAAGGTGCGTGATACAGGACAAGCGGGTCCTGGGATCCTCCCGGGGCAGGACACCGGTGGACAAGGTGCGTGATACAGGACAAGCGGGTCCTGGGATCCTCCCTGGGCCGGACACCGGTGGACAAGGTGCGTGATACAGGACAAGCGGGTCATGGGATCCTCCCGGGGCCGGACACAGGTGGACAAGGTGCGTGATACAGGACAAGCGGGTCCTGGGATCCTCCCGGGGCCGGACACAGGTGGACAAGGTGCGTGATACAGGACAAGCGGGTCATGGGATCCTCCCGGGGCCGGACACAGGTGGACAAGGTGCGTGATACAGGACAAGCGGGTCATGGGATCCTCCCGGGGCCGGACACAGGTGGACAAGGTGCGTGATACAGGACAAGCGGATCCTGGGATCTTCCCGGGGCCGGACACAGGTGGACAAGGTGCGTGATACAGGACAAGCGGGTCCTGGGATCCTCCCGGGGCCGGACACCGGTGGACAAGGTGCGTGATAGAGGACAAGCGGGTCCTGGGATCCTCCCGGGGCCGGACACCGGTGGACAAGGTGCGTGATACAGGACAAGCGGGTCCTGGGATCCTCCTGGGGCCGGACACCGGTGGACAAGGTGCGTGATACAGGACAAGCGGGTCCTGGGATCCTCCCGGGGCCGGACACCGGTGGACAAGGTGCGTGACACAGGACAAGCGGGTCCTGGGATCCTCCCGGGGCCGGACACCGGTGGACAAGGTGCGTGATACAGGACAAGCGGGTCCTGGGATCCTCCCGGGGCCGGACACCGGTGGACAAGGTGCGTGATACAGGACAAGCGGGTCCTGGGATCCTCCCGGGGCCGGACACCGGTGGACAAGGTGCGTGATACAGGACAAGCGGGTCCTGGGATCCTCCCGGGGCCGGACACAGGTGGACAAGGTGCGTGATACAGGACAAGCGGGTCCTGGGATCCTCCCGGGGCCGGACACCGGTGGACAAGGTGCGTGATACAGGACAAGCGGGTCCTGGGATCCTCCCGGGGCCGGACACCGGTGGACAATGTGCGTGATAGAGGACAAGCGGGTCCTGGGATCCTCCCGGGGCCGGACACCGGTGGACAAGGTGCGTGATACAGGACAAGCGGGTCCTGGGATCCTCCTGGGGCCGGACACCGGTGGACAAGGTGCGTGATACAGGACAAGCGGGTCCTGGGGTCCTCTCGGGGCCGGACACAGGTGGACAAGGTGCGTGATACAGGACAAGCGGGTCATGGGATCCTCCCGGGGCCGGACACAGGTGGACAAGGTGCGTGATACAGGACAAGCGGGTCCTGGGATCCTCCTGGGGCCGGACACCGGTGGACAAGGTGCGTGATACAGGACAAGCGGGTCCTGGGATCCTCCCGGGGCCGGACACAGGTGGACAAGGTGCGTGATACAGGACAAGCGGGTCCTGGGATCCTCCCGGGGCCGGACACCGGTGGACAAGGTGCGTGATACAGGACAAGCGGGTCCTGGGATCCTCCCGGGGCCGGACACCGGTGGACAATGTGCGTGATAGAGGACAAGCGGGTCCTGGGGTCCTCTCGGGGCCGGACACAGGTGGACAAGGTGCGTGATACAGGACAAGCGGGTCCTGGGATCCTCCCGGGGCCGGACACCGGTGGACAAGGTGCGTGATACAGGACAAGCGGGTCCTGGGATCCTCCCGGGGCCGGACACAGGTGGACAAGGTGCGTGATACAGGACAAGCGGGTCTTGGGATCCTCCCGGGGCCGGACACCGGTGGACAATGTGCGTGATAGAGGACAAGCGGGTCCTGGGATCCTCCCGGGGCCGGACACCGGTGGACAAGGTGCGTGATACAGGACAAGCGGGTCCTGGGATCCTCCCGGGGCAGGACACCGGTGGACAAGGTGCGTGATACAGGACAAGCGGGTCCTGGGATCCTCCCTGGGCCGGACACCGGTGGACAAGGTGCGTGATACAGGACAAGCGGGTCATGGGATCCTCCCGGGGCCGGACACAGGTGGACAAGGTGCGTGATACAGGACAAGCGGGTCCTGGGATCCTCCCGGGGCCGGACACAGGTGGACAAGGTGCGTGATACAGGACAAGCGGGTCATGGGATCCTCCCGGGGCCGGACACAGGTGGACAAGGTGCGTGATACAGGACAAGCGGGTCATGGGATCCTCCCGGGGCCGGACACAGGTGGACAAGGTGCGTGATACAGGACAAGCGGATCCTGGGATCTTCCCGGGGCCGGACACAGGTGGACAAGGTGCGTGATACAGGACAAGCGGGTCCTGGGATCCTCCCGGGGCCGGACACCGGTGGACAAGGTGCGTGATAGAGGACAAGCGGGTCCTGGGATCCTCCCGGGGCCGGACACCGGTGGACAAGGTGCGTGATACAGGACAAGCGGGTCCTGGGATCCTCCTGGGGCCGGACACCGGTGGACAAGGTGCGTGATACAGGACAAGCGGGTCCTGGGATCCTCCCGGGGCCGGACACCGGTGGACAAGGTGCGTGACACAGGACAAGCGGGTCCTGGGATCCTCCCGGGGCCGGACACCGGTGGACAAGGTGCGTGATACAGGACAAGCGGGTCCTGGGATCCTCCCGGGGCCGGACACCGGTGGACAAGGTGCGTGATACAGGACAAGCGGGTCCTGGGATCCTCCCGGGGCCGGACACAGGCGGACAAGGTGCGTGATACAGGACAAGCGGGTCATGGGATCCTCCCGGGGCCGGAGACAGGTGGACAAGGTGCGTGATACAGGACAAGCGGGTCCTGGGATCCTCCCGGGGCCGGACACCGGTGGACAATGTGCGTGATACAGGACAAGCGGGTCCTGGGATCCTCCCGGGGCCGGACACAGGTGGACAAGGTGCGTGATACAGGACAAGCGGGTCCTGGGATCCTCCCGGGGCCGGACACCGGTGGACAAGGTGCGTGATACAGGACAAGCGGGTCCTGGGATCCTCCCGGGGCCGGACACCGGTGGACAAGGTGCGTGACACAGGACAAGCGGGTCCTGGGATCCTCCCGGGGCCGGACACCGGTGGACAAGGTGCGTGATACAGGACAAGCGGGTCCTGGGATCCTCCCGGGGCCGGACACAGGCGGACAAGGTGCGTGATACAGGACAAGCGGGTCATGGGATCCTCCCGGGGCCGGAGACAGGTGGACAAGGTGCGTGATACAGGACAAGCGGGTCCTGGGATCCTCCCGGGGCCGGACACCGGTGGACAATGTGCGTGATACAGGACAAGCGGGTCCTGGGATCCTCCCGGGGCCGGACACAGGTGGACAAGGTGCGTGATACAGGACAAGCGGGTCCTGGGATCCTCCCGGGGCCGGACACCGGTGGACAAGGTGCGTGATACAGGACAAGCGGGTCCTGGGATCCTCCCGGGGCCGGACACCGGTGGACAATGTGCGTGATAGAGGACAAGCGGATCCTGGGATCCTCCCGGGGCCGGACACCGGTGGACAAGGTGCGTGATACAGGACAAGCGGGTCCTGGGATCCTCCCGGGGCCGGACACCGGTGGACAAGGTGCGTGATACAGGACAAGCGGGTCCTGGGATCCTCCCGGGGCCGGACACCGGTGGACAATGTGCGTGATAGAGGACAAGCGGGTCCTGGGATCCTCCCGGGGCCGGACACCGGTGGACAATGTGCGTGATAGAGGACAAGCGGGTCCTGGGATCCTCCCGGGGCCGGACACCGGTGGACAAGGTGCGTGATACAGGACAAGCGGGTCCTGGGATCCTCCTGGGGCCGGACACCGGTGGACAAGGTGCGTGATACAGGACAAGCGGGTCCTGGGATCCTCCCGGGGCCGGACACCGGTGGACAAGGTGCGTGACACAGGACAAGCGGGTCCTGGGATCCTCCCGGGGCCGGAAACCGGTGGACAAGGTGCGTGATACAGGACAAGCGGGTCCTGGGATCCTCCCGGGGCCGGACACCGGTGGACAAGGTGCGTGATACAGGACAAGCGGGTCCTGGGATCCTCCCGGGGCCGGACACAGGTGGACAAGGTGCGTGATACAGGACAAGCGGGTCCTGGGATCCTCCCGGGGCCGGACACCGGTGGACAATGTGCGTGATAGAGGACAAGCGGGTCCTGGGATCCTCTCGGGGCCGGACACCGGTGGACAAGGTGCGTGATACAGGACAAGCGGGTCCTGGGATCCTCCCGGGGCCGGACACAGGTGGACAAGGTGCGTGATACAGGACAAGCGGGTCCTGGGATCCTCCCGGGGCCGGACACAGGTGGACAAGGTGCGTGATACAGGACAAGCGGGTCCTGAGATCCTCCCGGGGCCGGACACAGGTGGACAAGGTGCGTGATACAGGACAAGCGGGTCCTGGGATCCTCCCGGGGCCGGACACAGGTGGACAAGGTGCGTGATACAGGACAAGCGGGTCCTGGGATCCTCCCGGGGCCGAACACAGGTGGACAAGGTGCGTGATAGAGGACAAGCGGGTCCTGGGATCCTCCCGGGGCCGGACACCGGTGGACAAGGTGCGTGATACAGGACAAGCGGGTCCTTGGATCCTCCCGGGGCCGGACACCGGTGGACAAGGTGCGTGATACAGGACAAGCGGGTCCTGGGATCCTCCCGGGGCCGGACACCGGTGGACAAGGTGCGTGATACAGGACAAGCGGGTCATGGGATCCTCCCGGGGCCGGACACCGGTGGACAAGGTGCGTGATACAGGACAAGCGGGTCCTGGGATCCTCCCGGGGCCGGAGACCGGTGGACAAGGTGCGTGATACAGGACAAGCGGGTCCTGGGATCCTCCCGGGGCCGGACACAGGTGGACAAGGTGCGTGATACAGGACAAGCGGGTCCTGGGATCCTCCCGGGGCCGGACACAGGTGGACAAGGTGCGTGATACAGGACAAGCGGGTCCTGGGATCCTCCCGGGGCCGGACACAGGTGGACAAGGTGCGTGATACAGGACAAGCGGGTCATGGGATCCTCCCGGGGCCGGACACAGGTGGACAAGGTGCGTGATAGAGGACAAGCGGGTCCTGGGATCCTCCCGGGGCCGGACACCGGTGGACAAGGTGCGTGATACAGGACAAGCGGGTCCTGGGATCCTCCCGGGGCCGGACACCGGTGGACAAGGTGCGTGATACAGGACAAGCGGGTCCTGGGATCCTCCCGGGGCCGGACACCGGTGGACAAGGTGCGTGATACAGGACAAGCGGGTCCTGGGATCCTCCCGGGGCCGGACACAGGTGGACAAGGTGCGTGATACAGGACAAGCGGGTCATGGGATCCTCCCAGGGCCGGACACAGGTGGACAAGGTGCGTGATACAGGACAAGCGGGTCCTGGGATCCTCCCGGGGCCGGACACCGGTGGACAAGGTGCGTGATACAGGACAAGCGGGTCCTGGGATCCTCCCGGGGCCGGACACAGGTGGACAAGGTGCGTGATACAGGACAAGCGGGTCATGGGATCCTCCCGGGGCCGGACACAGGTGGACAAGGTGCGTGATACAGGACAAGCGGGTCCTGGGATCCTCCCGGGGCCGGACACCGGTGGACAAGGTGCGTGATACAGGACAAGCGGGTCCTGGGATCCTCCCGGGGCCGGACACAGGTGGACAAGGTGCGTGATACAGGACAAGCGGGTCATGGGATCCTCCCGGGGCCGGACACAGGTGGACAAGGTGCGTGATACAGGACAAGCGGGTCCTGGGATCCTCCCGGGGCCGGACACCGGTGGACAAGGTGCGTGATACAGGACAAGCGGGTCCTGGGATCCTCCCGGGGCCGGACACAGGTGGACAAGGTGCGTGATACAGGACAAGCGGGTCCTGGGATCCTCCTGGGGCCGGACACAGGTGGACAAGGTGCGTGATACAGGACAAGCGGGTCCTGGGATCCTCCCGGGGCCGGACACAGGTGGACAAGGTGCGTGATACAGGACAAGCGGGTCCTGGGATCCTCCCGGGGCCGGACACCGGTGGACAAGGTGCGTGATACAGGACAAGCGGGTCCTGGGATCCTCCCGGGGCCGGACACCGGTGGACAAGGTGCGTGATACAGGACAAGCGGGTCCTGGGATCCTCCCGGGGCCGGACACCGGTGGACAAGGTGCGTGATACAGGACAAGCGGGTCCTGGGATCCTCCCGGGGCCGGACACCGGTGGACAAGGTGCGTGATACAGGACAAGCGGGTCATGGGATCCTCCCGGGGCCGGACACAGGTAGACAAGGTGCGTGATACAGGACAAGCGGGTCCTGGGATCCTCCCGGGGCCGGACACAGGTGGACAAGGTGCGTGATACAGGACAAGCGGGTCCTGGGATCCTCCCGGGGCCGGACACCGGTGGACAAGGTGCGTGATACAGGACAAGCGGGTCCTGGGATCCTCCCGGGGCCGGACACAGGTGGACAAGGTGCGTGATACAGGACAAGCGGGTCCTGGGATCCTCCCGGGGCCGGACACAGGTGGACAAGGTGCGTGATACAGGACAAGCGGGTCCTGGGATCCTCCCGGGGCCGGACACAGGTGGACAAGGCGCGTGATACAGGACAAACGGGTCCTGGGATCCTCCCGGGGCCGGACACCGGTGGACAAGGTGCGTGATACAGGACAAGCGGGTCCTGGGATCCTCCCGGGGCCGGACACAGGTGGACAAGGTGCGTGATACAGGACAAGCGGGTCCTGGGATCCTCCCGGGGCCGGACACAGGTGGACAAGGTGCGTGATACAGGACAAGCGGGTCCTGGGATCCTCCCGGGGCCGGACACAGGTGGACAAGGTGCGTGATACAGGACAAGCGGGTCCTGGGATCCTCCCGGGGCCGGACACAGGTGGACAAGGCGCGTGATACAGGACAAGCGGGTCATGGGATCCTCCCGGGGCCGGACACCGGTAGACAAGGTGCGTGATACAGGACAAGCGGGTCCTGGGATCCTCCCGGGGCCGGACACAGGTGGACAAGGCGCGTGATACAGGACAAGCGGGTCCTGGGATCCTCCCGGGGCCGGACACAGGTGGACAAGGTGCGTGATACAGGACAAGCGGGTCCTGGGATCCTCCCGGGGCCGGACACCGGTGGACAAGGTGCGTGATACAGGACAAGCGGGTCCTGGGATCCTCCCGGGGCCGGACACCGGTGGACAAGGTGCGTGATACAGGACAAGCGGGTCCTGGGATCCTCCCGGGGCCGGACACCGGTGGACAAGGTGCGTGATACAGGACAAGCGGGTCCTGGGATCCTCCCGGGGCCGGACACCGGTGGACAAGGTGCGTGATACAGGACAAGCGGGTCCTGGGATCCTCCCGGGGCCGGACACCGGTGGACAAGGCGCGTGATACAGGACAAGCGGGTCCTGGGATCCTCCCGGGGCCGGACACCGGTGGACAAGGTGCGTGATACAGGACAAGCGGGTCCTTGGATCCTCCCGGGGCCGGACACAGGTGGACAAGGTGCGTGATACAGGACAAGCGGGTCATGGGATCCTCCCGGGGCCGGACACAGGTGGACAAGGTGCGTGATACAGGACAAGCGGGTCCTGGGATCCTCCCGGGGCCTGACACCGGTGGACAAGGCGCGTGATACAGGACAAGCGGGTCCTGGGATCCTCCCGGGGCCGGACACAGGTGGACAAGGTGCGTGATACAGGACAAGCGGGTCCTGGGATCCTCCCGGGGCCGGACACAGGTGGTCAAGGTGCGTGATACAGGACAAGCGGGTCCTGGGATCCTCCCGGGGCCGGACACCGGTGGACAAGGTGCGTGATACAGGACAAGCGGGTCCTTGGATCCTCCCGGGGCCGGACACCGGTGGACAAGGTGCGTGATACAGGACAAGCGGGTCCTGGGATCCTCCCGGGGCCGGACACCGGTGGACAAGGTGCGTGATACAGGACAAGCGGGTCCTTGGATCCTCCCGGGGCCGGACACCGGTGGACAAGGTGCGTGATACAGGACAAGCGGGTCCTGGGATCCTCCCGGGGCCGGACACAGGTGGACAAGGTGCGTGATACAGGACAAGCGGGTCCTGGGATCCTCCCGGGGCCGGACACAGGTGGACAAGGCGCGTGATACAGGACAAGCGGGTCCTGGGATCCTCCCGGGGCCGGACACCGGTGGACAAGGTGCGTGATACAGGACAAGCGGGTCCTGGGATCCTCCCGGGGCCGGACACAGGTGGACAAGGTGCGTGATACAGGACAAACGGGTCCTGGGATCCTCCCGGGGCCGGACACCGGTGGACAAGGTGCGTGATACAGGACAAGCGGGTCCTGGGATCCTCCCGGGGCCGGACACAGGTGGACAAGGTGCGTGATACAGGACAAGCGGGTCCTGGGATCCTCCCGGGGCCGGACACAGGTGGACAAGGTGCGTGATACAGGACAAGCGGGTCCTGGGATCCTCCCGGGGCCGGACACCGGTGGACAAGGTGCGTGATACAGGACAAGCGGGTCCTGGGATCCTCCCGGGGCCGGACACCGGTGGACAAGGTGCGTGATACAGGACAAGCGGGTCCTTGGATCCTCCCGGGGCCGGACACCGGTGGACAAGGCGCGTGATACAGGACAAGCGGGTCCTGGGATCCTCCCGGGGCCGGACACAGGTGGACAAGGTGCGTGATACAGGACAAGCGGGTCCTGGGATCCTCCCGGGGCCGGACACAGGTGGACAAGGCGCGTGATACAGGACAAGCGGGTCCTGGGATCCTCCCGGGGCCGGACACAGGTGGACAAGGTGCGTGATACAGGACAAGCGGGTCCTGGGATCCTCCCGGGGCCGGACACAGGTGGACAAGGTGCGTGATACAGGACAAGCGGGTCCTGGGATCCTCCCGGGGCCGGACACAGGTGGACAAGGTGCGTGATACAGGACAAGCGGGTCCTGGGATCCTCCCGGGGCCGGACACAGGTGGACAAGGTGCGTGATACAGGACAAGCGGGTCCTGGGATCCTCCCGGGGCCGGACACCGGTGGACAAGGCGCGTGATACAGGACAAGCGGGTCCTGGGATCCTCCCGGGGCCGGACACAGGTGGACAAGGCGCGTGATACAGGACAAGCGGGTCCTGGGATCCTCCCGGGGCCGGACACCGGTGGACAATGTGCGTGATACAGGACAAGCGGGTCCTGGGATCCTCCCGGGGCCGGACACCGGTGGACAAGGTGCGTGATACAGGACAAGCGGGTCCTGGGATCCTCCCGGGGCCGGACACCGGTGGACAAGGTGCGTGATACAGGACAAGCGGGTCCTGGGATCCTCCCGGGGCCGGACACCGGTGGACAAGGTGCGTGATACAGGACAAGCGGGTCCTTGGATCCTCCCGGGGCCGGACACCGGTGGACAAGGTGCGTGATACAGGACAAGCGGGTCCTGGGATCCTCCTGGGGCCGGACACCGGTGGACAAGGTGCGTGATACAGGACAAGCGGGTCCTGGGATCCTCCCGGGGCCGGACACCGGTGGACAAGGTGCGTGATACAGGACAAGCGGGTCCTTGGATCCTCCCGGGGCCGGACACCGGTGGACAAGGTGCGTGATACAGGACAAGCGGGTCCTGGGATCCTCCCGGGGCCGGACACCGGTGGACAAGGCGCGTGATACAGGACAAGCGGGTCCTGGGATCCTCCCGGGGCCGGACACAGGTGGACAAGGTGCGTGATACAGGACAAGCGGGTCCTGGGATCCTCCCGGGGCCGGACACAGGTGGACAAGGTGCGTGATACAGGACAAGCGGGTCCTGGGATCCTCCCGGGGCCGGACACAGGTGGACAAGGCGCGTGATACAGGACAAGCGGGTCCTGGGATCCTCCCGGGGCCGGACACAGGTGGACAAGGTGCGTGATACAGGACAAGCGGGTCCTGGGATCCTCCCGGGGCCGGACACAGGTGGACAAGGTGCGTGATACAGGACAAGCGGGTCCTGGGATCCTCCCGGGGCCGGACACCGGTGGACAAGGTGCGTGATACAGGACAAGCGGGTCCTGGGATCCTCCCGGGGCCGGACACCGGTGGACAAGGTGCGTGATACAGGACAAGCGGGTCCTGGGATCCTCCCGGGGCCGGACACCGGTGGACAAGGTGCGTGATACAGGACAAGCGGGTCCTTGGATCCTCCCGGGGCCGGACACCGGTGGACAAGGTGCGTGATACAGGACAAGCGGGTCCTGGGATCCTCCCGGGGCCGGACACCGGTGGACAAGGCGCGTGATACAGGACAAGCGGGTCCTGGGATCCTCCCGGGGCCGGACACAGGTGGACAAGGTGCGTGATACAGGACAAGCGGGTCCTGGGATCCTCCCGGGGCCGGACACAGGTGGACAAGGTGCGTGATACAGGACAAGCGGGTCCTGGGATCCTCCCGGGGCCGGACACAGGTGGACAAGGCGCGTGATACAGGACAAGCGGGTCCTGGGATCCTCCCGGGGCCGGACACAGGTGGACAAGGTGCGTGATACAGGACAAGCGGGTCCTGGGATCCTCCCGGGGCCGGACACAGGTGGACAAGGTGCGTGATACAGGACAAGCGGGTCCTGGGATCCTCCCGGGGCCGGACACCGGTGGACAAGGTGCGTGATACAGGACAAGCGGGTCCTGGGATCCTCCCGGGGCCGGACACCGGTGGACAAGGTGCGTGATACAGGACAAGCGGGTCCTGGGATCCTCCCGGGGCCGGACACCGGTGGACAAGGCGCGTGATACAGGACAAGCGGGTCCTGGGATCCTCCCGGGGCCGGACACCGGTGGACAAGGTGCGTGATACAGGACAAGCGGGTCCTTGGATCCTCCCGGGGCCGGACACCGGTGGACAAGGTGCGTGATACAGGACAAGCGGGTCCTTGGATCCTCCCGGGGCCGGACACCGGTGGACAAGGTGCGTGATACAGGACAAGCGGGTCCTGGGATCCTCCCGGGGCCGGACACCGGTGGACAAGGCGCGTGATACAGGACAAGCGGGTCCTGGGATCCTCCCGGGGCCGGACACAGGTGGACAAGGTGCGTGATACAGGACAAGCGGGTCCTGGGATCCTCCCGGGGCCGGACACAGGTGGACAAGGTGCGTGATACAGGACAAGCGGGTCCTGGGATCCTCCCGGGGCCGGACACCGGTGGACAAGGTGCGTGATACAGGACAAGCGGGTCCTGGGATCCTCCCGGGGCCGGACACAGGTGGACAAGGTGCGTGATACAGGACAAGCGGGTCCTGGGATCCTCCCGGGGCCGGACACCGGTGGACAAGGTGCGTGATACAGGACAAGCGGGTCCTGGGATCCTCCCGGGGCCGGACACAGGTGGACAAGGTGCGTGATACAGGACAAGCGGGTCCTGGGATCCTCCCGGGGCCGGACACAGGTGGACAAGGTGCGTGATACAGGACAAGCGGGTCCTGGGATCCTCCCGGGGCCGGACACAGGTGGACAAGGCGCGTGATACAGGACAAGCGGGTCCTGGGATCCTCCCGGGGCCGGACACCGGTGGACAAGGCGCGTGATACAGGACAAGCGGGTCCTGGGATCCTCCCGGGGCCGGACACAGGTGGACAAGGTGCGTGATACAGGACAAGCGGGTCCTGGGATCCTCCTGGGGCCGGACACAGATGGACAAGGTGCGTGATAGAGGACAAGCGGGTCCTGGGATCCTCCCGGGGCCGGACACAGGTGGACAAGGTGCGTGATACAGGACAAGCGGGTCCTGGGATCCTCCCGGGGCCGGACACCGGTGGACAAGGTGCGTGATACAGGACAAGCGGGTCATGGGATCCTCCCGGGGCCGGACACAGGTGGACAAGGTGCGTGATACAGGACAAGCGGGTCCTGGGATCCTCCCGGGGCCGGACACCGGTGGACAAGGTGCGTGATACAGGACAAGCGGGTCCTGGGATCCTCCCGGGGCCGGACACAGGTGGACAAGGTGCGTGATACAGGACAAGCGGGTCCTGGGATCCTCCCGGGGCCGGACACAGGTGGACAAGGTGCGTGATACAGGACAAGCGGGTCCTGGGATCCTCCCGGGGCCGGACACAGGTGGACAAGGTGCGTGATACAGGACAAGCGGGTCCTGGGATCCTCCCGGGGCCGGACACCGGTGGACAAGGTGCGTGATACAGGACAAGCGGGTCCTGGGATCCTCCCGGGGCCGGACACAGGTGGACAAGGTGCGTGATACAGGACAAGCGGGTCATGGGATCCTCCCGGGGCCGGACACCGGTGGACAAGGCGCGTGATACAGGACAAGCTGGTCCTGGGATCCTCCCGGGGCCGGACACAGGTGGACAAGGTGCGTGATACAGGACAAGCGGGTCCTGGGATCCTCCCGGGGCCGGACACAGGTGGACAAGGTGCGTGATACAGGACAAACGGGTCCTGGGATCCTCCCGGGGCCGGACACCGGTGGACAAGGCGCGTGATACAGGACAAGCTGGTCCTGGGATCCTCCCGGGGCCGGACACAGGTGGACAAGGTGCGTGATACAGGACAAACGGGTCCTGGGATCCTCCCGGGGCCGGACACCGGTGGACAAGGTGCGTGATACAGGACAAGCGGGTCATGGGATCCTCTCGGGGCCGGACACCGGTGGACAAGGTGCGTGATACAGGACAAGCGGGTCCTGGGATCCTCCCGGGGCCGGACACAGGTGGACAAGGTGCGTGATACAGGACAAGCGGGTCCTGGGATCCTCCCGGGGCCGGACACCGGTGGACAAGGTGCGTGATACAGGACAAGCGGGTCCTGGGATCCTCCCGGGGCCGGACACAGGTGGACAAGGTGCGTGATACAGGACAAGCGGGTCCTGGGATCCTCCCGGGGCCGGACACAGGTGGACAAGGTGCGTGATACAGGACAAGCGGGTCCTGGGATCCTCCCGGGGCCGGACACAGGTGGACAAGGTGCGTGATACAGGACAAGCGGGTCCTGGGATCCTTCCGGGGCCGGACACCGGTGGACAAGGTGCGTGATACAGGACAAGCGGGTCATGGGATCCTCCCGGGGCCGGACACCGGTGGACAAGGTGCGTGATACAGGACAAGCGGGTCCTGGGATCCTCCCGGGGCCGGACACAGGTGGACAAGGTGCGTGATACAGGACAAGCGGGTCCTGGGATCCTCCCGGGGCCGGACACCGGTGGACAAGGTGCGTGATACAGGACAAGCGGGTCCTGGGATCCTCCCGGGGCCGGACACAGGTGGACAAGGTGCGTGATACAGGACAAGCGGGTCCTGGGATCCTCCCGGGGCCGGACACCGGTGGACAAGGTGCGTGATACAGGACAAGCGGGTCCTGGGATCCTCCCGGGGCCGGACACCGGTGGACAAGGTGCGTGATACAGGACAAGCGGGTCCTGGGATCCTCCCGGGGCCGGACACCGGTGGACAAGGTGCGTGATACAGGACAAACGGGTCCTGGGATCCTCCCGGGGCCGGACACCGGTGGACAAGGTGCGTGATACAGGACAAGCGGGTCCTGGGATCCTCCCGGGGCCGGACACCGGTGGACAAGGTGCGTGATACAGGACAAGCGGGTCCTGGGATCCTCCCGGGGCCGGACACAGGTGGACAAGGTGCGTGATACAGGACAAGCGGGTCCTGGGATCCTCCCGGGGCCGGACACCGGTGGACAAGATGCGTGATACAGGACAAGCGGGTCCTGGGATCCTCCCGGGGCCGGACACCGGTGGACAAGGTGCGTGATACAGGACAAGCGGGTCCTGGGATCCTCCCGGGGCCGGACACAGGTGGACAAGGTGCGTGATACAGGACAAGCGGGTCCTGGGATCCTCCCGGGGCCGGACACAGGTGGACAAGGTGCGTGATACAGGACAAGCGGGTCATGGGATCCTCCCGGGGCCGGACACCGGTGGACAAGGTGCGTGATACAGGACAAGCGGGTCCTGGGATCCTCCCGGGGCCGGACACAGGTGGACAAGGTGCGTGATACAGGACAAGCGGGTCATGGGATCCTCCCGGGGCCGGACACCGGTGGACAAGGTGCGTGATACAGGACAAGCGGGTCCTGGGATCCTCCCGGGGCCGGACACAGGTGGACAAGGTGCGTGATACAGGACAAGCGGGTCCTGGGATCCTCCCGGGGCCGGACACAGGTGGACAAGGTGCGTGATACAGGACAAGCGGGTCCTGGGATCCTCCCGGGGCCGGACACCGGTGGACAAGGTGCGTGATACAGGACAAGCGGGTCCTTGGATCCACCTGGGGCCGGACACCGGTGGACAAGGTGCGTGATAGAGGACAAGCGGGTCCTGGGATCCTCCCGGGGCCGGACACCGGTGGACAAGGTGCGTGATACAGGACAAGCGGGTCCTGGGATCCTCCCGGGGCCGGACACAGGTGGACAAGGTGCGTGATACAGGACAAGCGGGTCCTGGGATCCTCCCGGGGCCGGACACAGGTGGACAAGGTGCGTGATACAGGACAAGCGGGTCCTGGGATCCTCCCGGGGCCGGACACCGGTGGACAAGGTGCGTGATACAGGACAAGCGGGTCCTGGGATCCTCCCGGGGCCGGACACAGGTGGACAAGGTGCGTGATACAGGACAAGCGGGTCATGGGATCCTCCCGGGGCCGGACACCGGTGGACAAGGTGCGTGATACAGGACAAGCGGGTCCTTGGATCCTCCCGGGGCCGGACACAGGTGGACAAGGTGCGTGATACAGGACAAGCGGGTCCTGGGATCCTCCCGGGGCCGGACACCGGTGGACAAGGTGCGTGATACAGGACAAGCGGGTCATGGGATCCTCCCGGGGCCGGACACAGGTGGACAAGGTGCGTGATACAGGACAAGCGGGTCCTGGGATCCTCCCGGGGCCGGACACCGGTGGACAAGGTGCGTGATACAGGACAAGCGGGTCATGGGATCCTCCCGGGGCCGGACACAGGTGGACAAGGTGCGTGATACAGGACATGCGGGTCCTGGGATCCTCCCGGGGCCGGACACCGGTGGACAAGGTGCGTGATACAGGACAAGCGGGTCCTGGGATCCTCCCGGGGTCGGACACAGGTGGACAAGGTGCGTGATACAGGACAAGCGGGTCCTGGGATCCTCCCGGGGCCGGACACAGGTGGACAAGGTGCGTGATACAGGACAAGCGGGTCCTGGGATCCTCCCGGGGTCGGACACAGGTGGACAAGGTGCGTGATACAGGACATGCGGGTCCTGGGATCCTCCCGGGGCCGGACACCGGTGGACAAGGTGCGTGATACAGGACAAGCGGGTCCTGGGATCCTCCCGGGGTCGGACACCGGTGGACAAGGTGCGTGATACAGGACAAGCGGGTCCTGGGATCCTCCCGGGGCCGGACACAGGTGGACAAGGTGCGTGATACAGGACAAGCGGGTCATGGGATCCTCCCGGGGCCGGACACCGGTGGACAAGGTGCGTGATACAGGACAAGCGGGTCCTGGGATCCTCCCGGGGCCGGACACCGGTGGACAATGTGCGTGATACAGGACAAGCGGGTCCTGGGATCCTCCCGGGGCCGGACACCGGTGGACAATGTGCGTGATAGAGGACAAGCGGGTCCTGGGATCCTCCCGGGGCCGGACACCGGTGGACAAGGTGCGTGATACAGGACAAGCGGGTCCTGGGATCCTCCTGGGGCCGGACACCGGTGGACAAGGTGCGTGATACAGGACAAGCGGGTCCTGGGATCCTCCCGGGGCCGGACACCGGTGGACAAGGTGCGTGACACAGGACAAGCGGGTCCTGGGATCCTCCCGGGGCCGGACACCGGTGGACAAGGTGCGTGATACAGGACAAGCGGGTCCTGGGATCCTCCCGGGGCCGGACACCGGTGGACAGGGTGCGTGATACAGGACAAGCGGGTCCTGGGATCCTCCCGGGGCCGGACACAGGTGGACAAGGTGCG
Source organism: Arenicola marina (assembly GCA_964019135.1). Classification (NCBI taxonomy): domain Eukaryota; kingdom Metazoa; phylum Annelida; class Polychaeta; family Arenicolidae; genus Arenicola; species Arenicola marina. The sequence goes on along the minus strand of OZ025249.1, from coordinate 53,352,311 downwards.
TGATACAGGACAAGCGGGTCCTGGGATCTTCCCGGGGCCGGACACCGGTGGACAATGTGCGTGATAGAGGACAAGCGGGTCCTGGGATCCTCTCGGGGCCGGACACCGGTGGACAAGGTGCGTGATACAGGACAAGCGGGTCCTGGGATCCTCCCGGGGCCGGACACAGGTGGACAAGGTGCGTGATACAGGACAAGCGGGTCCTGGGATCCTCCCGGGGCCGGACACAGGTGGACAAGGTGCGTGATACAGGACAAGCGGGTCCTGAGATCCTCCCGGGGCCGGACACCGGTGGACAAGGTGCGTGATAGAGGACAAGCGGGTCCTGGGATCCTCCCGGGGCCGGACACAGGTGGACAAGGTGCGTGATACAGGACAAGCGGGTCATGGGATCCTCCCGGGGCCGGACACAGGTGGACAAGGTGCGTGATACAGGACAAGCGGGTCCTGGGATCCTCCCGGGGCCGAACACAGATGGACAAGGTGCGTGATAGAGGACAAGCGGGTCCTGGGATCCTCCCGGGGCCGGACACCGGTGGACAAGGTGCGTGATACAGGACAAGCGGGTCCTGGGATCCTCCCGGGGCCGGACACCGGTGGACAAGGTGCGTGATACAGGACAAGCGGGTCATGGGATCCTCCCGGGGCCGGACACCGGTGGACAAGGTGCGTGATACAGGACAAGCGGGTCCTGGGATCCTCCCGGGGCCGGAGACCGGTGGACAAGGTGCGTGATACAGAACAAGCGGGTCCTGGGATCCTCCCGGGGCCGGACACAGGTGGACAAGGTGCGTGATACAGGACAAGCGGGTCCTGGGATCCTCCCGGGGCCGGACACAGGTGGACAAGGTGCGTGATACAGGACAAGCGGGTCCTGGGATCCTCCCGGGGCCGGACACAGGTGGACAAGGTGCGTGATACAGGACAAGCGGGTCATGGGATCCTCCCGGGGCCGGACACAGGTGGACAAGGTGCGTGATAGAGGACAAGCGGGTCCTGGGATCCTCCCGGGGCCGGACACCGGTGGACAAGGTGCGTGATACAGGACAAGCGGGTCCTGGGATCCTCCCGGGGCCGGACACCGGTGGACAAGGTGCGTGATACAGGACATGCGGGTCCTGGGATCCTCCCGGGGCCGGACACCGGTGGACAAGGTGCGTGATACAGGACAAGCGGGTCCTGGGATCCTCCCGGGGTCGGACACAGGTGGACAAGGTGCGTGATACAGGACAAGCGGGTCCTGGGATCCTCCCGGGGCCGGACACAGGTGGACAAGGTGCGTGATACAGGACAAGCGGGTCATGGGATCCTCCCGGGGCCGGACACAGGTGGACAAGGTGCGTGATACAGGACAAGCGGGTCCTGGGATCCTCCCGGGGCCGGACACCGGTGGACAAGGTGCGTGATACAGGACAAGCGGGTCCTGGGATCCTCCCGGGGCCGGACACAGGTGGACAAGGTGCGTGATACAGGACAAGCGGGTCCTGGGATCCTCCCGGGGCCGGACACCGGTGGAACAGGTGCGTGATACAGGACAAGCGGGTCCTTGGATCCACCTGGGGCCGGACACCGGTGGACAAGGTGCGTGATAGAGGACAAGCGGGTCCTGGGATCCTCCCGGGGCCGGACACCGGTGGACAAGGTGCGTGATAGAGGACAAGCGGGTCCTGGGATCCTCCCGGGGCCGGACACCGGTGGACAAGGTGCGTGATACAGGACAAGCGGGTCCTGGGATCCTCCCGGGGCCGGACACCGGTGGACAAGGTGCGTGATACAGGACAAGCGGGTCCTGGGATCCTCCCGGGGCCGGACACCGGTGGACAAGGTGCGTGATACAGGACAAGCGGGTCCTGGGATCCTCCCGGGGCCGGACACCGGTGGACAATGTGCGTGATAGAGGACAAGCGGGTCCTGGGATCCTCCCGGGGCCGGACACCGGTGGACAAGGTGCGTGATACAGGACAAGCGGGTCCTGGGATCCTCCCGGGGCCGGACACCGGTGGACAAGGTGCGTGATACAGGACAAGCGGGTCCTGGGATCCTCCCGGGGCCGGACACAGGTGGACAAGGTGCGTGATACAAGACAAGCGGGTCCTGGGATCCTCCCGGGGCCGGACACCGGTGGACAATGTGCGTGATAGAGGACAAGCGGGTCCTGGGATCCTCCCGGGGCCGGACACCGGTGGACAAGGTGCGTGATACAGGACAAGCGGGTCCTGGGATCCTCCCGGGGCCGGACACCGGTGGACAAGGTGCGTGATACAGGACAAGCGGGTCCTGGGATCCTCCCGGGGCCGGACACCGGTGGACAAGGTGCGTGATACAGGACAAGCGGGTCCTGGGATCCTCCCGGGGCCGGACACCGGTGGACAATGTGCGTGATAGAGGACAAGCGGGTCCTGGGATCCTCCCGGGGCCGGACACCGGTGGACAAGGTGCGTGATACAGGACAAGCGGGTCCTGGGATCCTCCGGGGGCCGGACACCGGTGGACAAGGTGCGTGATACAGGACAAGCGGGTCCTGGGATCCTCCCGGGGCCGGACACCGGTGGACAAGGTGCGTGACACAGGACAAGCGGGTCCTGGGATCCTCCCGGGGCCGGACACCGGTGGACAAGGTGCGTGATACAGGACAAGCGGGTCCTGGGATCCTCCCGGGGCCGGACACCGGTGGACAAGGTGCGTGATACAGGACAAGCGGGTCCTGGGATCCTCCCGGGGCCGGACACAGGTGGACAAGGTGCGTGATACAGGACAAGCGGGTCCTGGGATCCTCCCGGGGCCGGACACCGGTGGACAATGTGCGTGATAGAGGACAAGCGGGTCCTGGGATCCTCCCGGGGCCGGACACCGGTGGACAAGGTGCGTGATACAGGACAAGCGGGTCCTGGGATCCTCCGGGGGCCGGACACCGGTGGACAAGGTGCGTGATACAGGACAAGCGGGTTCTGGGATCCTCCCGGGGCCGGACACAGGTGGACAAGGTGCGTGATACAGGACAAGCGGGTCCTGGGATCCTCCCGGGGCCGGACACCGGTGGACAAGGTGCGTGATACAGGACAAGCGGGTCCTGGGATCCTCCCGGGGCCGGACACCGGTGGACAATGTGCGTGATACAGGACAAGCTGGTCCTGGGATCCTGCCGGGGCCGGACACCGGTGGACAAGGTGCCTGATACAGGACAAGCGGGTCCTGGGATCCTCCTGGGGCCGGACACCGGTGGACAAGGTGCGTGATACAGGACAAGCGGGTCCTGGGATCCTCCTGGGGCCGGACACCGGTGGACAAGGTGCGTGATACAGGACAAGCGGGTCCTGGGGTCCTCTCGGGGCCGGACACAGGTGGACTAGGTGCGTGATACAGGACAAGCGGGTCCTGGGATCCTCCCGGGGCCGGACACCGGTGGACAAGGTGCGTGATACAGGACAAGCGGGTCCTGGGATCCTCCCGGGGCCGGACACAGGTGGACAAGGTGCGTGATAGAGGACAAGCGGGTCCTGGGATCCTCCCGGGGCCGGACACCGGTGGACAATGTGCGTGATAGAGGACAAGCGGGTCCTGGGATCCTCCCGGGGCCGGACACCGGTGGACAAGGTGCGTGATACAGGACAAGCGGGTCCTGGGATCCTCCCGCGGCCGGACACCGGTGGACAAGGTGCGTGATGCAGAACAAGCGGGTCCTGGGATCCTCCCGGGGCCGGACACCGGTGGACAAGGTGCGTGATACAGGACAAGCGGGTCCTGGGATCCTTCCGGGGCCGGACACCGGTGGACAAGGTGCGTGATACAGGACAAGCGGGTCCTGGGATCCTCCCGGGGCCGGACACCGGTGGACAAGGTGCGTGATACAGGACAAGCGGGTCCTGGGATCCTCCCGGGGCCGGACACCGGTGGACAAGGTGCGTGATACAGGACAAGCGGGTCCTGGGATCCTCCCGGGGCCGGACACCGGTGGACAATGTGCGTGATAGAGGACAAGCGGGTCCTGGGATCCTCCCGGGGCCGGACACCGGTGGACAAGGTGCGTGATACAGGACAAGCGGGTCCTGGGATCCTCCCGGGGCCGGACACCGGTGGACAAGGTGCGTGATACAGGACAAGCGGGTCCTGGGATCCTCCCGGGGCCGGACACAGGTGGACAAGGTGCGTGATACAAGACAAGCGGGTCCTGGGATCCTCCCGGGGCCGGACACCGGTGGACAATGTGCGTGATAGAGGACAAGCGGGTCCTGGGATCCTCCCGGGGCCGGACACCGGTGGACAAGGTGCGTGATACAGGACAAGCGGGTCCTGGGATCCTCCCGGGGCCGGACACCGGTGGACAAGGTGCGTGATACAGGACAAGCGGGTCCTGGGATCCTCCCGGGGCCGGACACCGGTGGACAAGGTGCGTGATACAGGACAAGCGGGTCCTGGGATCCTCCCGGGGCCGGACACCGGTGGACAATGTGCGTGATAGAGGACAAGCGGGTCCTGGGATCCTCCCGGGGCCGGACACCGGTGGACAAGGTGCGTGATACAGGACAAGCGGGTCCTGGGATCCTCCGGGGGCCGGACACCGGTGGACAAGGTGCGTGATACAGGACAAGCGGGTCCTGGGATCCTCCCGGGGCCGGACACCGGTGGACAAGGTGCGTGACACAGGACAAGCGGGTCCTGGGATCCTCCCGGGGCCGGACACCGGTGGACAAGGTGCGTGATACAGGACAAGCGGGTCCTGGGATCCTCCCGGGGCCGGACACCGGTGGACAAGGTGCGTGATACAGGACAAGCGGGTCCTGGGATCCTCCCGGGGCCGGACACAGGTGGACAAGGTGCGTGATACAGGACAAGCGGGTCCTGGGATCCTCCCGGGGCCGGACACCGGTGGACAATGTGCGTGATAGAGGACAAGCGGGTCCTGGGATCCTCCCGGGGCCGGACACCGGTGGACAAGGTGCGTGATACAGGACAAGCGGGTCCTGGGATCCTCCGGGGGCCGGACACCGGTGGACAAGGTGCGTGATACAGGACAAGCGGGTTCTGGGATCCTCCCGGGGCCGGACACAGGTGGACAAGGTGCGTGATACAGGACAAGCGGGTCCTGGGATCCTCCCGGGGCCGGACACCGGTGGACAAGGTGCGTGATACAGGACAAGCGGGTCCTGGGATCCTCCCGGGGCCGGACACCGGTGGACAATGTGCGTGATACAGGACAAGCTGGTCCTGGGATCCTGCCGGGGCCGGACACCGGTGGACAAGGTGCCTGATACAGGACAAGCGGGTCCTGGGATCCTCCTGGGGCCGGACACCGGTGGACAAGGTGCGTGATACAGGACAAGCGGGTCCTGGGATCCTCCTGGGGCCGGACACCGGTGGACAAGGTGCGTGATACAGGACAAGCGGGTCCTGGGGTCCTCTCGGGGCCGGACACAGGTGGACTAGGTGCGTGATACAGGACAAGCGGGTCCTGGGATCCTCCCGGGGCCGGACACCGGTGGACAAGGTGCGTGATACAGGACAAGCGGGTCCTGGGATCCTCCCGGGGCCGGACACAGGTGGACAAGGTGCGTGATAGAGGACAAGCGGGTCCTGGGATCCTCCCGGGGCCGGACACCGGTGGACAATGTGCGTGATAGAGGACAAGCGGGTCCTGGGATCCTCCCGGGGCCGGACACCGGTGGACAAGGTGCGTGATACAGGACAAGCGGGTCCTGGGATCCTCCCGCGGCCGGACACCGGTGGACAAGGTGCGTGATGCAGAACAAGCGGGTCCTGGGATCCTCCCGGGGCCGGACACCGGTGGACAAGGTGCGTGATACAGGACAAGCGGGTCCTGGGATCCTTCCGGGGCCGGACACCGGTGGACAAGGTGCGTGATACAGGACAAGCGGGTCCTGGGATCCTCCCGGGGCCGGACACCGGTGGACAAGGTGCGTGATACAGGACAAGCGGGTCCTGGGATCCTCCCGGGGCCGGACACCGGTGGACAAGGTGCGTGATACAGGACAAGCGGGTCCTGGGATCCTCCCGGGGCCGGACACCGGTGGACAAGGTGCGTGATACAGGACAAGCGGGTCCTGGGATCCTCCCGGGGCCGGACACCGGTGGACAAGGTGCGTGATACAGGACAAGCGGGTCCTGGGATCCTCCCGGGGCCGGACACCGGTGGACAATGTGCGTGATAGAGGACAAGCGGGTCATGGGATCCTCCCGGGGCCGGACACCGGTGGACAAGGTGCGTGATACAGGACAAGCGGGTCCTGGGATCCTCCCGGGGCCGGACACCGGTGGACAAGGTGCGTGATACAGGACAAGCGGGTCCTGGGATCCTCCCGGGGCCGGCCGGACACAGGTGGACAAGGTGCGTGATACAGGACAAGCGGGTCATGGGATCCTCCCGGGGCCGGACACAGGCGGACAAGGTACGTGATACAGGACAAGCGGGTCCTGGGATCCTCCTGGGGCCGGACACCGGTGGACAAGGTGCGTGATACAGGACAAGCGGGTCCTGGGATCCTCCCGGGGCCGGACACAGGTGGACAAGGTGCGTGATACAGGACAAGCGGGTCATGGGATCCTCCCGGGGCCGGACACAGGCGGACAAGGTACGTGATACAGGGCAAGCGGGTCCTGGGATCCTCCTGGGGCCGGACACCGGTGGACAAGGTGCGTGATACAGGACAAGCGGGTCCTGGGATCCTCCCGGGGCCGGACACCGGTGGACAAGGTGCGTGATAGAGGACAAGCGGGTCCTGGGATCCTCCCGGGGCCGGACACAGGTGGACAAGGTGCGTGATACAGGACAAGCGGGTCCTGGGATCCTCCCGGGGCCGGACACCGGTGGGCAAGGTGCGTGATACAGGACAAGCGGGTCCTGGGATCCTCCCGGGGCCGGACACAGGTGGACAAGGTGCGTGATACAGGACAAGCGGGTCCTGGGATCCTCCCGGGGCCGGACACCGGTGGACAAGGTGCGTGATAGAGGACAAGCGGGTCCTGGGATCCTCCCGGGGCCGGACACCGGTGGACAAGGTGCGTGATACAGGACAAGCGGGTCCTGGGATCCTCCCGGGGCCGGACACCGGTGGACAAGGTGCGTGATACAGGACAAGCGGGTCCTGGGATCCTCCTGGGGCCGGACACCGGTGGACAAGGTGCGTGATACAGGACAATTGGGTCCTGGGATCCTCCCGGGGCGGGACACCGGTGGACAAGGTGCGTGATACAGGACAATTGGGTCCTGGGATCCTCCCGGGGCCGGACACCGGTGGACAAGGTGCGTGATACAGGACAAGCGGGTCCTGGGATCCTCCCGGGGCCGGACACCGGCGGACAAGGTGCGTGATACAGGACAAGCGGGTCCTGGGATCCTCCCGGGGCCGGACACAGGTGGACAAGGTGCGTGATACAGGACAAGCGGGTCCTGGGATCCTCCCGGGGCCGGACACAGGTGGACAAGGTGCGTGATACAGGACAAGCGGATCCTGGGATCCTCCCGGGGCCGGACACCGGTGGACAAGGTGCGTGATACAGGACAAGCGGGTCCTGGGATCCTCCCGGGGCCGGACACCGGTGGACAAGGTGCGTGATACAGGACAAGCGGGTCCTGGGATCCTCCCGGGGCCGGACACAGGTGGACAAGGTGCGTGATACAGGACAAGCGGGTCCTGGGATCCTCCCGGGGCCGGACACAGGTGGACAAGGTGCGTGATACAGGACAAGCGGATCCTGGGATCCTCCCGGGGCCGGACACCGGTGGACAAGGTGCGTGATACAGGACAAGCGGGTCCTGGGATCCTCCCGGGGCCGGACACAGGTGGACAAGGTGCGTGATACAGGACGCGGGTCCTGGGATCCTGACGTCAATGCTATTATCACGCGGACTGTTCATTGTTCCAACATCGTTGCTTTGACTAACCTAATTCCTGTCACGTACCTGGGACTAGCTTCCTGGACCCCCAGCACATCAACTCTACACCATGTATGTCAATCTATTAAGGTATAATACGGTTAACCCCCCCCCCCCCCACACACACACCACCACCCCCACCCACCCCCAGCTCGGTCTCCACGAGGCCTCTAATCAACACCAGGCGTAGGGTTTACGACAGCCCACAGACTGCGCCCACCAGCTCACACCCTCGGCCCGGCACGGTGCCACGTCCTGTCAATCCACACGCCCACGGCATCCAGTGATGAACTCATCAGGCACCTGGCACCCACTACCATTCTGCCTCCCCCTCTACCTCCCCCTCGCCCTCCCCTCTTATTGATGACGGTCCATCCACCAGGCCGACCACCCTCATTCACTGGCGGCCACCATGGTCACTGGAGTAACGTGCCCCCCACCCCCTCGCCACTCCTCCTGACCAGCCACTCCCTTGCCCAGAGGACGTTGCCATCAAGGGATATATAAGGGATTTTACTTGTGGGCCAATAACCAACAGCATGCATGGGAATTGAAGTACTGTTATGACGGCATTCTTTTGTCTAAACTGTACACTAAAGCAATATACTTACATGGGTCATCTTAGATTCTTTACATTTTAGAATCAAATGATAACGATCGTTGATAATGATAATGAACAGGTGAGGCTCACCGTACTTTAAGTCAGAGAATACACGTGTAACAGTTCATTCTTGAAAAAGATATGTACTCGGCTTGCGCCTCGTACATTCTATTTCAAGAATGTACTGTTACATGGGCATTCTCCTTACCATGATACATTTCGTGGGTGTCAAGATGGGACCGGCTTTGGTGAGCTATGTTATTGCTTTCGGAAGCGAGAGAGGCAATGTACATCTTAAAGGCGAAGCCAATTCGGGCCGGAAGGGCAGTGCCAATCACAGAATATAGTCTAAAAATACGTTTCCTAAAAGAAAAAAATATAGTTAACAATTTGCAGAGGAACAAATATTGGTAAACGTGATTTTGTAAACGAACGCGTTTGGATCAACTTTGAAAAAGAAACTAGTACGTCCCTGATCAAATTATGTATTTTGCAGGCGTGAACTGTTTAACACCTTCGTCATTGACCACACTGGGTACCCAGTTTTGGAGCGTCGACTGACTAACCATCTACACTTACGTTACTAGGAACATCAAGTCAATGACTGGGTTGCGGTGGGTTAAGGATGGTGTGTGTATGATGGGAAGGGGGAGGTGCCCAGCCGGGGTAGTCACCGATCGAGAGGTCACACTAATTCACATGTGATATGTGGGCTTCTAGGTAAATGATAGCGCCACTAAGATCTTTGTTCTCACGTTACACGATCCAGCCCATACCCTTAATTGTGATAACATAAACTATATATCCTAAAGCACTGGCAGCTAATACGATTTACGGCCCATGGGTTGTTTTTGACTCATGAATCAAATAATTGAGGCCTGGAAATATCGGACCATTACCGTGACGTCACCATCAGCTGCAATGGCCTACCTTTGTGACTTAGGCAGTGGTTAGCGTGCAAACGATGGTTACTCAGTTATTTGATTATTTGGTTACATAGTTTCAATAAAAAAATCATTTATCGGTGGTCTTGGCTTTCCTTTTAAAAAGGACTCATATTCACGCTTCGAGAAACCGGTGAGGCTCACCGTACTTTAAGTCAGAGAATACCCGTGTAACAGTTCTGTTACATTGGCATTCTCCTTATCATAATAACAATATTATAATAACAAGCATAGACAGTAGGCCTGTCACATAGAGATCGCGTATGTGGCAGATTCCGCCGCATGGATCGCGATGAAGTTCGCTATGTGCATTGGATGTTCTGTGTCTAAGATCAGAGGTTTAGCTCCGCAGACACTGATTCAGCTAAGTAGCTCAGAAATTAAACTGTGAATTGTCCAGTTCTGTTCAACAGATGGTCATTCCGCTCTATAAGTTACTGGTTACTTGGCATACCTCACCTATATTGCCCCTTTAGGCTTCGATCGCCATAAATCACCCATATCTTTCAGTCCATAGATCGGCCATATCTCAGAAAGCAATATATCAGTGACGGAGCTAGGGGGAGGGAGGCACACGGTACACGTGCCCCCCCCCCTTTCTCTGGAAAAAAGACGAAACAAAGGCCGGGGAAGAAGGGGGCGCAGTCACTTCTTTGTGCAAAACCTCACCACTCCCCCCTCCGCTCTCCCAAATATCTAACTGGTTCCGCGAGTTATGTATAAACTCGTCGCAAAAAGTACGCGCTGGCATTGTCTTTACCGTTTTGTCCCCCAGACCGTAGATCGCTAAATAGGAGAGCATATTAGGTGAGTATACTAATTTTCCCTAAAACTAGTGTAGGCAAGGTTCCTAAACTTTCACGTCTGCAATTATGTTTCCAAAATGGAAATCCAAAATCTTAATCGTTTCCGACGCCCAGGCAGGGGGCGATTTACCTTTCGTCGTAGAGATCCCACCCTAGGGGGGCATTAATATACAAATCTGGGGGGAGGGTGGGTGAGGGTGGGTCCCGCGGGTGCCTTGACGCCTGAGGGAACGGACATTTGTGTTGAAAAAGATACCTCTATAGAGCGGAGGTTGTAACACTTGCGACCCGGGGGGGGGGGGGGGGCAGGGGTGGCTCTGAAAATGTGCGTAATTAGAACATGTTGCCAGGAAAAATGAATAGACCGACCGGGTATCTGGATAGAACTGCGACATAGAGCGGTCAACGCAAAAAAATACCCCTTCCGACCGGATTTTGGCGGTAAAACGCCCCGACCGAGCGAGATTTTTGCGGTGAAAAAGGGAGCTTTACCGCGGAACCCCCAAACCCAGCAATGTATTAATTCCCCCGCCACAGTTTACTGTCTGACCCATGGTGTAGTGTAATGGGTCAGTACACTTTCTGACCCATAGCGTAGTGTAATGGGTCAGTTTGCTGTCTGACCCGTAGTGTAGTGTAATGGGTCTGTTTACTGTCTGACCCATAGTGTGTAATTCGTCAGTTTACTGTCTGACCCATAGTGTAGTGTAATGGGTCAGTTTACTGTCTGACCCATAGTGTAGTGTAATGGGTCAGTTTACTGTCTGACCCATAGTGTGTAATGGGTCAGTTCACTGTCTGACCCATGGTGTGTAATAGGTCAGTTTACTGTCTGACCCATAGTGTAGTGTAATGGGTCCGTTTACTGTCTGACCCCTAGTGTGTAATGGGTCAGTTTACTGTCTGACCCATAGTGTGTAATGGATCAGTTTACTGTCTGACCCAGAGTGTTGTGTAATGGGTCAGTTTACTGTCTGACCCATAGTGTAGTGTAATGGGTCAGTTTACTGTCTGATCCATAGTGTGTAATGGGTCAGTTTACTGTCTGACCCATAGTGTAGTGTAATGGGTCAGTTTACTGTCTGACCCATAGTATGTAATGGGTCAGTTTACTGTCCGACCCATAGTGTAGTGTAATGGGTCCGTTTACTGTCTGACCCATAGTGTGTAATTGGTCAGTTTACTGTCTGACCCGTAGTGTAGTGTATTGGGTCCGTTTACTGTCTGACCCATAGTATGTAATGGGTCAGTTTACTGTCTGACCCGTAGTGTAGTGCCATGGGTCTGTTTACTATCTGACCCATAGTGTGTAATGGGTCAGTTTACTGTCTGACCCATAGTGTAATGTAATGGGTCAGTTTACTGTCTGACCCATAGTGTGTAATGGGTCAGTTTACTGTCTGACCCATAGTGTAGTGTAATGGGTCAGTTTACTGTCTGACCCATAGTGTAGTGTAATGGGTCAGTTAACTGTCTGACCCATAGTGTAGGGTAATGGGTCCGTTTACTGTCTGACCCATAGTGTGTAATGGGTCAGTTTACTGTCTGACCCATGGTGTAGTGCAATGGGTCGGTTTACTGTCTGACCCATAGTGTGTAATGGGTCAGTATACTGTCTGACCCATAGTGTGTAATGGGTCAGTTTGCTGTCTGACCCGTAGTGTAGTGTAATGGGTCAGTTTACTGTCTGACCCATAGTGTGTAATGGGTCAGTTTCCGGTCTGACCCATAGTGTAGTTTAATGGGTCTGTTTACTGTCTGACCCATAGTGTAGTGTAATGGGTCAGTTTACTGTCTGACCCATAGCGTAGTGTAATGGGTCCGTTTACTGTCCGACCCATAGTGTAGTGTAATGGGTCCGTTTACTGTCTGACCCATAGTGTGTAATTGGTCAGTTTACTGTCTGACTCGTAGTGTAGTGTATTGGGTCCGTTTACTGTCTGACCCATAGTGTAGTGTAATGGGTCAGTTTACTGTCTGACCCGTAGTGTAGTGCCATGGGTCTGTTTACTATCTGACCCATAGTGTGTAATGGGTCAGTTTACTGTCTGACCCATAGTGTAATGTAATGGGTCAGTTTACTGTCTGACCCATAGTGTGTAATGGGTCAGTTTACTGTCTGACCCATAGTGTAGTGTAATGGGTCAGTTTACTGTCTGACCCATAGTGTAGTGTAATGGGTCAGTTAACTGTCTGACCCATAGTGTAGGGTAATGGGTCCGTTTACTGTCTGACCCATAGTGTGTAATGGGTCAGTTTACTGTCTGACCCATGGTGTAGTGCAATGGGTCGGTTTACTGTCTGACCCATAGTGTGTAATGGGTCAGTATACTGTCTGACCCATAGTGTGTAATGGGTCAGTTTGCTGTCTGACCCGTAGTGTAGTGTAATGGGTCAGTTTACTGTCTGACCCATAGTGTGTAATGGGTCAGTTTCCGGTCTGACCCATAGTGTAGTTTAATGGGTCTGTTTACTGTCTGACCCATAGTGTAGTGTAATGGGTCAGTTTACTGTCTGACCCATAGCGTAGTGTAATGGGTCCGTTTACTGTCTGACCCATAGTGTAGTGTAATGGGTCCGTTTACTGTCTGACCCCTAGTGTGTAATAGGCCAGTTTACTGTCTGACCCATAGTGTGTAACGGGTCAGTTTACTGTCTGACCCAGAGTGTAGTGTAATGGGTCAGTTTACTGTCTGACCCATAGTGTAGTGTAATGGGTCAGTTTACTGTCTGACCCATAGTGTGTAATGGGTCAGTTTACTGTCTGACCCATAGTGTAGTGTAATGGGTCCGTTTACTGTCTGACCCATGGTATGTAATGGGTCTGTTTACTGTCTGACCCATAGTGTAGTGTAATGGGTCAGTTTACTGTCTGACCCATAGTGTAGTGTAATTGTTCAGTTTACTGTCTGACCCATAGTGTGTAATGAGTCAGTTTACTGTCCGACCCCTGGTGTAGTGTAATGGGTCAGTTTACTGTCTGACCCATAGTATGTAATGGGTCTGTTTACTGTCTGACCCATAGTGTAGTGTAATGGGTCAGTTTACTGTCTGACCCATAGTGTGTAATTTGTCAGTTTACTGTCTGACTCGTAGTGTAGTGTAATGGGTCCGTTTACTGTCTGATCCATAGTATGTAATGGGTCAGTTTACTGTCTGGCCCGTAGTGTAGTGTAATGGGTCTGTTTACTATCTGACCCATAGTGTAGTGTAATGAGTTAGTTTACTGTCTGACCCATAGTGTAGTGTAATGGGTCAGTTTACTGTCTGACCCATAGTGTAGTGTAATGAGTCAGTTTACTGTCTGATCCATAGTGTGTAATGGGTCAGTTTACTGCCTGACCCATAGTGTAGTGTAATGGGTCAGTTTACTGTCTGACCCATAGTGTGCAATGGGTCAGTTTACTGTCTGACCCATAGTGTAGTGTATTGGGTCCGTTTACGGTCTGACCCATAGTGTAGTGTAATGGATCCGTTTACTGTCTGACCCATAGTGCAGTGTAATGGGTCAGTTTACTTTCTGACCCATAGTGTAGTGTAATGGGTCAGTTTACTGTCTGGCCCGTAGTGTAGTGTAATGGGTCAGTTTACTGTCTGACCCATAGTGTAATGTAATTGTTCAGTTTACTGTCTGACCCATAGTTTGTAATGAGTCAGTTTACTGTCCGACCCCTAGTGTAGTGTAATGGGTCAGTTTACTGTCTGACCCATAGTATGTCATGGGTCTGTTTACTGTCTGACCCATAGTGTAGTGTAATGGGTCAGTTTACTGTCTGACCCATAGTGTGTAATTTGTCAGTTTACTGTCTGACCCGTAGTGTAGTGTAAGGGGTCCATTTACTGTCTGACCCATGGTATGTAATGGGTCAGTTTACTGTCTGACCCGTAGTGTGTAATGGGTCAGTTTACTGTCTGACCCATAGTTTAGTGTAATGGGTCAGTTTACTGTCTGACCCGTAGTGTAGTGCAATGGGTCTGTTAACTATCTGACCCATAGTGTGTAATGGGTCAGTTTACTGTCTGACTCATAGTGTAATATAATGGCTCAGTTTACTGTCTGACCCATAGTGTGTAATGGGTCAGTTTACTGTCTGACCCATAGTGTTTAATGGGTCAGTTTACTGTCTGACCCACAGTGTAGTGTAATGGGTCAGTTAACTGTCTGACCCATAGTGTAGTGTAATGGGTCAGTTTACTGTCTGACCCATAGTGTAATGTAATGGGTCAGTTTACTGTCTGACCCGTAGTGTAGTGTATTGGGTCAGTTTACTGTCTGACCCATAGTGTAGTGTAATGGGTCAGTTTACTGTCTGACCCATAGTGTGTAATGGGTCAGTTTACTGTCTGACCCATAGTGTGTAATGGGTCACTTTACTGTCTGACCCATAGTGTAGTGTAATGGGTCCGTTTACTGTCTGACCCATAGTGTGTAATGTGTCAGTATAGTGTCTGACCCATAGCGTAGTGTAATGGGTCAGTTTGCTGTCTGACCTGTAGTGTAGTGTAATGGGTCTGTTTACTGTCTGACCCATAGTGTGTAATGGGTCAGTTTACTGTCTGACCCATAGTGTGTAATGGGTCAGTTTACTGTCCCCATTGTGTAGTGTAATGGGTCAGTTTACTGTCTGACCCATAGTGTGTAATGTGTCAGTTTACTGTCTGACCCATAGTGTAGTGTAATGGGTCAGTTTACTGTCTGACCCATAGTGTAGTGTAATGGGTCAGTTTGCTGTCTGACCCATAGTGCGTAATGGGTCAGTTTACTGTCTGACGCATAGTGTAGTGTAATGGGTCAGTTTACTGTCTGACCCATGGTGTTTAATGGGTCAGTTTACTGTCTGACCCATAGTGTAGTGTAATGGGTCCGTTTACTCTCTGACCCCTAGTGTGTAATGGGTCAGTTTACTGTCTGACCCGTAGTATGTAATGGATCAGTTTACCGTCTGACC
This sequence comes from Arenicola marina, assembly GCA_964019135.1. NCBI lineage: Eukaryota > Metazoa > Annelida > Polychaeta > Arenicolidae > Arenicola > Arenicola marina. The sequence goes on along the minus strand of OZ025249.1, from coordinate 53,337,120 downwards.
CATAGTGTAGTGTAATGGGTCAGTTTACTGTCTGACCCATAGTGCAGTGTAATGGGTCAGTTTACTGTCTGACCCATAGTGTAGTGTAATGGGTCAGTTTACTGTCTGACCCGTAGTGTAGTGTAATGGGTCAGTTTACTGTCTGAGTCATAGTGTAGTGTATTTGTTCAGTTTACTGTCTAACCCATGGTGTGTAATTGGTCAGTTTACTGTCTGATCCGTAGTGTAGTGTAATGGGTCCGTTTACTGTCTGACCCATAGTATGCAATGGATCAGTTTACTGTCTGACCCATAGTGTGTAATGGGTCAGTTTACTGTCTGATCCATAGTTTAGTGTAATGAGTCAGTTTACTGTCTGACCCGTAGTGTAGTGCAATGGCTCTGTTTACTATCTGACCCATAGTGTGTAATGGGTCAGTTTCCTGTCTAACCCATAGTGTAATGTAATGGGTCAGTTTACTGTCTGACCCATAGTGTGTAATGGGTCGGTTTACTGTCTGACCCATAGTGTAGTGTAATGGGTCCGTTTACTGTCTGAGCCATAGTGTAGTGTAATGGGCCAGTTAACTGTCTGACCCATAGTGTAGTGTAATGGGTCAGTTTACTGTCTGACCCATAGTGCAGTGTAATAGGACAGTTTACTGTCTGACCCGTAGTGTAGTGTAATGGGTCAGTTTACTGTCTGACCCATAGTGTAGTGTAATGGGTTAGTTTACTGTCTGACCCACGGGGTGTAATGGGTCAGTTTACTGTCTGACACGCAGTGTAGTGCACTGGGTCAGTTTACGGTCTGACCCATAGTGTAGCGTAATGGGTCAGTTTACTGTCTGACCCGTAGTGTAGTGTAATGGGTCAGTTTACTGTCTGACCCATAGTTTAGTGTAATGGGTCAGTTTACTGGCTGACCCATAGTTTAGTGTAATGGGTCTGTTTACTGTCTGACCCATAGTGTGTAATGGGTCAGTATACTGTCTGACCCATAGCGTAGTGTAATTGGTCAGTTTACTGTCTGACCCGTAGTGTAGTGTAATGGGTCAGTTTACTGTCTGACCCATAGTGCGTAATGGGTCAGTTTCCTGTCTGACCCATAGTGTAGTGTAATAGGTCAGTTTCCTGTCTGACCCATAGTGTAGTTTAATGGGTCTGTTTACTGTCTGACACATGGTATAGTGCACTGGGTCTGTTTACTGTCTGACCCATAGTGTGTAATGGGTCAGTTTACTGTCTGACGCATAGTGTATTGTAATGGGTCAGTTTACTGTCTGACCCATAGTGTTTAATGGGTCAGTTTACTGTCTGACCCATAGTGTAGTGTAATGGGTCCGTTTACTCTCTGACCCCTAGTGTGTAATGGGTCAGTTTACTGTCTGACCCATAGTATGTAATGGATCAGTTCACCGTCTGACCCATAGTGTAGTGTAATGGGTCCGTTTACTGTCTGACCCATAGTGCAGTGTAATGGGTCAGTTTACTGTCTGACCCATAGTGTAGTGTAATGGGTCAGTTTACTGTCTGACCCGTAGTGTAGTGTAATGGGTCAGTTTACTGTCTGAATCATAGTGTAGTGTAATTGTTCAGTTTACTGTCTGACCCATGGTGTGTAATTGGTCAGTTTACTGTCTGATCCGGTGTGTAGTGTAATGGGTCCGTTTACTGTCTGACCCGTAGTATGTAATGGATCAGTTTACTGTCTGACCCATAGTGTGTAATGGGTCAGTTTACTGTCTGATCCATAGTTTAGTGTAATGAGGCAGTTTACTGTCTGACCCGTAGTGTAGTGCAATGGCTCTGTTTATTATCTGACCCATAGTGTGTAATGGGTCAGTTTCCTGTCTAACCCATAGTGTAATATAATGGGTCAGTTTACTGTCTGACCCATAGTGTGTAATGGGTCGGTTTACTCTCTGACCCATAGTGTAGTGTAATGGGTCCGTTTACTGTCTGAGCCATAGTGTAGTGTAATGGGCAAGTTAACTGTCTGACCCATAGTGTAGTGTAATGGGTCAGTTTACTGTCTGACCCATAGTGCGGTGTAATAGGTCAGTTTACTGTCTGACCCGTAGTGTAGTGTAATGGGTCAGTTTACTGTCTGACCCATAGTGTAGTGTAATGGGTCAGTTTACTGTCTGACCCATGGGGTGTAATGGGTCAGTTTACGGTCTGACCCATAGTTTAGTGTAATGTGTCTGTTTACTGTCTGACCCATAGTGTGTAATGGGTCAGTATACTGTCTGACCCATAGCGTAGTGTAATTGGTCAGTTTACTGTCTGACCCGTAGTGTAGTGTAATGGGTCAGTTTACTGTCTGACCCATAGTGTGTAATGGGTCAGTTTACTGTCTGACTCATAATGTAGTTTAATGAGTCAGTTTCCTGCCTGACTCATAGTGTAGTGTAATGGGTCTGTTTACTGTCTGACACATGGTGTAGTGCACTGGGTCTGTTTATTGTCTGACCCATAAAGTAGTGTAATTGGTCAGTTCACTGTCTGAACCGTAGTGTAGTGTAATGGGTCCGTTTACTGTCTGATCCATAGTGTGTAATGGGTCAGTTTCCTGTCTGACCCATAGTGTAGTTTAATGGGTCTGTTTACTGTCTGACACATGGTATAGTGCACTGGGTCTGTTTACTGTCTGACCCATAGTGTAGTGTAATGGGACAGTTTCTTATTTGACCCAAAATGTAGTGAAATGGGTCAGTTTTCCTGTCTGACTCGTAGTGTGTAATGGTCAGTTTCCTGTCTGACTCATAATGTAGTTTAATGGGTCAGTTTACTGTCTGACACATAGTATAGTGTAATGGGTCTGTTTACTGTCTGACCCATAGTGTGTAATGAGTCAGTATTCTGTCTGACCCATAGCGTAGTGTAATTGGTCAGTTCACTGTCTGACCCGTAGTGTAGTTTAATACGTCAGTTTCTGCCTGACCCATAGTGTATTGTAATGGATAAATTTATTGTCTGATCCAGGGCGTAGTGTAATGGGTCAGTCGCCTTTCTGACTCATAGTGTAGTGTAGTGGGTCAGTTACCTATCTGGCCTATGGTGTATTGTAATATGTCAATTTCTTGTCTGACGCATAGTGTAGTGTAATGGGTCAGTTGCCTTTCTGACCCATAGTGTAGTGTAATGGGTCAGGTGCCTTTCTGACGCATAGTGTAGTGAAATGGGACAGTTTCTTGTCTGACCCATAGTGTAGATTTATGAGTCGGTTTACTGTCTGACTCATAGTGTAGTTTAATGGGTCAGTTTACTGTCTGACCCATAATGTAGTGCAATGGGTCAGTTTCTGTTCTGACTCATAGTGTGTAATGGGTCGGTTAACTGTCTGGCCCATGGTGTAGTTTAATACGTCACTTTCCTGCCTGACCCATAGTGTATTGTAATGGATCAATTTTCTGTCTGATCCCTGGTGTAGTGCAATGGGTCAGTCGCCTTTCTGACACATAGTGCAGTGTAGTGGGTCAGTTGCCTGTCTGGCCTATGGTGTATTGTAATATGTCAATTTCCTGTCTGACGCATAGTGTAGTGTAATGGGTCAGTTGCCTTTCTGACCCATAGTGTGTAATGGGTCAGTTTCCTGTCTGACCCATAGTGTAGTGTAATGGGTCAGGTGCCTTTCTGACCCATAGTGTGTAATGGGTCAGTTTACTGTCTGACCCATAGTGTAATGTAATGGGTCAGTTTACTGTCTGACCCATAGTGTGTAATGGGTCAGTTTACTGTCTGACCCATAGTGTAGTGTAATGGGTCAGTTTACTGTCTGACCCATAGTGTAGTGTAATGGGTCAGTTAACTGTCTGACCCATAGTGTAGGGTAATGGGTCCGTTTACTGTCTGACCCATAGTGTGTAATGGGTCAGTTTACTGTCTGACCCATGGTGTAGTGCAATGGGTCGGTTTACTGTCTGACCCATAGTGTGTAATGGGTCAGTATACTGTCTGACCCATAGTGTGTAATGGGTCAGTTTGCTGTCTGACCCGTAGTGTAGTGTAATGGGTCAGTTTACTGTCTGACCCATAGTGTGTAATGGGTCAGTTTCCGGTCTGACCCATAGTGTAGTTTAATGGGTCTGTTTACTGTCTGACCCATAGTGTAGTGTAATGGGTCAGTTTACTGTCTGACCCATAGCGTAGTGTAATGGGTCCGTTTACTGTCCGACCCATAGTGTAGTGTAATGGGTCCGTTTACTGTCTGACCCATAGTGTGTAATTGGTCAGTTTACTGTCTGACCCGTAGTGTAGTGTATTGGGTCCGTTTACTGTCTGACCCATAGTGTAGTGTAATGGGTCAGTTTACTGTCTGACCCGTAGTGTAGTGCCATGGGTCTGTTTACTATCTGACCCATAGTGTGTAATGGGTCAGTTTACTGTCTGACCCATAGTGTAATGTAATGGGTCAGTTTACTGTCTGACCCATAGTGTGTAATGGGTCAGTTTACTGTCTGACCCATAGTGTAGTGTAATGGGTCAGTTTACTGTCTGACCCATAGTGTAGTGTAATGGGTCAGTTAACTGTCTGACCCATAGTGTAGGGTAATGGGTCCGTTTACTGTCTGACCCATAGTGTGTAATGGGTCAGTTTACTGTCTGACCCATGGTGTAGTGCAATGGGTCGGTTTACTGTCTGACCCATAGTGTGTAATGGGTCAGTATACTGTCTGACCCATAGTGTGTAATGGGTCAGTTTGCTGTCTGACCCGTAGTGTAGTGTAATGGGTCAGTTTACTGTCTGACCCATAGTGTGTAATGGGTCAGTTTCCGGTCTGACCCATAGTGTAGTTTAATGGGTCTGTTTACTGTCTGACCCATAGTGTAGTGTAATGGGTCAGTTTACTGTCTGACCCATAGCGTAGTGTAATGGGTCCGTTTACTGTCTGACCCATAGTGTAGTGTAATGGGTCCGTTTACTGTCTGACCCCTAGTGTGTAATAGGCCAGTTTACTGTCTGACCCATAGTGTGTAACGGGTCAGTTTACTGTCTGACCCATAGTGTAGTGTAATGGGTCAGTTTACTGTCTGACCCATAGTGTAGTGTAATGGGTCAGTTTACTGTCTGACCCATAGTGTGTAATGGGTCAGTTTACTGTCTGACCCATAGTGTAGTGTAATGGGTCCGTTTACTGTCTGACCCATGGTATGTAATGGGTCTGTTTACTGTCTGACCCATAGTGTAGTGTAATGGGTCAGTTTACTGTCTGACCCATAGTGTAGTGTAATTGTTCAGTTTACTGTCTGACCCATAGTGTGTAATGAGTCAGTTTACTGTCCGACCCCTGGTGTAGTGTAATGGGTCAGTTTACTGTCTGACCCATAGTATGTAATGGGTCTGTTTACTGTCTGACCCATAGTGTAGTGTAATGGGTCAGTTTACTGTCTGACCCATAGTGTGTAATTTGTCAGTTTACTGTCTGACTCGTAGTGTAGTGTAATGGGTCCGTTTACTGTCTGATCCATAGTATGTAATGGGTCAGTTTACTGTCTGGCCCGTAGTGTAGTGTAATGGGTCTGTTTACTGTCTGACCCATAGTGTAGTGTAATGGGTCAGTTTACTGTCTGACCCATAGTGTAGTGTAATGAGTCAGTTTACTGTCTGATCCATAGTGTGTAATGGGTCAGTTTACTGCCTGACCCATAGTGTAGTGTAATGGGTCAGTTTACTGTCTGACCCATAGTGTGCAATGGGTCAGTTTACTGTCTGACCCATAGTGTAGTGTATTGGGTCCGTTTACGGTCTGACCCATAGTGTAGTGTAATGGATCCGTTTACTGTCTGACCCATAGTGCAGTGTAATGGGTCAGTTTACTTTCTGACCCATAGTGTAGTGTAATGGGTCAGTTTACTGTCTGGCCCGTAGTGTAGTGTAATGGGTCAGTTTACTGTCTGACCCATAGTGTAATGTAATTGTTCAGTTTACTGTCTGACCCATAGTTTGTAATGAGTCAGTTTACTGTCCGACCCCTAGTGTAGTGTAATGGGTCAGTTTACTGTCTGACCCATAGTATGTCATGGGTCTGTTTACTGTCTGACCCATAGTGTAGTGTAATGGGTCAGTTTACTGTCTGACCCATAGTGTGTAATTTGTCAGTTTACTGTCTGACCCGTAGTGTAGTGTAAGGGGTCCATTTACTGTCTGACCCATGGTATGTAATGGGTCAGTTTACTGTCTGACCCGTAGTGTGTAATGGGTCAGTTTACTGTCTGACCCATAGTTTAGTGTAATGGGTCAGTTTACTGTCTGACCCGTAGTGTAGTGCAATGGGTCTGTTAACTATCTGACCCATAGTGTGTAATGGGTCAGTTTACTGTCTGACTCATAGTGTAATATAATGGCTCAGTTTACTGTCTGACCCATAGTGTGTAATGGGTCAGTTTACTGTCTGACCCATAGTGTTTAATGGGTCAGTTTACTGTCTGACCCACAGTGTAGTGTAATGGGTCAGTTAACTGTCTGACCCATAGTGTAGTGTAATGGGTCAGTTTACTGTCTGACCCATAGTGTAATGTAATGGGTCAGTTTACTGTCTGACCCGTAGTGTAGTGTATTGGGTCAGTTTACTGTCTGACCCATAGTGTAGTGTAATGGGTCAGTTTACTGTCTGACCCATAGTGTGTAATGGGTCAGTTTACTGTCTGACCCATAGTGTGTAATGGGTCACTTTACTGTCTGACCCATAGTGTAGTGTAATGGGTCCGTTTACTGTCTGACCCATAGTGTGTAATGTGTCAGTATAGTGTCTGACCCATAGCGTAGTGTAATGGGTCAGTTTGCTGTCTGACCTGTAGTGTAGTGTAATGGGTCTGTTTACTGTCTGACCCATAGTGTGTAATGGGTCAGTTTACTGTCTGACCCATAGTGTGTAATGGGTCAGTTTACTGTCCCCATTGTGTAGTGTAATGGGTCAGTTTACTGTCTGACCCATAGTGTGTAATGTGTCAGTTTACTGTCTGACCCATAGTGTAGTGTAATGGGTCAGTTTACTGTCTGACCCATAGTGTAGTGTAATGGGTCAGTTTGCTGTCTGACCCATAGTGCGTAATGGGTCAGTTTACTGTCTGACGCATAGTGTAGTGTAATGGGTCAGTTTACTGTCTGACCCATGGTGTTTAATGGGTCAGTTTACTGTCTGACCCATAGTGTAGTGTAATGGGTCCGTTTACTCTCTGACCCCTAGTGTGTAATGGGTCAGTTTACTGTCTGACCCGTAGTATGTAATGGATCAGTTTACCGTCTGACCCATAGTGTAGTGTAATGGGTCAGTTTACTGTCTGAGTCATAGTGTAGTGTATTTGTTCAGTTTACTGTCTAACCCATGGTGTGTAATTGGTCAGTTTACTGTCTGATCCGTAGTGTAGTGTAATGGGTCCGTTTACTGTCTGACCCATAGTATGCAATGGATCAGTTTACTGTCTGACCCATAGTGTGTAATGGGTCAGTTTACTGTCTGATCCATAGTTTAGTGTAATGAGTCAGTTTACTGTCTGACCCGTAGTGTAGTGCAATGGCTCTGTTTACTATCTGACCCATAGTGTGTAATGGGTCAGTTTCCTGTCTAACCCATAGTGTAATGTAATGGGTCAGTTTACTGTCTGACCCATAGTGTGTAATGGGTCGGTTTACTGTCTGACCCATAGTGTAGTGTAATGGGTCCGTTTACTGTCTGAGCCATAGTGTAGTGTAATGGGCCAGTTAACTGTCTGACCCATAGTGTAGTGTAATGGGTCAGTTTACTGTCTGACCCATAGTGCAGTGTAATAGGACAGTTTACTGTCTGACCCGTAGTGTAGTGTAATGGGTCAGTTTACTGTCTGACCCATAGTGTAGTGTAATGGGTTAGTTTACTGTCTGACCCACGGGGTGTAATGGGTCAGTTTACTGTCTGACACGCAGTGTAGTGCACTGGGTCAGTTTACGGTCTGACCCATAGTGTAGCGTAATGGGTCAGTTTACTGTCTGACCCGTAGTGTAGTGTAATGGGTCAGTTTACTGTCTGACCCATAGTTTAGTGTAATGGGTCAGTTTACTGGCTGACCCATAGTTTAGTGTAATGGGTCTGTTTACTGTCTGACCCATAGTGTGTAATGGGTCAGTATACTGTCTGACCCATAGCGTAGTGTAATTGGTCAGTTTACTGTCTGACCCGTAGTGTAGTGTAATGGGTCCGTTTACTGTCTGACCCATAGTGTGTAATGGGTCAGTTTACTGTCTGACCCATGGTGTAGTGCAATGGGTCGGTTTACTGTCTGACCCATAGTGTGTAATGGGTCAGTATACTGTCTGACCCATAGTGTGTAATGGGTCAGTTTGCTGTCTGACCCGTAGTGTAGTGTAATGGGTCAGTTTACTGTCTGACCCATAGTGTGTAATGGGTCAGTTTCCGGTCTGACCCATAGTGTAGTTTAATGGGTCTGTTTACTGTCTGACCCATAGTGTAGTGTAATGGGTCAGTTTACTGTCTGACCCATAGCGTAGTGTAATGGGTCCGTTTACTGTCCGACCCATAGTGTAGTGTAATGGGTCCGTTTACTGTCTGACCCATAGTGTGTAATTGGTCAGTTTACTGTCTGACCCGTAGTGTAGTGTATTGGGTCCGTTTACTGTCTGACCCATAGTGTGTAATGGGTCAGTTTACTGTCTGACCCATAGTGTAATGTAATGGGTCAGTTTACTGTCTGACCCATAGTGTGTAATGGGTCAGTTTACTGTCTGACCCATAGTGTAGTGTAATGGGTCAGTTTACTGTCTGACCCATAGTGTAGTGTAATGGGTCAGTTAACTGTCTGACCCATAGTGTAGGGTAATGGGTCCGTTTACTGTCTGACCCATAGTGTGTAATGGGTCAGTTTACTGTCTGACCCATGGTGTAGTGCAATGGGTCGGTTTACTGTCTGACCCATAGTGTGTAATGGGTCAGTATACTGTCTGACCCATAGTGTGTAATGGGTCAGTTTGCTGTCTGACCCGTAGTGTAGTGTAATGGGTCAGTTTACTGTCTGACCCATAGTGTGTAATGGGTCAGTTTCCGGTCTGACCCATAGTGTAGTTTAATGGGTCTGTTTACTGTCTGACCCATAGTGTAGTGTAATGGGTCAGTTTACTGTCTGACCCATAGCGTAGTGTAATGGGTCCGTTTACTGTCTGACCCATAGTGTAGTGTAATGGGTCCGTTTACTGTCTGACCCCTAGTGTGTAATAGGCCAGTTTACTGTCTGACCCATAGTGTGTAACGGGTCAGTTTACTGTCTGACCCATAGTGTAGTGTAATGGGTCAGTTTACTGTCTGACCCATAGTGTAGTGTAATGGGTCAGTTTACTGTCTGACCCATAGTGTGTAATGGGTCAGTTTACTGTCTGACCCATAGTGTAGTGTAATGGGTCCGTTTACTGTCTGACCCATGGTATGTAATGGGTCTGTTTACTGTCTGACCCATAGTGTAGTGTAATGGGTCAGTTTACTGTCTGACCCATAGTGTAGTGTAATTGTTCAGTTTACTGTCTGACCCATAGTGTGTAATGAGTCAGTTTACTGTCCGACCCCTGGTGTAGTGTAATGGGTCAGTTTACTGTCTGACCCATAGTATGTAATGGGTCTGTTTACTGTCTGACCCATAGTGTAGTGTAATGGGTCAGTTTACTGTCTGACCCATAGTGTGTAATTTGTCAGTTTACTGTCTGACTCGTAGTGTAGTGTAATGGGTCCGTTTACTGTCTGATCCATAGTATGTAATGGGTCAGTTTACTGTCTGGCCCGTAGTGTAGTGTAATGGGTCTGTTTACTATCTGACCCATAGTGTAGTGTAATGGGTTAGTTTACTGTCTGACCCATAGTGTAGTGTAATGGGTCAGTTTACTGTCTGACCCATAGTGTAGTGTAATGAGTCAGTTTACTGTCTGATCCATAGTGTGTAATGGGTCAGTTTACTGCCTGACCCATAGTGTAGTGTAATGGGTCAGTTTACTGTCTGACCCATAGTGTGCAATGGGTCAGTTTACTGTCTGACCCATAGTGTAGTGTATTGGGTCCGTTTACGGTCTGACCCATAGTGTAGTGTAATGGATCCGTTTACTGTCTGACCCATAGTGCAGTGTAATGGGTCAGTTTACTTTCTGACCCATAGTGTAGTGTAATGGGTCAGTTTACTGTCTGGCCCGTAGTGTAGTGTAATGGGTCAGTTTACTGTCTGACCCATAGTGTAATGTAATTGTTCAGTTTACTGTCTGACCCATAGTTTGTAATGAGTCAGTTTACTGTCCGACCCCTAGTGTAGTGTAATGGGTCAGTTTACTGTCTGACCCATAGTATGTCATGGGTCTGTTTACTGTCTGACCCATAGTGTAGTGTAATGGGTCAGTTTACTGTCTGACCCATAGTGTGTAATTTGTCAGTTTACTGTCTGACCCGTAGTGTAGTGTAAGGGGTCCATTTACTGTCTGACCCATGGTATGTAATGGGTCAGTTTACTGTCTGACCCGTAGTGTGTAATGGGTCAGTTTACTGTCTGACCCATAGTTTAGTGTAATGGGTCAGTTTACTGTCTGACCCGTAGTGTAGTGCAATGGGTCTGTTAACTATCTGACCCATAGTGTGTAATGGGTCAGTTTACTGTCTGACTCATAGTGTAATATAATGGCTCAGTTTACTGTCTGACCCATAGTGTGTAATGGGTCAGTTTACTGTCTGACCCATAGTGTTTAATGGGTCAGTTTACTGTCTGACCCACAGTGTAGTGTAATGGGTCAGTTAACTGTCTGACCCATAGTGTAGTGTAATGGGTCAGTTTACTGTCTGACCCATAGTGTAATGTAATGGGTCAGTTTACTGTCTGACCCGTAGTGTAGTGTATTGGGTCAGTTTACTGTCTGACCCATAGTGTAGTGTAATGGGTCAGTTTACTGTCTGACCCATAGTGTGTAATGGGTCAGTTTACTGTCTGACCCATAGTGTGTAATGGGTCACTTTACTGTCTGACCCATAGTGTAGTGTAATGGGTCCGTTTACTGTCTGACCCATAGTGTGTAATGTGTCAGTATAGTGTCTGACCCATAGCGTAGTGTAATGGGTCAGTTTGCTGTCTGACCTGTAGTGTAGTGTAATGGGTCTGTTTACTGTCTGACCCATAGTGTGTAATGGGTCAGTTTACTGTCTGACCCATAGTGTGTAATGGGTCAGTTTACTGTCCCCATTGTGTAGTGTAATGGGTCAGTTTACTGTCTGACCCATAGTGTGTAATGTGTCAGTTTACTGTCTGACCCATAGTGTAGTGTAATGGGTCAGTTTACTGTCTGACCCATAGTGTAGTGTAATGGGTCAGTTTGCTGTCTGACCCATAGTGCGTAATGGGTCAGTTTACTGTCTGACGCATAGTGTAGTGTAATGGGTCAGTTTACTGTCTGACCCATGGTGTTTAATGGGTCAGTTTACTGTCTGACCCATAGTGTAGTGTAATGGGTCCGTTTACTCTCTGACCCCTAGTGTGTAATGGGTCAGTTTACTGTCTGACCCGTAGTATGTAATGGATCAGTTTACCGTCTGACCCATAGTGTAGTGTAATGGGTCAGTTTACTGTCTGAGTCATAGTGTAGTGTATTTGTTCAGTTTACTGTCTAACCCATGGTGTGTAATTGGTCAGTTTACTGTCTGATCCGTAGTGTAGTGTAATGGGTCCGTTTACTGTCTGACCCATAGTATGCAATGGATCAGTTTACTGTCTGACCCATAGTGTGTAATGGGTCAGTTTACTGTCTGATCCATAGTTTAGTGTAATGAGTCAGTTTACTGTCTGACCCGTAGTGTAGTGCAATGGCTCTGTTTACTATCTGACCCATAGTGTGTAATGGGTCAGTTTCCTGTCTAACCCATAGTGTAATGTAATGGGTCAGTTTACTGTCTGACCCATAGTGTGTAATGGGTCGGTTTACTGTCTGACCCATAGTGTAGTGTAATGGGTCCGTTTACTGTCTGAGCCATAGTGTAGTGTAATGGGCCAGTTAACTGTCTGACCCATAGTGTAGTGTAATGGGTCAGTTTACTGTCTGACCCATAGTGCAGTGTAATAGGACAGTTTACTGTCTGACCCGTAGTGTAGTGTAATGGGTCAGTTTACTGTCTGACCCATAGTGTAGTGTAATGGGTTAGTTTACTGTCTGACCCACGGGGTGTAATGGGTCAGTTTACTGTCTGACACGCAGTGTAGTGCACTGGGTCAGTTTACGGTCTGACCCATAGTGTAGCGTAATGGGTCAGTTTACTGTCTGACCCGTAGTGTAGTGTAATGGGTCAGTTTACTGTCTGACCCATAGTTTAGTGTAATGGGTCAGTTTACTGGCTGACCCATAGTTTAGTGTAATGGGTCTGTTTACTGTCTGACCCATAGTGTGTAATGGGTCAGTATACTGTCTGACCCATAGCGTAGTGTAATTGGTCAGTTTACTGTCTGACCCGTAGTGTAGTGTAATGGGTCAGTTTACTGTCTGACCCATAGTGCGTAATGGGTCAGTTTCCTGTCTGACCCATAGTGTAGTGTAATGGGTCAGTTTCCTGTCTGACCCATAGTGTAGTTTAATGGGTCTGTTTACTGTCTGACACATGGTATAGTGCACTGGGTCTGTTTACTGTCTGACCCATAGTGTGTAATGGGTCAGTTTACTGTCTGACGCATAGTGTATTGTAATGGGTCAGTTTACTGTCTGACCCATAGTGTTTAATGGGTCAGTTTACTGTCTGACCCATAGTGTAGTGTAATGGGTCCGTTTACTCTCTGACCCCTAGTGTGTAATGGGTCAGTTTACTGTCTGACCCATAGTATGTAATGGATCAGTTCACCGTCTGACCCATAGTGTAGTGTAATGGGTCCGTTTACTGTCTGACCCATAGTGCAGTGTAATGGGTCAGTTTACTGTCTGACCCATAGTGTAGTGTAATGGGTCAGTTTACTGTCTGACCCGTAGTGTAGTGTAATGGGTCAGTTTACTGTCTGACTCATAGTGTAGTGTAATTGTTCAGTTTACTGTCTGACCCATGGTGTGTAATTGGTCAGTTTACTGTCTGATCCGGTGTGTAGTGTAATGGGTCCGTTTACTGTCTGACCCGTAGTATGTAATGGATCAGTTTACTGTCTGACCCATAGTGTGTAATGGGTCAGTTTACTGTCTGATCCATAGTTTAGTGTAATGAGGCAGTTTACTGTCTGACCCGTAGTGTAGTGCAATGGCTCTGTTTATTATCTGACCCATAGTGTGTAATGGGTCAGTTTCCTGTCTAACCCATAGTGTAATATAATGGGTCAGTTTACTGTCTGACCCATAGTGTGTAATGGGTCGGTTTACTCTCTGACCCATAGTGTAGTGTAATGGGTCCGTTTACTGTCTGAGCCATAGTGTAGTGTAATGGGCAAGTTAACTGTCTGACCCATAGTGTAGTGTAATGGGTCAGTTTACTGTCTGACCCATAGTGCGGTGTAATAGGTCAGTTTACTGTCTGACCCGTAGTGTAGTGTAATGGGTCAGTTTACTGTCTGACCCATAGTGTAGTGTAATGGGTCAGTTTACTGTCTGACCCATGGGGTGTAATGGGTCAGTTTACGGTCTGACCCATAGTTTAGTGTAATGTGTCTGTTTACTGTCTGACCCATAGTGTGTAATGGGTCAGTATACTGTCTGACCCATAGCGTAGTGTAATTGGTCAGTTTACTGTCTGACCCGTAGTGTAGTGTAATGGGTCAGTTTACTGTCTGACCCATAGTGTGTAATGGGTCAGTTTACTGTCTGACTCATAATGTAGTTTAATGAGTCAGTTTCCTGCCTGACTCATAGTGTAGTGTAATGGGTCTGTTTACTGTCTGACACATGGTGTAGTGCACTGGGTCTGTTTATTGTCTGACCCATAAAGTAGTGTAATTGGTCAGTTCACTGTCTGAACCGTAGTGTAGTGTAATGGGTCAGTTTACTGTCTGATCCATAGTGTGTAATGGGTCAGTTTCCTGTCTGACCCATAGTGTAGTTTAATGGGTCTGTTTACTGTCTGACACATGGTATAGTGCACTGGGTCTGTTTACTGTCTGACCCATAGTGTAGTGTAATGGGACAGTTTCTTATTTGACCCAAAATGTAGTGAAATGGGTCAGTTTCCTGTCTGACTCGTAGTGTGTAATGGTCAGTTTCCTGTCTGACTCATAATGTAGTTTAATGGGTCAGTTTACTGTCTGACACATAGTATAGTGTAATGGGTCTGTTTACTGTCTGACCCATAGTGTGTAATGAGTCAGTATTCTGTCTGACCCATAGCGTAGTGTAATTGGTCAGTTCACTGTCTGACCCGTAGTGTAGTTTAATACGTCAGTTTCTGCCTGACCCATAGTGTATTGTAATGGATAAATTTATTGTCTGATCCAGGGCGTAGTGTAATGGGTCAGTCGCCTTTCTGACTCATAGTGTAGTGTAGTGGGTCAGTTACCTATCTGGCCTATGGTGTATTGTAATATGTCAATTTCTTGTCTGACGCATAGTGTAGTGTAATGGGTCAGTTGCCTTTCTGACCCATAGTGTAGTGTAATGGGTCAGGTGCCTTTCTGACGCATAGTGTAGTGAAATGGGACAGTTTCTTGTCTGACCCATAGTGTAGATTTATGAGTCGGTTTACTGTCTGACTCATAGTGTAGTTTAATGGGTCAGTTTACTGTCTGACCCATAATGTAGTGCAATGGGTCAGTTTCTGTTCTGACTCATAGTGTGTAATGGGTCGGTTAACTGTCTGGCCCATGGTGTAGTTTAATACGTCACTTTCCTGCCTGACCCATAGTGTATTGTAATGGATCAATTTTCTGTCTGATCCCTGGTGTAGTGCAATGGGTCAGTCGCCTTTCTGACACATAGTGCAGTGTAGTGGGTCAGTTGCCTGTCTGGCCTATGGTGTATTGTAATATGTCAATTTCCTGTCTGACGCATAGTGTAGTGTAATGGGTCAGTTGCCTTTCTGACCCATAGTGTGTAATGGGTCAGTTTCCTGTCTGACCCATAGTGTAGTGTAATGGGTCAGGTGCCTTTCTGACCCATAGTGTGTAATGGGTCAGTTTCCTGTCTGACCCATAGTGTAGTGTAATGGGTCAGGTGCCTTTCTCACGCATAGTGTAGTGTAATGGATCAGATGCCTTTCTGACGCATGGTGTAGTGTAATTGGTCATTTGCTTTACTGACTCATGGTGTAGTGTAATGGGTCAGTTTCGCTTTAAGGGGGCCGTGGCCCAGTGGTAGCGTGCATGACTGACTACCCACCCTACTTGGGTCACCCTATGATATTGAAGTCCCATTCCCAGTGTAGCCTTTCTTTGAAGAAAAGGGTCATTATATAAGACCTTTGCCAGCAGATTTCAGCCACGACTGGACTGTCACCTGTTCAGTGAGGGATTAGTGTTGCTGTCACCACTGTATGGCAAAATTTGTGCCTGGAATGTGTTGCGCCTTGGTTACATCTCGGTTTATAATGTCTATTACTCAGAAAGCCGCAGACAGCGGTCGCTTATTGCAGACAGAACAACTCGGAACAAGCGGTCATATAGGGAATTATGCGGCTTTATTACTAAGGAAAGGGTCAGAGCAGGAAGGTAGCAGATGGTGTGAAGAGGATTTGTTCTATTTCCGGCCCGCCAAGACATCAAACATGAATGAAACACTAAACAAAAGATTTGTTGAAGTGGTCAAATAAATTAGTTTATTTTATACAATCTACACGAAATTGCACTTTCCGGAAGAAAATCCAGCAAATAAATTAAATTACACAGTAATAAATTTATGGAACAAGTAAAACGTCAGAATTAAGCGAGACATTAATGCACAGGATATATAAATGCTCTTGCGGATAGAAGATAAATGCATCTCAAGTACACTGCAGGACAAATCAGGTCCACGAACATTCCAATTACATCTCTAATATTTGCAAACTAATCCCATTTGCATTCTATTGCATTGCTTCGGCTATAAATATAAGTAAATTAGCGATAAACTGTAATGATTATAAACTATAATACTGTTCTATACTCCGATAATTAGACTACAATTGCTATACTGATTATGAGCGCGAGGTTTATACCGTCGTAGACAAGACAAGCTTGGAAAATCTGGAAATGTTCGATCACTTTGGTATCAGGGGATCATCAGGAGCTGTTCCATTGGATTGTTGACCTGTCTCGTGAGCGGTCGATGACGGATCCGCCGCTGGCAGGGAGCGGGAGGGGGGAGGGGGGTGCTGATGGTAGCATGGATCAGTTATGGATCAGTCTTCTCGGAAAGGTGGCTGAATATATGTACAGGTCAGTTCGAGTTAAGTCAGGTCCTGTGATGAGGGTTGGTGCCGGTAGGGGGCGTCAGTGTGTGGGAGGCTGGGTGCCAGCCTAGGACTGCTGTTGGCTCTTCTTCCTGGCCAGGCGCAGGCGGCGGGCCTGACGCTGCTTCTTAGCGTTCAGGCGCTTCATCTGCCTGATCTTGGCCGGACTGATCGGGTCCTGCACCACCCGCTCCTCGGGCTTGGCCTCCACGTCAGCCACCTCGGCCATCTCGGCCACCTCGCGCGTGAACTCGGAGGGCATCTGGAAGGAAGGCGACCGATCAGTCATGCTGGCCACAGCATAGACAATGCAGGCAGTGAGGAGGGGGGGGGGGGGGGGTAAATACAACTCAACTAACTTAACTTCAAGTATCAGCTTTTGAATCAATATTTTTTTGGCAATTAATTGTTTAGCTTTTGTTTTAGCAAACCAGGGCTGTCAGGGGCCACGTACCGCGTAGATGGGTTCCGGGGGTTCGCAGCTGCGGCAGGTCGCCATGCCGGCCCCGGTGTTGTCGGGCGTGCACTCGCAGATCTGGCAGTCGGTCGGCTCGGCCTTGTCGGCGATGACGCGCACCAGCACGTCGCGGTACCGCTTCTGGACGAAGGGACGGTTGTTGATCCACTGCAGGGTGTTGAAGACGGAGCCGTCGGTCTCCTCAGTCAGAGCCACGCACAGGTCCTTGGGCACGCGCAGCTGGCGGCGCAGGTCGGCGTCTCCCTCCAGCTCGGTCGTCCCGGCGTCCTTGCGGGTGTACGCCACGTCACGGTCCATGCCTGGATGACAGAGAGGCGGTTATAGACTGGGGGGAGGACAGAGAGGCGGTTATTGACTGGGGGGAGGACAGAGAGGCGGTTATGGCCTGGGGGGAGGATAGAGAGGCGGTTATGGCCTGGGGGGAGGACAGAGGGGCGGTTATAGCCTGTGGGGAGGATAGAGAGGCGGTTATAGACTGGGGGGAGGACAGAGAGGCGGTTATAGCCTGTGGGGAGGATAGAGAGGCGGTTATAGCCTGGGGGGAGGACAGAGAGGCGGTTATAGCCTGGGGGGAGGAGAGAGAGGCGGTTATAGCCTGGGGGGAGGACAGAGGGGCGGTTATAGCCTGTGGGGAGGATAGAGAGGCGGTTATAGACTGGGGAGGAGGACCTTACTACATCTAGACTATGACTGCCACGTGTTATACCCAACCACGCCCGGTTACATTTAGCCCCGTTTGTTTAAGAACGAGATCCCGAACGCGCCCTGCTTACCGAAGATATAGGCGGTCTTGGGAGAACTGCTGCGCAGCTCGAAGTTGTGCTGGAGCAGGACGTGAAGGCGGATGTCGCGGAAGAGCAGCATCTGCTGGATCTCGGAGAACTTGACGGGGCCCTGGCGGCAGGACTGGCACGGCATCAGGATCAGGTTCTTGGAGACTCCGGCGCGGAAGGGCAGCAGAGAGGCGAACTTGAGGGCGGAGAATGCGTCCTCGTCCTCCCCGGCCACCGTGTCGAAGTTCTCCAGACCCAATAGGATCTTGTCGCGGCCGTTGAAGATCTGTCCGTCCATGGTGTGGGTGTGGGGCACGGCGTGCACGCCCTGGCCGCCGTAGCCAACCAGCGCGTAGCGAGTGTTCTTCATGGCTGTCAGAAGCAAACACGCATTGAATCAATACCGCGCTAAATGTTACAAACTCTTTATTCTGGGTGATAGAAGTGTGTAGTTTAGCGAGCGGGCCACCACGGTGGGGATAGGGGGGGTACTTACTCTCAGTCTTGAAGGCCTTCTCCATGTCATCGACGAGGTCCTTGAGCTGCTCGACCATCTCGCGGTTGCAGTCTGAGTGGTGGATGATGAAGACGACATCTGCGGACTCGGGGACCTGGTCCTCCTTCAGGGTGATATTCTGGCCCTCCCAGAACTCCTGGCCTCCCTCAACCTGGCAGCGTACTGCAAGGACCACACACCATGGCATTGTAACACAGCATCAGGTAGATACAGATCTTATCAAGTAGTAGCTTAAATGATAGAATGGAACAATCTCTTCTGGAGGACTGTTTGGCGGTGTGGCTACAGACCAGGGGAAGGCGAACTTACCGCAGATGCTGGGCAGTCGGATGGGGACCTGGTGCATGGCGCACTCGCTGACGTAGTGGCTGGCCACGTCGCAGACGTCCTTCTCCTTGTCCATCTCGTTCACGTTGGTCGGCATGTCGTTGAGGCACATGCGCATGAAGGGGGCCGGGTCGACGGCGCCGAAGCAGCGGCTGAAGGGGGAGCCGGTCTCCTGCAGGTACTTGGCACACATCTGGTAGCGGCGGTGCTCCACGTTCACTTCATTGCTGATGTCCACGGCCGAGTTGATCGGGCGGCAGCGACTTCCGGTGGCCCAGCTGGCGGCGAATTCGCCGACGTTGTCGACGCGGCGGTGATCGATGGTGGTCATGTCGTCGTAGGCCTCGTTGTTGTAGGTGCCGAAGAGGCCGGCGGTGCGGCCGAAGTACCAGCCGTCCGCGGTGACGGTGCAGCGGTCGTGGTTGAGGTCGCACTCGAGGCTGATGCCGTTGACGTTCTCCATCTTGATGAGGCCGCCGTCGCGCACCATCAGCAGCTTGTCGTCCAGGCTGATGGGCAGCTCGACGCGCGCGTTGTCCAGGATGACGCGGCCGTCGGGGAAGACCTCCAGCTGCTTGTCGCCCAGGACGACGGTGATGCTCTTCTTGGTGGGGGCGCCACTGGTTCGCTCGTAGTTGACGAGGACGGAGAAGGCACCATCGATGAAGTCACTGGCCAGCAGGTAGCTGCACTCGCCGGCGAACTCGTAGAATCGCTTGTCGAAGGTCATGAAGTGCTGTCTGCCGCTGACGGAGGCGTGGGCTGTAGGGGGAAAGAGGGAAATTCGTACCATATAATTAGTCTACGTGACAACAGGTTGGTTTTCTTGAAAATTCCATCAATTACAATAGCATCGAATAATATAACGCATTGTCGTTTGTCAGTAGTAAAGAATAAATTTATTTTGCGTTTATACAAGGCCGCGGTGTCAATGAGAGTTTGTTCTTTGAGAGTTTGTTCTTACCGTCGAAAGGTGGGATCCAGTCACGTGGGTGGGTGGAGGGCTTGTACTTGTAGTAGACGGCGCACCAGTCCCAGCCTTGCTCCGGGCGGTAGCGGGTGTACATGTCGCGCAGGGTGCGGGCGTACTTGCTCAGGTTGATGGTGACCTTGGGCATGGTCTGGAGGTCATTAAGAGGCAGTGGCACGTAGAGGTCGAACTGGAAGTCCCCACCCTGGGGGTCCCAGACGGTGAAGAGGTTCCTCTCGGGCTTCACGATCTCGATGATCCAGCTCTTCACGTTGGCGATGATGCCCTTTATGCCGCTGGACTTGATGTCCTCCAACAGATCCCTGGCCATCTGGTTCACGCGCAGATAGTCGGCAGTCCACTTGCTCTGCACAACGCCAACGTACACCATTTACAATTATACAACATTGCGGCAAATTAGAGGGCCACCCGTTAACCTGCAACCCGGTACCACATTATGAAACATCTACTATTAAGGTTCACACAGTCAGATAATTTGTGCAAGATGTTTCTCCAGCATATTTCAAAAATAATCAAATTGGTTAATCAATTGTTGCTTGGGCAGCTTTAGTGGCCTGTGTTGTGAGTGGGAGGGGGGACTGACCTTCTGAATGTGGCCGCCGATGTAATCCCGAACGGCCTTGATGTCCTCGCGGCGAGCCATCTGTGTCCACATCTCCTTGGCGTAGTTCATCCATCCGGGGCTCTGGGAGCTGACCACGGCGGCCGCGTCCGGACTGGCGGAGGCCCAGGAGTCGCGCAGGGTGGTCACGTGGTCCACGACACGCCGGACTGAGGGGTGGTCTCTGACCTGGTCCACCCAGCCTGTCCAACCAAGACACACACACACCATGTAGTGAAGACTTGTAGTGTATATGTAAAGGGCATTATACAATGGTGCGGCACATTGCGGCATATAACTAATACATGTGCTATTCGGTTATGCTTCACATATATCGTGTGGTCTTTTCTACTTTAGGTGTCTGATTGACGTGGCTTACCGGTGACGGTCGATCTGGCCTTGTCCATGTGCGGCTGGAGGTCGTCCATGCTGAGGGACTGCAACCATAACATATACTCGTGAGTAAACATGTAAAGCACTCTGCCAAACAAAATCCGAAATGGCATTGCTTTAAATAAAAATATTGCAGCCACCGTGGTCACTATGTCTTGGTGACCTACCTCGACCTTGGCCTTGAGGTCCTTGGTGGCGTCCAGGAGGGAAGTCCACCAGTCGCTGACGTACTCGCTGCTGACGGCAGAGGCATCGCGCACCTGGGTCTTTATGGAGGAGTAGCGCTCCCTGCAAGAAACAAGCACCCAGCGTCAAACTAACATCCCAGTTAACTGTACAATATCGTTTTGCCTAGAGTGACCGAGAGAGCGATAATACGTCTGATGACATGTTTGAATGGTCGTATACCCTTGTTTGGACCTGGAGTGCTTACTTGGTGACCGTGACAGCATTCTGCATCCACACGCAGATGTCCTTCATGTAGTACGTGTTCTCAGCATACATGTCCTTGACCTTCTGCTTCATCTCGGCGTACTTGGTCTTGTACTGGTCCTTCATCTCGCTGTACTTAGCCATGACCTTGGCCTTGATGTCCTCGTACTTGGCCATGACCTTGGCGTTGACCTCGCTGAAGTAGTCGTTGATGTAAGCGACCGCCTGTTTGTAGACCTTGATGACTGGTCTCAGGGAGCGCTCCAGGGCGGGCTTCTTGTAGGACATCTCCTCGCGCCACGCACCTCGGACAGACCTCCAGGCTGACATCCACTCACGGCCAACCTCGGTCGTCTCCATGGAGCCCTGCAGCCAGGCAATTCACCGACATTCAACATCATTCTAAATTTAAATATAATGCAACAGAATTTGGGGAAATTGCATCTTAACAAATAGGATGAGGGGTCAGAGTGGGGGCGTCCGCCGGGTGAATGGTGGTGGGGGCTGGACACTGGGCCCGGGGCGTGCGGGGTGAGGGGGGGTGACACTGGGCCTGTACCTTGATGTCCTCCATGATGTCGGGGCGGATGAAGGTCCTGCCGGTGAACGAGCGGCTGTCCTCCTTCTGCTTCAGGTGGATCTCGGCCTCCTGGATGCGCTCTCCGTTGTGGACGCGGTAGACCTCGGCCTGCACCTCCGTCTGGCTCAGGAACTTGGCGTAGGCATGCAGGTAGTCATCTGGAGCACAACACCAACCAATCACAGCGCGGCTACAGCTAATCGATGACTGAATGATACCAAAGTAAACAATGGCAGGTGTGTTGCCACTGAAAGAATGTTGCGTGGCAGCTAGTTACTTACTCTGTGTGTAGAAGACCTTGATGTCGGCGCTCTTCTTGGGCTTGTTCAGCTCGGTCTCCACGCGGACGGACCTCCTGCCGAGGGTCACCTCACCGGCGTAGTTATACACTCCAGCCTGTGCTGACACCTGACGGCCGGCGATGCTGAGTTCTCCCAGGGGGTTGGCGGCCTGGACAGTCAGCTCCTTGCGCACCTTGTCGATGTCGGCCCTCAGGGTGGCGATCTTGAACTGCTGGTCGGCGGACGTCATCCACTTGGCCTCCTGTGTGTGGAGCACGCGCTCGGCGCTGTATTCCCACACGCCGCTCCACTGGAAGTCGGTGAGGCTGTTGGGGTGGGCCAGGCGGGTGGAGGCGGCGTACTTGCCGGGCGCCTCGCGGGCTACGCGGCCGCTGTAGATGATCGTCTCGCGGTCCACCTTCAGCTCCACGGTCCCATCGCAGATGTGGTTCTCAGCGTCGATGGTCGAGTCGATGGACAGAACAGCGTCCTGGAGGTCAAACAGAGGGCACACATCAAGGCACGGAATGCATGAAGTATGTATATAGTTATTAAGGGCATGGAATAGAACGACGATCATTTGTTGTCGTATAATTCTGATATCATCTTAAAGGCATATTGGACATACAGATATTATCGCTCATGCATACCACGTGGCTTTGCTACATAGTCAAGGGCACAACTTACGCGTCTCATGCTGGGGTGGCTGAGGGTGATGACGCATTTCCTGTTGGCTCCGTTGATGGTGACGTCAGTGGACACCTTGATGGTCTTGTCGGTGGTGATGGTCAGTTCGGAGGTGTACCTGCCGGGGAGTTTCTTCAGGGCCAGGGCGCTGTCCACACTCCAGCCGGCGCAGACCAGCTTGAAGCTGCCGTCAACCAGCTCCTGGTTGCGGCGGCTGCTGCGGCTCACCACCAACTCGTAGTTGAACTTGCTCGCCTCGTCATCAGCCCACTGGAGGCTGGTGCTGTGGCTCAGGCTGTCGGTGGTCTTCTCCCACTTGGTCTTCACAGCCATGTCGCGGCTGGGCAGACTCAGGGTCACGTCAACCTCGTGGCTGTTGCCCTGGCACTTCATGTCGAACTTGCCACGGACCTTGCTGCCGGCGCGCTTGGGGTTCCAGTTAACGGATCCCTCGGCCAGCACGTTGCCGTTCTCGGCGTTGAAGGTGAAGCTGGTCTCGAAGGGCTTGGGGTTGCGCACGTTGATGGTGACGGTCTTGGCGTCGCCGTAGGTGTAGCTGTAGTCCATGTCCAGCTTCTGGGCGTCGTTGTGGATGAGATCCAGGCTGCCGGAGATGGCGTCGGACCTGCGGTGGGTGGCGCCGGTCAGGCGGAGGTTGCGCAGGCTCTCGTAGGGGGAGCTCATGGTCATGCCGCCCTCGTAGATGGTCTCGGCGTAGGAGGCAATCCTCTTGTAGAAGCCGGTCGCCTCGATCTTCTTGTTGGCGTACTCCACGGTGGCGGCCGAGGTGAAGTCGTACAGGTGTCCGGAGTGGGACACGGTGTACTTGATCTCGGGCAGCTCGCGGAAGGGCAGACTGATGACGCCGGTGTGGGAGATGCCGTCCGTCATGTCGTGGTTCATCACCAGGCCGAAGCGCTCGTAGCCAGCGAACGGGGTGTTCACCTTCAAGGTCGTGTCGAACTTCTTCAGGTCTCCCATGTGGTTGACGCTGGCAGCGTACCTCTTGCCGGGGCCGGTCACCTCGACCGAGCTGCGCAGGCTGCGGCCGTTGTTGTGGTTGATGGCCATGTTGAGGTTCTCGTGTCCGCGGAAGGGGGTCTCCAGGCTGCCGGTCGTCTTGAAGCTGTTGAGGTCACCCTCGTGGGACAGGCTGCCGGCCACGCGCTCGTAGCCCGGGTAGCTGGTCTCCACGGCTCCCGTGCAGTCGAACTTGTTGGCGTGTCCCTTGTGAGCGTAGTTGGCGGCCATGCGGCTGTAGTGCGGGATGGTGGTCTCCACCTTGACGGCCGTGGCGAAGTCACGGGCGTGGCCGGCGTGGGTCAGCTCCATGGCCATCCTCTCGTACTTCTCGAAGGGGGTCTCCACGTGGGACTTGATCTGCAGGTTGTCCAGGGGGCCCTTCTTCTCGACGCCGGCGGCAAAGCGCTCGTAGCCGCGCATGGTGCTGGTGGCCTCGGCGGCGCTGCGGAACTCGTTCAGGTCTCCCTCATGGTTCAGGCTCGCGCCGAACTTCTCGTATCCGGGGTAGGAGCTGGTCACCTCGCCGGACCATTCCCGCCTGGGGGCGCTCAGGTCGTGGCTCATCCTGATGCCCATGTTCTCGTACTTGGCCACCGGGGTGGTGACGGTCAGGCCGACGTTCATCTTCTTCAGGTCGCCGGACTTCTCGAAGGTGGTGCCGAAGTTCTCGTAGCCGCGGACGGAGCTGCTGACGGCGGCGCCAGACTTGAAGCCGGTGGGGTTGACGGCGTGGTTCACGTTGGCGCCGAACCTCTCGTAGCCTGGGATGGACGTGATGGCGGCCAGCGCCGTCTGGAAGTCGCGGACGTTGCCGTTGTGCTCCAGGGTGAGCGCCATGTTGCTGTAGTCGGGGATGGAGGTGGTGGCCTCCACGCCGGTCCTGAAGTTGTTGGGGCTGCCGGTGTGGGTCAGCTTGCCGCTGGTCCTCTCCCAGCTGCGGAAGGGAGTCTCCATGCTGGCGCTGGTCTCGAGGCCGGAGGCGGTCTTGGAGTGGGCCATGGCCGCGGCGAACCGCTCGTAGCCCTGGTAGGGAGTGCGCAGGCTGGTGCTCGCCTCCACACCGCTGTCCGTCCTCTTGTAGGAGGCCGCGCCGCTGAGGCTCTTACCGCTGTACTCGGCAGACACGTCGGCGCTGAAGGCGCGCGGCTTGCAGTCGTGGCTGATGGAGGCGGTGAGGGAGGGCAGGGAGCGGAAGGGGGTCTGCACTTTGGCGGTCGTCTGGCTCGTCATTGTGTCGCCGGAGTGGCTCAGCTCGCCGGAGAACCTGTTGTAGGCGGGGACGGAGGTCTCCACGCTGCCGCTTGTCCTGAAGTTGCTCAGGTCTCCGGAGTGGGCGAAGGTGGCGGCGGTCCTCTCCATATTGGTCCAGGGGGTCTCGGCGCTCAGCTCGGCCTCCAAGCCACGGTTCAGCTTCTTGTAGGCAGCCTTTCCGTTGTAGGACTTGCCGTCGGCGCTCACGCTGTACGTGCTCTCGCAGTTGTTGCTCGTTCTCTTGTGGGTGACGGTGCCGGCGACGGACTGGTAGCCGGTGAAGGGGCTCGTCAGGTGCAGGCTGCTCTCGAAGTCGCCGGCCGTGCCCTTGTGGGTCACCTCGGTGCCGAAGTTCTTGTAGTTCTTGAAGGGCGTGACGATGTCAGTCTTGGTGCGGAAGTTGCCGGCATCGCCCTCATGGTTGACGCTGATGCCCATGTTCCTCAGGCCGTTGTAGGTCGTCTCGATGTTGGCGCTGCCTTCCATGGTCTTGCCGGCCAGCTTTAGGGAGCTCACGCCGGAGATTCGGTTGTTGGGAAGTTGGATCTTCATGTTGTTGCTGAAGTCAGTGGGAGTGCCCTTGTGGTTGACCTTGATGGAGTACTTCTCGGGGATGTTGACCTCTGCGTTGAGGCGGAACAGTCGGCCGTACCACCTGAACTCCGACTCGCCCGTGTAGCGCTCGCCGTTGTACTTGAGCATGCCGTTGTTATTGAAGTTGGTGGCGCTCCTGCCGTCGTGCTCGAAGGTCACCTCGATGTTGCGGACCGCCTCGTGCGGGGTGTGGATGGTCACCTTGCCGCTGATCACGTTGCCCTCGATCTTGAACTCGTTCTCGGCGCTCAGGACGTTGCGTCCGTAGCGGATGGTGATGCCGTTGCGGAACCTGGACAGGGATCCGTCGTGGGTCAGCTCGGCGGAGAGCGTCTCGTATCCGGGGAAGGGCGTGGCGGCCGAGATCTTGGCGGCCAGCACGGCGCCGTTCAGGCTGAACTCCACGTCGCTGGAGATCTGCTTCTTGCCGTAGGTGATCATGGCGTTGCAGTTGAAGTTCTTGGGGCTGCCGCTGTGACGCAGCTCGATGCCCACGACCTTCAGGCCCTTGACGGGCATGCGCAGCTCGGCCTTGGCGTGCACGGTGGTGCCCTCTAGGCTGAACTGGCTGGTGGCGCTGACCACGTCATCGCCGTACGTCACGACGCCGTTGTTGTTGAAGTTGGTCCAGGTGCCGTCGTGGTTGACCTCGAGGGCGACCTTGCCGGGTCCGTAAGGCATGGTCATCTCTGCCTTGGCCATGACCGTGCTGCCGCTCAGCTTGAACTGCGAGTTGGCGCGGATCTCGGTGGAGCCGTAAGCGACGAGTGCGCTGTTCTGGAAGTCGAGGGGCTCGCCGCTGTGGGAGGCCTCCATGCGGAGAGACGTGTGGGGGCAGGCCACGTCGGCCTTGGCCGTCAGGGTGTTACCGCGCAGGCTGAACTCGCTGGACGCCGCGTAGCTGGACACGCCGTTGCTGACCATCACGTTGTTCCTGAAGTGCTTCCACGGGCCGTTGTGGTTTAGCTCGAAGGAGATGTCGCCACCGTCCACGGGGATCTTGACATTGGCCTTGGCGGCGATGGAATTGGCGCCGATGGCCAGCTCGCTCGTGGCGCTGTACTGCTGGTCGCCGATGGTCAGGACGGCGTTGTTGTTGAAGCTGTCGGCAGGACCGTTGTGGTTGAGGACCAGCTCGATGTTGCTCATCTCTCGCACGGGCATCCTCAGGCCGGCCTTGGCGCTGAGGGAGTGGCCGCGCAGGGAGAACTCACTGTTGCCGCTGACGGCCTTGCCGTTGACGGAGATCTCGCCACTGTTCTTGAAGCTGTTGATTGGTCCCTCGTGCTTCAGGGCCACCACCACGCGGCGCACCGCGGGGTAGGGGCTGCGCAGCTGCATGTTGGCGTCCACGGACTTGTCGCCCAGGGTCATCTGACCGGAAGTGGAAATCTGCTTGTCGCCGATGGTCAGTGTGACGTCATTGTTGAAGCTGGTCCAGGGTCCGTTGTGGTTGACTTCCAGGCTGATGATCTTGATGTCTGCCGGGAGCTCGAGGGCCACCTTAGACCTGAGGGTGGTGCCCTGCAGGCTGTACTGGCTGCTGGCCTTCACCACCTGGGCGCCGTACGTCAAGATAGCGCTGTTCTGGAAGTTCATGGCGGGGCCCTCGTGGTTGATCGCCATGGAGACGGTCGGCACGGAGGCGTGGGGGATGTTGATGGCGGCCTCGGCTCTCATGGTGTTGCCTGCCAGCTTGTAGAGCGAGTTGGCGGAGATAATCTTGTCGCTGTACTTGATGATGGCGCTGTTGGAGAAGTCCTTGGCGGGTCCCTGGTGGTTGACCTCCACGGACACGGTGCGCAGCACGGGGCAGGCTGTGACCATCTCGGCCTTCGCCTTCAGCGTGTTGCCGCGCAGCAGGAACTGGGAGTTGGCTGACACCTCCTCGGAGCCGTACTTGGCCACCAGGCTGTTGGAGAAGTCGGTGATGGGTCCGGTGTGGGTCACCTCCAGGGACACCGTGCGCATGGGCATCGCCAGGTTGGCCTTGGCCGTCAGGCTGGTGCCGCGCAGACCGAACTGCACGTCTCCCTTCACCTCCTTGCGGTTGTACGTCGCCAGCATGCCGCAGCGGAAGTTGTCGATGGGTCCCTCGTGGCTGAGCTCCAGGCCCAGTTTCTTGGCCTCGGGGAAGGGCGTGCCCACGTTGACCTTGCCGGTCAGGGTGGTGGCGCCCAGGCTGAACTCTGAGTTGGCGCTGATGACCTCGTCGTTGTACTTGATGGTTGCCTGGTTGGAGAAGGCCTTGGCGGGTCCGCGGTGGGCGAGCTCCACTTCCAGAGTCCTCAGCGCCTCCACGGGCAGCTGCAGGGCGGCCTTGGCGGACAGGACGTCGCCGCGCAGGTTGAACTCGCTGTTGCCGCTGATCCTCTTCTCGCCGTATGTGATGACGGCGTTGTTGGTGAAGGCAGTTGCGGGGCCGTTATGGTGGATCTCCATGGCGACGGTGCTCATCTGGGGGATGGGCAGCTCGAGGGAGGCGGTCACGTCCATGGCTGAGCCACGGAGGCTGAACTGGCTGCGGGCGTTGACGCGCTTGCTGCCGAAGGTGATGACGGCCTCGTTGTTGAAGTTGTCCTTGGGTCCGCGGTGAGTGAGGTCGACGCCGAACGAGCTGTAGCCGCTGATGGGCACCGGGGTCCTCAGCTCTGCCTTCACCCGCACGTCGTCCGCCCTCAGCTTCAGCTCAGAGTTGCCGCTGACGGAGAGGTCGTTGACCTGGATGGACGCGCTGTTCTTGAAGTCGGTGGCCGGGCCCTCGTGGTTGACGGCCATGACGATGCGCCTGGCGTCCATGAAGGGGGTGGTCAGGCGGCCGGTCATGATCAGGGTGGTGCCCTGCAGGCTGAAGTCCATGTTGCCGGCGACGGTCTTACTGCCGTAGCGGACCTCGCCGTTGGAGCTGAAGACTTTGAGGACGCCCTCGTGGTTGAACTCCAGCGTGAGCTGCTCGGTGAAGGGACTCTGCCAGGTGAGGCTTCCCATTGTCCTGCGTGCCATCTTGATCTCGGCGGTCACGTCGATCTTCTGGTCGGCGGCGTACTCCAGCACGGTGTGCAGGTTGTAGGCGCGGCCGTTCCTGGAGGTCAGGTCCTGGGTGAAGGAGCGCCTCGTGGTGGGGGTCTCGATCAGGCTGTCGATGTGGTACGACTCGCCCTCCATCTTGTTGTTCCACACGGCCTTGACGGACCTCATGGCCGCCCAGGGGGTCTTCACATCGGCGATCAGCTTCATGTCCTTCGGGTCGGCCGTGTTGGCGGTCACGCTGACGATGACGTCACCAGCCATCTCCTCGTGCTTGGCCTCCACGGTGGCCTCGAAGTTGCGCTTGGTCCCGGTGGCGGTGACGGCCGCGGAGGCGTCCCGCAGGTGGGGGATCGGGCTGCGGACATGGACGCTGACCACCTTGCGGTAGGCCAGGCCCAGCTGGGTGTCCACCTCCATCTTCTTGCCGGGGGCGTACTCGACCTCGCCGTGGGAGACCCACACGTCGTCGTGCTTCGCGTTCTGGAAATTGATGATGAGCTTCTCCATGGCAGCCAGAGGGGTGGTCAGCTGAATGTTGCCCTGGGCCGTCCAGCCGTTAATCTGCATGTCGGCGGTGGCGGCGATCTTGTTGTTGGCTCCGTACTTGACCTCGTGCTCGCTGACGAAGCGACCGTTGGCGGCCGTGGTCTGGCTGTCGAGGGAGACCTTCTCCAGACCCTGGATGGGGCTGGTGAACTTGGCCCTGTAGGACAGCGGCTTCTCGTCCGACCTCTGCATCTTGTGCTCGTAGCTGATGGTCTTGCCCTCGCCCCACTGTGCGGAGGCCTCGGACTCCATGGCGTTGAAGTTCGTGTTGTCGTGCTTGTGGTCCACGCGGATGGCGATGTCCTTGTTCCACTTGGACTGCAGCATGCTCTCGCCCTTGAGCGTCCAGCTGCGGCCGGTCGTCTTCATCTTGCTCTCAATGACGGTGCTGATCACGCTGACTCCCTCGCTCTCCAGGCCCCCGGAACACTTGACCATGCCGGCCTCCTTCTGGGCATCCCAGGTCACCTTGGTCAGGGTGTAGCCCTCGAAGGGGGTGCCGACCATCAGGCTGCCGGAGTTGGCCAGGGAGGTGCCGCTCGCTTGGCGCTGCATCTCCAGCTGCGCGCTCACCTGCTTGTTGCGCGCCCAGCTCAGGTCCGCGTTGCCGCCGTAGACGGCGCCGTCGTCGTTGTAGTTGGCGGTGGCGCTGATGTCCTCCCAGTTCTCGAAGGGACTGTTGAGCTTCATGTTGGCCTTGAGCATGTGGGGCGCGGCGCTCCACTCGCCGCGCATCTCCACCGTCATCACCTTCTGGTCCCACTGCAGCTTGACGAGCTCGCTCAGCTTGGAGGCGGCCATGTTGTAGGTCACCTCGGCCTTGACCGTGCGCATGCCCTCCACGGGGGTCTTCAGGTCGAGCACCGTCTCCACCTTGTTCCAGCTCCTCAGCTTGTTGATGTCAAAGCGGCCCTCGATGGTCTTGCCCGGGGCCCAGGACATCTCACCCTCCGTCTTGTACTCGGTCTTCGTCCTGTCGTGCTTGAAGCTGGCGCTGATGTCCTCCCACTTGGGGAAGGACGTGCGCAGGCGCATGCGTCCCTCCACGTCCGAGTCGGTCTTGTACCAGCCCTGGGTCTCGTACTTGCCGCTCACGTCCAGGTCGATGGAGTGCTCGGGGAAGACGACGACCTTCATCTGGATGGCGGGGGCGTGGCCGGTCACGGTCACCTGACCCGTCACGCTCATCTTCTTGGCCGCGTCCTTCTCGGCGTCCCACTTGGTCTCCATGGTGGTGGTGATGACGTCACCCTGGCGCGAGCAGGAGCCCTCCATGATGATGGTGCGCACGGGGCAGGCGAGGGTGAGGTCGCCGCGGGTGGTGAAGGCGGCGGCCGCGCCGCTGTGCAGCCACTTGCCCTCGGCCTTGTAGGTGCGGCCGGCCTGGGTCAGCTCGGCGGCGGCCTGCAGGTTGCGGATGTCCGGGTTGAGGTGGCCGCGCACCGTGAAGGGCTGGACGCCGGGCACGATGATGTCGGCGGACAGCTCGTGGCGGGGCAGCTTCTGGTAGGTGGAGGTGACGCGGATCAGCTGCTCGCTGTCCTTCTCCAGGGTCAGGTCGTGGTGGTAGCCGCTGTTACCCTGCTCCTGGACCACGGCCTTCAGGCTCAGGCTGGTGGCCGGACACGACACGCTCAGCGCAGCCTTGGCCGCCAGGGGCTTGCTGCTCTCCTTCTCCAGGTTCATCTCCATGGAGACCTCCTTGTTGGGGGCGTACTGCACGCTGGCGACAGTCTTCAGTTGGTTGGCCTTCTTCACGTATTCCACGCGGCCGGAGTAGTCCATGTTCTGCAAGATTAGCATAATAACGGTCAACGCGCAATACTGGAGTCAAATAACCAAATAAAGTGAAGATATAATCTAAGAACCCGTCATATGACTGTGTATAGCCCTGGGGGGGGGGGGGGGTGGGGGTACGCACCTTGGCGGGGCAGGTGATGCGGGCGCTGCCCTCCAGCTGCTTGTTGGCGCCCTGCAGGTTGAAGGTCGCCTCGGAGGACACGGTCAGGGAGGTCTGGCCGCTGTTGTAGTCCATGTTGTAGTTCATGCTGCGGCTGTCGTAGCTGAAGGCAGTGTTGCCCTGCCAGTCGTAGGCGGGCCACAGCGTGCTCGTCCAGGCACTGCCAACAAGCAACAACAGCCAGGTTACTCAGGGTCCCCACGGGATGCGCCGCCTTTAATATCGGTTAGAATCAAGCTAATATTACATTGCCGTCAGTCAGTGCTAGCCCTATGCGCTCGTGTAGGCGGCTTACCTCGCAATGGTGTAGGTCTTCTTGTCGCCCTGGGTGGCGTAGTTGACGGCCTCGGTGAAGGCCATCTTGTGCTGGGGGCCGGACTTGTAGGCGTACTCGACGGTCAGGTGGCTGTTGATGGCCCCGGCGGCGCGCTCGGAGGCCGAGGACACCTTGCCGTTGACCAGGCCGGACTTCACCTCCATCTCCGTCTCGTACTTCCACGTGTCATCACCACTGGCGGCCGACATCAGACCTGGCGGGCAGAGGGCGGGGGTCAGCCACAGCGCAATAAGGTGAGGGGGGGGGTCACAGTCACGTAGCCATGAGGGGGAGGGGGGGGGGTGCAGGCGGAGTCACATCGCATTTACTATTAGATTGAAATCATATATTTGAACCTTTTTGAGGGAGGGGGGAGAAACAGTGTTCACCAAAAGGCCCACATTACAATTGTTGATAATATGATGATATATGATGTAAGCGAGCGCCATGAAGAAGCTGTCGGCTCACCCTGGAGGCGAATGGGCTCGCTGGCCAGGTTGCGGAGGCGGAGGTCGATCTCGGCCTTCTTGCCGGCCCGGTAGCCGACCTCGCCCTGGAGGACGATGGGGTCCTGGCCGGGCCAGGAGACCTCCAGCTTGGGACTGTAGTCGGTGCGCACGGCCTTCTCGTTGATGCCCAGCTGGGCGTCCAGGTTGAACAGGGTGCTGCCGTCCATCTTCACGATGCCGAATGCTCGCTTCATCTCGGCGGTGTTGGTGATGGCGCCTGCAAACACAGGTCGGCGTTACCACGGCGTCAAGCCAAGCTAGGTGTCATGTTATGGGCATGGGACTGTAGAGCCAAAGTGACGCTGGGATGGTAAAGGATTATCATGTGGAAGTATTAACCTTGTACTTGCCATATCTCATGGAACAAAAAGGTAATATTGATTGATTCATGAAGAACACTATTTACTTTCAGCTTCGATCTTCTTCCAAGGGGTGCGCAGGTTGAAGGTGGTGGACATGTCTCCTCGGTTGAGGATGAAGTCGAGGGTGAGTTCGCGGTCGACCTGAGAGCCGGGCGTGTTGAAGGAGAACAGGGCGGTCTCGGTGACAGCCACGTCCCCATCACGGCGAACCTGGGGGGCAAGAACACACATTACAACCGATACACACATGTGCAGACACAGGACAGTGAACTAGTCTGATTTAAGAAGTCATTCAATTTACAGAATAGAAACTTTTGCCACCAGCGGGGGGTCAATAATTGTTGTTTTATACGACCATTTGCGCTTAGGACAAAAATGTGAATATATTTCTCTTGGCAGAATATGTCTGGCAGAATAACACCCAGACACACATTGACATGACATGATTATTATGTAATTATAGTTGATGATGAATGTCTGATGAAGGCGGCGTGCTGGGTAGGCTGGGGGCTCACCTTGTCCTTGATGTACTTGACGTCCAGCGTGTAGCTGCTGAAGGTGTCCTTCTTCTTCAGGATCAGGGTGGTGCTGGCGGGGCCCGTCATCGGGAACCAGGGCGCGTCACTGCCGCCCATGGGGGGCAGGGAGGCCTCGGCACACAGCTCCAGGCCGGTCACCTTGCCGAGGCAGCTGCCGGAACACCACTTCTTCTCCTGGCGCCCCTCGCTCAGCATGCGCTGCTCGCGGTCATCCTCACGGTACTCGATGTAGAACTTGCTCCTGTCACACGACACAGCCATAAGACAACTTGCTAACCCATCTGTCACCGCCATAAGACAACTTGCTAACCCACCTGTCACCGCCATAAGACAACTTGCTAACCCACCTGTCACCGCCATAAGACAACTTGCTAACCCACCTGTCACCGCCATAAGACAACTTGCTAACCCACCTGTCACCGCCATAAGACAACTTGCTAACCCACCTGTCACCGCCATAAGACAACTTGCTAACCCACCTGTCACCGCCATAAGACAACTTGCTAACCCACCTGTCACCGCCATAAGACAACTTGCTAACCCACCTGTCACCGCCATAAGACAACTTGCTAACCCACCTGTCACCGCCATAAGACAACTTGCTAACCCACCTGTCACCGCCATAAGACAACTTGCTAACCCACCTGTCACCGCCAAAAGACAACTTGCTAACCCACCTGTCACCGCCATAAGACAACTTGCTAACCCACCTGTCACCGCCATAAGACAACTTGCTAACCCACCTGTCACCGCCATAAGACAACTTGCTAACCCACCTGTCACCGCCATAAGACAACTTGCTAACCCACCTGTCACCGCCACAGAACCATGCTAATGTTAATGTGTAATTATTCTCATCTTGCACCACGTGGCTTGTGCCGTATAAGTAGTGTATATATATAAGTAGCGTTGCTTCCCCGGATACCCAGGGTGTGGCACGGCTAGAGGGGGGCTGAGGCATCCTTACTGGGCCTTCAGGATCTCCGTCTCCTCCTCAGGGGCGTTGATCTCCATGTTGAAGACCTTGCCGGCCTTGAGCTGGATCTTGCCGGTGGCCTTGGTGCTGGTGTGCACCGTCGAGATCATCTTCACGCCGGTCTTGGCCACGAAGGCGTCGACACCCATCTCCCCGGTCACCTCGATGGCGGCGCTGGCGGGTCAAAGGTCACAATGGTGTCACAATGGCTTAGAATACATTACTCTGGACGTTATCCGGAAACGTTAAACAATCATACATCGAGTAGTACACATGCTGGATAGACAATAGTTTGAGAGAAATAAATGACTATATGTGACTCACCTTGGCTTCACGGTGCCGTCGATGTCAAAGGTGGAAGGGCTGGAGAACATGTTGCGCATGTCCAGCTTGCCGCTCACGTCGATGTTGACGGTGGCGGTGCCGTCGACGTTGAGCCTGATAGGCATTCCGGCGATGGTGGGCACCGTCATGGTGGCGTCCAGGAACATGAAGCTCTTGGTGAACTCGAAGTTGTGTTCCTTGGAGAGCTCGATGAGCCAGTCGAGGTAGTTGAGGCGGTCCTTGAGGGTGGCGACGTCCAGGTCGTGCAGGTCACCGTAGCGGATTTCGTTGCCGAAGATGCGCAGGTAGTAGGAGGCCTGGGGCTCGTCAGCCTTCTTGTTGTACTGCAACACAGCGGCACCACCCATTATGTCACATACACATAAACACTGATATGAATATTTATATGAGTATATCTTTTAAATTTTATAGGATTTAATGTTAAATGATTGAATGTGAATCCGTGTCAATGAACATAGATGTCTTTATGTGTATATTGATATTGTATTTCTTGCTGCAGTGAGGCTGTAAGGGGTCAGTCCGGTTACTTACTCGGGACTCGATGGAGCTGATGGTCTCCAGAGCCGTGGTCCTCTCGATCTCGTTGTCCTGTTCCCGGAACATCTTCTCCAGCATCCTCTCGAGGCCCTGGGCACGGCCGCCCAGCTCCAGCAGGTTGACGGACTCGCCGAACACGTCCACCGTCAGGTTGACCATGGCAGAGCGGGGCACGAACGAGTCCTGGGACCAGATCAGGTTGGCGTCCACCTCGCCGCCGGCGTTGAGCAGCTGGCTGAAGTAGGACATCTCCACGTTGCGGGAGTACTTCCTCTTGTCCATGTCGAAGGTCTTCTGCAGGTCCTTGTCCTCCAGGATCTCGCGGATGGCCTGCTTGTGGGGGCTGGACGTCTCGCGCAGGTTGGTCAGGTGGGTCCAGACGAAGGAACCCACTTGGTTCACCTCCTCCGTGCGCAGCATCTCCTGGATACGCTCCAGAGTACGCTCATCCGGACACTGCATGAGGGCCAGGTAGGCGCCGATACGCAGCTCGGAGTCCATGTGCATGTTGGTGAAGAGAGCCATGACCTCTGTGCGCTGTAAGGACACCCAGGCATGTCATTAACCTCAAAGCAAAGACCTACATATAGCGAACCGCTGCCCAATGCCAAGGAAGAGATCGTGTGCGGTATTGAAATATACACTATTTTGTTAATATGATTACTAGTCCTTTGTAGTGGGCTATTGTTGGCTACTTTATAAGGACTGGTTCGGCCCCCCAGACGGCTTCCCTGACTCACGTCGGTGTCGCAGCCCATGCGGCGGAAGGCGTAGATGGCGGCCACGCGGACCTCGTTGGACACCTCGGGGTTCTGGAAGCAGCGGTTGAGGGTCTGGACGGCGCTGTGGGCGTGGCCCGTGTTGCCCAGGGCCTTCAGGGACATCAGGATCTGGTCGTGGCTCTCCTCGGAGTCGGACTTGCAGTTGTAGCGCAGCTTGTCCTCGAAGAGACGGATGATCTCCTGCACCTCAGTCACCTCGGTGCAGCCCGGGTTCTG
Source organism: Arenicola marina (assembly GCA_964019135.1). NCBI lineage: Eukaryota > Metazoa > Annelida > Polychaeta > Arenicolidae > Arenicola > Arenicola marina. Next base: position 53,301,758 of record OZ025249.1, on the reverse strand, counting down.
GCGGCAGAAGGAGTGCACCATGGTGGACACTGCCAGGGAGGCCTTGCGGAAGGGCTGAGCCAGGTCCAGCAGGGGCTGTGGAACAACAGCAACACGTCAGTCACACACAAACCAGTGGCGTACCATAAACACTGTACAATAAAGCGACTGTGTATATTATCAACATCATGTACAACCATGACTTAAAGATGTCATTATGAATTGACAGCGTGACTATAGCGTGGTTGGCTGGGAGGGGGTACCTTGATCTCGGCCAGCATTTCCACGGTGGGCTTGGCGATGAAGGCCAGCTGGGTGAGCCAGATGTCGGCCTCCATGTCCGTGACGTCACCGCTGGAGATGAGGCGGCGGATGAGGCTCACACTTCCGGTTGATCCCAGCATGGGCACGGCGTCGCGGACGAACTTCCTGCAATGGCGGACGGTGACACGTGACCGGGGGGAGTTTATCACACCATGGGGTGGGGGGTGGGGGTGGAGAAACGTTATGATCCAGGGTCATTACACTGACGTGCAAGGGCTTGAAGTATGGTGTTAACTATATACTATGTGTTATATATATTGTTTGTCTATCCTGTATCTTGACATGTCACTATAATAAAAAATATCTGAACTTGAACTTGATACAAAAACATTTGACGCTATGATGTGGTTATATGACACTATGCCATAAACGTACTCGGCCTTGGGGCAGACGGTCTTGGAGTCGCGGTAGAGGGCCACCAGGGTGCTGGCGTCCAGGGGGTACATCTGGCGGACCAGCTTGGCGAAAAGGCGGGGCACCTCGACGGTGATCTCGTCCCGGCTCGCCTGGCACAGCTCGGACAGGGTGTCTTGCACCTGCCGCACGCTCGCCTCCCGCTGCTCGGGGCTCAACTCGTGCTCGAAAAGCAAGCTGGAGCGCTTGCTGACGGGTCCTGTGGGGGGAGGCGGAGGGTTGTCTTAGTAACAAAGCGGTCGGAGTAAATTGTAAAGCTAATGAATTAAGGCAATTGACAGTAACATTGTGTTATGTCGGGTGAGTTCGGTTGGACCCCAGCAGTACCTTGTCTGGTGCTGACGCCCGATGTCATCCTCGTGAAGGTGATCTTGGAGGTGATCTGGGTCTGGGCTCCACTCTCGTGGCGCGAGAACGGCCGCAGGATGTGGCTCTCCACACACTTGCTCAAGATGAGCACGCGGTCAGAGTTCATTTCCTGGTCGCACTGGTGAGTGCTCTTCATGAGCGGCATCGACTGGATGGCCTGCAAGACACCACGTGACCACAGCATTGAACCACGGTCTGTATCACCGACAGAAGACTACATACAATTCTGGCTATTATTGTAGCACGTAATGTTATAGAAAGGAGCTATATTTACGTATGGTGTATGCGATGATGTGGTGGTGGGAAGTTATACTTACGGAATGGGCCTTGTAGGGAGAGGACTGGAAGGCCGTGAGGTGTCCCAGGCGCTCGGTACAGCCCAGGAGGTCCTTGGTCTTCTTCACCTTGGTGACGCTCCAGCCGTGACCCTCGGGTGTGTACTCCACGGGGCACTCGCCAGCCACGTCAGTCTGCAACCACGAGACCAGCCATGCAATGTAGGAATCAATCTGGGGGATATGTATAACTATAGCCAACTTGTGGATAATTATTATGCTGATAACCAACTGGATACTTTTAATAATGTTATTATTGTTGCTGTTGCTATAATTGACCTTAAACATGGGCCAGAGGCGGGGTGACTATTGTCAATCTCGACCGTCAGGGGGCGCCCCTCACCTCGGTGGTGGTGTGCGCCTTATCCAGGGACTCCATCGTGTTCTGCAGGTGCGACACGACGGCCTTCTTGATGTTGAGCACCCAGGTCGGCTCCCCCGCCTCGGCACACACACTCTCCACGTGGCCGTCACGGAAGGCGAAGCGCATGCTCCGCTCCTGCATGGCCGCCTTGAAGTCGCGCATGCGTGCTACAGGCTCGCGGCTCGCGTAGTCAGTGGGACTCGAGTCTTGCAGGGATACGTCCGTCATCTACCGGAAGTAAGCGTTGCATGATGGGTAAATAAGGTGTTAACCGTTCTGATTACTACATAAGTATATCGCTACATAAGATATTAAATAGCTGTGTTGTAAGTTCATTTAAAGTGTAACATGGTGTAACACTATATATCTACAACTATACAGAAGCCGCTTACAATACATCTAATTATTGCAAACTGACTTCTGAACTAACATATTATACAAATGAACCGTTCGATTTGAGATTACTAGAGGCTTTACTAGAGGTGATAATCGCCCATGCTATGGCGCAGCAGACTGGGACACTGGGACATCTCGTACCTTGAGGACCATCTCGCAGGGCGCGAGGACCTCAACCATGGCGACGGCGCGCATGTGCAGACTGGAGTGCTCATCGCTGGCTCCAGTGATGCCGGTCTTGATGTCAGTCTCGTAGTCGTATTCATAGGTCTTGCCGGTCTCGTACGAAAATTTGGAGTTTTCTGAAATACCAAGACCCCAGTGATCATTATCAATCAGTTACCATATCAACGATGTATCGAAGGAGCTAGAAGGTAGGGACAGGGGAGGGGGGGGGGTGTTGGTATGCTGAAATGTATGCATTCTGGATCAGCATCTGGATCAGCCTCCCGGCTTAGCTTTGCTAATGATTGGGGTCAGATGGCTCGTCCTACTGGACTGCGTACATTTAGAGCTGCGTAATGCCACCAAGGTTAAGCCGTCATGTGAAGGGCCCTGGGTAAGACAGATCCAGCTAAGCCCAAGGTATGTGTCATTGGGTTGGTGTGAGTGGGGAGGGGGGGGGATTTGAGCTCAGTGTGAGTGGGCGGCAGGGGGGAGGATCGTGGGGTGTGGGGGGAGGTGTCACTGGGCCAAGCGGAAACAATGGCGCTGTGCTGAGGGGTTTCTTTGTGTCACCCTCGGTAAGTGTTGTTCAGTCTCCAGTGAAGGATGCTGAGCCGCGGGTGTCCCCGGGTCACGCCTGTTGTTGTCTCCAGCCAGGGGTCGCCCCGGGCTCAAGTGATCCTGACCGACCGCCCGGAGTCCTGGTACCGGTAGTCACCTCGCCCCAGGTAGGCCACCCCAAGAACAATCGCTCCTTATCCGGCCTCAATGGCGACCGAAGTACAAGTGCCGGTTGATCCCCGGCCTGGCCGATAGTGATCAGTCCTACCAGTAATGCGGGGGGGGGGGGGGCTGCTAGCACGCAGCGAGGCCGTGATAGTCGTCAACAGGTGGGATGAGAGGTCGCGGAGGGGGGGGGGGGGTAGAGCCAGTGGGGTGGCTGGGGGTGGTGGCTGGTACAGTCATATGACTGATACGTGATGACGTAATGATAAAGTAAAGTTGATCTACTTATTTAACCCACTTATTTGACACTGATGTAATATCTCATTAAGTCCATTAATGCTATCGCCCTTTTTCTGAAATAAGGAAGCCGAAATCTCTAATGTTAGAAAAGATTGTGAGTGCGCGAAACTACGAACAAATAGCGTTAATATCGTACCCTTGGACCAGTATCAACATCTCTTATTGAAGGAGGAAGAAGAAAAACGATTAAGATGACAGGGTAGTTAACCAGATTAACGGGGGTATCACTTACCAGGACAACTTGTTGCACATGTTGAGCTTTCTGCATTCCTGTTGTAGCTTACAGGACCTGAAAGAACCAAAACAAGTATTACAATGATGTTACAGTGTTACTGTGGCCTGTGTCCCTGGGAGACACAGCGGCCCAGTAATAGTGACACTGACGCACGATATGTCAAGGTTAAACGCTTGACTTATTCTTTAAAAACACAATCTTGTCGTGCCTTTTTTGACACTGAAATACTCTTACTACGAGTTTACTATCTGGACTCTAACAGCTGATCAGTAGAATTGACTGTAACCTAACCCGGATACAAACAAGTTGTTGATCCAGGCACCCGTGCAGAGCCGAGAGGGGTGAGCGGGTGAGGTGAGGGGGGGGGGGTGTGACGATTCGCAGAACTACCCGCTGCAGGGGCGGCGCAGGCGACGTAAGTGCTGCCAAGACAGTTTCCTAATCAACTGCACCCGAACAGTTCCCTTTCTCGGTCAGTTGGTTGGCTGGACTATGAACAGTACAGATACGATGCCCACGGCCACCCCTGAGAGGGGGCACGCACTAAAGCCGATTACCCCCCCTCCCCCCACCCCTCCCCCTTCTCCCCGAGACAACCGTCCTCACACTTCCACAACATCCAGTATATCTGTTGCATTAATCCCCCAAACACCCAATGGCCGAGTGTCTATATTTAGCTGCTGGGCCGTGATATTTACTGCGGAGTTAGTTGACAGTCCACACTGGGGACACGTGCGTACTGCGCGCCACAGGACAGGATCCGGAAATACCCCCCCCCCTCCCCCCTCCCACACACACGTGTGGGCAGTGTAAGTATATGTAAATATATGCAAATGAGCAGAACCTCAAACTTTGTCCCTGATGAGTAAGGAGACATATCAAAACAAACTGCGGCACTGCGCACAGTGCGCTGATCCTTTGTTTCCATCACAATACGATATCCAGAGTGTTTACACAATGGCTTGGGGAATGACAGATACTCATGGTAATTGACATGAATAATACACGTATTTAACAGCAAATTACAGAGAAACATATGACAAAATCTAAGCTTTTGTAAGACCAGGCATGGTACTATTTAAATCAGACATAAACGTTTGGTTTATAATAAAAATCATAGTGACATACTTAGCCAGGTAATATAATTGTTTTGACTGGATCTAACAGAATAACAGTCCAAAAATAATTTCTTGCGCTACTTTACCACAAGATACCCCATCGGTGTCTCAACATGGTCTTAACTAGTGCCAGCCTGACAGGATGGCGACACTGAACAACATTAAACCGCAGTCCTGTCCTGGGCACCAGGGCAACTGCAGCGTGGTAAGATCCGTAAGTCCACAATAGCCAGAAGCATCCAGGTGGTATAGCCAGGTGGTCAGCGGATGCCAGGTGCGCGGAGGATGAGAGCGGCTGTGAGAGCGGCTCTGAGAGCGGCTGAGAGCGGCTCTGAGAGCGGCTGTGAGAGCGGCTCTGAGAGCGGCTGTGAGAGCGGCTCTGGGAGCGGCTGTGAGAGCGGCTCTGGGAGCCGGCCTTACCTGCATGAGCCGCGACTGCGAGAGCCAGCAGCATATACCACTGGAGAGCCATCCTTGGTTGGGTTGGATCATCCGAGTGGATAGTTCTTCCTTTCTCTGTCTTGTGCCTCTTTGGTCGCGCCTTATATACCCCGGTCTGCACAATGTAACAATGGCAGTGACCAAAAGTCAAAGAGGGGGGCGCTTGTGGCCCCCCTCCCCGCCCTGGTCCCTCCCCCGCCTCCTCCAATCACCGTCACAGCCTAGCCACGATCCGGCACACATAGGATCAACGGCTGGGTGGGAGGGGGGAGGGCGGGGTGGCTTTACCCAGGGGGATGGGGAGGGCCAGGAGCGTGGTTGATCCCATGGACACAAAAACAGCCTCTTTCTGGAGCCGCAGCGGTTAAGGAGTTTGGGTGGTGGAGGGGGGAGTGGGGGGGGGGCAGTTGAAACCATACTTATACTTAGTTCGCAGAGTTCGAATGGACTACCAACCCGGTTATCGCCGATATGCGGCGTGTGACGGGCCGGGGGCGGGGGGGGGGTGAACACGACAAGAGACAGGGGTTGGTTGGGGCAGGGGAGGGGGGTGGGTGGACACGTGCCTGACAGCCAGAGGGTGACCGTACACTATAATGCTGACCGAACAATAACCCCGCAGTGTAGGTATCTTCCTCACAAATGTTATAGGATGATTCAATGCATGATTGCTATGTTCCACATGATATCATTATCATTACCCATATACAAAAGACGCAGAATCTTACCCGCAGCGCAGTCCTTGCAATGTGTCAAGCCATGCTTTCGGCCCATCCCATAACGGTCGCAGGCGGCCACGTGCCCCCGGTTCCATTTCACCGTTACTGTTTAGGGTATGTCAATAAATGCACCGTTTGCATTGACTTGCATTGAGTGATGCGCCTTTGTGGAATGCCCTCGAATGTTCCTCACACTTCAAGAAGTTCATAAATCATTTGTAGTATATCCGTTAAACTAACGGATAATTTCAACGTACACGGACATACGGCCCGCAAGGCAGAGCCCCGTATATAATTTTCAATTTTCTACTGTTCGATTTATACTTCCAATCAAATTTTACCACACTTTCCTAGCATTCGATCTCCCGGCAGAGGGCGTTACGCTGGCGCCATAGTCACTCTGCCCCACGTCAAATTTAACCATCAGAATTATCCTTCATACGCGAAAATTGAAATGAATCTAATCGAAGATAAATTCGCAGTTTGGCATCAAATACACCACTGTTTAGCATTTACTGTGCCACTGGTACCATACCTGACGAATGCATTTGAGTTTGATTAATTTGAAGCCATGTTACTTTCGAACTATATTTTCGATTGCGGTCAAGGTCAAAGGCGTGAAGCGTTTTGAAATTTGACCCCGTGTTATTTTGAAATATTTCTTCGCTTAACTCTCCCATTGTGATCATTCGACAACGGAATGTCTATATTTTTCAAATTCTGCATCGAAATTTCAATATTCAATCTAAAAAACGCTCCAAAACCATTCGTGACCCCAGGACCGTTGGGGTCAACCGTGAAGTGGGCGGTGACGTGGGGCAGAGTTGATGTGAGGAACGAGCTTCCTCTGCCGGCAGAGTGCCTAGCATTTTGATAGCTGGAGCTAAAAGCAAAATGTTGTCATAAATATCTTGCAAACTTGAGTTTGAATAACAGTGTCTAGAAACTAACTGCACTAATGTAGCTGCATATTAATAGTTAATTTATAACGCTAGTTGTTGCCAGTAAAGTATTACCAGAATGCCAAATATAGAGGTCCAGCAGAAACTTTTAGCGACTAACACACGTCTGATTCAATATTACACAAATATCTTCAGGTCAAAGATGTATGCACCTGTTTCCTGTCTCAAACTACATTTTCAATGACAACTTTATGTATAGCTGTAGCAATGATATATATTCATTTTTGTGTGCATCAACTATCGTTCACCTATACGCCAGCCACCACTTGATATATAAACGTTCACTAAAATACGTAACATTGTGTCCTAAATACTTCGATGTACAGGTGGTATGGTGGCACATACATCGCTAGATGTCCTCAGCCGGGAAAATTCTTAACGAAAAGACTTCAAAGACGACCTAATGGCCTTCATTGCCTCTAGCCTAATAATAATTTAAGCATTAATTGCATAAATAATGCTAAACAAATCAATAATTCGAATGCCATTGTTTAATTGTTACTAATAAACAAAATGGATATACACTATAACATTATTAAACGTCTAAAAACTAGACAGGGCGGTGACGCTGATGTGATTGATGTCTCGCTGGTCGACGCCATTCAAGGTAAATCCTCTAATTAGATTCCCCATTGTAAACCTAGATAGCGATATGCTTCACCGTGCACCTTTCATTGCGACTCATTTCACGATGATAACGTGAGGCTGAACATAAAACCGGAGTTGGAATCTATTAGGTTGGCCCCGGGTTGTGCAATGCTACCCTTTGTCTTGAGTCAAGCAACATTCACACAGCAATATATCATCAGTGGACAGGTGTGAGAACTCGACGGGCACTCATTGTTTGAGCTACGGTATAGTTGTCCACACTGGACCATAATAGAGCCCTGTTACATTGTTTGACGCTGGATTACCCGAGCAGTTATCTCCCCGTCCCCCCCCCCCCTCCACCGCCCTGACCCACCCCCAGAGGTCCACATGTGAAGCGACAGTCACCGACATCGGCCGTGATGGGGTACACGACAAGGGTTGGGGGGTGGGGGTGGGGAGTGGGTTAGGTATCCGTGTCACAGAAGATAACGATATATTAGTTTTTAAGCAGCGGAAATCGCTGATGCAGTTAGACTGCCTATTGATGCATCCATTGTCTGGCTGTAAGCGGGGCACGAAGTGGAGAGCTGGCCCACACCCCAGGGTAACCTTATACAATGCCGCTCTTGATCCACCCACCATCATGCAACGATGGCATTAATCCTGTCGAGGGGTCGGGTTAGTAAGGATGCGGGTGTAAGGTACACCGTGTGAGGGGTAGGCCTCAGGGTCACAGGTAGTCATGGGCACCCTGTAGGTGTGCCGTAACCGCAGTTCGTGTCTGGAGGCTGGTGAAGGCGCCATCGTTGGTCGTGTGGCCTGTCACCATGTCACCCCCCAGCCGTGTCCCGTGCCAGTCTGAATGTGTGGCAATGCGGCTCCATGTCGAATCGCTATGTGGTATCACTTTGCTACCTATGACATTGCTTCGCTCAGTCCGCGTAAGAGCCCTCGAAAATTGTCTCAATCGCTTTGTTCCAGGTTGTTCGCCATAACATGGAAGAACGACCACCTGGTTCTGGGGGCGTTGTGGATCCTCTGGCTTTGCTTGGTTCCATGTGGTACTGATTTAGTTTGTGTGGTTACGGCTTTGCTCCTTGAGGTATCAATTTTTTCCATGTGGTATCGCTTTGTTCTATGTGGTATCGCTTTGTTCCATGTGGTATCGCTTCGATCCATGTGGTATCGCTTTGTTCTATGTGGTATCACTTTGTTCCATGTGGTATCGCTTCGATCCATGTGGTATCGCTTTGTTTTATGTGGTATCGCTTTGTTCCATGTGGTATCGTTTTGTTCTATGTGGTATCGCTTCGATCCATGTGGTATCGCTTTGTTCTATGTGGTATCGCTTCGACCCATGTGGTATCGCTTTGTTCCATGTGGTATCGTTTTGTTCTCTGTGGTATCGCTTCGATCCATGTGGTATCGCTTTGTTCTATGTGGTATCGCTTCGACCCATGTGGTATCGCTTTGTTCCATGTGGTATCGCTTCGATCCATGTGGTATCGCTTTGTTTTATGTGGTATCGCTTTGTTCCATGTGGTATCGTTTTGTTCTATGTGGTATCGCTTCGATCCATGTGGTATCGCTTTGTTCTATGTGGTATCGCTTCGACCCATGTGGTATCGCTTTGTTCCATGTGGTATCGTTTTGTTCTCTGTGGTATCGCTTCGATCCATGTGGTATCGCTTTGTTCTATGTGGTATCGCTTCGACCCATGTGGTATCGCTTTGTTCCATGTGGTATCGCTTCGATCCATGTGGTATCGCTTTGTTCTATGTGGTATCGCTTTGTTCCATGTGGTCTCGCTTTGTTCCATGTGGTCTCGCTTTGTTCCATGTGGTATCGCTTCGATCCATGTGGTCTCGCTTTGTTCTATGTGGTATCGTTTTGTTCCATGTGGTCTCGCTTTGTTCCATGTGGTATCGCTTCGATCCGTGTGGTATTGCTTTGTTCTATGTGGTATCGCATTGTTCCATGTGGTATCGCTTTGTTCCTTGTGGTATCGCTTTGTCCCATGTTGTATCGCTTTGTTCCATGTGGTAACGCTTCGATCCAAGTGGTATCGCTTTAATCCACGTGGTATCGCTTTGTTCCATGTGGTATCGCTTTGTTCCATGTTGTATCGCTTTGATTCATGTGGTATCGCTTCATGTAGTATCGCTTTGTTCCATCTGGTATCGCTTTCTTCAAAGTTTTGCTTTGCCATATGCAGCCTTGTTTGCTCATATTTGGCATCAACTATGCGTTATTGGTTTGCTCTATATGATACTGGTTTTGCTCTATATGGTACTGGTTCGCTCTGTTATACTGGTTTTGCTCTGTATGGTACTGGTTCACTCTATGTTATACTGATTTTACTCTATATGGTGCTGGTTTGTACGGTATCATACTGGTTTTGCTCTATATGGTACTGGTTCGCTCTGTTATACTGGTTCGCTCTGTTATACTGGTTTTGCTCTATATGGTACTGGTTTGTTCTGTATGATACTGGTTCAAGGGGCTTTGCAGTTGCATTCGTTGACTATATCTGGTATTGCTGTTCCCATGTATATGTTCTCTATGATACTGGTATATGATTTATGTCGAATTGGCTTGAATTGGCTCTATGTGGCAGTGGTTTGCGCTACGTGGTAATGGTTTACTTTAAAGTCGTGGTATTGGTTCGCTCTATGTGGTATTGGGTCGCCATCTGTGGTATTGGTTCGCTCTATGTGGTATTGGTTCGCTCTATGTGGTATTGGTTCGCTCTATGTGGTATTGTTTCGCTATATGTGGTATTGGTTTGCCGTCTGTGGTATTGGTTCGCCATCTGTGGTATTGGTTCGCTATATGTGGTATTGGTTCGCTCTATGTGGTATTGGTTCGCTCTTTGTGGTATTGGTTCGCCATCTGTGGTATTGGTTCGCTCTATGTGGTATTGGTTCGCCATCTGTGGTATTGGTTCGCTCTATGTGGTATTGGTTCGCTATATGTGGTATTGGTTCGCTCTATGTGGTATTGGTTCGCCATCTGTGGTATTGGTTCGCCATCTGTGGTATTGGTTTGCTCTATGTGGTATTGGTTCGCTATATGTGGTATTGGTTTGCTCTATGTGGTATTGGTTCGCCATCTGTGGTATTGGTTCGCCATCTGTGGTATTGGTTCGCCATCTGTGGTATTGGTTCGCCATCTGTGGTATTGGTTCGCTCTATGTGGTATTGGTTTGCTCTATGTGGTATTGGTTCGCCATCTGTGGTATTGGTTCGCCATCTGTGGTATTGGTTCGCTATATGTGGTATTGGTTTGCCATCTGTGGTATTGGTTCGCTCTATGTGGTATTGGTTCGCTATATGTGGTATTGGTTCGCTATATGTGGTATTGGTTCGCTATATGTGGTATTGGTTCGCCATCTGTGGTATTGGTTCGCTATATGTGGTATTGGTTCGCCATCTGTGGTATTGGTTCGCTATATGTGGTATTGGTTTGCCATCTGTGGTATTGGTTCGCTCTATGTGGTATTGGTTCGCTATATGTGGTATTGGTTCGCTATATGTGGTATTGGTTCGCTATATGTGGTATTGGTTCGCCATCTGTGGTATTGGTTCGCTCTATGTGGTATTGGTTTGCCATCTGTGGTATTGGTTCGCTCTATGTGGTATTGGTTCGCTATATGTGGTATTGGTTCGCTATATGTGGTATTGGTTCGCCATCTGTGGTATTGGTTCGCTCTATGTGGTATTGGTTCGCTCTATGTGGTATTGGTTTGCCATCTGTGGTATTGGTTCGCTCTATGTGGTATTGGTTCGCCATCTGTGGTATTGGTTCGCTATATGTGGTATTGGTTCGCTCTATGTGGTATTGGTTCGCCATCTGTGGTATTGGTTCGCTCTATGTGGTATTCGTTCGCTCTATGTGGTATTGGTTCGCTCTATGTGGTATTGGTTCGCCATCTGTGGTATTGGTTCGCTCTATGTGGTATTGGTTCGCTCTATGTGGTATTGGTTCGCTCTATGTGGCATTGGTTCGCTCTATGTGGTATTGGTTCGCCATCTCTGGTATTGGTTCGCTCCATGTGGCATTGGTTCGCTCTATGTGGTATTGGTTCGCTATATGTGGTATTGCTTCGCTCTATGTGGTATTGGTTCGCCATCTGTGGTATTGGTTCGCTCTATGTGGTATTCGTTCGCTCTATGTGGTATTGGTTCGCTCTATGTGGTATTGGTTCGCCATCTGTGGATTGGTTCGCTCTATGTGGTATTGGTTCGCTCTATGTGGTATTGGTTCGCTCTATGTGGCATTGGTTCGCTCTATGTGGTATTGGTTCGCCATCTCTGGTATTGGTTCGCTCCATGTGGCATTGGTTCGCTCTATGTGGTATTGGTTCGCTATATGTGGTATTGCTTCGCTCTATGTGGTATTGGTTCGCTCTATGTGGTATTGGTTCGCTCTATGTGGTATTGGTTCGCTATATGTGGTATTGGTTCGCTCTATGTGGTATTGGTTCGCTCTATGTGGTATTGGTTCGCTATATGTGGTATTGCTTCGCTCTATGTGGTATTGGTTCGCCATCTGTGGTATTGGTTCGCCATCTGTGGTATTGGTTCGCTCTATGTGGTATTGGTTTGCCATCTGTGGTATTGGTTCGCTCTATGTGGTATTGGTTCGCTCTATGTGGTATTGGTTCGCTCTATGTGGTATTGGTTCGCTCTATGTGGTATTGGTTCGCTCTATGTGGTATTGGTTCGCCATCTGTGGTATTGGTTCGCCATCTGTGGTATTGGTTCGCTCTATGTGGTATTGGTTTGCCATCTGTGGTATTGGTTCGCTCTATGTGGTATTGGTTCGCTCTATGTGGTATTGGTTCGCCATCTGTGGTATTGGTTCGCCATCTGTGGTATTGGTTCGCTCTATGTGGTATTGGTTCGCCATCTGTGGTATTGGTTCGCTCTATGTGGTATTGGTTCGCTCTATGTGGTATTGGTTCGCCATCTGTGGTATTGGTTCGCCATCTGTGGTATTGGTTCGCTATATGTGGTATTGGTTCGCCATCTGTGGTATTGGTTCGCTCTATGTGGTATTGGTTCGCTATATGTGGTATTGGTTCGCTCTATGTGGTATTGGTTCGCTATATGTGGTATTGGTTCGCTATATGTGGTATTGGTTCGCCATCTGTGGTACTGGTTCGCTCCATGTGGTATTGGTTCGCTATATGTGGTATTGGTTCGCTCTATGTGGTATTGGTTCGCCATCTGTGGTATAGGTTCGCTCTATGTGGTATTGGTTTCGCTCTATGTGGTATTGGTTCGCTATATGTTGTATTGGTTCGCCATCTGTGGTATTGGTTCGCCATCTGTGGTATTGCTTCGCTCTATGTGGTATTGGTTCGCTCTATGTGGTATTGGTTTGCTATATGTGGTATTGGTTCGTTCTATGTGGTATTGGTTCGCCATCTGTGGTATTGGTTCGCTCTATGTGGTATTGGTTCGCTCTATGTGGTATTGGTACGCTCTATGTGGTATTGGTTTGTTATCTGTGGTATTGGCTCGCTAAATGTGGTATTGGTTCGCTCTATGTGGTATTGGTTCGCCATCTGTGGTATAGGTTCGCTCTATGTGGTATTGGTTTCGCTCTATGTGGTATTGGTTCGCTATATGTTGTATTGGTTCGCCATCTGTGGTATTGGTTCGCCATCTGTGGTATTGCTTCGCTCTATGTGGTATTGGTTCGCTCTATGTGGTATTGGTTTGCTATATGTGGTATTGGTTCGTTCTATGTGGTATTGGTTCGCCATCTGTGGTATTGGTTCGCTCTATGTGGTATTGGTTCGCTCTATGTGGTATTGGTACGCTCTATGTGGTATTGGTTTGTTATCTGTGGTATTGGCTCGCTAAATGTGGTATTGGTTCGCTCTATGTGGTATTGGCTTGTTATCTGTGGTATTGGTTCGCTCTATGTGGTATTGGTTCGCTCTATGTGGTATTGGTTCGCTCTATGTGGTATTGGTTCGCTCTATGTGGTATTGGTTCGCTCTATGTGGTATTGCTTCGCTCTATGTGGTATTGGTTCGCCATCTCTGTATTGCTTCGCTCTATGTGGTATTGGTTCGCTATCTCTGGTATTGCTTCGCTCTATGTGGTATTGGTTCGCTATCTGTGGTATTGGTTCGCAATCTGTGGTATTGGTTCGCCATCTGTGGTATTGGTTCGCTCTATGTGGTATTGGTTCGCTATATGTGGTATTGGTTCGCTATCTGTGGTATTGGTTTGTTATCTGTGGCATTGGCTCGCTAAATCTGGTATTGGTTCGCTATCTCTGGTATTGCTTCGCTCTATGTGGTATTGGTTCGCTTTCTGTGGTATTGGTTCGCTATCTGTGGTATTGGTTCGCTCCATGTCATACTAGTTCATTCTCTGTGGTAAGATACAATAAGATAATCAATGTTTATCGACGGTAAACACATTTATTGGTAGGCGACCGCCCGTCGGTCCAGTCGTTCTTCCATGTTAGGGTGAACCATTGTTTCAGCATAGCTCACGTATTACTCACGCATTTTGTGCATTACTCAATACATTTTGTGCGTTCTTACATGGAAGATGGAATGTCGGTCCTCTTCGGCCAATTTCGGTATTTAGAAATTGGGCGGAAGTAACGGTTGAAAGGAACTGGCTACTGTCGGTTTTTTTTAAGCTGTCACTGGGTATATTTATTTGGGCCAGGTTCGGTATCCCGCCCGGGATCCGCAACACGTGACAGGGAACTTCCGAGTGTGCCAATAGGGATATGCCTATTCCAATGAAATGCACACACCGTTCACATCTGGTGCACATTAAGGCACTGGAACCAACCTACTCTCATCACCTTTCAATCAGCCGCCATCTTCTCCCGAATGTCCCGTGCTGTTTTAAACGGGGCCCATCGGCATACCGAATGGATGCTCGTGCACCCATACCCGGATGAAAGAAGTGTCGGGCGGTATACCGATACGTAATGTGCGTATTCGGTCCACCTTGGGGATATACCCGGGGTACCAAAGAAATGCGCCCACAGAAGGGGACAAGTTTCCCCCCTCCCCCCCCGCCCCCACCCCCGGGCCACCACCCTTTCACCATTGGTTTAGATATCGTTATCTTGATTGATTGTTATAGGGAGCTTAATTATCTGTGTATATGGTCCATTGCCGCCACTGGTCTCATCGCGATCCTTAGCTATAGTGTATGGCATAACTGTCATGGTATTGGTATTTGGTAGGCGTGTAAGGCGTTGATGATAACTGTATTTAGCAGTTTAGTGTGTATGCTTTCAAATCTATTCCTTGGTCTCCGTCAAGGCGATGTGGTATGGGTTTGAACGGAACTTTCATAAAAGGTTGATAGTAAAGTAAACTTAGCATGACTTTGTATACACCATATTATTCAAGCTACAGTTACAATATACCAATGTTCAACACGTTTGATATTGTGTGTCAGTAGAGTCTCTTAACATACCACTGTTTAATGGTTATATTGGCTTTAATTATGCTTGTTCACTGAGCATAGTTGGCATCCGTCCGTCTTCGCAGATTTTGATGATTGTTCACTGAGCAACATAGGTTTACTCGATGTGTGTGTGTGGGGGGTGTGTGTGGGGGGGTCTTCTCAGGCGTCCTCTAACTAGTCAGTTTGATATAGTTGAGTATTGCCGGGCTGAACATGCAATTTATCTCTTTGCCTACCACCATTCTCTATGACGGAGTTGGGCTTTTGGCCCACTGAATGGATACGGCCACGAGTGATTAGCCATGAAGCCAGGCCAGGTCTCATCAGGGGTGTCATGATACTACGAGTGGTTAGCCATGAAGCCAGGCCAGGTCTCATCAGTGGTGTCATGATGCTACGAGTGGTTAGCCATGAAGCCAGGCCAGGTCTCATCAGTGGTGTCATGATGCTACGAGTGGTTAGCCATGAAGCCAGACCAGGTCTCATCAGTGGTGTCATGATGCTACGAGTGGCTAGCCATGAAGCCAGGCCAGGTCTCGTCAGTGGTGTCATGGTGCTACGAGTGGTTAGCCATGAAGGCAGGCCAGGTCTCGTCAGTGGTGTCATGATGCTACGAGTGGCTAGCCATGAAGCCAACTATTTTACTTGTGTTCCGGCTTGCGAATTAACATGGAAAAGACCCAAGCAGTTTGGCTGGGTAGTAAAAAACTTTCACTAGAGCCGATTGGTACAAAATACCCAATTAAATGGGTAACTTCCTTTAGACTATTGGGTATAGAATTTGATGTAAACATGGAGCATATGTTAGAAAAAAACATAGAGGGCAAGCTAGGGGATATGAAAAAAACCTTGCGTCTTTATAAATCAAAAAGCTTATCCTTAATCGGAAAGGCTACGGTCATCAAAACGTTGGTAATTCCTAAAATTATACATATATTTTCCATACTCCCATCGCAAGATGCACTAATTACGCGGATGCAAAGGGAGATAGATAATTTTATGTGGGATGGGAAACGCTCTAAGATATCGAGGATGCAACTTGCACAGAAGTATTCGGATGGGGGTATTCAATTAACATGTCTTGACCTTTTTATCAAAGCACTCCGTTTATCGTGGATAAAGCGACTGGAAACATCGGTCGGAAACTGGCAGAGTGTTGCAAAACATGTTTTAGGTGAAAAGAACAGCATTTTGTTATGGCAGTTAGATCCGAAGTCTTTAATCGCATTGTCTAAAAAAATATCCAGTAGCTTTTGGAAAGAAATCATAAGTGACTGGGGAAAGTATAAACGACAAGACTAGTATGGTAACGAAATGAAGTATACCTTTTGGAATTCACAGTATCTTAGACATAGTAATATTATAGCTTTTAAGAATCATCTTGTTGCCAGTAACTGTACTCTAGTAATGAATTTGTTTGGTGATCAGGGGGAACCGCTGACACAAGAGAGTTTCAATATGAGGTATAATATTAATTTAAACTTTTTGGATTATCAGTGCCTCAAGCAACAGGTTATCAGTCATTGATATAAACGTTCTTGTTACCCAACAGTGCCAACTGATAGAAACTTAGATATATGTGTGGCAGAACTGATGGATTCGCAACGTTGCTGTAATTATGCATATTGGAAGTGAGCAACGAAAGTCGACTTAAATCAAGGGAGAAGAAATAAGTGGGAAGAAACCCTCCACGAGACAATAGATAACTTGTCTTGGAAAAATATCTACCTACTACCTTATAGAGTAACTAATGAAACAAGGGCTAGAAGTTTCCAGTATCGATTTTTGCAACGTATTTTACCTACAAATAAGTACCTGAAAATGTGTGGTTTAGCTGAAAGCGACTTGTGTTATTTTTGCAGTTCTCACATAGAAACCATCGAGCATTTGTTCTGGCGCTGTAAGCATGTAAACGAATTTTGGCAAAAGATCATCACAGTCCTGCAGCCTGGGTTCGACTTTGACTTAACATTTTTAATTACAGAAAAACATGTCTTGCTGGGAGACAACGAGAAAACAACAGCAGTTATAAACCACGTGATACTGTTAATTAAACAATATATTTACGCCACCAAATGTAAAAACGGAACTCTCAGTGTAGCAGGTGCCTTAAGCAGAATGAAACAAATATACATGATAGAAAATTTGTCAACTTGTGTTCAGAATTCTAAGACGAAATGGAGTAGTTTGATAGGGATTTTCAACCGTGTATGAGTTTTATGTATTGCATTGCCAGTTTTTCCTGAAAAAAAAAAAAAAAAAAAAAAAAAAAAATGAAGCCAGACCAGGTCTTGTCAGTGGTGTCATGATGCTACGAGTGGTTAGCCATGAAGGCAGGCCAGGTCTCGTCAGTGGTGTCATGATGCTACGAGTGGTTAGCCATGAAGGCAGGCCAGGTCTCATCAGTGGTGTCATGATGCTACGAGTGGCTAGCCATGAAGCCAGGCCAGGTCTCGTCAGTGGTGTCATGATGCTACGAGTGGTTAGCCATGAAGCCAGGCCAGGTCTCATCAGTGGTGTCATGATGCTACGAGTGGCTAGCCATGAAGCCAGGCCAGGTCTCAGCAGTGGTGTCATGATGCTACGAGTGGCTAGCCATGAAGCCAGGCCAGGTCTCATCAGTGGTGGGATGATGCTACGAGTAGTTAGCCATGAAGCCAGGCCAGGTCTCGTCAGTGGTGGGATGATGCTACGAGTGGTTAGCCATGAAGCCAGGCCAGGTCTCGTCAGTCGTGTCATGATGCTACGAGTGGTTAGCCATGAAGCCAGGCCAGGTCTCATCAGTGGTGGGATGATGCTACGAGTGGTTAGCCGTGAAGCCAGGCCAGGTCTCATCAGTGGTGGGATGATGCTACGAGTGGTTAGCCATGAAGCCAGGCCAGGTCTCATCAGTGGTGGGATGATGCTACGAGTGGTTAGCCATGAAGCCAGGCCAGGTCTCATCAGTGGTGGGATGATGCTACGAGTGGTTAGCCATGAAGCCAGGCCACGTCTCATCAGTGGTGGGATGATGCTACGAGTGGTTAGCCATGAAGCCAGGCCAGGTCTCATCAGTGGTGGTTTGATGCTACGAGTGGTTAGCCATGAAGCCAGACCAGGTCTCATCAGTGGTGGGATGATGCTACGAGTAGGCCAGGTCTCGTCAGTGGTGGGATGATGCTACGAGTGGTTAGCCATGAAGCCAGGCCAGGTCTCATCAGTGGTGGGATGATGCTACGAGTGGTTAGCCATGAAGCCAGGCCAGGTCTCGTCAGTCGTGTCATGACGCTACGAGTGGTTAGCCATGAAGCCAGGCCAGGTCTCATCAGTGGTGGGATGATGCTACGAGTGGTTAGCCATGAAGCCAGGCCAGGTCTCATCAGTGGTGGGATGATGCTACGAGTGGTTAGCCATGAAGCCAGGCCACGTCTCATCAGTGGTGGGATGATGCTACGAGTGGTTAGCCATGAAGCCAGGCCAGGTCTCATCAGTGGTGGTTTGATGCTACGAGTGGTTAGCCATGAAGCCAGGCCAGGTCTCATCAGTGGTGGGATGATGCTACGAGTAGGCCAGGTCTCGTCAGTGGTGGGATGATGCTACGAGTGGTTAGCCATGAAGCCAGGCCAGGTCTCGTCAGTGGTGGGATGATGCTACGAGTGGTTAGCCATGAAGCCAGGCCATGTCTCACCAGTGGTGGGATGATGCTACGAGTGGTTAGCCATGAAGCCAGGCCAGGTCTCATCAGTGGTGGTTTGATGCTACGAGTGGTTAGCCATGAAGCCAGGCCAGGCCTCATCAGTGGTGTCATGATGCTACGAGTGGTTAGCCATGAAGCCAGGCCAGGTCTCATCAGTGGTGTCATGATGCTACGAGTGGCTAGCCATGAAGCCAGGCCAGGTCTCATCAGTGATGAGATGATGCTACGAGTGGTTAGCCATGAAGCCAGGCCAGGTCTCGTCAGTGGTGGAATGATGCTACGAGTGGTTAGCCATGAAGCCAGGCCATGTCTCGTCAGTGGTGGGATGATGCTACGAGTGGTTAGCCATGAAGCCAGGCCAGGTCTCATCAGTGGTGGTTTGATGCTACGAGTGGTTAGCCATGAAGCCAGGCCAGGTCTCATCAGTGGTGGGATGATGCTACGAGTAGGCCAGGTCTCGTCAGTGGTGGGATGATGCTACGAGTGGTTAGCCATGAAGCCAGGCCAGGTCTCGTCAGTGGTGGGATGATGCTACGAGTGGTTAGCCATGAAGCCAGGCCATGTCTCACCAGTGGTGGGATGATGCTACGAGTGGTTAGCCATGAAGCCAGGCCAGGTCTCGTCAGTGGTGGAATGATGCTACGAGTGGTTAGCCATGAAGCCAGGCCATGTCTCGTCAGTGGTGGGATGATGCTACGAGTGGTTAGCCATGAAGCCAGGCCAGGTCTCACCAGTGGTGTCATGATGCTACGAGTGGCTAGCCATGAAGCCAGGCCAGGTCTCATCAGTGATGAGATGATGCTACGAGTGGTTAGCCATGAAGCCAGGCCAGGTCTCGTCAGTGGTGTCATGGTGCTACGAGTGGTTAGCCATGAAGCCAGGCCAGGTCTCGTCAGTGGTGTCATGATGCTACGAGTGGTTAGCCATGAAGCCAGGCCATGTCTCGTCAGTGGTGTCATGGTGCTACGAGTGGTTAGCCATGAAGCCAGGCCATGTCTCATCAGTGGTGGGATGATGCTACGAGTGGTTAGCCATGAAGCCAGGCCAGGTCTCATCAGTGGTGGGATGATGCTACGAGTGGTTAGCCATGAAGCCAGGCCATGTCTCATCAGTGGTGTCATGATGCTACGAGTGGTTAGCCATGAAGCCAGGCCATGTCTCGTCATTGGTGTCATGATGCTACGAGTGGTTAGCCATGAAGCCAGGCCAGGTCTCATCAGTGGTGGGATGATGCTACGAGTGGTTAGCAATGAAGCCAGGCCATGTCTCATCAGTGGTGTCATGATGCTACGAGTGGTTAGCCATGAAGCCAGGCCATGTCTCGTCAGTGGTGTCATTATGCTACGAGTGGTTAGCCATGAAGCCAGGCCAGGTCTCGTCAGTGGTGTCATGATGCTGCGAGTGGCTAGCCATGAAGCCAGGCCAGGTCTCGTCAGTGGTGTCATGATGCTACGAGTGGTTAGCCATGAAGCCAGGCCAGGTCTCGTCAGTGGTGTCATTATGCTACGAGTGGTTAGCCATGAAGCCAGGCCAGGTCTCATCAGTGGTGTCATGATGCTACGAGTGGTTAGCCATGAAGCCAGGCCAGGTCTCGTCAGTGGTGTCATGATGCTACGAGTGGTTAGCCATGAAGCCAGGCCAGGTCTCGTCAGTGGTGGGATGATGCTACGAGTGGCTAGCCATGAAGCCAGGCCAGGTCTCGTCAGTGGTGGGATGATGCTACGAGTGGTTAGCCATGAAGCCAGGCCAGGTCTCGTCAGTGGTGGGATGATGCTACGAGTGGTTAGCCATGAAGCCAGGCCAGGTCTCGTCAGTGGTGGGATGATGCTACGAGTGGTTAGCCATGAAGCCAGGCCAGGTCTCGTCAGTGGTGTCATGATGCTACGAGTGGTTAGCCATGAAGCCAGGCCAGGTCTCGTCAGTGGTGGGATGATGCTACGAGTGGCTAGCCATGAAGCCAGGCCAGGTCTCGTCAGTGGTGGGATGATGCTACGAGTGGTTAGCCATGAAGCCAGGCCAGGTCTCGTCAGTGGTGGGATGATGCTACGAGTGGTTAGCCATGAAGCCAGGCCAGGTCTCGTCAGTGGTGGGATGATGCTACGAGTGGTTAGCCATGAAGCCAGGCCAGGTCTCATCAGTGGTGTCATGATGCTACGAGTGGTTAGCCATGAAGCCAGGCCATGTCTCGTCAGTGGTGGGATGATGCTACGAGTGGTTAGCCATGAAGCCAGGCCAGGTCTCGTCAGTGGTGGGATGATGCTACGAGTGGTTAGCCATGAAGCCAGGCCAGGTCTCGTCAGTGGTGTCATGATGCTACGAGTGGTTAGCCATGAAGCCAGGCCAGGTCTCGTCAGTGGTGTCATGATGCTACGAGTGGTTAGCCATGAAGCCAGGCCAGGTCTCGTCAGTGGTGGGATGATGCTACGAGTGGCTAGCCATGAAGCCAGGCCAGGTCTCGTCAGTGGTGGGATGATGCTACGAGTGGTTAGCCATGAAGCCAGGCCAGGTCTCGTCAGTGGTGGGATGATGCTACGAGTGGTTAGCCATGAAGCCAGGCCAGGTCTCGTCAGTGGTGGGATGATGCTACGAGTGGTTAGCCATGAAGCCAGGCCAGGTCTCATCAGTGGTGTCATGATGCTACGAGTGGTTAGCCATGAAGCCAGGCCATGTCTCGTCAGTGGTTGGATGATGCTACGAGTGGTTAGCCATGAAGCCAGGCCAGGTCTCGTCAGTGGTGGGATGATGCTACGAGTGGTTAGCCATGAAGCCAGGCCAGGTCTCGTCAGTGGTGGGATGATGCTACGAGTGGTTAGCCATGACGCCAGGCCAGGTCTCATCAGTGGTGTCATGATGCTACGAGTGGCTAGCCATGAAGCCAGGCCAGGTCTCGTCAGTGGTGGGATGATGCTACGAGTGGTTAGCCATCAAGCCAGGCCAGGTCTCGTCAGTGGTGGAATGATGCTAGGAGTGGTTAGCCATGAAGCCAGGCCAGGTCTCGTCAGTGGTGGGATGATGCTACGAGTGGTTAGCCATGAAGCCAGGCCAGGTCTCATCAGTGGTGTCATGATGCTACGAGTGGTTAGCCATGAAGCCAGGCCATGTCTCATCAGTGGTGTCATGATACTACGAGTGGTTAGCCATGAAGCCAGGCCAGGTCTCATCAGTGGTGTCATGATGCTACGAGTGGCTAGCCATGAAGCCAGGCCAGGTCTCGTCAGTGGTGGGATGATGCTACGAGTGGTTAGCCATGAAGCCAGGCCAGGTCTCATCAGTGGTGTCATGGTGCTACGAGTGGTTAGCCATGAAGCCAGGCCAGGTCTCATCAGTGGTGTCATGATGCTACGAGTGGTTAGCCATGAAGCCAGACCAGGTCTCATCAGTGGTGTCATGATGCTACGAGTGGTTAGCCATGAAGCCAGGCCAGGTCTCATCAGTGGTGTCATGATGCTACGAGTGGTTAGCCATGAAGCCAGGCCAGGTCTCATCAGTGGTGTCATGATGCTACGAGTGGTTAGCCATGAAGCCAGGCCAGGTCTCATCAGTGGTGTCATGATGCTACGAGTGGTTAGCCATGAAGCCAGGCCAGGTCTCATCAGTGGTGTCATGGTGCTACGAGTGGTTAGCCATGAAGCCAGGCCAGGTCTCGTCAGTGGTGTCATGAGGCTACGAGTGGTTAGCCATGAAGCCAGGCCAGGTCTCATCAGTGGTGTCATGATGCTACGAGTGGTTAGCCATGAAGCCAGACCAGGTCTCGTCAGTGGTGTCATGGTGCTACGAGTGGTTAGCCATGAAGCCAGGCCAGGTCTCGTCAGTGGTGTCATGGTGCTACGAGTGGTTAGCCATGAAGCCAGGCCAGGTCTCGTCAGTGGTGTCATGGTGCTACGAGTGGTTAGCCATGAAGCCAGGCCAGGTCTCATCAGTGGTGTCATGATTATTTAACGGCGCTAAATTGTTCATGTTTATTAATAGCAAGTCATTAATAAATGACCAGAGCAACATATCGAGATGTTTTCTATTTGCGTATTTAAGAACGAAATCCGCATCGTATGATAGAACCTCATTTAGTAATCGAGTCAACATTTAGCACACCATCAATATCTAGGTTACGTGATTGCTCGCGTTATGTCGTAGGTTGGTAAATAAGGATGCTTTTATTTAATGTCACAACTTAGCCGACTCCATACGGGTGTCACCCCCGGGCAGATCTACTACTGTTCCGGCTTGGTAAAAACAAACAAGAGGAGAGGGTGTCATTTGAAGAATTTCCCCCCCCCCCCCCCCACCCCACACACATCTTTCTCTCCTACATCATAGGATCCGGATAAAACGCGTCTACAATCGGTTGAATATCGGACGATGTATGGCAAAGTGTATCAAATTTGAGACCCATCCGGCCCCGGGGGTGGGAGTACTTAATACAATGCTGTGGGCGGGGTGGGGGGGGGGGGGGGGGAGGTCCGCGGTAAAGCCCCCCTTTTTTACCGCCACAATCCGCTTGGTCGGGGCGTTTTACGGCCAAAATCCGCTCGGAAGGGGTATTCGCGGCAACCGCCTCTATGAACGCACATTTTAGTCGTAGTGCGGGTCTCAACTGCCTCGCCTCCCTGGTAAACAACCCACCTTCTTAACAAATATTTTCGATTCAATAGATTTTGGGTAGATTTTGGAAATGCCAAAAAAGGTTTGATTACTGTTGCAATTTGTTTTGGGTATATCCCTAGAACTATTAGTGACAAGGACACGAATGGACATTAGCAATGGCGGATCTAGCGAGTGAGCCCCCCCCCCCCCCAGCAGTTCTCTAATGGGACATCGAGCATCAATTATTTGATTACTCCCCCCCCCCCCCACTTTCTCCAAGGTAAATTTCTGGATCCGCCTTGATGAAACGATTAAACAAAATGGATTAAGAATAAACTGCCAAGCATAAATCCAAAACGTACCGATAACCGTCTAGATCAAATGAAGCCACTATACCCAACACTGATACGTTACTTCAGCACAATTATCATTGCACCTTCAGGAGCACGTGCCCCCCCCCCCCCCGCCCCCCACCTCACCCCTCTTCGCCGGTTACTAGGCTGATTTGTACCCTTAAAGCCCTGTACCCTGACAACACTCCTAACGCTCTATAACCCCTTTTCACTAAAAGAAAACAAGTGTCCATTTATCAATCTCATGTATCAATCATAACAGAAAACGGCAAGCCGCTCCTGGCGAAGAGCTCTCAATGTATCTTTGGCAGAGAGAACGGCTTCAGCCTGGCACTGAAGGCTTACACTATATGCAGCTGGGTAGGCTTATGACAAGAACAAAGTCCGACAGTGTTGATCGGTGTTGACCAGTTTTCCGTTGAGAGTCGGTCGCGGGAGTCGCCAGGCCGGTACCCTCTCATTGTGGTAGGTCCGTTATCAGTCGTTTGTCACCATTCTGACATCAGCTCGTTGTACAGCCGCATGACGTCATTAACTACTGTACGCAGACCCTTTGTTTCAGAGATGTTCGCTTTGCTGCCGGACACTGGCAGTTTGCGAGACAATACATGTGTTCACAGTGTTCCAAGGCCATAATTTTGATTAATCTCCTCGGAACATATCCTCTGATGCTGGTCCAACATCGTATTTCTGGATTTCCCCCAGATGAACCTTTAAAACGCTGAAATGGAAATGGAAATCAGGCCGACTTATTGCATAAGTACCAATATGGAGTGGGCTACGAATAAAAGGACATATTGTTAAATACACATGTTGGCATGATTGGTGCGTCACGTATGGAGAGAGTGTGGCTTTATTGTGTACTGCGTCATTAATATTGGGACATGGCAAGCGTGTTTAACAATGGCATAGCCATGATAACATCTTCATTTCACACAGCAGATATCTGACAGCGTCGTCGTGAGCCTATTCCCTCACATGAATTTAGCACTTACTATACCCACCCCCCCCCCCCTCCCATCGTTCCTTCCCTACATCGGCACAGGTCTATTCCCGAATTTAATGGGTCATTGTCTGTAAGCGTTATTACAATGAAATCCTAATTTACTCGACATGGCATCGCTTACAACATCGAGGTTTATCATTGTACTGGTCAGATTATTCGGAATGACAGATGATGATAAGGTATGTGGGTGGGAGTGACCCAGGATGGAGGATTGTAGGTGGGAATGACAAAGGATGGATGTCTGTGGGCGGGAGTGACAAAGGATCGATGTCTGTGGGCGGGGGTGACAAGGGCTGGAGGGCTGTGGGTTAGACTGACAAAGAATGGATGTCTGTGGGCGGCAGTGACAAAGGATGGAGGTCTGTGGGCGGGGGTGACAAGGGATGGAGGGCTGTGGGTTAGACTGACAAAGAATGGATGTCTGTGGGCGGCAGTGACAAAGGATGGAGGTCTGTGGGCGGGGGTGACAAGGGATGGAGGGTTGTGGGTTAGACTGACAAAGAATGGATGTCTGTGGGCGGGAGTGACTAAGGATGGATGTCTGCGGGTGGGAGTGACAAAGGATGGAGGTCATTGGGCGGCAGTGACAAAGGATCGATGTCTGTGGGCGGGGGTGACTAAGGATGGATGTCTGCGGGTGGGAGTGACAAAGGATGGAGGTCATTGGGCGGCAGTGACAAAGGATCGATGTCTGTGGGCGGGGGTGACAAGGGATGGAGGGCTGTGGGTTAGACTGACAAAGAATGGATGTCTGTGGGCGGGAGTGACTAAGGATGGATGTCTACGGGTGGGAGTGACAAAGGATGGAGGTCATTGGGCGGCAGTGACAAAGGATCGATGTCTGTGGGCGGGGGTGACTAAGGATGGATGTCTGCGGGTGGGAGTGACAAAGGATGGAGGTCATTGGGCGGCAGTGACAAAGGATCGATGTCTGTGGGCGGGGGTGACAAGGGATGGAGGGCTGTGGGTTAGACTGACAAAGAATGGATGTCTGTGGGCGGGAGTGACTAAGGATGGATGTCTGCGGGTGGGAGTGACAAAGGATGGAGGTCATTGGGCGGCAGTGACAAAGGATCGATGTCTGTGGGCGGGGGTGACTAAGGATGGATGTCTACGGGTGGGAGTGACAAAGGATGGAGGTCATTGGGCGGCAGTGACAAAGGATCGATGTCTGTGGGCGGGGGTGACTAAGGATGGATGTCTGCGGGTGGGAGTGACAAAGGATGGAGGTCATTGGGCGGCAGTGACAAAGGATCGATGTCTGTGGGCGGGGGTGACAAGGGATGGAGGGCTGTGGGTTAGACTGACAAAGAATGGATGTCTGTGGGCGGGAGTGACTAAGGATGGATGTCTGCGGGTGGAAGTGACAAAGGATGGAGGTCATTGGGCGGCAGTGACAAAGGATCGATGTCTGTGGGCGGGGGTGACTAAGGATGGATGTCTGCGGGTGGGAGTGACAAAGGATGGAGGTCATTGGGCGGCAGTGACAAAGGATCGATGTCTGTGGGCGGGGGTGACAAGGGATGGAGGGCTGTGGGTTAGACTGACAAAGAATGGATGTCTGTGGGCGGGGGTGACTAAGGATGGATGTCTGCGGGTGGGAGTGACAAAGGATGGAGGTCATTGGGCGGCAGTGACAAAGGATCGATGTCTGTGGGCGGGGGTGACTAAGGATGGATGTCTGCGGGTGGGAGTGACAAAGGATGGAGGTCATTGGGCGGCAGTGACAAAGGATCGATGTCTGTGGGCGGGGGTGACAAGGGATGGAGGGCTGTGGGTTAGACTGACAAAGAATGGATGTCTGTGGGCGGGAGTGACTAAGGATGGATGTCTGCGGGTGGGAGTGACAAAGGATGGAGGTCATTGGGCGGCAGTGACAAAGGATTGATGTCTGTGGGCGGGGGTGACTAAGGATGGATGTCTGCGGGTGGGAGTGACAAAGGATGGAGGTCATTGGGCGGCAGTGACAAAGGATCGATGTCTGTGGTTAACTATATACTAAAGAATGGATGTCTGTGGGTGGGAGCGACAAAGGATGGAGGTCTGTGGGTGGGAGTGACTAAGGATGGATGTCTGCGGGTGGGAGTGACAAAGGATGGAGGTCTGTAGGCAGGAGTGATAAAGGATGGATGTCTGTGGGTGGGAGCGACAAAGGATGGAGGTCTGTGGGTGGGAGGGACCAAGGATGGAGGATTGTGGGCGGGAGTGACAAAGGATGGAGGTCTGTGGGCAGGAGTGACAAAGGATGGATGTCTGTGGGTGGGAGCGACAAAGGATGGAGGTCTGTGGGTGGGAGGGACCAAAGATGGAGGATTGTGGGCGGGAGTGACAAAGGATGGAGGTCTGTAGGCAGGAGTGACAAAGGATGGATGTCTGTGGGCGGGAGTGACAAAGGATGGATATCTGTGGGTGAGAGGGACCAAGGATGGAGGATTGTCGGTGGGAGTGACAAAGGATTGAGGATTGTGGGTAAATGGGCAAAGGTCTTCGGGGGCAGTGACAAAGGATGGTGGATTGTTGTTGGGAGTGACAAAGGACGGAGGTCTGTGGGCGGGAGTGACAAAGGATGGAGGTCTGTGGGCGGGAGTGACAAAAGATGGAGGTTTTTGAGCGGGAGTGAAAGGATGGAGGTCTGTGGGCGGGAGTGACAAAGGATGGTCTTTGGGCGGTAGTGACAAAGGATGGTCTTTAGGCGGGAGTGACAAAGGATGGAGGAGTGTGGGTGGGAGTGACAAAGGATGAGGTATGTGGGTGGGAGTGACAAAGGATGGAGGATTGTGGGTGGGAGGGACAAAGGTTGGAGGATTGTGGGTGGGAGTGACAAAGGATGGAGGATTTTGGGTGGGAGGGACAAAGGTTGGAGGATTGTGGGTGGGAGTGACAAAGGATGGAGGATTGTGGGTGGGAGGGACAAAAGATGGAGCATTGTGGGTGGGAGTGACAAAGGATGGTGGATTGTTGTTGGGAGTGACAAAGGATGGAGGTCTGTGGGCGGGAGTGACAGGATGGAGGTCTGTGGGCGGGAGTGACAAAGGATGGATGTCTGTGGGCGGCAGTGACAAAGGATGGAGGTCTGTGGGCGGGGGTGACAAGGGATGGAGGGCTGTGGGTTAGACTGACAAAGAATGGATGTCTGTGGGTGAGAGCGACAAAGGATGGAGGATTGTGGGTGGGGGTGACAAAGGATGGATGTCTGTGGGCGGGAGTGACAAAGGATGGAGGTCTGTGGATGGGAGTGACAAAGGCTGGATTTCTGTGGGCGGAAGTGACAAAGGATGGAGGATTGCGGCTGGGAGGGAAAAAGGATGGAGGATTTCGGTGGGAGTGACAAAGGATGAAGGATTGTCGGTGGGAGTGACAAGGGATGGAGGATTGTGGGTGGGAGTGACAATGAATGAGGTTTGTGGGCGGGAGTGACAAAGGATGGATGTCTGTGGGCGGGAGTGACAAAGGATGGTCTTGAGGCGGGAGTGACAAAGGATGGTCTTTGGGCGGGAGTGACAAAGAATGTAGGTCTGTGAACGGGAGTGACAAAGGATGGAGGAATGTGGGTGGGAGTGACAAAGAATGGAGGAATGTGGGTGGAAGTGACAAAGGATGGAGGATTGTGGGTGGGAGTGACAAAGGATGGAGGAGTGTGGGTGGGAGTGACAAAGGATGGAGGAATGTGGGTAGGAGTGACAAAGGATGGAGGATTGTGGGTGGGAGTGACAAAGGATAGAGGAGTGTGGGTGGGAGTGACAAAGGATGAGGTATGTGGGTGGGAGTGACACCAAATGAAGGATTCGCAGGGTGTGAGGGACTGTTAGATGTTATGAGCTTAGGTTAACTATATACTAAAGAATGGATGTCTGTGGTTAACTATATACTAAAGAATGGATGTCTGTGGGCGGGAGTGACTAAGGATGGATGTCTGCGGGTGTGAGTGACAAAGGATGGAGGTCTGTAGGCAGGAGTGACAAAGGATGGATGTCTGTGGGTGGGAGCGACAAAGGATGGAGGTCTGTGGGTGGGAGGGACCAAGGATGGAGGATTGTGGGCGGGAGTGACAAAGGATGGAGGTCTGTAGGCAGGAGTGACAAAGGATGGATGTCTGTGGGCGGGAGTGACAAAGGATGGATATCTGTGGGTGGGAGGGACCAAGGATGGAGGATTGTCGGTGGGAGTGACAAAGGATTGAGGATTGTGGGTAAAGGGGCAAAGGTCTCCGGGGAGAGGGACAAAGGATGGAGGTCTGTGGGCGGGAGTGACAAAGGATGGAGGTCTGTGGGCGGGAGTGACAAAGGATGGAGGCCTGTGGGCGGGAGTGACAAAGGATGGTTTTTGGGCGGGAGTGACAAAGGATGGTCTTTGGGCGGGAGTGACAAAGGATGGAGGAGTGTGGGTGGGAGTGACAAAGGATGAGGTATGTGGGTGGGAGTGACAAAGGTTGGAGGATTGTGGGTGGGAGTGACAAAGGATGGAGTATTGTGGGTGGGAGGGACAAAAGATGAAGCATTGTGGGTGGGAGTGACAAAGGATGGTGGATTCTTGTTGGGAGTGACAAAGGATGGAGGTCTGTGGGCGGGAGTGACAAAGGATGGAGGTCTGTGGGCGGGAGTGACAAAGGATGGATGTCTGTGGGCGGGAGTGACAAAGGATGGTCTTTGGGCGGGAGTGACAAAGGATGGAGGATTGTAGGAGGGAGGGACCAAGGATGGAGGATTGTCGGTGGGAGTGACAAAGGATGGATGTCTGTGGGCGGGAGTGACAAAGGATGGAGGATTGTGGGAGGGAGGGACCAAGGATGGAGGATTGTCGGTGGAAGTGACAAATGATGGATGTCTGTGGGCGGGAGTGACAAAGGATGGTCTTTGGGCGGGAGTGACACAGGATGGAGGATTGTAGGAGGGAGGGACCAAGGATGGAGGATTGTCGGTGGGAGTGACAAAGGATGGATGTCTGTGGGCGGGAGTGACAAAGGATGGAGGATTGTCGGTGGAAGTGACAAATGATGGAGGTCTGTGGGTGGGAGTGACAAAAGATGGAGGATTGTGGGTGGGAGGGAAGAAGTATGGAGGATTTCGGTGGGAGTGACAAAGGATGGAGGATTGTCGGTGGGAGTGACAAGGGATGGAGGATTGTGGGTGGGAGTGACAATGGATGAGGTTTGTGGGCGGGAGTGACAAAGGATGGATGTCTGTGGGCGGGAGTGACAAAGGATGGTCTTTGGGCGGCAGTGACAAAGGGTGGAGGATTGTAAGAGGGAGGGACCAAGGATGGAGGATTGTCGGTGGGAGTAACAAAGGATGGATGTCTGTGGGCGGGAGTGACAAAGGATGGAGGATTGTGGGAGGGAGGGACCAAGGATGGAGGATTGTCGGTGGAAGTGACAAATGATGGAGGTCTGTGGGTGGGAGTGACAAAGGCTGGATGTCTGTGGGCGGAAGTGACAAAAGATGGAGGATTGTGGGTAGGAGGGAAGAAGTATGGAGGATTTCGGTGGGAGTGACAAAGGATGGAGGATTGTCGGTGGGAGTGACAAGGGATGGAGGATTGTGGGTGGGAGTGACAATGGATGAGGTTTGTGGGCGGGAGTGACAAAGGATGGATGTCTGTGGGCGGGAGTGACAAAGGATGGTCTTGAGGCGGGAGTGACAAGGAATGTAGGTCTGTGAACGGGAGTGACAAAGGATGGAGAAATGCGGGTGGGAGTGATAAAGGATGGAGGAATGTGGGTGGGAGTGACAAAGGATGGAGGATTGTGGGTGGGAGTGACAAAGGATGGAGGAGTGTGGGTGGGAGTGACAAAGGATGGAGGTCTGTGGGTAGGAGTGACAAAGGATGGAGGAGTGTGGGTGGGAGTGACAACGGATGAGGTATGTGGGTGGGAGTGACACAAGATGAAGGATTTGCAGGGTGTGAGGGACTGTTAGATGTTATGAGCTAAGGTTAACTATATACTGGCGACACAATGACTCCACTGGGGTCAAAGGATGGGATCTACATTTCTCCTCCGCCCACCCTCCCCCACACACACATCTACAAGACCGTAACACCCATGTTATGGCACGGGGACTGATGAGAAATGTGTCAATGTTAGTATAAAAATAAAACCGACCTACAAAATCAAGTTGGTCACTTCGTATTGTCACATGCGCATATTTTACGGACTGAAAACTGTTCCGCGGTCTACAACTGCTGGCGTATATACTCCTTCAGAAGTGGGTGCTAATGGCAGTTTTACCCCCCACCCCACCCCCCCCCCCCCCCCCGGGGGTTGTTGGCAGTAATAGTCTGACCCCCACCCTCCCCCACGTGAGGGGGTGACTCAAAGCGCACTGCATGATCCGAAAGACGCAAAACCAGGGATGTGATAGCTGCCGTCGCCCCGCTTGGTGCAGCTTCAAGCCCCTCGCCAACTATCGTGTTAAACTCCTGTCAACATGGGCAGGCAGGGGACATGTTGCATGGCTGTTTACTGGGTTTCCATGGGGACTTTGCACCCTTACTGGCAAGCTTAGTCCATTCCCAGCGTAACAAAATGAATAAAGCACACATACAGCGCACACACACCGCTAACATATGGCATTAAGGTCCACACTGCAGTACATCTAATTAAACAAATATATGCCTCGGTCGGCTGTGCCGGCCAGGGTGTGTCTAACGAAGATCACTAGATCCAGGTGCAAATTGTTTACATATGCAAATACATATATCCATATAATATATTTATATAATATATACATTATTTTCACTTATTTCATACAAATTGCCATGCATCAAAATTTACTATTGCCGTCCGATTTGTCTCACGTGCCAAAGTGTGTCTCAACGACAGCAGTCTAGATACACTGATATTCTACGTTAGGAACCTGATCAGTTACACAGCATGTTAATTATGTCAAACAGCGCACAACAGCCACTTGTGGGTTCAGCTTCGACCTTAGTCCTGTCGTGTCAAAGATGTTTAATACACGTAGAATTTATAGTAAGGGAGAAAATAGTAACGTCCATCTATAGTTTACTATAAACAGACATTCGGGTTCGTTTTGAAACTATTTTTTTTTAAATGCATGGCGAATATGATGTGAAAAAGCCCGGGCTTCAGCATGGTCAGGTCAGTATGTAAACCGCTCTGTCTATTATTTAAATTACCTTGGCTGCCACGGGATATATTTTAATCAGCAAGACAATTAGCTACACGGGTCCATGATGCTAACGAAAAGTGCAAAAGTACCGAATAATTTTTCGCACTATTTTTCTTGCATTTAATGTAACCATTTTATAATGAATCCGGGAAAAAAGTGCTAGGCTTTGGTAGCCAACAAACGATCGACTTTCTTTTCCTAGAATGTTTTGTTTTAGGGTCTGGAAACTGTAACGCGGAGTGTGACATCTCTGTGCCTCCCGCCCAGAACCGGAAGTAAGTGACTCACGGGCTTATGTGGTCACGTGCGCGTGACGCGGGCGGTGGATGGGGACAGCTGGCGGTCCTAGATCCACGGCTGGCCTCTCCACATCTATATATATACCATCAGCTTATATATAGAGAGAGAGAATGGACGGCGAATGGAGGTCGGAACTGCCGCAACCAAGTTGTTAGTAGTATATTTGCCAACATTGTCGTTGTTAATATTAAACCGGTCGTAAGCATGCCGTTTATAGTGTATAGCCGCTCCTAATTGGCTGGAAGGACCCTCTTCCCCCCCTCCTCAATCCCCCCCACCCCTCCCCCGTGGGTTCGTTGAATGTTTTGACACAGTTTTGGCTTCCAGTTGCACTGAGATGCACTGGAAGATTCATTGTTGTTGTGAGATCAGCTGGCAAGTCCAGGGAGTGGGGTTGACTGACTGTGAGATTGACTGGGCACGCTGCGTTGTGTTCGGCTCTTACAGCACGCCAGATCTCTAGCATACGGGAACTTTTTGCGTCATTGGGATAGCGCTGCGTGTTTGGTTATCACTTGTTAAGTATTTATTTGAAGACAAGAAACGTGTACTTAGTAACACAGACTTGCAATCGGTATTTGTGTGTCCACTCTGCCAGAATGCTGCAGGACGCCGCGTCAACATGAATCCTGTCCACTCTGCCAGAATGCTGCAGGACGCCGCGTCAACATGAATCCTGTCCACTCTGCCAGAATGCTGCAGGACGCCGCGTCAACATGAATCCTGTCCACTCTGCCAGAATGCTGCAGGACGCCGCGTCAACATGAATCCTGTCCACTCTGCCAGAATGCTGCAGGACGCCGCGTCAACATGAATCCTGTCCACTCTGCCAGAATGCTGCAGGACGCCGCGTCAACATGAATCCTGTCCACTCTGCCAGAATGCTGCAGGACGCCGCGTCAACATGAATCCTGTCCACTCTGCCAGAATGCTGCAGGACGCCGCGTCAACATGAATCCTGTCCACTCTGCCAGAATGCTGCAGGACGCCGCGTCAACATGAATCCTGTCCACTCTGCCAGAATGCTGCAGGACGCCGCGTCAACATGAATCCTGTCGCGGTCTGCGCATTCCACGTCTTAATTTATTTTAAAAGCTAATAATGGAATCACAGCTTATATTTCACTAGATTAAAGCAATATGTTCCGTAATTTTTTGCATTACCAACCACTTTTCCATGTCAAATAAGTACATTCTGTCTTGAGTTTCAATCCTGGAAGCCTGCGGGCTATCCGGAGAGAAGCATTTTGGTCACCGGAGCAGAAGTTGGTGGCCGGCTTTCTATTCCTGCGCGCCTGTTAGCAGTTCGCTATTTTGTGTGTGATGTCGACCGCGGCTCGCTATCACGTCCGCGCGCGATCAAAATAAACCGCGCAGTTTTATGTTGAAATGTTTGTTTTACTGACTCAAAGAGATATAAATCATATGAATCATGATTTTTGAGATACTTTTAGTCTTGATTCTAAAATGTAAAAAATCTAAGATGGCGCATGTTTGTATATTGCTTTAAAGAACAGTTTAACAGTCCTATCTGTTAGGCTCCCGATTCGACACTCCTGGTTGCTACGCAACAAGGACACTCGAGTGCACTCAGATTCGTATTGAACAGACAGTGTAGGGGGGGGGGCATGGGGGGGGCAAGGGGGTGGGGGGTCCTGTTTCCAGATCACGACGAATACATTTCTTTATTTCCAGGTCACGATGAATCAAAACGAGAACTCCTCCCATACAAAGGAAAGGCGGCTACATGATACTAAACTGCCGATTTCCCGATTCACGGGTATGTAATATTAAAATTCCCAGTTCACGATTCATGGAAATCCTTTATCACTGCGGTCGGCTAATACCCAATTCCCAGTTCACCGAGACTTATTTTCCTTCTTCCCAGTTCACGGTGAAATTAAACGCCCTTTCCCGAGGAAAGGAAATACCCCTTGCCCCCCCCCCCCTCCCCAGTGTATGCAGGTCCATATCATCGCTTTATAACAAGTTATAATCGTACACATCAGGTACCAAGTTATGTATTCTGTACAACATATATTCCCGAATCAGATTTGTAATATAACTAAACAAATTAGACGCCGGAACGATAATTATTTCCGCACTGAAGAACAGCAGCAAACCGAGAATATGGCCGCTTTCCTGCCACGCGCGGATTTGTGACCGTCATTACATTAGCCGATTGGCATTTGCCGTTTTCCCGGCATTTATGCCTCCATCTCGTTCTTAAAATGGTTTTGTCAAGATATTTATCTGTACAACTTGGGTTTTTGTTATTTTTTTAACCTATGATTAAACCTGTTGAAAATTATGCAGCTATAAAGGTCAGTACTCGTCTTTTGCGTGCTATGCAGCGCAGAGCGAACTAGAGCTCCCCGAAACACGCGCCTGCCAGAATTTCCGCTGGAACGATCTATTGGTTGGGTGTCCTCATCCAATGTTTTTCTTTTTTGTTGCAATAATAAATTTAAATCAGTTTCCGCCATGAAATGCACAATGATAATATATAAATAATATAACGATAAGATAATACAGTGACGGATCCGGAGAGGGGGGTGGGGGGTGGCACAGGGGGCACGTGCCACCCCCTTTCTCTCAAAAAGTGGGCACAGGGGGCAGAGTCACTATTCTGCACAACCTCCCCAACACCACCCGCCTCCCCCGGTCGCAAGTTTCTCATTTTATCTTCAATAAATGCTCCCTCCCCCTTTGTAATTCCTGGATCCGCCACTACAACATACTAAACGTGGGCGGTACAACCTGACCGTGGGTGACATAGTCACAAACAATGAAAAGGGGGTCCAGTTTGCTCGGGGTAGGGGTGGAGCGGGAGGGGGCAGGGGGTGGTCGGAAGGGGCACCCATCATTCTGGCAGCTTCTGACACCCTCGTCAGCACTTAGAGACTCAAGGCCTTCGCAATATCGTCTCTTGTCAGATCTTGTCAGCGAGCGACCACGTGACCACAGAACCCGATGACACCCATATAAGGTAATCCCGATTGGAGCCTTCGGGATGGTCTGGGCGGTGGATTGGGGGTGGCGGGGTCAGCTCGCTTGGTGGTCTGGGTAGACTGGGTAGGGGTGGGGGGGTCAGCGGTCTGGGTAGGGAGGGAGGAGGGCAGCAAGACGATAGAGCCAAAAGAACAAAAATGCATTTGGCGGGTTTCATGTCCGCCATCTTGGAAAAGTCGTCCTTGACCTGGTTGCCAAGCACCGAGTATTCTTTGTCAGCTATCTCACAATCAGCGCAGCCCTCCTATCTGTAGATATTAATACCGGTCACCAGCTGACATAGGCTCGGCTCTGTCATCCCGCAACACTGATCTGGTCTCTGGGGCCTGGAGCCTGGGGTCTGGGGTCTGGGGTCTGGGGTCTGGGGTCTGGAGCCTGGGGTCTGGGGTCTGGGGTCTGGGGTCTGGAGGTCTGGGGTCTGGGGTCTGGGGTCTGGGGTCTGGGATCTCTGGGGTCTGCGGTCTGGGGTCTGGGGTCTGGGGTCTGCGGTCTGGGGTCTGGGGTCTGGGGCCTGGGGTCTGGGGTCTGGGGTCTGGGGTCTGGGGTCTGGGGCCTGGGGTCTGGGGTCTGGGGTCTGCGGTCTGGGGTCTGGGGTCTGGGGTCTGGGGCCTGGGGTCTGCGGTCTGGGGTCTGCGGTCTGGGGTCTGGGGTCTGGGGTCTGCGGTCTGCGGTCTGCGGTCTGCGGTCTGGGGTCTGGGGTCTGGGGTCTGGGGTCTGGGGTCTGCAGTCTGGGGTCTGGGGTCTGGGGTCTGGGGTCTGGGGTCTGCGGTCTGGGGTCTGCGGTCTGGGGTCTGCGGTCTGGGGTCTGCGGTCTGGGGTCTGGGGTCTGGAGCTGGGGTCTGGGGTGAGGGGTCTGGGGCCTGGGGTCTGGGGTCTGGGGTCTGGGGCCTGGGGTCTGGGGTCTGGGGTCTGGGGTCTGCGGTCTGCGGTCTGGGGTCTGCGGTCTGGGGTCTGGGGTCTGGGGTCTGGGGCCTGGGGTCTGCGGTCTGGGGTCTGGGGTCTGGGGCCTGGGTCTGGGGTCTGGGTCTGGGTCTGCCTGGGTCTGGGGTCTGGGGTCTGGGGTCTGGGGTCTGCGGTCTGGGTCTGGGGTCTGGGTCTGCGGGTCTGGGGTCTGGGGTCTGCGGGTCTGGGGTCTGGGTCTGGGGCCTGGGGTCTGCGGTCTGCGGTCTGGGGTCTGGGGTCTGGGGCCTGGGGTCTGGGGTCTGGGGTCTGGGGCCTGGGGTCTGGGGTCTGGGGTCTGGGGTCTGCGGTCTGGGGTCTGCGGTCTGGGGTCTGCGGTCTGGGGTCTGCGGTCTGGGGTCTGCGGTCTGGGTCTGCGGTCTGGGGTCTGCGGTCTGGGGTCTGGGTCTGGGGTCTGGGGTCTGCGGTCTGGGGTCTGGGGTCTGGGGTCTGGGGTCTGCGGTCTGGGGTCTGGGGTCTGGGTGCCTGGGGTCTGGAGTCTGGGGTCTGGGGGTCTGGGGTCTGCGGTCTGGGGTCTGGGGTCTGGGGTCTGCGGTCTGCGGTCTGGGGTCTGCGGTCTGGGGTCTGGGGTCTGGGGTCTGGGGTCTGGGGTCTGGGGCCTGGGGTCTGCGGTCTGGGGTCTGGGGCCTGGGGTCTGGGGTCTGGGGTCTGGGGCCGTATTCATAATCCCCTCGTAAGTTACGCACGAAAAGTGCGTTTTCATCTTAGCCTCACCAGCTCGGTGTGGTGGTGCTCATGATCAAGAAATCGTCTTCAATATAATTTTATCACCTTTTTAATTCAGAAAATTCACTTTTTGGGTGACTACTGATGTATTTTGTACCCAAAAATCGCACGACAAATCTTCCACTTAGCGCGAAGTCTAGCGGTGAGCCTAAGTGGTGATTATGAATACGGCCCCTGGGGTCTGCGGTCTGGGGTCTGGGGTCTGGGGTCTGCGGTCTGGGGTCTGCGGTCTGGGGTTTGGGGTCTGGGTTCTGCGGTCTGGGGTCTGGGGCCTGGGGCCTGGAGCCTGGGGTCTGGGGTCTGGGGTCTGCGGTCTGGGGTCTGCGGTCTGGGGTCTGGGGTCTGCGGTCTGGGGTCTGGGGCCTGGGGCCTGGAGCCTGGGGTCTGGGGTCTGGGGTCTGGGGTCTGCGGTCTGCGGTCTGCGGTCTGCGGTCTGGGATCTGGGGTCTGGGCTCTGAGGTCTGAGGTCTATGCTCTGAGGTCTGAGATCTGAGATCTGAGATCTAAGATCTGAGATCTGAGATCGTAGGACTGATGTCTAAGGTCTGTGGTCTGTGGCCTGTGGTCTGAGGTATGGGGTCTGTGGTCTGGGGTCTGGGGTCTGTGGTCTGAGGTCTGAGTTCTGAGGTCTGGAGTCTGGGATCTGGGATCTGAGGTTTGGGGTCTGGGATCTACGGTCTGGGGTCTGGGGTCTGGGGCCTGGGGCCTGGGGTCTGGGGTCTGGGGTCTGGGGTCTGGGGTCTGGGGTCTGGGGTCTGGGGTCTGGGGTCTGGGATCTGGGGTCTGGGGCCTGGCAGTGTATAGAGGGGATCACACCTAGACCATCTGGCAGCGCACGGCAGGGGGAGGGAGGGGGCTGGAACTATTACCTAATCTGGATTTAAACCCTTATCGGAGACACATGTACTGGGAGTGTCCAACACTGACCAGACCACTGCTTAGTACCTGCATGTCCCTTCACCCCAGTCTCCAGTCTCCAGATCCGGTGTGTGTGTGTGGAGGGAGGGCGGGGGATGGGGAGCTTTGAGCAAACTTCAGCCCCCACCCCCCTCTGGTCAAGTAGCCGCCCAACCCAACTACTCACTATGACCTCGGGCTCCGATCCAGCCGCCCCCCACCCTCCTTCTAGAGCGCCTTATATGGCGCCTTATGGGGCGCCTTTTCAAGCGCCTTCTAGGACGCCTTCTGGAGCGCCTTATGAGGCGCCTATTCCAGCGCCTTCTAGGACGCCTTCTGGAGCGCCTTATGAGGCGCCTATTCAAGCGCCTTCTTGGACGCCTTCTGGAGCGCCTTATGGGACACCCTATGGAGCGCCTTATGGAGTGCCTTCTGAGGCGCCTTCTCGGGCGCCTTCAAGGACGTGTTCTGAAGCGCCTTTTGGAGCGCCTTATGGAGCGCCTTATGGAGCGCCTTATGGAGCGTCTAATGGGGCGCCTCATGCTGCTGGAACGCCTTCTTCAGCGCCTCCAGCCAATCCTGCTGGAACGCCTTCTTCAGCGCCTCCAGCCAATCCTGCTGGAACGCCTTCCGGATTCTACAGGCCGGGGGGCGGACTGCACCGTGTACACACCCTTATAATGGCAGCGACCCATTGGGTAAACATTCACCGTTACACTTCATAAACCCAAACCTTGAACCCTGGTATTATCGCCCAGCATCTATTATGTATTGAAGGGGTGGATCCGGGACAGCCGTGGGCTCGAGCTGTAACCCGATTATAGGGGTAGAGGGCCAGAGGGGGTGAGGGGGGACTCTGAAGGGGATCTTAGCACAGCCACCAACAGCTTCTCAGTTCACTTGAATAAATTGTTCATTATGATAGTGGTTATTTGCCTCATAGTTTAATGTGTGGGGTAAGGCGGTGAGGTGGAGTAATACGGTGAGGTGGGGTAAGACGGTGAGGTGGGGTAAGAGGGTGAGGTGGGGTAGGACGGTGAGGTGGGGTAAGACGGTGAGGTGGGGTAAGACGGTGAGGTGGGGTAGGACGGTGAGGTGGAGTAAGACGGTGAGGTGGGGTAGGACGGTGAGGTGGGGTAAGACGGTGAGGTGGGGTAAGACGGTGAGGTGGGGTAGGACGGTGAGGTGGAGTAAGACGGTGAGGTGGGGTAAGACGGTGAGGTGGAGCAAGACGGTGAGGTAGGGTAAGACGGTGAGGTGGAGTAATACGGTGAGGTGGGGTAGGACGGTGAGGTGGGGTAAGACGGTGAGGTGGGGTAAGACGGTGAGGTGGGGTAGGACGGTGAGGTGGAGTAAGACGGTGAGGTGGGGTAGGACGGTGAGGTGGGGTAAGACGGTGAGGTGGGGTAAGACGGTGAGGTGGGGTAGGACGGTGAGGTGGAGTAATACGGTGAGGTGGGGTAAGACGGTGAGGTGGGGTAAGGCGGTGAGGTGGAGTAATACGGTGAGGTGGGGTAAGACGGTGAGGTGGGGTAAGAGGGTGAGGTGGGGTAGGACGGTGAGGTGGGGTAAGACGGTGAGGTGGGGTAAGGCGGTGAGGTGGAGTAATACGGTGAGGTGGGGTAAGACGGTGAGGTGGGGTAAGAGGGTGAGGTGGGGTAAGAGGGTGAGGTGGGGTAGGACGGTGAGGTGGGGTAAGACGGTGAGGTGGGGTAAGACGGTGAGGTGGGGTAGGACGGTGAGGTGGAGTAAGACGGTGAGGTGGGGTAGGACGGTGAGGTGGGGTAAGACGGTGAGGTGGGGTAAGACGGTGAGGTGGGGTAGGACGGTGAGGTGGAGTAAGACGGTGAGGTGGGGTAAGACGGTGAGGTGGAGCAAGACGGTGAGGTGGGGTAAGACGGTGAGGTGGAGTAATACGGTGAGGTGGGGTAGGACGGTGAGGTGGAGTAAGACGGTGAGGTGGGGTAGGACGGTGAGGTGGAGTAAGACGGCGAGGTGGGGTAAGACGGTGAGGTGGAGCAAGACGGTGAGGTGGGGTAAGACGGTGAGGTGGAGTAATACGGTGAGGTGGGGTAGGACGGTGAGGTGGAGTAAGACGGTGAGGTGGGGTAAGACGGTGAGGTGGAGCAAGACGGCGAGGTGGGGTAAGACGGTGAGGTGGGGTAGGACGGTGAGGTGGAGTAAGACGGTGAGGTGGGGTAAGACGGTAAGGTGGAGCAAGACGGCGAGGTGGGGTAAGGCGGTGAGGTGGAGTAATACGGTGAGGTGGGGTAAGACGGTGAGGTGGGGTAAGAGGGTGAGGTGGGGTAGGACGGTGAGGTGGGGTAAGACGGTGAGGTGGGGTAAGACGGTGAGGTGGGGTAGGACGGTGAGGTGGAGTAAGACGGTGAGGTGGGGTAGGACGGTGAGGTGGGGTAAGACGGTGAGGTGGGGTAAGACGGTGAGGTGGGGTAGGACGGTGAGGTGGAGTAAGACGGTGAGGTGGGGTAAGACGGTGAGGTGGAGCAAGACGGTGAGGTGGGGTAAGACGGTGAGGTGGAGTAAGACGGTGAGGTGGGGTAAGACGGTGAGGTGGGGTAAGACGTTGAGGTGGGGTAAGGCGGTGAGGTGTGGTAAGACGGTGAGGTGGAGTAAGACGGCGAGGTGGGGTAAGACGGTGAGGTGGAGTAAGACGGCGAGGTGGGGTAAGACGGTGAGGTGAAGTAAGACGGGGAGGTGGGGTAAGGCGGTGAGGTAGGGTAAGACGGTGAGGTGGGTTAAGACGGTGAGGTGGGGTAAGACGGTGAGGCGGGGTAAGACGGTGAGGTGGGGTAAGACGGTGAGGTGAGGTAAGACGGTGAGGTGGGGTAAGACGGTGAGGTGGGGTAAGACGGTGAGGTGGAGTAAGACGGGGAGGTGGGGTAAGTCGGTGAGGTGGGGTTAGACGGTGAGGTGGGGTAAGACGGTGAGGTGGGGTAAGACGGTGAGGTGGGGTAAGACGGTGAGGTGGGGTAAGACGGTGAGGTGAGGTAAGACGGTCAGGTGGGGTAAGACGGTGAGGTGGAGTAAGACGGTGAGGTGGGGTAAGACGGTGAGGTGGAGTGAGACGGTGAGGTGTGGTAAGACGGTGAGGTGGAATAAGACGGTGAGGTGGAGTAAGACGGCGAGGTGGGGTAAGACGGTGAGGTGGGGTAAGACGGCGAGGTCGGGTAAGACGGTGAGGTGGAGTAAGACGGTGAGGTGGGGTAAGACGGTGAGGTGGGGTAAGACGGTGAGGTGGAGTAAGACGACGAGGTGGGGTAAAACGGTGAGGTGGAGTAAGACGGGGAGGTGGGGTAAGACGGTGAGGTGGAGTAAGACGGTGAGGTGGGGTAAGACGGCGAGGTGGGGTAAGACGTTGAGGTGGGGTAAGGCGGTGAGGTGTGGTAAGACGGTGAGGTGGAGTAAGACGGCGAGGTGGGGTAAGACGGTGAGGTGGAGTAAGACGGGGAGGTGGGGTAAGACGGTGAGGTGGAGTAAGCCGGGGAGGTGGGGTAAGGCGGTGAGGTGGGGTAAGACGGTGAGGTGGGTTAAGACGGTGAGGTGGGGTAAGACGGTGAGGTGGGGTAAGACGGTGAGGTGGGGTAAGACGGTGAGGTGGGGTAAGACGGTGAGGTGAGGTAAGACGGTGAGGTGGGGTAAGACGGTGAGGTGGGGTAAGACGTTGAGGTGGGGTAAGACGGTGAGATGGAGTAAGACGGTAAAGTGGGGTAAGACGGTGAGGTAGGGTAAGACGGTGAGGTGAGGTAAGACGGTGAGGTGGGGTAAGACGGTGAGGTCGGGTAAGACGGTGAGGTGGAGTAAGACGGGGAGGTGGGGTAAGACGGTGAGATGGGGTAAGACGGTGAGGTGGGGTAAGACGGTGAGGTGGGGCAAGACGGTGAGGTAGGGTAAGACGGTGAAGTGAGGTAAGACGGTGAGGTGGGGTAAGACGGTGAGGTGGGGTAAGACGGTGAGGTGGAGTAAGACGGGGAGGTGGGGTAAGACGGTGAGGTGGAGTAAGCCGGGGAGGTGGGGTAAGGCGGTGAGGTGGGGTAAGACGGTGAGGTGGGTTAAGACGGTGAGGTGGGGTAAGACGGTGAGGTGGGGTAAGACGGTGAGGTGGGGTAAGACGGTGAGGTGGAGTAAGACGGTGAGGTGTGGTAAGAGGTAAGGCGGTGAGGTGGGGTAAGACGTTGAGGTGGGGTAAGGCGGTGAGGTGTGGTAAGACGGTGAGGTGGAGTAAGACGGCGAGGTGGGGTAAGACGGTGAGGTGGAGTAAGACGGTGAGGTGGGGTAAGACGGTGAGGTGGAGTAAGACGGTGTGGTGGGGTAAGACGGTGAGGTGGGGTAAGATGGTGAGGTGGAGTAAGACGGTGAGGTGGGGTAAGACGGTGAGGTGGAGTAAGACGGTGAGGTGGGGTAAGACGGTGAGGTGGAGTAAGACGGTGAGGTGTGGTAAGAGGTAAGGCGGTGAGGTGGGGTAAGACGTTGAGGTGGGGTAAGGCGGTGAGGTGGTGTAATACGGTGAGGTGTGGTAACACGGTGAGGTGGAGTAAGACGGTGAGGTCGGGTAAGACGGTGAGGTGGGGTAAGACGATGAGGTGGGGTAAGACGATGAGGTGGGGTAAGACGGTGGGGTGGGATAAGACGGTGAGGTGGGGTAAGACGGTGAGGTGTGGTAAGAGGTAAGGCGGTGAGGTGGGGTAAGACGGTGAGGTGGGGTAAGACGGTGAGGTGGGGTAAGACGGTGAGGTGGGGTAAGACGGTGAGGTGGGGTAAGGTGGTGAAGTGGGGCAAGACGGTGAGGTGAGGTAAGACGGTGAGGTGGGGTAAGACGGTGAGGTGGGGTAAGACGGTGAGGTGGGGTAAGACGGTGAGGTGGAGCAAGACGGTAAAGTGGAGTAAGACGGTGAGGTAGGGTAAGACGGTGAGGTGGGGTAAGACGGTGAGGTGGGGTAAGACGGTGAGGTGGGGTAAGACGGTGAGGTAGGGTAAGACGGTGAGGTAAGGTAAGACGGTCAGGTGGGGTAAGACGGTCAGGTGGAGTAAGACGGTGAGGTGGGGTAAGACGGTGAGGTGGAGTAAGACGGTGAGGTGGGGTAAGACGGTGAGGTGGGGTAAGACGGTGAGGTGGAGTAAGACGGCGAGGTGGAGTAAGACGGCGAGGTGGGGTAAGACGGTGAGGTGGGGTAAGACGGCGAGGTGAAGTAAGACGGTGGGGTGGGGTAAGACGGTGAGGTGGGGTAAGACGGTGAGGTGGAGTAAGACGACGAGGTGGGGTAAGACGGTGAGGTGGAGTAAGACGGTGAGGTGGGGTAAGACGGTGAGGTGGAGTAACACGGTGAGGTGGGGTAAGACGGTGAGGTGGGGTAAGACGTTGAGGTGGGGTAAGGCGGTGAGGTGTGGTAAGACGGTAAGGTGGAGTAAGACGGCGAGGTGGGGTAAGACGGTGAGGTGGAGTAAGATGGTGAGGTGGGGTAAGACGGTGAGGTGGAGTAAGACGGGGAGGTGGGGTGAGACGGTGAGGTGGAGTAAGACGGTGAGGTGGGGTAAGGCGGTGAGGTGGGGTAAGACGGTGAGGTGGGTTAAGACGGTGAGGTGGGGTAAGACGGTGAGGTGGGGTAAGACGGTGAGGTGGGGTAAGACGGTGAGGTGAGGTAAGACGGTGAGGTGGGGTAAGACGGTGAGTGGGGTAAGACGGTCAGGTGGAGTAAGACGGGGAGGTGGGGTAAGTCGGTGAGGTGGGGTAAGACGGTGAGGAGGGGTAAGACGGTGACGTGGGGTAAGACGGTGAGGTGTGGTAAGACGGTGAGGTGTGGTAAGACGGTGGGGTGGAGTAAGATGGGGAGGTGGGGTAAGACGGTGAGGTGGGGTAAGACGGTCAGGTGGGGTAAGACGGTGAGGTGGGGTAAGACGTTGAGGTGGGGTAAGACGGTGAGATGGAGTAAGACGGTAAAGTGGGGTAAGACGGTGAGGTGAGGTAAGACGGTGAGGTGGGGTAAGACGGTGAGGTCGGGTAAGACGGTGAGGTGGAGTAAGACGGGGAGGTGGGGTAAGACGGTGAGATGGGGTAAGACGGTGAGGTGGGGTAAGACGGTGAGATGGAGTAAGACGGTAAAGTGGGGTAAGACGGTGAGGTGGGGTAAGACGGTGAGGTGGAGTAACACGGTGAGGTGGGGTAAGACGGTGAGGTGGGGTAAGACGTTGAGGTGGGGTAAGGCGGTGAGGTGTGGTAAGACGGTAAGGTGGAGTAAGACGGCGAGGTGGGGTAAGACGGTGAGGTGGAGTAAGATGGTGAGGTGGGGTAAGACGGTGAGGTGGAGTAAGACGGGGAGGTGGGGTAAGACGGTGAGGTGGAGTAAGACGGTGAGGTGGGGTAAGGCGGTGAGGTGGGGTAAGACGGTGAGGTGGGTTAAGACGGTGAGGTGGGTTAAGACGGTGAGGTGGGGTAAGACGGTGAGGTGGGGTAAGACGGTGAGGTGAGGTAAGACGGTGAGGTGGGGTAAGACGGTGAGGTGGGGTAAGACGGTCAGGTGGAGTAAGACGGGGAGGTGGGGTAAGTCGGTGAGGTGGGGTAAGACGGTGAGGAGGGGTAAGACGGTGAGGTGGGGTAAGACGGTGAGGTGTGGTAAGACGGTGAGGTGTGGTAAGGCGGTGGGGTGGACTAAGATGGGGAGGTGGGGTAAGACGGTGAGGTGTGGTAAGACGGTGGGGTGGAGTAAGATGGGGAGGTAGGGTAAGACGGTGAGGTGGAGTAAGACGGTGAGGTGGGGTAAGACGGTGAGGTGGGGTAAGACGTTGAGGTGGGGTA
Organism: Arenicola marina; assembly: GCA_964019135.1. NCBI lineage: Eukaryota > Metazoa > Annelida > Polychaeta > Arenicolidae > Arenicola > Arenicola marina. Next base: position 53,257,412 of record OZ025249.1, on the reverse strand, counting down.
AGACGGTGAGATGGAGTAAGACGGTAAAGTGGGGTAAGACGGTGAGGTGAGGTAAGACGGTGAGGTGGGGTAAGACGGTGAGGTCGGGTAAGACGGTGAGGTGGAGTAAGACGGGGAGGTGGGGTAAGACGGTGAGATGGGGTAAGACGGTGAGGTGGGGTAAGACGGTGAGATGGAGTAAGACGGTAAACTGGGGTAAGACGGTGAGGTGAGGTAAGACGGTGAGGTGGGGTAAGACGGTGAGGTCGGGTAAGACGGTGAGGTGGAGTAAGACGGGGAGGTGGGGTAAGACGGTGAGATGGGGTAAGACGGTGAGGTGGGGTAAGACGGTGAGGTGGGGTAAGACGGTGAGGTCGGGTAAGACGGTGAGGTGGAGTAAGACGGTGAGGTGGGGTAAGACGGTGAGGTGGGGTAAGACGGTGAGGTGAGGTAAGACGGTGAGGTGGGGTAAGACGGTGAGGTGGGGTAAGACGGTCAGGTGGAGTAAGACGGGGAGGTGGGGTAAATCGGTGAGGTGGGGTAAGACGGTGAGGTGGGGTAAGACGGTGAGGTTGGTTAAGACGGTGAGGTGTGGTAAGACGGTGAGGTGTGGTAAGACGGTGGGGTGGAGTAAAATGGGGAGGTGGGGTAAGACGGTGAGGTGGGGTAAGACGGTGGGGTGGAGTAAAATGGGGAGGTGGGGTAAGACGGTGAGGTGGGGTAAGACGGTCAGGTGGAGTAAGACGGGGAGGTGGGGTAAGACGGTGAGGTGTGGTAAGACGGTGGGGTTGAGTAAGACGGGGAGGTGGGGTAAGACGGTGAGGTGGGGTAAGACGGTGGGGTTGAGTAAGATGGGGATGTGGGGTAAGACGGTGAGGTGGGGTAAGACGGTGAGGTGTGGTGAGAGGTAAGACGGTGCCAGGGGACGGATAAGACTAATTTTAAATAAATAAACAGGCATTGAAACTTTTTTAGAATATTGGCCAACGTTTAGGAAGATGACAAGTCCTTTTTGTTGCAATTGGAATGGCATTGATCACATCACCACAACAGGCCTACTGGATCCTACTGCGGACTAGAGGCACCCACAAGGCCGATCCACGAGGGAGGTTTGGATTCACAGGCTCCATAGCTTGACACAAACACCTGCTAACGGTTAAATGAGCGACACAGCTGGGGACTCATTGCTGTCACATGGGGGTGACGCGTGTGACAGTGACCGGGGGGAGGCTAGCCATGTGATGTGTGGAGGCGGCTCACTGTCCCTGACCGCGGCGGGCTGGTGCCCTTCACAGGCTGGTGGCCCGTGCACCTAGCTAGCACGGAAGTGCAGGAGCACCATCAATCCCTCAACTGCTCAACCGCTAGGGGCGCTCGGCGACAAAAAAAACGAGCCCCCCCCCCCCCCCCACCCCCGGCAGGGTCTTCCGCCTGCCGCCTCCGCAGGGGGTGGTTCGGCGAGGAGGGGTGGGGGGTAAACTCTCTCCTGGAGCTGACTCACGCACAGCTGATCCAGAGAGAGCGAGGCATTAGAGTGGTGTTTGCGACAGTCACACTGTGATACATTGTCTGGGCCTGGTGCCTTCTTTCACTGAGGCACATAGGCGGGCACGTGCCCTGCACAAACCACAACAAAGACAAGAGAGAGAGAGAAGAGAGAGAGAGAGGGCAAGGGTTTGGGGGTCAGATCGGTGTGTTGAAGGGTGTCCACGTGGGGGAGGGGGAGGGGGGGTACCGGAGCATCCCCAGTGGCGATGTGTACGTGGGGGGGGTGGGTCTGTATGTCGGTCTCTCAGTTAAACCAGCGAGTTTAAGTGGCCATCTGATATCGTTATGGTAATGACGATATATTGTGGTATTGTGTGATACTATGGATTCAGCCGCGAAGTGTTTGTTTGAAAGAGGACGTTGTTTGCAGGAGACGCCAATCGGCATTTTCAAGTTGAGTTTTTGACCTACATATGATTTCGACGTAGGTATCCACCACTTTACGGACTGGCCATTGTAGGCAGTCCGTTATCGAGTTTAACCCTAGTACCCGTGCCACTGGGCAGGTAAGGCGGAGGGTGGGGTGGGGCGGAGATTGATTTTTTTTTCATGAACAAGGTACACCCCCCATCACCACTTTCCTGGACCCAAATATCGGATGCGCCCTGGCAGTTCCTGAAGTCACATGCTAGCTCCGGAGACTTCTTATTAAGTGCGGCACATTTTACGTCTGATATCTTCATGTATACTAAAGGAAGACCACGTGATGATGCCCCACCCCCCACCACCCCACCACCCCACCCTCACCATCTCAAGTCCTACCGGTACCTCACGATTTACGCGATTTACTCCACATATTTCCTTTATATTCACAACATTGTGGATTTGCTGCGAAACATACATGGATTTACACATATGCGACGATATGAGTGACGGGATGGGGGTGACATGTATGTACACAGTACTTGGGCCCCGTACACACCCTGACAACAAGACCCTGAAGAGAACTGCACCTGCCCGGTCAGTGTGCGGCGGTGACACGTGCAGCGAATCCGGACCACGTGTCTATTTCAGGGCCACACGTGCGCTGAAACCGGTGCTTCACACACAAAACAATGGCAGAAGTCCACTCCAGCCTCTTGTTGACCTATAAATAAACGGTTGTAGATTTCCCCATGCGCCATCCCCACATATCTGGTAAATCATGTGGATGTGGTGTATGGAAAACAGGATTGATGTAGAACAAAGAAAAAGGATAGGGGCGGGACTTAGGGGGGGGGGGGGGTGGACGGCTTGTGGGACGGCGTGGTCTCTGCTAAAACTAGCACCGTGGACGCAGACATGGCCGCCGAAGGAGCCCCCCCACATACACACCTCCCCGAACCCACCATTGGGTGGCAGCTTAACTTGGCATATCGAGCTCTTTCCCGCCAAAACTAAAGAAGTCAAAATACAAATAAGAATTAGTCCTTGAATCGTCCAAGATTTCTTTTGTCTATATTCCACGCATACCAGACTCCCAAATAGAGACTCTTAGCGTTGCCCGTGATAGCAATTTACAACAGGTTTTCCATTTAGTGGGAAACGTCATCAGTTTGTGTGCTTCGCGATGCTTTGGTATAAGTGGCAGTGCCGCGACAGAGTGCTGTGGTGTCCCGGGATAGACACGTTTGCCACATCACAGCCGAAACGGCGAGGTTTATCAGGTTTCTGAATTTAGAATGAAACAACCGGGTTTTCTGCAAACGGTGATATATATGTCGCCTGGGCTTAGTTTTGGTGGGAAAGAGCTCGATATGCAACTTTAATTATACCGTGTTCGTTCTTTGTCTCCTAAAGTACTGCTATGACGTCATTCTATTGTCTAAACTGTACATTAATTTTCACGAATGTACTGTTTTAGCGAGCTGATAAATTGCGATTGACTCATGCAAGGAGACCAAACAATTTTTCTACAAACTATAATCCTTTTGTTACGAAATCGACAATCGCAGTCAATGCCAATCATGAGCAATAAGTGAGCTTGTCTGAAACAGGTCACAACTACAATGGATGATGAACTGGAAGCTTGCCGCCCGATGGAAAGCCCCAGCAGAAACAGATACAAACTTCTCATCAAAAGAAACGTAGATCACAAAATCCACTTTTAGAAGCTGAATTTGAGACCATATGTAATTCATATGCAAAATACATACCGACATGTCCTTATATCCTATAATCACACTAGAAATCGTTTTCTTTCTCGTGAATCCCATTTCAACAACGAACTGGGTGTTACTTGTTTCAAACAACTTGTTTCGCAACATCGCTGCATATCATATCCTTTTAGTATCCAATAATTTGAACGATTGTAGCATATTCCACATTTAAATTACCATTATCGTCTGTATCATGACACATAATCCATGCAAAGTAGCCTACACGCCTTGATGCGAAACACGACTTCATTCTTGCAACCTGAAGATGAACTAAACTGACTTGTGGCTGCAGCGTCCGACGTTCTTCCATGTCAGGGCGAACCACTGTTTCAGCTTAACTCACGTATGACTCAAGTTTACCATTGCTACAACAATACATTTCGTGGGTTCTCAGATAGAATATGGACCGACTCCAGTGAGCTATTTTATTGGTTTCGGAAGCGAGAGATGCAATGTACATCTTAAAAGAATTCTTATTCACGCTACATTCACCAGGTGAGGCTCACCGACCGTGCTTTAAGATATGTACTCGGCTTGCGCCTCGTACATTCTTTTTCAAGAATGTACTGTTACATGGGCATTCTCTTTACCTTAATGTCCGAAGCAATCCCAACAACCCCCGACAACCCAGTCACGCGTCTAAACTGGCCACATGTATAAACTGGCCACATGTATAAACCGGCCACATGTACAAACTGGCCACATGTCTAAATTGGACATATGCCTAAACCTAAATTTGCCCAATTTCTAAGAAGTTTCCTTATAAACCGATATCATCACCTGTCTAAACCGGTCACACGACCACCCACTGCATCATTGCAGTAAGCCTGGTCACTGCACACTCCTCAGACTCCTGGGTACAGGCGTTCTGTTGGTATCGTTCCAACAGTCTTCTGGGTACAGGCGTTCTCTTGGTATCGTTCCAACAGTCTCCTGGGTACAGGCGTTCTGTTGGTATCGTTCCAACAGTCTCCTGGGTACAGGCGTTCTGTTGGTATCGTTCCAACAGTCTCCTGGGTACAGGCGTTCTGTTGGTATCGTTCCAACAGTCTCCTGGGTACAGGCGTTCTGTTGGTATCGTTCCAACAGTCACCTGGGTACAAGCGTTCTGTAGGTTTCGTGCCCCCCGTCTCCTGCGTACAGGCGTTCTGTTGGTGTCGTGCCCCCCGTCTCCTGGGTACAGGCGTTCTGTTGGTGTCGTGCCCCGGTCTCCTGGGTACAGGCGTTCTGTTGGTGTCGTCCCAACAGTCTCCTGCGTACAGGCGTTCTGTTGGTATCGTTCCAACAGTCTCCTGGGTACAGGCGTTCTGTTGGTATCGTTCCAACAGTCTCCTGGGTACAGGCGTTCTGTTGGTATCGTTCCAACTGTCTCCTGGGTACAAGCGTTCTGTAGGTTTCGTGCCCCCCGTCTCCTGCGTACAGGCGTTCTGTTGGTGTCGTGCCCCCCGTCTCCTGGGTACAGGCGTTCTGTTGGTGTCGTGCCCCGGTCTCCTGGGTACAGGCGTTCTGTTGGTGTCGTCCCAACAGTCTCCTGCGTACAGGCGTTCTGTTGGTATCGTTCCAACAGTCTCCTGGGTACAGGCGTTCTGTTGGTGTCGTGCCTTGGTCTCCTGGGTACAGGCGTTCTGTTGGTGTCGTGCCCCGGTCTCCTGGGTACAGGCGTTCTGTTGGTGTCGTCCCAACAGTCTCCTGCGTACAGGCGTTCTGTTGGTATCGTTCCAACAGTCTCCTGGGTACAGGCGTTCTGTTGGTGTCGTCCCAACAGTCTCCTGCGTACAGGCGTTCTGTTGGTATCGTTCCAACAGTCTCCTGGGTACAGGCGTTCTGTTGGTATCGTTCCAACAGTCTCCTGGGTACAGGCGTTCTGTTGGTGTCGTGCCTTGGTCTCCTGGGTACAGGCGTTCTGTTGGTGTCGTCCCAACAGTCTCCTGCGTACAGGCGTTCTGTTGGTGTCGTGCCCCCGTCTCCTGGGTACAGGCGTTCTGTAGGTGTCGTCCCAACAGTCTCCTGCGTACAGGCGTTCTGTTGGTGTCGTGCCCCCCGTCTCCTGGGTACAGGCGTTCTGTTGGTGTCGTGCCCCCCGTCTCCTGGGTACAGGCGTTCTGTTGGTGTCGTGTCCCCCCCGTCTCCTAGGTACAAGCGTTCTGTTGGTGTCGTGCCCCCCGTCTCCTGGGTACAAGCGTTCTGTAGGTGTCGTGCCCCCAGTCTCCTGGGTACAAGCGTTCTGTAGGTTTCGTGCCCCCCGTCTCCTGCGTACAGGCGTTCTGTTGGTGTCGTGCCCCCCGTCTCCTGGGTACAGGCGTTCTGTTGGTGTCGTGCCCCCCGTCTCCTGGGTACAGGCGTTCTGTTGGTGTCGTGCCCCCGTCTCCTGCGTACAGGCGTTCTGTTGGTGTCGTGCCCTCCCGTCTCCTAGGTACAGGCGTTCTGTAGGTGTCGTGCCCCCGTCTCCTGGGTACAGGCGTTCTGTTGCTGTCGTGTCCCCCGTCTCCTGGGTACAGGCGTGCCGTTGGTGTCGTGTCCCCGTCTCCTGGGTACAGGCGTTCTGTTGGTGTCGTGCCCCCGTCTCCTGGGTACAGGGGGTCTGTTGGTGTCGTGCCCCCCGTCTCCTGGCTACAAGCGTTCTGTTGGTGTCGTTCCCCCGTCTCCTGGGTGCAGGCGTTCTGTTGGTGTCTGCCCCCCGTCTCCTGGGTACAGGCGTTCTGTTGGTGTTGTCCCAACAGTCTCCTGGGTACAGGCGTTCTGTTGGTATCTTGCCCCCCGTCTCCTGGGTACAGGTGTTCTGTAGGTGTCGTGCCCCCGTCTCCTGGGTACAGGCGTTCTGTTGGTGTCGTTCCCCCGTCTCCTGGGTACAGGCGTTCTGTAGATGTCGTGCCCCCCGTCAACTGGGTACAGGCGTTCTGTTGGTGTCGTGCCCCCCCGTCTCCTGGGTACAGGCGTTCTGTAGGTGTCGTGCCCCCCGTCTCCTGGGTACATGCGTTCTGTTGGTGTCGTGCCCCCCGTCTCCTGGGTACAGGCGTTCTGTTTGTGTCGTTCCCCCGTCTCCTGGGTACAGGCGTTCTGTTGGTGTCTTGCCCCCCGTCTCCTGGGTACAGGCGTTCTGTTGGTGTCGTGCCCCCCGTCTCCTGGGTACAGGCGTTCTGTTGGTGTCGTGCCCCCCGTCTCCTGGGTACAGGCGTTCTGTTGGTGTCGTGCCCCCCGTCTCCTGGGTACAGGCGTTCTGTTGGTGTCGTGCCCCCCGTCTCCTGGGTACAGGCGTTCTGTTGGTGTCTTGCCCCCCGTCTCCTGGGTACAGGCGTTCTGTTGGTGTCGTGCCCCCCGTCTCCTGGGTACAGGCGTTCTGTTGGTGTCGTGCCCCCCGTCTCCTGGGTACAGGCGTTCTGTTGGTGTCGTGCCCCCCGTCTCCTGGGTACAGGCGTTCTGTAGGTGTCGTGCCCCCCGTCTCCTGGGTACAGGCGTTCTGTTGGTGTCGTGCCCCCCGTCTCCTGGGTACAGGCGTTCTGTTGGTGTCTTGCCCCCCGTCTCCTGGCTACAAGCGTTCTGTTGGTGTCGTTCCCCCGTCTCCTGGGTGCAGGCGTTCTGTTGGTGTTGTCCCACCCGTCTCCTGGGTACAGGCGTTCTGTTGGTGTCGTGCCCCCCGTCTCCTGGGTACAGGCGTTCTGTTGGTGTCGTGCCCCCCGTCTCCTGGGTACAGGCGTTCTGTTGGTGTCTTGCCCCCCGTCTCCTGGCTACAAGTGTTCTGTTGGTGTCGTTCCCCCGTCTCCTGGGTGCAGGCGTTCTGTTGGTGTTGTCCCAACAGTCTCCTGGGTACAGGCGTTCTGTTGGTATCTTGCCCCCCGTCTCCTGGGTACAGGCGTTCTGTTGGTGTCTTGCCCCCCGTCTCCTGGCTACAAGTGTTCTGTTGGTGTCGTTCCCCCGTCTCCTGGGTGCAGGCGTTCTGTTGGTGTTGTCCCACCCGTCTCCTGGGTACAGGCGTTCTGTTGGTGTCGTGCCCCCCGTCTCCTGGGTACAGGCGTTCTGTTGGTGTCGTGCCCCCCGTCTCCTGGGTACAGGCGTTCTGTTGGTGTCTTGCCCCCCGTCTCCTGGCTACAAGTGTTCTGTTGGTGTCGTTCCCCCGTCTCCTGGGTGCAGGCGTTCTGTTGGTGTTGTCCCAACAGTCTCCTGGGTACAGGCGTTCTGTAGGTGTCGTGCCCCCGTCTCCTGGGTACAGGCGTTCTGTTAGTGTCGTGCCCTCCGTCTCCTGGGTACAGGCGTTCTGTTGGTGTTTTGCCCCCCGTCTCCTGGGTACAGGTTTGTTGACACTGATCTTCGGTCGACTTTTAAAGTACATGTGTGCATGTAACGCGGGCTGTTTGGTAGGTCAGGGTCAACAGTTTGAAGACTAAGCTTCGTTGTTATGGATGTCGTCACTAACATGTCCGGCGATTACGGGCGACAACCACAGCCGGGCTGTGCACACCCGAAGCCGTGTTGGCAGTTTCCGCCTGTCTTGAAAAACGATCAAATCAGCTGTAGTTTCTTGCAACATTATAATTTTCAAGAATAAAGCATAAAAATAACGAGCTGTGTCTATTTAATGAACCAAAAAACATCTGGTACCCTTTCAAAAAAATTATAATTGTGACTGAACTCTCGTGATTGCTTTACCCTGTACACCGCTGGCTGTCACAGTGTTCTATAGGTGTTGTGATTGTTTTACCCTGTACACCGCTGGCTGTCACAGTGTTCTATAGGCGTTGTGATTGTTTTACCCTGTACACCGCTGGGTGTCACAGTGTTCTATAGGCGTTGTGATTGCTTTACCCTGTACACTGCTGGCTGTCACAGTGTTCTATAGGCGTTGTGATTGTTTTACCCTGCACACCGCTGGGTGTCACAGTGTTCTATAGGCGTTGTGATTGCTTTACTCTGCACACCGCTGGGTGTCACAGTGTTCTATAGGCGTTGTGATTGCTTTACCCGGTACACCGCTGGCTGTCACAGTGTTCTATGCGCGTTGTGATTGCTTTACCCGGTACACCGCTGGCTGTCACAGTGTTCTTTAGGCGTTGTGATTGCTTTACCCCGCACACAGCTGGCTGTTACAGTGTTCTATAGGCGTTGTGATTGCTTTACCCGGTACACCGCTGGCTGTCACAGTGTTCTATAGGCGTTGTGATTGCTTTACCCGGTACACCGCTGGCTGTCACAGTGTTCTATGCGCGTTGTGATTGCTTTACCCGGTACACCGCTGGCTGTCAGAGTGTTCTATGCGCGTTGTGATTGCTTTACCCTGTACACCGCTGGCTGTCACAGTGTTCTATAGGCGTTGTGATTGCTTTACCCTGTACACCACTGACTGTCACGGTGTTCTATATGCGTTGTGATTGCTTTACCCTGTACACCGCTGGCTGTCACAGTGTTCTATAGGCGTTGTGATTGCTTTACCCTGTACACCGCTGGCTGTCACAGTGTTCTATAGGCGTTGTGATTGCTTTACCCCGCACACAGCTGGCTGTTACAGTGTTCTATAGGCGTTGTGATTGCTTTACCCGGTACACCGCTGGCTGTCACAGTGTTCTATAGGCGTTGTGATTGCTTTACCCGGTACACCGCTGGCTGTCACAGTGTTCTATGCGCGTTGTGATTGCTTTACCCGGTACACCGCTGGCTGTCACAGTGTTCTTTAGGCGTTGTGATTGCTTTACCCCGCACACAGCTGGCTGTTACAGTGTTCTATAGGCGTTGTGATTGCTTTACCCGGTACACCGCTGGCTGTCACAGTGTTCTATAGGCGTTGTGATTGCTTTACCCGGTACACCGCTGGCTGTCACAGTGTTCTATGCGCGTTGTGATTGCTTTACCCGGTACACCGCTGGCTGTCACAGTGTTCTATAGGCGTTGTGATTGCTTTACCCTGTACACCGCTGTCACAGTGTTCTATGCGCGTTGTGATTGCTTTACCCGGTACACCGCTTACTATTGATCGAAGTCAGGACGATCGCTCACGAACAAAACGAAAACTACTGAACGTCTGTGAAGAAATAACTGAAACCCACATCACATGTGCTGCCACCTTGTGACCTATACATGCAGTACGATGCCATTTGCCACGTGTGCAGGCTTCTGAACTTCCAGGTTACCACAGGGACGTCCTGCACACAGTCAACACTTCATGATATTAGGTATATAACTGTTTATTAAGGTCAGCGCTCGATGCTAAGGAGCAAGAGAAGATAAGACATGATATGATGGCCTCAGGTACTGCGAATTGAACTCCGCCGTCCACCTTCAGATCTCCAGTAATACTGACAACAGCTGACTGACTGATATCCCCAGATACAGGTACCTGAACTGGTACCTGAACTAGTACCTGGACTGGTACCTGAACTGGTACCTGAACTAGTACCTGGACTGGTACCTGGACTGGTACCTGGACTGGTACCTGGACTGGTACCTGGACTGGTACCTGGACTGGTACCTGGACTGGTACCTGGACTGGTACCTGGACTGGTACCTGGACTAGTACCTGAACTGGTACCTGGACTAGTACCTGGACTGGTACCTGTACTGGTACCTGTACTGGTACCTGTATTGGTACCTGTACTGGTACCAGTCCAGGTACCTGTACAGGTACCGGTACTGGTAGTACCTGAACTGGTACCTGGACTGGTACTGGCACCAGTACGGGTACCTGTACTGGTACCTGTACTGGTACCAGTGCGGGTGCCTGTACTGGTACCTGGACTGGTACCTGGACTGGTACCTGGACTGGTACCTCGACTGGTACCTGGAGTACAGGTAAACTACCCATCCTATTACCTAGGTCATTATGCTGTATTCCTATTGCACATTTCCGCACGATATTCGGGTCAAGCGTGGTCAGTTACATGTTAATATCGGTGTATGCTGTACAGGTACGTTACAGGTGTATGCTGTACAGGTACGTTACATGTGTATGCTGTACAGGACGTTACATGTGTATGCTGTACAGGTACGTTACATGTGTATGCTGTACAGGACGTTACATGTGTATGCTGTACAGGTACGTTACATGTGTATGCTGTACAGGTACGTTACATGTGTATGCTGTACAGGTACGTTACATGTGTATGCTGTACAGGTACGTTACATGTGTATGCTGTACAGGTACGTTACATGTGTATGCCGTACAGGTACGTTACATGTGTATGCTGTACAGGTACGTTACAGGTGTATGCTGTACATGTACGTTACATGTGTATGCTGTACAGGTACGTTACATGTGTATGCTGTACAGGACGTTAGATGTGTATGCTGTACAGGACGTTACATGTGTATGCTGTACAGGTACGTTACAGGTGTATGCTGTACAGGTACGTTACATGTGTATGCTGTACAGGTACGTCACATGTGTATGCTGTACAGGTACGTTACATGTGTATGCTGTACAGCACGTTACATGTGTATGCTGTACAGGACGTTACATGTGTATGCTGTACAGGACGTTACATGTGTATGCTGTACAGGACGTTACATGTGTATGCTGTACAGGACGTTACATGTGTATGCTGTACAGGACGTTACATGTGTATGCTGTACAGGTACGTTACATGTGTATGCTGTACAGGACGTTACATGTGTATGCTGTACAGGACGTTACATGTGTATGCAGGTAAAGCCAGTGGTTGTCACTGGCTTGCTGCCCGTGACCGGGCGATATGTACACAGAACACTCCAGTGTGGCTAGATGCTGTACATCAGTGGACTCCATGAGGTAGGTATGCAGGACGTGAAGACATTGTTTTGGGCCCCACGCGGGGGCGCCACCGTCTTGCGTAAGTTTTTTAGGGTTCATCGTGTGTCACACTTGAAGCTTTCCGTGAAAGTCAAGGACGTGACGCAACAGCAAGCAGCAGAGGCACCACGTGACGAGGCTGGTGGCGCCAGGGGGCGCTACCAGTGGCGAGGTGTGGTTGTACATGGCGTAGACTGGGCGATCTGGGGCGGGACTAGTCTCCATGGCAACCGGCAGGACGTCGCCAGGCGCGTAGCTGAAACATAGGAATCGTAGTGTGTAGGATTGAACCTGTGTCTATAGCGTACAGGTGCCATAGCCTCCATGTAGGCCTGTGTCTATAGCGTACAGTGCCATGGCCTCCATGTAGGCCTGTGTCTATAGCGTACAGTGCCATGGCCTCCATGTAGGCCTGTGTCTATAGCGTACAGTGCCATGGCCTCCATGTAGGCCTGTGTCTATAGCGTGCAGTGCCATGGCCTCCATATAGGCCTGTGTCTATAGCGTACAGTGCCATGGCCTCCATGTAGGCCTGTGTCTATAGCGTACAGTGCCATGGCCTCCATGTAGGCCTGTGTCTATAGCGTACAGTGCCATGGCCTCCATGTAGGCCTGTGTCTATAGCGTACAGTGCCATGGCCTCCATGTAGGCCTGTGTCTAGAGCGTACAGTGCCATGGCCTTCATGTAGGCCTGTGTCTATAGCGTACAGTGCCATGGCCTCCATGTAGGCCTGTGTCTATAGCGTACAGTGCCATGGCCTCCATGTAGGCCTGTGTCTAGAGCGTACAGTGCCATGGCCTCCATGTAGGCCTGTGTCTATAGCGTACAGTGCCATGGCCTCCATGTAGGCCTGTGTCTATAGCGTACAGTGCCATGGCCTCCATGTAGGCCTGTGTCTATAGCGTACAGTGCCATAGCCTCCATGTAGGCCTGTGTCTATAGCGTACAGTGCCATGGCCTCCATGTAGGCCTGTGTCTATAGCGTACAGTGCCATAGCCTCCATATAGGCCTGTGTCTATAGCGTACAGTGCCATGGCCTCCATGTAGGCCTCGTATGTGTGTACTACGTCACTGTACGCGTCACTGGGTACTACGGCGATGTGTACTACGTCACACGTGGACATGCAAAGATGTACAGTCTTAACAATTTATGTAAAATTTGGCAGAAGATGTTTAAGCAGCAGTTGATATCAATCGTTACACAAACACATCAATATTTATTTCTCGCAACTTAATTCGTCCTAAGTTCACGGCGCGTGCGTAACTTAGTTGTAACTTTATAGTTGGCTGGGTTGTTATGGTGGCTAGGGGTACGTGCCGGGGGAAGGGCACCCAGTGGTTACCTTGGTGATTCTATCCTGACCCAGAGGTCCGCGAAGTGGGGGGGTTGGGGCCGGAGGCTGTGGGTGGGGCCAGCATCCTGGTTCCGGCGTCTCTCTTTCCGCTCTCGCTGCTGTCGATGACGCTGGCGGTGTCTGCGAGACGACAACGAGACACTCAACCCCGCTGCCCTCTGATGACCTTCACTCACCATCTGATTGTCAGCACCCATCAGTTTGATTTATAATATCTTGCCGATCGCCCCCACCCCCTCCCCCTCAGTTAGCATGAAAGTTAGGGTTAAATCGAAAAAAGGTACGAAAGGTTGTTACCTAGCTAAAGTTTATTAACAAGATAATGAATTATTTGGCATTAATATTATGATTATGATGTTATATTAATATCAGGTGCGGGTCCAGGATTTAGGTTTGGGGTGGGGCCACCAGTCTCACGAAGATGGAGAAATAAAAACTGATTTTGTCTTCTCTGCTCTCGCTTTTTCCTTAAAACGGATGGTTGCCTTGACGTTCATGGGACATAAAGCCCTACTTGCATGGGGCGCCACTGACTATACTGCACATATACAAGACCCAAGGACTAACCTGTTGCGCCTCCTGTCGTAAAAAGGGTCGAGGTACTGAAGGTTGCTATTGACAATGACTGGAGACAGCGAGTCGCCCGTGCTGAGGTCCGCCAACAGTGGCGCCATCTTGCGACGCCGCTTCTTGAACTTCTCACTGCAAGGGTCAATAAACTATAAAAAGCGAGCCGCGAAACTGTCACAGATCCATGCAACACCTCGTCCACAAAACAGCTGCTAACAGAATGAGGATATTATCAAAGGAAGTCATCTGCAACATGACTAATAGTTCAGATAGGTACTAATGCCAGGCCCATCCGAGCCGCTGTGGCTCTGATGCCGCGCTGGTGCAGGGCTTCATGGTGAAGGCAGCCATTCAGCTCGGCCCACCCAGCCAGGCGAAGGTTTGTCGGCGAGCGCGTTATGATGAGGATGCGACCAGTTAGAAACAAATACATTACGCAATACCGCGAGATGAATGGACGACTGAGTATTTCACGCCACTTTGTCCATATATGGGATAGCTACATCACCTGAATTGAAGTTCTGTGTCAGCGGCTGTGTGTTGAATGTCGTAACCCTTGTTGCCCAAGGCATCCAGGATAGTGCCATTCCCCAGGAAATGCCCTGAAAGACAACAACACATTGCTTGATCCATGCAATATCACATTTAAAACCTCGCTTACATAACACTTCAAAGAGAACTTGATAAGCATTACTCGATGTACGCCAATTCCCCCTCTAAATGTTGGTCAGCATCATGGGGCGGATCCAGAGGGGGGCCAACCCGGCCCCGGCCCATCCTTTTAGGGGGGGGGGGGGACAAGGGGTATTTACCTTCCTCGGGAACGGGGTTTTTATTTCACCGTGAACTGGGAATGAGGAAAATAATTCTTCGTGAACCGGGAATGAGATATAACCTGACCGTCGTGATCAATGATTTTTATTAATCGTGAACTGAGAATTTCAATACTAAATAACCGTGAATTGCGAAATGGCCAATTTATATAATGTATCCGCTCCTTCCATTGTATGCGGGCAGTTCTCCATTTAATTCACGTAACCTGGGAATAAAGAAAAACATTCTTCGTGATTTGGGAACACGACCCCCCCGCCCCTCTTGCCCCCCCCCCCCCTTTTAGGGCCGAAATGTATACCATTTATCATACGAAAATTAAAAGCTAGGCCATCTCTTCAAACCGGCCCCCACTATCCAGCATATCTGGATCCGACCCTGAGCATGGCAACAATTTGGGTGAGCTGTGCCTCCATCTGGCGAGCGAACCAAGTGATATTGCCGTTTTGCGACGAGGACACAGACACTGCACAACAATCTTGGTGGGCGCGTTATGATTGGAGCTGGGCCTCTGCACAGAAACAGCACTGAGTGAGCGGCCGAGAAAGTTTGTGACTCTGTAGACAAGGAGAGGGCAAGCGTGGCGCCCTGCGGTGTGTCTGGCCGAGATCGGAGACAACCGATCAGGAGAGCCACGCGACCGAGTGCCGACGGACGGGGTGGCCATCGTGCAGGGGTGCGGGGTGGAGGGGGGTCACACCCCATCTAATCCAGCAGTCAGTGTGTGTGTGGGGAGGGGGGGGGGGTGTAATCAGGCCAGTGTTTGTGCTAGAGACAAGGCGATAACGTCATGACGTCATCAGCTGGGTACCGCCTGACAAAAAAAATCCTTCAGGACAGAAAGGGGATGAACTAATTAAACAGTGGATAAGAAATCGTGTATCTTAAAAAAGGGCAAAACTAATTTCTTATCTTCAAGTTGATGCGTTCATGTCTGATGGCAGCTTGCAGTGTATACCACAACACCCTCGGTATGATAACTACCAGGGCGAGTGACAGAACATGTACTGGACATTTCATTGGTCCTGCTCACGTGAATTCTCTTGTGAGGGGTTGATGAGGGCAGGACCTGTAAATAGACACGGCCGGGGCTGGTTACTGCGCCACCCAGGACATTAGCCTGGGGTGGGGCGTAATATTCGGCCCCGGGCGTTTCTAACTTCCCGTCCGAGGAGTGGAACGCTAATGCGAGTGGGGAATCGCCGGATATACGGTGTCAGGGGCCGTGACCTTGAGAGGTCAATTAGAGTGTGACCCCCAGTGGCTGACGTGTCGGCCTCGATCACTCGTCCATTGCTTGTCGCCTGTATTTAGAGTCCGCCAAAAGTGTCTTTTTGTCCCATAAAACCGTGTCAGTCAAGTTGCTCAGGAATAGAGCGTTTAGTCACAATGTCTAGGCTACAACGCCACTAATGCGACATTGGCAAAGGTCGTTCAGTTCGCGCCGTGTGTGGGGAGTTGGAGTGAGGGAATTGGTGGGGGGGGGGGGGAGGGGGGGTGGAGAGGGGTAGGGGTGTGTGGGTATTTGGAGTGAGGGCGGAGTGGAGAGGGGTAGGGGTGTGTGGGGAGTTGGAGTGAGGGAATTGGTGGGGGGGGGATGGGGGTAGGGGGGTGGAGAGGGGTAGGTGTGTGTGGGTATTTGGAGTGAGGGAATTGGTGGGGGGTGGGGGGGGAGTGGAGAGGGGTAGGGGTAAAAGCGGGTAATTAGCGGAGGGGGATGCGGAGACCTGAAGTGGGACCACTGGAGGGGACTACATGCCTAGTGCATTAAGGGCGGGCGGGAGGGCGGAAGGGTGGGCCCCCCCCATGGCGTGCGGCATAGAGCCCTCATTACCAGCCTAGTCACTGGCACCATTACAATCACCGCTTTTTCAGCCCACCCCACCCTCCCACAAGTCGACAACTTCCCCTCCCGGTAAGAGTGTTTCCCCCCCCCGCCCCGCCCCGCCCCCCCCCCCCCCCCTTCCAGTAAGAGTGCCACCCCCCCTAAGAGTGGCCGCGGCACGCCACTCTAATCTATTTAGCCTCGCTGGAAGGATTAACATGTCTGTTTAGAGATATTCTTGGCGTGTGTGTCTCTAATCACTTTACTCCGACATATGTTATTATCAAAAGACATTAAGGTGAAGACATAAAGGTGAAGACATTAAGGTGCAGACCATTAAGGTGAAGACATTAAGGTGAAGACGTTGTCAGCTAGTCGGATTGTGTCCGTGACACACCGTGACGTCACACACCCATCAACGGGTCCCACCGTATATTACTGAGCAACTCGACAAAGTTTGACTGCCATTATGGTATTTCACGACTTTGCCACTAACTGTATTTGACATAGCCTCGTTAAAACTTATAAATGAAACTCCAACACTTACTCTAAACGAAATATATACATACCCAGTTAATCTATCAGTGAATCTTGCCCGACTGTTCAATTATGTCACATGACTGATTTGTTTTTTTTTGCATTTGCATTGTTGTTGATCAATTTACATTTCTGTTTGTTCTATCCGAGGTGAACATTAATATGTGAATTCGCTGTTGTGAACCTTGTAAAATAAATAAAGTTTATATAAAAAAAATATAAAAAATTAACCCAGTTAACAAGTTAACGTCATGACAACGTTTCTTTTTGGTTTGGTTTTGGTTGAGATAACGTCAAAATGTATGGGTTTTTCTGACGTTGCCCGAACGTTTTCAGATAACGTTGTCCGACATTCAGTTCAGTATTAAAATTGTGCCTTCGTTGAGAAAAAACTGCGTATACGATGAATTAATCAGAAGCATGATTGCCAAATACAATCAATTACATATTGTTTTCAGGAGGTCTAAGTTTCAGGTAACGTTGTCCTAACGTTGGGAAACGAACGTTGGGTCCACTCTCGACTCCTCATATTTTGTATTTATAACAACTGCTACACGCAGCCACGTTTTATTAGTCACTACACATGGCAAAGGTGTTATTTTTATGGGATAAAGGCTAGAAAATATTACTTCAATGTGTCCGACGAACGTTGTAACAACGTTGTCTTGATGTTAATTCTGAGATGACGAGATGATTACAACCAAAAACCAACGTGTGCGAACGTTGTGTGTTAGCTGGGTATAACCTACCTGCATTAAGGATGATTTAATAACTAACTATGATTTCGAGTGTCACATCGAACATTGTTTCTTGCCGTTAGTTAATTGTCTGAATAACTTAAGTACATATATTGAAGCTGTTCATGTCAGGTATGTTTTGCTTCGTTCCTGGTACATGTACTTAATGTAATAGCCTGGTACATGTACTTAGTGTGATAGCCTGGTACATGTACTTCGTGTAATAGTCTGGTACATGTACTTAGTGTGATAGCCTGGTACATGTACTTAGTGTGATAGTCTGGTACATGTACTTAGTGTGATTGCCTGGTACATGTATTTAGTGTGATAGCCTGGTATATTTTTTTGGAAAACCATTGTCATACTTAAATGTAATGTTACAATTAGAGATAACCATTCTGTTATATTAGATATAACCCTTATTACAAATAGAGATTATAATTATTTTCTTATGTGAGATAATCATTATGTTCTTATATGAGGTTAGATTAACAGGTTCATGTGTAAAACGTTAGACGCAACGTTTTACAACATTTCGTCCTAAAAGCTTTCATGTCTTGGTCTGTAAAGCCTTCAGTTTCACCAAAGTATCCCAGATCCGTCACATAATCTCACGGGGCCGCCTAGCCCTAGTGGGGGGGAGGGGGGGGGGGGCTGCCAGCACAGTACACCGGCCAGGACCGCCAAGCCCTGAGGTCTGGACGCTGCTACACTCGGTGTGAAGCCAGTTCCGGGAGGTGCCGTCCGAGGCCAAGCAGTGAGACCCACCAGGCCAGGCCACCTGCCGGCCGCCCCGCGCACTGCCAGCCACTCTAGCCACCCAGCTGATCCATTAGGCTCGGGTGACGCGGCCCCGTGTAAACAGAGCCAGCCTGCCGGTGACCATTTCCGCCCGGGAGGTCCGCCCGCCGGGATACACCTTCTGGCTCACGTGGCACTCCACGGGAGCTGCATCCTGCCGGACCCCTGGCCTGAGACACACCCTCCTAATGCCTGAGGACACATCTCCCAATGCCTGAGACATATTCCTAATGCCTGCGACACACCTCCTAATGCCTGAGACACACCCCCTAATGCCTGAGACACACCTCCCAATGCCTGAGACATATCCTAATGCCTGAGGACACACCTCCTAATGCCTGAGACACACACCCCTAATGCCTGAGGGACACATCTCCTAATGCCTGAGACACACCCTCCTAATGCCTGAGACACACCTCCTAATGCCTGAGACACACCTCCTAATGCCTGAGACACACCTCCTAATGCCTGAGACACACCTCCTAATGCCTGAGCCACACCTCCTAATGCCTGAGACACACCTCCTAATGCCCGGAACACACCTCCTAATGCCTGAGACACACCTCCTAATGCCTGAGACACACATCCAAATGCCTGAGACCACACCTCCTAATGCCCGGAAACACACCTCCTAAATGCCTGAGACACACCTCCTAATGCCTGAGACACACCTCCTAATGCCCGGAACACACCTCCTAATGCCTGAGGACACACCTCCTAATGCCTGAGACACACATCCAAATGCCTGAGGACACACCTCCTAATGCCCGAGACACACCTCCTAATGCCTGAGACACACCTCCCTAATGCCTGAGACACACCTCCACATGCCTGAGACACACATCCTAATGCCTGAGACACACCTCCTAATGCCTGAGACACACATCCTAATGCCTGAGACACACCTCCTAATGCCTGAGACACACCTCCACATGCCTGAGACACACCTCCTAATGCCTGAGACACACATCCAAATGCCTGAGACACACCTCCTAATTGCCCGAGACACACCTCCTAATGCCTGAGACACACCTCCTAATGCCTGAGACACACATCCTAATGCCTGAGACACACCTCCTAATGCCTGAGACCACACTTGCTAATGCCTGAGACACACTTCCTAATGCCTGAGACACACCTCCTAATGCATGAGGACACATATCATAATGCCTGAGACACACCTCCTAATGCCTGAGACATACCTACTAATGCCTGAGACATACATCCTAATGCCTGAGACACACCTCCTAATGCCTGAGACACACCTCCTAATGCCTGAGACATGTCCTAATGCCTGAGACACACATCCTAATGCCTGAGACACACCTCCTAATGCCTGAGACACACCTCCTAATGCCTGAGACACACATCCTAATGCCTGAGACACACTTGCTAATGCCTGAGACACACTTCCTAATGCCTGAGACACACCTCCTAATGCATGAGGACACACATCATAATGCCTGAGACAACACCTCCTAATGCCTGAGACATACCTACTAATGCCTGAGACATACATCCTAATGCCTGAGACACACATACTAAGGGCCCGAGACACACATCCTAATGCCTGAGACACATCCTAATGCCTGAGACACACATCCTAATGCCTGAGACACACCTCCTAATGCCCGAGGACACACCTCCTAATGCCCGAGACACACATACTAAGGCCCGAGACACACATCCTAATGCCTAAAACACACAACCTAATGCCTGAGACACACATCCTCATGCCTGAGACACACATCCTAATGCCTGAGACATATCCTAATGCCTGAGGACACACATCCTAATGCCTGAGACACACCTCCTAATGCCCGAGGACACACCTCCTAATGCCCGAGACACACCTCCTAATGCCTGAGACACACAACCTAATGCCTGAGGACACACATACTAAAACCCCGAGACACACATCCTAATGCCTAAGGACACGCAACCTAATGCCTGAGGACACACATCCTCATGCTTGAGACACACATCCTAATGCCTGAGACATATCCTAATGCCTGAGACACACCTCCTAATGCCTGAGACACACATCCTAATGCCTGAGACACACATCCTAATACATCCTGATAGCACACTCACCGACCACACTTACTTACCAGCCCCCAATGCGAAGAAAAAACTCTTGTTTGGATGATTGGTCAACAGTTCATCAATGCGAACGGCCATTCTTTGGTTTTCGCTTGAAGATGAGTTCTTGGCGGAAATACTGATCGATTTGTTTGGCTTCGGTGAGATCTGTATGTTGCAGGGACATGTTGACCATGTTGGGGACCTTGGCGGTCTCCTGGCTGAAGAGCATGGCGGTCCAGGGGTGCCACAGTTGTAGTGGTGGATGAGGTGCTCGGTGGAGAGGGTGTCGGAGGGGGTGTGCCGCCTCGCCGCCTCGTGTCGCCACAGCGTCTGGTTCAGCGCGAACACCATCTGGCAACAGAGCATAGACACACAGCATCAGTTCATGACAGCTCTGAACATGCTGTAATACACACTGACCTGTAGATATATTGTATGACAATGTACGGCGCATCTGAGCTTTGGGAGACGACTTTGTCTAAGCTGCATCCTACACTGTTCCACAGGACAATTTAGGATTTACAGGGTACAGCGTAATACAGCAGTGAGACTAGGTAGACTAGACTAGAGCCAGGGGGGGGGGGTGTAATACAGCAGTTAGACTAGGTAGACTAGACTAGAGCCAGTGGGGGGGGGGTGTAATACAGCAGTTAGACTAGGTAGACTAGACTAGAGCCAGTGGGGGGGTGGGTGTAATACAGCAGTGAGACTAGGTAGACTAGACTAGAGCCAGTGGGGGGTGGGGGGTTGCAATATAGTTCGACATTGTAATTGCCCTGAAAGGAAAGCACCTAGTAAACACGGATTCGACCCTCGCTGCCTCCCCCCCCCTCCCATTCCCCCCTTTGCCCCCCCCCCCCCCCCCACCCACTCTCCCATTAAGGATCCGTCACTCACTGTTAGTGTGTTGTTTCTTTCTCATATTTCCGCCATGTATGACAAGATGAGAGTTTTCTTAGGGTTCACTGTCCGGCCAATCGTGTGGCTCCGTGGTGTCACATGACATGACGATGCACGACGCCCCCCCCCCCTTACAGGTCTGGCCAGTGTCATGGCGGCCGGACCGTGTTACAAAATAGGTTGACAAATAGTTCAGTCTGTATATAAAGCTATTCTAAGTCTGTATAAGCTGCAGTCCCCCTGGGTGATCCCAGTCAGCCTCTCCCTGCAGGGACCACTTCCGGTAGGGGGCGCTCGAGTTACGTGGTGCACTCCCCTGCCATCTGACCAGGGCATGTAGCCGTAATACTCCAGACTCGATATCATACAGCAGTGAAGATAGCCGTCAAGACAAACCAAATTATCATATGTCAGCACAGTTAACGTACAAGGGAAATATAATAGGTCTGAAGCACGTTACCAGCTGTATCTCTGCATGACTTAGACCTAACCTTTAAGGTCGCCACTCAAGGTTATGTTGAGGATGAGGTGTAAGTGGGGAGGAGAGGGGGAGACACAGAGGAGACCTACACATCAAAGGCCAGTCCGCCTGACTGAGGGGGGCTCAGCAACAAGGCCCGCGCCAGCCGTACTGGGTTATCTCAGTAATAACGGCTGACAACAAGGTAAACAAAGGATCTTAATGGCGTCAGAGTGAGCGCCACCAAACGGCAGCCCTAGGAGTTAGTGTCTCAGGGGGTCGTCTTTCTCTTCGCCGGGAGGGGCGCGGGGTGGAGATGGGGGTGGAGAGCCAGACATCACGTTGTGTCGTTCCCCCTCCATGTACTGCTACCTTGTTTTATGTATATTTTCGGATACTGTCGGCCGCTACTTCCTTCAAAGCCAGACAAATGTGTTATTTGGATGTACTGTAAATCTTCGCCTAAGGCAGACAATGTTTTAAGTGTATGTAATTTTTCGGACAGACGAATGTGACAATAACTGTTTTGACCGTAAATGTTGAGACACCTGTAGGCCTATAATACTCACTTTCTAATTGTCGACAATATACGTGGCATGCGGTAAACGGTGCATTATACGGGCCCCCTTCCTCAGTGTCACGCCCCACTTGCGTAAACCCAACACTTTTTGTCAAGATGTGTCACCATTTCTATAAAACCAGCAGCCACCTCAGTTTATGGTCTGTTAGCCCTCCCCGCCACCCCATCCCACCCCATCCCCGCCCTCCTCACCACCCTCGAAGCTCATTAAAATCTGAATGCCACATGACTTCGAATCTGTGTTACCCGGTGGTGAGCTGAAAATGTACGACAATGGACGGGCAAATGGAACCCTCACCCCAATACCTAACGCCCCCCCCCCCCTCCGCCTTCACGCCCCGCTCGCGCATTGGCATTGCTTAGCCCTGGCCCAACCCTCCTGGGGTACAAGGTTGGAATGCCCCCCCTCCCACTCCCGCCCCCTCCCCCCTCCCCCGTCTGACCCTCGCTAGTCGCAGTTCGTGCTAACACCTGGGAATGATTACGCAACGCAAAGAAGTTGTTTCACCCAGTCAATGAAAATTAGTCTCTTTATGTAGAGCTTTCATGATGTTTAATTGAGTTGGGTGTGTTAACCACGGCTCTCGTGTTGCTTTGTCTCCCAATGGTGTCGACACGGGGCGGGGTGGAGGCGGGGGCCGCGGCCTGGGGACACGTGGACCACACAGGTTCAGTGACGGACAACTGGTCGACTTAATTACCGTCTTCTTGGTGTGGTGACATGATAGGGAGACAGTCGGTAAGGGCCGCCGGGCTAAGGCATGAAGGGGACAATGGAAGTCGGGGGGGGGGGAGGAGGGGAGGAGGGGAGGGGCTAGAATGCGATCTGAATCTCATTTACGCAACGACTAACTTATGAAGTACATTGTTGCACATAGCGACACTGTATGTTTGTTATTGTCACGCCACCTTCTGACCATGACGTCATGGCCGCGAGGAGGGAACTCCCGACAGACCCCCGTCTGACCATGACGTCAGGGCCGCGAGGAGGGACCTCCCGACAGACCCCCGTCTGACCATGACGTCAGGGCCGCGAGGAGGGAACTCCCGACAGACCCCCGTTTGACCATGACGTCAGGGCCGCGAGGAGGGACCTCCCGACAGACCCCCGTCTGACCATGACGTCAGGGCCGCGAGGAGGGACCTCCCGACAGACCCCCGTCTGACCATGACGTCAGGGCCGCGAGGAGGGAACTCCCGACAGACCCCCGTCTGACCATGACGTCAGGGCCGCGAGGAGGGACCTCCCGACAGACCCCCGTCTGACCATGACGTCAGGGCCGCGAGGAGGGACCTCCCGACAGACCCCCGTCTGACCATGACGTCAGGGCCGCGAGGAGGGACCTCCCGACAGACCCCCGTCTGACCATGACGTCAGGGCCGCGAGGAGGGAACTCCCGACAGACCCCCGTTTGACCATGACGTCAGGGCCGCGAGGAGGGAACTCCCGACAGACCCCCGTCTGACCATGACGTCAGGGCCGCGAGGAGGGAACTCCCGACAGACCCCCGTTTGACCATGACGTCAGGGCCGCGAGGAGGGACCTCCCGACAGACCCCCGTCTGACCATGACGTCAGGGCCGCGAGGAGGGACCTCCCGACAGACCCCCGTCTGACCATGACGTCAGGGCCGCGAGGAGGGAACTCCCGACAGACCCCCGTCTGACCATGACGTCAGGGCCGCGAGGAGGGACCTCCCGACAGACCCCCGTCTGACCATGACGTCAGGGCCGCGAGGAGGGACCTCCCGACAGACCCCCGTCTGACCATGACGTCAGGGCCGCGAGGAGGGACCTCCCGACAGACCCCCGTCTGACCATGACGTCAGGGCCGCGAGGAGGGAACTCCCGACAGACCCCCGTTTGACCATGACGTCAGGGCCGCGAGGAGGGACCTCCCGACAGACCCCCGTCTTACCATGACGTCAGGGCCGCGAGGAGGGACCTCCCGACAGACCCCCGTCTGACCATGACGTCAGGGCCGCGAGGAGGGAACTCCCGACAGACCCCCGTCTGACCATGACGTCAGGGCCGCGAGGAGGGACCTCCCGACAGACCCCCGTCTGACCATGACGTCAGGGCCGCGAGGAGGGACCTCCCGACAGACCCCCGTCTGACCATGACGTCAGGGCCGCGAGGAGGGACCTCCCGACAGACCCCCGTCTGACCATGACGTCAGGGCCGCGAGGAGGGAACTCCCGACAGACCCCCGTTTGACCATGACGTCAGGGCCGCGAGGAGGGACCTCCCGACAGACCCCCGTCTGACCATGACGTCAGGGCCGCGAGGAGGGACCTCCCGACAGACCCCCGTCTGACCATGACGTCAGGGCCGCGAGGAGGGACCTCCCGACAGACCCCCGTCTGACCATGACGTCAGGGCCGCGAGGAGGGACCTCCCGACAGACCCCCGTCTGACCATGACGTCAGGGCCGCGAGGAGGGACCTCCCGACAGACCCCCGTCTGACCATGACGTCAGGGCCGCGAGGAGGGAACTCCCGACAGACCCCCGTTTGACCATGACGTCAGGGCCGCGAGGAGGGACCTCCCGACAGACCCCCGTCTGACCATGACGTCAGGGCCGCGAGGAGGGACCTCCCGACAGACCCCCGTCTGACCATGACGTCAGGGCCGCGAGGAGGGAACTCCCGACAGACCCCCGTCTGAACATGACGTCAGGGCCGCGAGGAGGGACCTCCCGACAGACCCCCGTCTGACCATGACGTCAGGGCCGCGAGGAAGGAACTCCCGACAGACCCCCGTCTGAACATGACGTCAGGGCCGCGAGGAGGGACCTCCCGACAGACCCCCGTTTGACCATGACGTCAGGGCCGCGAGGAGGGAACTCCCGACAGACCCCCGTCTGAACATGACGTCAGGGCCGCGAGGAGGGACCTCCCGACAGACCCCCGT
This sequence comes from Arenicola marina, assembly GCA_964019135.1. Classification (NCBI taxonomy): domain Eukaryota; kingdom Metazoa; phylum Annelida; class Polychaeta; family Arenicolidae; genus Arenicola; species Arenicola marina. The sequence goes on along the minus strand of OZ025249.1, from coordinate 53,232,398 downwards.
CTGACCATGACGTCAGGGCCGCGAGGAGGGAACTCCCGACAGACCCCCGTCTGACCATGACGTCAGGGCCGCGAGGAGGGACCTCCCGACAGACCCCCGTCTGACCATGACGTCAGGGCCGCGAGGAGGGAACTCCCGACAGACCCCCGTCTGAACATGACGTCAGGGCCGCGAGGAGGGACCTCCCGACAGACCCCCGTCTGACCATGACGTCAGGGCCGCGAGGAAGGAACTCCCGACAGACCCCCGTCTGAACATGACGTCAGGGCCGCGAGGAGGGACCTCCCGACAGACCCCCGTTTGACCATGACGTCATGGCCGCGAGGAGGGAACTCCCGACAGACCCCCGTCTGACCATGACGTCAGGGCCGCGAGGAGGGACCTCCCGACAGACCCCCGTCTGACCATGACGTCAGGGCCGCGAGGAAGGAACTCCCGACAGACCCCCGTCTGAACATGACGTCAGGGCCGCGAGGAGGGACCTCCCGACAGACCCCCGTTTGACCATGACGTCATGGCCGCGAGGAGGGAACTCCCGACAGACCCCCGTCTGACCATGACGTCAGGGCCGCGAGGAGGGACCTCCCGACAGACCCCCGTCTGACCATGACGTCAGGGCCGCGAGGAAGGAACTCCCGACAGACCCCCGTCTGAACATGACGTCAGGGCCGCGAGGAGGGACCTCCCGACAGACCCCTGTTTGACCATGACGTCATGGCCGCGAGGAGGGAACTCCCGACAGACCCCGTCTGACCATGACGTCAGGGCCGCGAGGAGGGACCTCCCGACAGACCCCCGTCTGACCATGACGTCAGGGCCGCGAGGAAGGAACTCCCGACAGACCCCCGTCTGAACATGACGTCAGGGCCGCGAGGAGGGACCTCCCGACAGACCCCCGTTTGACCATGACGTCATGGCCGCGAGGAGGGAACTCCCGACAGACCCCCGTCTGACCATGACGTCAGGGCCGCGAGGAGGGACCTCCCGACAGACCCCCGTCTGACCATGACGTCAGGGCCGCCGCGAGCAGGGACCTCCCGACAGACCCCCGTCTGTCGCCAGCCAATCAGCGCCCTGATGACAGCCCGGCCGGGGCCAGTTTAGCTGCCAGCGCCCTCTATGAGCGGGCGGTGTTGACAGGTCCTCTCAGGCCCTCGGTGCTGATCACTCGGGCGGGGGACCGGGTCGCTCACCGCCGCCCAGCATAGCGACACGTGCCGGCACCCCGGGCGGCACCCCGAGCGGCCCGCGGCCCGCGGCGCGCCGGCCCGGGGGACCCCTATACATGTCAGGATGCATGACCCCCAGGCCACATCTCTCTCCAGATGCCTTCGCAAGTGGTTTCCAAATTCTTGAGTGTTGCGTTTTTCTTGCCCACACTCCTCGTCCCACTACCCATCGTCCCCCACCCTTGTACCCCCCTCCCCTCCCACGCTTGCTCCCCCCTCCACCCCCCCCCCCTGGTTGCCTGGCAGTGGCGGACGCATGCCTCACACCACAGTGTGCTGAGTAGACGCATGAGCCAGGAGGCTGTGAAGGTACATGGCAGGGACTGCTCGGCGCTGAAGGGAAAACGTTACAGTAAGAGTCAATAGCTTACAAACCTTTAACATAACGTAGGCAAGCTTTTAACCCAGCAACATACGACATCTGTGAACAGGACCTCTTTGACATGGACTCCGTAAGTCAATCGGCCTTCAGAACCAGCTTAGTGAGAGGGGAGGGGGAGGGGGGCGGGGTGCGAGCTTAAACTTCACCACACTTCGGTCAATCCAAGAAGTACATTGGCACACAGACCAATCTGGTTGGCAGCGAAGTCCTGTGTGCAATTACACCTCGTAGACCGTCTGGGCCTTGGTGTGGATCGGGCGGTGGGGGAGGGGGAAGCCAATCTGACTTGATGTCCCGATGTCTGTGTCTGAGAGAACAAAGACTGGTACTCTGCTTTTAGACCGTCAACAACAACTGTCGGACACTCACTGAAGAGCAGTTTATCGAGCTTTAGAGTTCCCGAAGAATACGTTGAAACAATCCGTTATTGGACACCATGAAGCTGGCGGGTGAAACGGCATTCCGGACAGATCCACAATTGCAAGCTCCCCGCACGGTGGCGCTACGCAAGCTCCGCTTTTACCGCTGCTGTCGGCCGGGGGCAAATTTCAAGATTTTTGAAAAACTGTCAAATCAGCTGTAATTTCTTGCAACATTATAATTTTCAAGAATAAAACATAAAAATAACGAGCTCTGTGTATTTAATACAGCAAAAAACATCTTGTACCCTTTCGAAAATGTTATAATTGTGAGTGAACTTTTTTCTTTTCCCCACCTGATATGGTGTGTTATGAGGCTTAGGCTGGGTCTCTGGCACTAATTTATAGAAATGCGCGTCGAATTTTTCCTATACATTTGTGCAGCGCCGCCCTGGCGAGCGAGTGTGAAAATGCACTGCGGAAGTAAATAGGCGACAACAGAGATATAATGGAGCCCTAGCTGAGTGAAGGCAGAAAGTGGCACAACTGAATCCTCCTGGAGCACTCGGCTGGTGTGGTACCAAACAATGACTGATGAGTCATTGCAATCACACGAAACTACACATGCTCATTTTAATAACTTGTGTGAACGAATCTAATGTAGCTGAATTACAAACTTAAATTTTTAAACCTTGTGATCGGTTAGGTTTAATTTATTATGACACGTCAATATGCACCACAGGATGTCATACTGGTTGGACGTCAATGTTCACCACAGGATGTCATACTGGTTGGACGTCAATGTCCACCACAGGATGTCATACTGGTTGGACGTCAATGTCCACCGCAGGATGTCATACTGGTTGGACGTCAATGTCCACCGCAGGATGTCATACTGGTTGGACGTCAATGTCCACCGCAGGATGCCATACTGGTTGGACGTCAATGTCCACCGCAGGATGCCATACTGGTTGGACGTCAATGTCCACCGCAGGATGTCATACTGGTTGGACGTCAATGTCCACCACAGGATGTCATACTGGTTGGACGTCAATGTCCACCACAGGATGTCATACTGGTTGGACGTCAATGTCCACCACAGGATGTCATACTGGTTGGACGTCAATGTCCACCGCAGGATGTCATACTGGTTGGACGTCAATGTCCACCGCAGGATGTCATACTGGTTGGACGTCAATGTCCACCACAGGATGTCATACTGGTTGGACGTCAATGTCCACCACAGGATGTCATACTGGTTGGACGTCAATGTCCACCACAGGATGTCATACTGGTTGGACGTCAATGTCCACCGCAGGATGTCATACTGGTTGGACGTCAATGTCCACCACAGGATGTCATACTGGTTGGACGTCAATGTCCACCACAGGATGTCATACTGGTTGGACGTCAATGTCCACCGCAGGATGCCATACTGGTTGGACGTCAATGTCCACCGCAGGATGCCATACTAAAGTATCGCACTGTACACCAACCAATGGTATCCTGTACCACACTGTACACCAACCAATGGTATCCTGTACCACACTGAACACGTGTTGTCCCCTCGGGTATGGATGGAGGGGGAGAGGCGGGGGGGAGGGGAGGCGTGGGCGAGAGGCGGGGGAGAGAGGGGCAGAGGCGGGGGTATGAGAGGGGGGGGGGCGGGGATATGAGAGAGGGGGAGGGGTGGGGGTATGGGAGAGGGGGAGGGGTGGGGTATGAGAGAGGGGTAGGGGCGGCGGTATGGGAGAGGGGGAGGGGCGGGGGTATGGGAGAGGGGGAGGGGTGGGGTATGGGAGAGGGGGAGGGGCGGGGGTATGAGAGAGGGGGAGGGGCGGGGTATGGGAGAGGGGGAGGGGCGGGGGTATGAGAGAGGGGGAGGGGCGGGGTATGGGAGAGGGGGAGGGGTGGGGGTATGGGAGAGGGGGAGGGGCGGGAGTGGCTTGATGAGCGGGACATCCGTCAGCAATGTGATAAGGGTGCTCCCCCCCCCCTCCCTCCGCCATATCTAACGTCAATGATGGCGCCAAGCCACAGCGCCAATAACAGAACCGGCCACTCTCCGCTCGCCAGGGGGCGCTCAGCCTAACTTCCACAGCCAAGCGTTTCTCGGTGCACCGTCAGCTTTTCCGAGAAGAAACATCTGCCGCCGAGTTTGATTTGACTTCAGGGTTAGGACCTTGCGCCTTCCGCCGAGCCAGGGCTGGGGTGAGCTGGGGGCTGGGGGCTGGGGTGTGAGGGCTGGGGTCTGGGGTCTGGGGTCTGGGATCTGGGGTCTGGGATCTGGGGTCTGGGTACTGGGGGCTGGGGGCAGGGGTCTGGGGTCTTGGGGCTGGAGTCTGGGGGCTGGGGGCTGGAGTCTGGGGGCTTGGGGCTTCAGGCTGGGGCTGGGGCTGGGGCTGGGGGCTGGGGGCGCAGGTCTGGGGCTGAGAGGCCTCCGACCCACGCACAGCCACTCACCACTCTCGCCTACAACGGCTAATCAACCCCAATAATGTCCATTTCCTTGGTCACTTACGTCATATACTTCCCCCCATGCCCACTCATTATCTTCTCCCATCGTTCGATCCATGGCCACCAAACACAAGAATTTGGCGAAAGGCAAAGGCAAAGGCATCAGAAATTATCTCAACGCCTGTGCTATCAATATTACACAGTAAACACGTTAGCCGAGTGATGTAGACAAGTGTCATTAAAGACAATCCCTCTTGACTTGAGAATCCTACGATTATTTTTACGAACTCTTGTGGGACAAAAAGCGTATCATTACCATCAGTCGTTCCCTTGTATCGGGCACAACAAAGTGCCATATTGCCACAGTAATAGGCGGGAACTTACCAAAAGCGACAGACACAATACTCTAAAAGGTTGTTAACAACTCTCGCGTCTCCACGACCGAGTGATTGCGAACAGAACCTCTCTTTTATCGCCCACTGCCGAGACAAGCTGACAATTAAAGTGCGCACAAGGCAGCAATCGGCTGAGTAATGGAAGTTATGCGAATAGCACACCGCAGCCAAGTTACAAAGCGAAGCCATTATTAACCGACGAAATACCACTTGATATCTGACAAGGAAAACTTACACCCAAGGTCATGACGCGGGAACGGCTGAGCAGGCAAGGCTTGAGTAAGCGGGGGCCTTCAGCTGGCTGAGGGGAGAGTCAGCGGGGGCCTTCAGCTGGCTGAGGGGATAGCCCTGTTGCATGCCCCTCCCTGGCTTATCCGCTCTGGGGAGCGGGCCGGAGGGCCATGAAGCCAGTGTCGGTTACGATTGTTGATTTAAAAATCAGCGCCCTTCGGCCGTCGATTGCAGAAAGTACAGAAATAAACGGTCCTTATCAATTTGTCAAGTTGTTCTTCATACCTTTATAGTTCCAAGGGCAATGAGATTGAAAACAAATAAAATCCACCACTTTTTGTACTGGTGAAAGTTTTTAACAACAATTTTCAACAACTCTCCCCGCCGCCATGTCGCTGTTACGTCACAGTTCTCGTCGATCTCTCGGCAGAGGGCGTTACGCTTACGCCATTGTCATAGGAAAAATTGTGATGCGAGGAACGAGCTCCGTCTGCCGGAGATCGACGAGAACTGTGACGTAACAGCGACATGGCGGCGGGGAGAGTTGTTGAAAATTGTTGTTGAAAACTTTCACCAGTACAAAAAGTGGTGGATTTTATTTGTTTTCAATCTCATTGCCCTTGGAACTATAAAGGTATGAAGAACAACTTGACAAATTGATGAGGACCGTTTATTTCTGTACTTTCTGCAATCGACGGCCAAAGGGCGCTGATTTTTAAATCAACGCTCACAACCGAAACTGGCTTCATGGCTCTCTCTCGTCTCCTTTAGGTGCGAGGTCAAGAGAGCCATGTGTCAAGGCTAGCTGAGGGAGAGTCAGCGGGGGCCTTCAGCTGGCTGAGGGGAGAGTCAGCGGGGACCTTCAGCTGGCTGAGGGGAGAGTCAGCGGGGACCTTCAGCTGGCTGAGGGGAGAGTCGGCGGGGACCTTCAGCTGGCTGAGGGGAGAGTCAGCGGGGGCCTTCAGCTGGCTGAGGGGAGAGTCAGCGGGGGCCTTCAGTTGGCTGAGGGGAGAGTCAGCGGGGGCCTCCAGCTGGCTGAGGGGAGAGTCAGCGGAGGCCTTCAGCTGGCTGAGGGGAGAGCCAGCGGGGGCCTTCAGCTGGCTGAGGGGAGAGTCAGCGGGGGCTTTCAGCTGGCTGAGGGGAGAGTCAGCGGGGGCCTTCAGCTGGCTGAGGGGAGAGTCAGCGGGGGCCTTCAGCTGGCTGAGGGGAGAGTCAGCGGGGGCTATCAGCTGGCTGAGGGGAGAGTCAGCGGGGGCATTCAGCTGGCTGAGGGGAGAGTCAGCGGGGGCCTTCAGCTGGCCGAGAGGAGAGTCAGCGGGGGCCTTTAGCTGGCTGAGGGAGAGTCAGCGGGGGCCTTCAGCTGGCTGAGGGGAGAGTCAGCGGGGGCCTTCAGCTGGCTGAGGGGAGAGTCAGCGGGGGCCTTCAGCTGGCTGAGGGGAGAGTCAGCGGGGGCCTTCAGTTGGCTGAGGGGAGAGTCAGCGGGGGCCTTCAGCTGGCTGCGGGGAGAGTCAGCGGGGGCTTTCAGCTGGCTGAGGGGAGAGTCAGCGGGGGCCTTCAGCTGGCTGAGGGGAGAGTCAGCTGGGGCCTTTAGCTGGCTGAGGGGAGAGTCAGCGGGGGCCTTCAGCTGGCTGAGGGGAGAGTCAGCGGCGGCCTTCAGCTGGCTGAAGGAAGAGTCAGTGGGGGCCTTCAGCTGGCTGAGGAGAGAGTCAGCGGGGGCCTTTAGCTGGCTGAGGGGAGAGTCAGCGGAGGCCTTCAGCTGGCTGAGGGGAGAGTCAGCGGGGGCCTTCAGCTGGCTAAGGGGAGAGTCAGCGGGGGCCTTCAGCTGGCTGAGGGGAGAGTCAGCGGCGGCCTTCAGCTGGCTGAAGGAAGAGTCAGTGGGGGCCTTCAGCTGGCTGAGGAGAGAGTCAGCGGGGGCCTTCAGCTGGCTGAGGGGAGAGTCAGCGGAGGCCTTCAGCTGGCTGAGGGGAGAGTCAGCGGGGGCCTTCAGCTGGCTAAGGGGAGAGTCAGCGGGGGCCTTCAGCTGGCTGAGGGGAGAGTCAGCGGGGGCCTTCAGCTGGCTGAGGGGAGAGTCAGCGGGGGCCTTCAGCTGGCTTAGGGGAGAGTCAGCGGGGGCCTTCAGCTGGCTGAGGGGAGAGTCAGCGGGGGCCTTTAGCTGACTGAGGGGGTCAGCGGAAGCCTTCAGCTGGCTGAGGGAGAGTCAGCGCGGACCATCAGCTGGCTGAGGGGAGAGTCAGCGGGGGCCTTCAGCTGGCTGAGGGGGGAGTCAGCGGGGGCCTTTAGCTGGCTGAGGGAAGAGTCAGCGGGGGCCTTCAGCTGGCTGAGGGGAGAGTCAGCGGGGGCCTTCAGCTGGCTGAAGGGAGAGTCAGCGGGGGCCTTCAGCTGGCTGAGGGAGAGTCAGCGCGGACCTTCAGCTGGCTGAGGGGAGAGTCAGCGGGGACCTTCAGCTGGCTGAGGGTAGAATCAGCGGGGGCCTTCAGCTGGCTGAGGGGAGAGTCAGCGGGGGCTATCAGCTGGCTGAGGGGAGAGTCAGCGGGGGCCTTCAGCTGGCTGAGGGGAGAGTCAGCGGGGGCCTTCAGCTGGCTGAGGGGAGAGTCAGCGGGGGCCTTCAGCTGGCTGAGGGGAGAGTCAGCGGGGACCTTCAGCTGGCTGAGGGTAGAATCAGCGGGGGCCTTCAGCTGGCTGAGGGGAGAGTCAGCGGGGGCTATCAGCTGGCTGAGGAGAGAGTCAGCGGGGGCCTTCAGCTGGCTGAGGGGAGAGTCAGCGGGGGCCTTCAGCTGGCTGAGGGGAGAGTCAGCGGGGGCTTTCAGCTGGCTGAGGGGAGAGTCAGCGGGGGCCTTCAGCTGGCTGAGGGGAGAGTCAGCGGGGGCTTTCAGCTGGCTGAGGGGAGAGTCAGCGGGGGCCTTCAGCTGGCTGAGGGGAGAGTCAGCGGGGGCCTTTAGCTGGCTGAGGGGAGAGTCAGCGGGGGCCTTCAGCTGGCTGAGGGGAGAGTCAGCGGGGGCCTTCAGCTGGCTGAGGGGAGAGTCAGCGGGGGCCTTCAGCTGGCTGAGGGGAGAGTCAGCGGGGGCCTTCAGCTGGCTGAGGGGAGAGTCAGCGGGGGCCTTCAGCTGGCTGAGGGGAGAGTCAGCGGGGGCCTTCAGCTGGCTGAGGGGAGAGTCAGCGGGGGTTATCAGCTGGCTGAGGGGAGAGTCAGCGGGGGCCTCCAGCTGGCTGAGGGGAGAGTCAGCGGGGGCCTCCAGCTGGCTGAGGGGAGAGTCAGCGGGGGCCTTCAGCTGGCTGAGGGGAGAGTCAGCGGGGGCCTCCAGCTGGCTGAGGGGAGAGTCAGCGGGGGCTATCAGCTGGCTGAGGGGAGAGTCAGCGGGGGCCTTCAGCTGGCTGAGGGGAGAGTCAGCGGGGGCCTTCAGCTGGCTGAGGGGAGAGTCAGCGGGGGCCTTCAGCTGGCTGAGGGGAGAGTCAGCGGGGGCCTTCAGCTGGCTGAGGGGAGAGTCAGCGGGGGCATTCAGCTGGCTGAGGGGAGAGTCAGCGGGGGCCTTCAGCTGGCTGAGGGGAGAGTCAGCGGGGGCCTTCAGCTGGCTGAGGGGAGAGTCAGCGGGGGCCTTCAGCTGGCTGAGGGGAGAGTCAGCGGGGGCCTTCAGCTGGCTGAGGGGAGAGTCAGCGGGGGCCTCCAGCTGGCTGAGGGGAGAGTCAGCGGGGGCTATCAGCTGGCTGAGGGGAGAGTCAGCGGGGGCCTTCAGCTGGCTGAGGGGAGAGTCAGCGGGGGCCTTCAGCTGGCTGAGGGGAGAGTCAGCGGGGGCCTTCAGCTGGCTGAGGGGAGAGTCAGCGGGGGACTCCAGCTGGCTGAGGGGAGAGTCAGCGGGGGCTATCAGCTGGCTGAGGGGAGAGTCAGCGGGGGCCTTCAGCTGGCTGAGGGGAGAGTCAGCGGGGGCCTTCAGCTGGCTGAGGGAGGAGTCAGCGGGGGCCTTCAGCTGGCTGAGGGGAGAGTCAGCGGGGGCCTTCAGCTGGCTGAGGGGAGAGTCAGCGGGGGCCTTCAGCTGGCTGAGGGGAGAGTCAGCGGGGGCCTTCAGCTGGCTGAGGGGAGAGTCAGCGGGGGCCTTCAGCTGGCTGAGGGGAGAGTCAGCGGGGGCCTTCAGCTGGCTGAGGGGAGAGTCAGCGGGGGCCTTCAGCTGGCTGAGGGGAGAGTCAGCGGGGGCCTTCAGCTGGCTGAGGGAGGAGTCAGCGGGGGCCTTCAGCTGGCTGAGGGGAGAGTCAGCGGGGGCCTTCAGCTGGCTGAGGGGAGAGTCAGCGGGGGCCTTCAGCTGGCTGAGGGGAGAGTCAGCGGGGGCCTTCAGCTGGCTGAGGGGAGAGTCAGCGGGGGCCTTCAGCTGGCTGAGGGGAAAGTCAGCGGGGGCCTTCAGCTGGCTGAGGGGAGAGTCAGCGGGGGCCTTCAGCTGGCTGAGGGGAGAGTCAGCGGGGGCCTTCAGCTGGCTGAGGGGAGAGTCAGCGGGGGCCTTCAGCTGGCTGAGGGGAGAGTCAGCGGGGGCCTTCAGCTGGCTGAGGGGAGAGTCAGCGGGGGCCTTCAGCTGGCTGAGGGGAGAGTCAGCGGGGGCCTCCAGCTGGCTGAGGGGAGAGTCAGCGGGGGCCTTCAGCTGGCTGAGGGGAGAGTCAGCGGGGGCCTCCAGCTGGCTGAGGGGAGAGTCAGCGGGGGCTATCAGCTGGCTGAGGGGAGAGTCAGCGGGGGCCTTCAGCTGGCTGAGGGGAGAGTCAGCGGGGGCCTTCAGCTGGCTGAGGGGAGAGTCAGCGGGGGCCTTCAGCTGGCTGAGGGGAGAGTCAGCGGGGGCCTTCAGCTGGCTGAGGGGAGAGTCAGCGGGGGCCTCCAGCTGGCTGAGGGGAGAGTCAGCGGGGGCTATCAGCTGGCTGAGGGGAGAGTCAGCGGGGGCCTTCAGCTGGCTGAGGGGAGAGTCAGCGGGGGCCTTCAGCTGGCTGAGGGGAGAGTCAGCGGGGGCCTTCAGCTGGCTGAGGGGAGAGTCAGCGGGGGCCTCCAGCTGGCTGAGGGGAGAGTCAGCGGGGGCCTTCAGCTGGCTGAGGGGAGAGTCAGCGGGGGCCTTCAGCTGGCTGAGGGGAGAGTCAGCGGGGGCCTTCAGCTGGCTGAGGGGAGAGTCAGCGGGGGCCTTCAGCTGGCTGAGGGGAGAGTCAGCGGGGGCCTTCAGCTGGCTGAGGGGAGAGTCAGCGGGGGCCTTCAGCTGGCTGAGGGGAGAGTCAGCGGGGGCCTTCAGCTGGCTGAGGGGAGAGTCAGCGGGGGCCTTCAGCTGGCTGAGGGGAGAGTCAGCGGGGGCCTTCAGCTGGCTGAGGGGAGAGTCAGCGGGGGCCTTCAGCTGGCTGAGGGGAGAGTCAGCGGGGGCCTTCAGCTGGCTGAGGGGAGAGTCAGCGGGGGCCTTCAGCTGGCTGAGGGGAGAGTCAGCGGGGGCCTTCAGCTGGCTGAGGGGAGAGTCAGCGGGGGCCTTCAGCTGGCTGAGGGGAGAGTCAGCGGGGGCCTTCAGCTGGCTGAGGGGAGCGTCAGCGGGGGCCTTCAGCTGGCTGAGGGGAGAGTCAGCGGGGGCCTTCAGCTGGCTGAGGGGAGAGTCAGCGGGGGCCTCCAGCTGGCTGAGGGGAGAGTCAGCGGGGGCCTTCAGCTGGCTGAGGGGAGAGTCAGCGGGGGCCTCCAGCTGGCTGAGGGGAGAGTCAGCGGGGGCTATCAGCTGGCTGAGGGGAGAGTCAGCGGGGGCCTTCAGCTGGCTGAGGGGAGAGTCAGCGGGGGCCTTCAGCTGGCTGAGGGGAGAGTCAGCGGGGGCCTTCAGCTGGCTGAGGGGAGAGTCAGCGGGGGCCTTCAGCTGGCTGAGGGGAGAGTCAGCGGGGGCCTTCAGCTGGCTGAGGGGAGAGTCAGCGGGGGCCTTCAGCTGGCTGAGGGGAGAGTCAGCGGGGGCCTTCAGCTGGCTGAGGGGAGAGTCAGCGGGGGCCTTCAGCTGGCTGAGGGGAGAGTCAGCGGGGGCCTTCAGCTGGCTGAGGGGAGAGTCAGCGGGGGCCTTCAGCTGGCTGAGGGGAGAGTCAGCGGGGGCCTTCAGCTGGCTGAGGGGAGAGTCAGCGGGGGCCTTCAGCTGGCTGAGGGGAGAGTCAGCGGGGGCCTTCAGCTGGCTGAGGGGAGAGTCAGCGGGGGCCTTCAGCTGGCTGAGGGGAGAGTCAGCGGGGGCCTTCAGCTGGCTGAGGGGAGAGTCAGCGGGGGCCTTCAGCTGGCTGAGGGGAGAGTCAGCGGGGGCCTTCAGCTGGCTGAGGGGAGAGTCAGCGGGGGCCTTCAGCTGGCTGAGGGAGAGTCAGCGCGGACCTTCAGCTGGCTGAGGGGAGAGTCAGCGGGGACCTTCAGCTGGCTGAGGGTAGAATCAGCGGGGGCCTTCAGCTGGCTGAGGGGAGAGTCAGCGGGGGCCTTCAGCTGGCTGAGGGGAGAGTCAGCGGGGGCCTTCAGCTGGCTGAGGGGAGAGTCAGCGGGGGCCTTCAGCTGGCTGAGGGGAGAGTCAGCGGGGGCCTTCAGCTGGCTGAGGGGAGAGTCAGCGGGGGCCTTCAGCTGGCTGAGGGGAGAGTCAGCGGGGGCCTTCAGCTGGCTGAGGGGAGAGTCAGCGGGGGCCTTCAGCTGGCTGAGGGGAGAGTCAGCGGGGGCCTTCAGCTGGCTGAGGGGAGAGTCAGCGGGGGCCTTCAGCTGGCTGAGGGGAGAGTCAGCGGGGGTTATCAGCTGGCTGAGGGGAGAGTCAGCGGGGGCCTCCAGCTGGCTGAGGGGAGAGTCAGCGGGGGCCTCCAGCTGGCTGAGGGGAGAGTCAGCGGGGGCCTTCAGCTGGCTGAGGGGAGAGTCAGCGGGGGCCTCCAGCTGGCTGAGGGGAGAGTCAGCGGGGGCTATCATCTGGCTGAGGGGAGAGTCAGCGGGGGCCTTCAGCTGGCTGAGGGGAGAGTCAGCGGGGGCCTTCAGCTGGCTGAGGGGAGAGTCAGCGGGGGCCTTCAGCTGGCTGAGGGGAGAGTCAGCGGGGGCCTTCAGCTGGCTGAGGGGAGAGTCAGCGGGGGCCTTCAGCTGGCTGAGGGGAGAGTCAGCGGGGGCCTTCAGCTGGCTGAGGGGAGAGTCAGCGGGGGCCTTCAGCTGGCTGAGGGGAGAGTCAGCGGGGGCCTTCAGCTGGCTGAGGGGAGAGTCAGCGGGGGCCTTCAGCTGGCTGAGGGGAGAGTCAGCGGGGGCCTTCAGCTGGCTGAGGGGAGAGTCAGCGGGGGCCTTCAGCTGGCTGAGGGGAGAGTCAGCGGGGGCCTTCAGCTGGCTGAGGGGAGAGTCAGCGGGGGCCTTCAGCTGGCTGAGGGGAGAGTCAGCGGGGGCCTTCAGCTGGCTGAGGGGAGAGTCAGCGGGGGCCTTCAGCTGGCTGAGGGGAGAGTCAGCGGGGGCCTTCAGCTGGCTGAGGGGAGAGTCAGCGGGGGCCTTCAGCTGGCTGAGGGGAGAGTCAGCGGGGGCCTTCAGCTGGCTGAGGGGAGAGTCAGCGGGGGCCTCCAGCTGGCTGAGGGGAGAGTCAGCGGGGGCCTTCAGCTGGCTGAGGGGAGAGTCAGCGGGGGCCTCCAGCTGGCTGAGGGGAGAGTCAGCGGGGGCTATCAGCTGGCTGAGGGGAGAGTCAGCGGGGGCCTTCAGCTGGCTGAGGGGAGAGTCAGCGGGGGCCTTCAGCTGGCTGAGGGGAGAGTCAGCGGGGGCCTTCAGCTGGCTGAGGGGAGAGTCAGCGGGGGCCTTCAGCTGGCTGAGGGGAGAGTCAGCGGGGGCCTTCAGCTGGCTGAGGGGAGAGTCAGCGGGGGCCTTCAGCTGGCTGAGGGGAGAGTCAGCGGGGGCCTTCAGCTGGCTGAGGGGAGAGTCAGCGGGGGCCTTCAGCTGGCTGAGGGGAGAGTCAGCGGGGGCCTTCAGCTGGCTGAGGGGAGAGTCAGCGGGGGCCTTCAGCTGGCTGAGGGGAGAGTCAGCGGGGGCCTCCAGCTGGCTGAGGGGAGAGTCAGCGGGGGCTATCAGCTGGCTGAGGGGAGAGTCAGCGGGGGCCTTCAGCTGGCTGAGGGGAGAGTCAGCGGGGGCCTTCAGCTGGCTGAGGGGAGAGTCAGCGGGGGCCTTCAGCTGGCTGAGGGGAGAGTCAGCGGGGGCCTTCAGCTGGCTGAGGGGAGAGTCAGCGGGGGCCTTCAGCTGGCTGAGGGGAGAGTCAGCGGGGGCCTTCAGCTGGCTGAGGGGAGAGTCAGCGGGGGCCTTCAGCTGGCTGAGGGGAGAGTCAGCGGGGGCCTTCAGCTGGCTGAGGGGAGAGTCAGCGGGGGCCTTCAGCTGGCTGAGGGGAGAGTCAGCGGGGGCCTTCAGCTGGCTGAGGGGAGAGTCAGCGGGGGCCTTCAGCTGGCTGAGGGGAGAGTCAGCGGGGGCCTTCAGCTGGCTGAGGGGAGAGTCAGCGGGGGCCTTCAGCTGGCTGAGGGGAGAGTCAGCGGGGGCCTTCAGCTGGCTGAGGGGAGAGTCAGCGGGGGCCTTCAGCTGGCTGAGGGGAGAGTCAGCGGGGGCCTTCAGCTGGCTGAGGGGAGAGTCAGCGGGGGCCTTCAGCTGGCTGAGGGGAGAGTCAGCGGGGGCCTTCAGCTGGCTGAGGGAGAGTCAGCGCGGACCTTCAGCTGGCTGAGGGGAGAGTCAGCGGGGACCTTCAGCTGGCTGAGGGTAGAATCAGCGGGGGCCTTCAGCTGGCTGAGGGGAGAGTCAGCGGGGGCTATCAGCTGGCTGAGGGGAGAGTCAGCGGGGGCCTTCAGCTGGCTGAGGGGAGAGTCAGCGGGGGCCTTCAGCTGGCTGAGGGGAGAGTCAGCGGGGGCCTTCAGCTGGCTGAGGGGAGAGTCAGCGGGGGCCTTCAGCTGGCTGAGGGGAGAGTCAGCGGGGGCCTTCAGCTGGCTAAGGGGAGAGTCAGCGGGGGCCTTCAGCTGGCTGAGGGGAGAGTCAGCGGGGGCCTTCAGCTGGCTGAGGGGAGAGTCAGCGGGGGCCTTCAGCTGGCTGAGGGGAGAGTCAGCGGGGGTTATCAGCTGGCTGAGGGGAGAGTCAGCGGGGGCCTCCAGCTGGCTGAGGGGAGAGTCAGCGGGGGCCTCCAGCGGGCTGAGGGGAGAGTCAGCGGGGGCCTTCAGCTGGCTGAGGGGAGAGTCAGCGGGGGCCTCCAGCTGGCTGAGGGGAGAGTCAGCGGGGGCTATCATCTGGCTGAGGGGAGAGTCAGCGGGGGCCTTCAGCTGGCTGAGGGGAGAGTCAGCGGGGGCCTTCAGCTGGCTGAGGGGAGAGTCAGCGGGGGCCTTCAGCTGGCTGAGGGGAGAGTCAGCGGGGGCCTTCAGCTGGCTGAGGGGAGAGTCAGCGGGGGCCTTCAGCTGGCTGAGGGGAGAGTCAGCGGGGGCCTTCAGCTGGCTGAGGGGAGAATCAGCGGGGGCCTTCAGCTGGCTGAGGGGAGAGTCAGCGGGGGCCTCCAGCTGGCTGAGGGGAGAGTCAGCGGGGGCTATCAGCTGGCTGAGGGGAGAGTCAGCGGGGGCCTTCAGCTGGCTGAGGGGAGAGTCAGCGGGGGCCTTCAGCTGGCTTAGGGGAGAGTCAGCGGGGGCCTTCAGCTGGCTGAGGGGAGAGTCAGCGGGGGCCTTCAGCTGGCTGAGGGGAGAGTCAGCGGGGGCCTTCAGCTGGCTGAGGGGAGAGTCAGCGGGGGCCTTCAGCTGGCTGAGGGGAGAGTCAGCGGGGGCCTCCAGCTGGCTGAGGGGAGAGTCAGCGGGGGCTATCAGCTGGCTGAGGGGAGAGTCAGCGGGGGCCTTCAGCTGGCTGAGGGGAGAGTCAGCGGGGGCCTTCAGCTGGCTGAGGGGAGAGTCAGCGGGGGCCTTCAGCTGGCTGAGGGGAGAGTCAGCGGGGGCCTTCAGCTGGCTGAGGGGAGAGTCAGCGGGGGCCTTCAGCTGGCTGAGGGGAGAGTCAGCGGGGGCCTTCAGCTGGCTGAGGGGAGAGTCAGCGGGGGCCTTCAGCTGGCTGAGGGGAGAGTCAGCGGGGGCCTTCAGCTGGCTGAGGGGAGAGTCAGCGGGGGCCTTCAGCTGGCTGAGGGGAGAGTCAGCGGGGCCTTCAGCTGGCTGAGGGGAGAGTCAGCGGGGGCCTCCAGCTGGCTGAGGGGAGAGTCAGCGGGGGCCTTCAGCTGGCTGAGGGGAGAGTCAGCGGGGGCCTTCAGCTGGCTGAGGGGAGAGTCAGCGGGGGCCTTCAGCTGGCTGAGGGGAGAGTCAGCGGGGGCCTTCAGCTGGCTGAGGGGAGAGTCAGCGGGGGCCTTCAGCTGGCTGAGGGGAGAGTCAGCGGGGGCTTTCAGCTGGCTGAGGGGAGAGTCAGCGGGGGCCTTCAGCTGGCTGAGGGGAGAGTCAGCGGGGGCTTTCAGCTGGCTGAGGGGAGAGTCAGCGGGGGCCTTCAGCTGGCTGAGGGGAGAGTCAGCGGGGGCCTTTAGCTGGCTGAGGGGAGAGTCAGCGGGGGCCTTCAGCTGGCTGAGGGGAGAGTCAGCGGGGGCCTTCAGCTGGCTGAGGGGAGAGTCAGCGGGGGCCTTCAGCTGGCTGAGGGGAGAATCAGCTGGGGCCTTCAGCTGGCTAAGGGGAGAGTCAGCGGGGGCCTCCAGCTGGCTGAGGGGAAAGTCAGCGGGGGCCTTCAGCTGGCTGAGGGGAGAGTCAGCGGGGGCCTTCAGCTGGCTGAGGGGAGAGTCAGCGGGGGCCTTCAGCTGGCTGAGGGGAGAGTCAGCGGGGGCCTTCAGCTGGCTGAGGGGAGAGTCAGCGGGGGCCTTCAGCTGGCTGAGGGGAGAGTCAGCGGGGGCCTTCAGCTGGCTGAGGGGAGAGTCAGCGGGGGCCTTCAGCTGGCTGAGGGGAGAGTCAGCGGGGGCCTCCAGCTGGCTGAGGGGAGAGTCAGCGGGGGCTATCAGCTGGCTGAGGGGAGAGTCAGCGGGGGCCTTCAGCTGGCTGAGGGGAGAGTCAGCGGGGGCCTTCAGCTGGCTGAGGGGAGAGTCAGCGGGGGCCTTCAGCTGGCTGAGGGGAGAGTCAGCGGGGGCCTTCAGCTGGCTGAGGGGAGAGTCAGCGGGGGCCTTCAGCTGGCTGAGGGGAGAGTCAGCGGGGGCCTTCAGCTGGCTGAGGGGAGAGTCAGCGGGGGCCTTCAGCTGGCTGAGGGGAGAGTCAGCGGGGGCCTTCAGCTGGCTGAGGGGAGAGTCAGCGGGGGCCTTCAGCTGGCTGAGGGGAGAGTCAGCGGGGGCCTTCAGCTGGCTGAGGGGAGAGTCAGCGGGGGCCTCCAGCTGGCTGAGGGGAGAGTCAGCGGGGGCCTTCAGCTGGCTGAGGGGAGAGTCAGCGGGGGCCTTCAGCTGGCTGAGGGGAGAGTCAGCGGGGGCCTTCAGCTGGCTGAGGGGAGAGTCAGCGGGGGCCTTCAGCTGGCTGAGGGGAGAGTCAGCGGGGGCCTTCAGCTGGCTGAGGGGAGAGTCAGCGGGGGCTTTCAGCTGGCTGAGGGGAGAGTCAGCGGGGCCTTCAGCTGGCTGAGGGGAGAGTCAGCGGGGGCTTTCAGCTGGCTGAGGGGAGAGTCAGCGGGGGCCTTCAGCTGGCTGAGGGGAGAGTCAGCGGGGGCCTTTAGCTGGCTGAGGGAAGAGTCAGCGGGGGCCTTCAGCTGGCTGAGGGGAGAGTCAGCGGGGGCCTTCAGCTGGCTGAGGGGAGAGTCAGCGGGGGCCTTCAGCTGGCTGAGGGGAGAGTCAGCGGGGGCCTTCAGCTGGCTGAGGGGAGAGTCAGCGGGGGCCTTCAGCTGGCTGAGGGGAGAGTCAGCGGGGGCCTTCAGCTGGCTGAGGGGAGAGTCAGCGGGGGCCTTTAGCTGGCTGAGGGGAGAGTCAGCGGGGGCCTTCAGCTGGCTGAGGGGAGAGTCAGCGGGGGCCTTCAGCTGGCTGAGGGGAGAGTCAGCGGGGGCCTTCAGCTGGCTGAGGGGAGAGTCAGCGGGGGCCTTCAGCTGGCTGAGGGGAGAGTCAGCGGGGGCCTCCAGCTGGCTGAGGGGAGAGTCAGCGGGGGCCTCCAGCTGGCTGAGGGGAGAGTCAGCGGGGGCCTCCAGCTGGCTGAGGGGAGAGTCAGCGGGGGCCTCCAGCTGGCTGAGGGGAGAGTCAGCGGGGGCCTCCAGCTGGCTGAGGGGGTCAGCGGGGGCCTTCCTGAATCAGATTTGTAATATATCTAGACAAAATAGACGTCAGAACGTCATTATTTCCGCACTGAACAGCAGTAAACCGAGAATATGGCCGCTTTCCTGCCACGCGCAGCGTAATGACAGTCATTACATTCGCCGGTTGGCACTTATATCAGCTGTTTTCTCAGTTAACCTATGATTAACTGTTAAATACAAATTATGCAGCGATAAGTCAGTACTCGCCTTTTACATGCTATGCAGCGCACAGCGAGCTAGAGTTTACCCGAAATATGCACCTGCCAGAATTTCACTTCGAACGGTCTATTGCACGCGCTATCAAAAGAATTTTTGTCAGTATTAAATGCTTCGTTCTTGATATCGACGAGTTCATGAATTAGCTCCCGGCAAATTAAATTTCAAATGGAATATTTTTTTCAAGTTTTGGTTGGGTGCCACCGGAGCACAGCTTGAGGTGGCGGGATGGCGGGGTGAAGGATGGGCGGGGGTGGATCCAGAATCCTGTACATCCGGACGTCAGCAGCACCGTCATGTTAGGCGCCGGGACAAAAACATGGATGACAAAATGTGTTGGAATTTAAACCATTGGAGCAGGAACGTTTACAAAGGAAAACAACTGCGTTTACATTCCAGCTGGGCTCCTTATCACAAGCTCCTGGTGTTCTGGATCAGAGAAACGCAAAGCATCCAACTTTCGGTTCATAACGGACCGGATTCCAGCCCACAGGTTGGCACGACATATTGTGTGGATGCCTTAGGATAGAGCCAAGTGTGCGCTACCGATAAGATCATCATCTATACTACACTAGAAGCAGTGACATTAAACTCCATAACTTTATCGTTAACCACCCTAACAGTTGTCTCTATCCATACAGTGTTCCTGTTTCACTGGCTTCTAGCTAAACATTAGTAGGGGAATCACAAAACAAGCATTCAAATAACAAGCCAATCAAAATCCAGGTATTCAAATAACAAACTAATCAAAACCAAGGCATTCAAATAACAAACTAATCAAAACCAAGGCATTCAAATAACAAGCTAATCAAATTCAAGGTATTCAAATAACAAACTAATCAAAACCAAGGCATTCAAATAACAAGCCAATCAAAACCAAGGCATTCAAATAACAAAACCAATCGCAACATAGAAATAAACTAGCAAGCCAATCACAGACGAGGGATGCAATGAGCTAGCCACAATACGTCTAATAGTATGTACTGGCGCCTCGCCCACTTGACGTCACCCATCGGCTGTCTTCAGTCATTCTCCAGCTCTACAATGCAGCCTACACTGAGGTAGATCCCTAGACCCCACCACCATCTGCCAGCCTACACTGAGGTAGTTCCCTAGACCCACCACCATCTGCCAGCCTACACTGAGGTAGCTCCCTAGACCCCACCACCATCTGCCAGCCTACACTGAGGTAGTTCCCTAGACCCACCACCATCTGCCAGCCTACACTGAGGTAGTTCCCTAGACCCACCACCATCTGCCAGCCTACACTGAGGTAGTTCCCTAGACCCACTACCATCTGCCAGCCTACACTGAGGTAGCTCCCTAGACCCCACCACCATCTGCCAGCCTACACTGAGGTAGCTCCCTAGACCCCACCACCATCTGCCAGCCTACACTGAGGTAGTTCCCTAGACCCCACCACCATCTGCCAGCCTACACTGAGGTAGTTCCCTAGACCCACCACCATCTGCCAGCCTACACTGAGGTAGCTCCCTAGACCCACCACCATCTGCCAGCCTACACTGAGGTAGCTCCCTAGACCCCACCACCATCTGCCAGCCTACACTGAGGTAGCTCCCTAGACCCACCACCATCTGCCAGCCTACACTGAGGTAGTTCCCTAGACTCCACCACCATCTGCCAGCCTACACTGAGGTAGTTCCCTAGACCCACCACCATCTGCCAGCCTACACTGAGGTAGCTCCCTAGACCCCACCACCATCTGCCAGCCTACACTGAGGTAGCTCCCTAGACCCACTACCATCTGCCAGCCTACACTGAGGTAGCTCCCTAGACCCCACCACCATCTGCCAGCCTACACTGAGGTAGCTCCCTAGACCCACCACCATCTGCCAGCCTACACTGAGGTAGCTCCCTAGACCCCACCACCATCTGCCAGCCTACACTGAGGTAGCTCCCTAGACCCCACCACCATCTGCCAGCCTACACTGAGGTAGTTCCCTAGACCCCACCACCATCTGCCAGCCTACACTGAGGTAGCTCCCTAGACCCCACCACCATCTGCCAGCCTACACTGAGGTAGCTCCCTAGACCCCACCACCATCTGCCAGCCTACACTGAGGTAGTTCCCTAGACCCCACCACCATCTGCCAGCCTACACTGAGGTAGCTCCCTAGACCCCACCACCATCTGCCAGCCTACACTGAGGTAGCTCCCTAGACCCCACCACCATCTGCCAGCCTACACTGAGGTAGCTCCCTAGACCCCACCACCATCTGCCAGCCTACACTGAGGTAGTTCCCTAGACCCACCACCATCTGCCAGCCTACACTGAGGTAGCTCCCTAGACCCCACCACCATCTGCCAGCCTACACTGAGGTAGTTCCCTAGACCCACCACCATCTGCCTGCCTACACTGAGGTAGCTCCCTAGACCCCACCACCATCTGCCTGCGGCTGCGACTATGATGAAAAATATAAGAACTTCTCCTTGTGTCTGCACAGAACGTCGTTTGTAGTCTTTAGCAAAACTAATGCGCATACAAGACGGTCGATTGGCACTCGACAAGCCACGGTGAACCCTGGGGCAGAGTTTTCATTTGAACTTTATGAGCCTCGCAACCAATAGTACGGAAAAAATAGTTTCCCAGCTCCCCAGGATATCGGCTCGACAAAAGATGAAAATATTTTTCAAAACTTAGCCTTTGATCTGGCACTTGAAGGCGAATAATACGGTGCCATGCTTTTATCGTGCTAGCTGAAGCAAAAAGCAAAAGTGTTAAAAACTCTACAAACAACTTCATGAGCAGTTGAGCAACAAAGGGTGTCGAGGTAGGAAGTGAACCGAAAGACCATTCACAGATATATTATAAAACTTATATATTTCAGTCAAACTACGACAACTTTACTTGTGAATAGCCATATCGCTCGATTCGCTAAATGCGTCTTCACACTGCCAGGGAGCACAGGCTTTGAGAGTGAGACCGCCACATGTCCCCGCCGCCAATGTGTGGCTGAGAACAGGCTGCCCCCTGGTGTGCCGCACGTAAACTACACCATTACCCGGCAGGTACCATGACACAGAGCTGTCGTCCCGTGTGTCAACCAGACACAGCCCTGGCGTCCTGTGTGTCAACCAGACATAGAGCTGGCGTCCCGTGTGTCAACCAGACACAGAGCTGGCGTCCCCTGTGTCAACCAGACACAGAGCTGTCGTCCCGTGTGTCAACCAGACACAGCACTGGCGTCCCATGTGTCAACCAGACACAGCGCTGGCGTCCCGCGTGTCAACCAGACACAGAGCTGGCATCCCGTGTGTCAACCAGACACAGAGCTGGCGTCCTGTGTGTCAACCAGACACAGAGCTGTCGTCCCGTGGGTCAACCAGACACAGCGCTGGCTTCCCGTGTGTCAACCAGACACAGAGCTGACGTCCCGCGTGTCAACCAGACACAGAGCTGGCGTCCCGCGTGTCAACCAGACACAGCGCTGGCGTCCCGTGTGTCAACCAGACACAGAGCTGGCGTCCCGTGTGTCAACCAGACACAGAGCTGGCGTCCTGTGTGTCAACCAGACACAGAGATGGCGTCCCGCGTGTCAACCAGACACAGAGCTGGCGTTCCGCGTGTCAACCAGACACAGCGCTGGCGTCCCGTGTGTCAACCAGACACAGAGCTGGCGTCCCGTGTGTCAACCAGACACAGAGCTGGCGTCCTGTGTGTCAACCAGACACAGAGCTGGCGTCCCGTGTGTCAACCAGACACAGAGCTGGCGTCCCGTGTGTGAACCAGACACAGCGTTGGTGTCCCGCGTGTCAACCAGACACAGCGCTGGCGTCCCGTGTGTCAACCAGACACAGCGCTGGCGTCCCGTGTGTCAACCAGACACAGCGCTGTCGTCCCGTGTGTCAACCAGACACAGAGCTGGCGTCCCGTGTGTCAACCAGACACAGCGCTGGCGTCCCGTGTGTCAACCAGACACAGCGCTGGCGTCCCGTGTGTCAACCAGACACAGAGCTGGCGTCCCGCGTGTCAACCAGACACAGCGCTGGCGTCCCCTGTGTCAACCAGACACAGCGCTGGCGTCCTGTGTGTCAACCAGACACAGATATGTCGTCCTGTGTGTCAACCAGACACACCCTACTGATGTCACTCTCTCAATGTCACGCAAATGTCAATTATGTCGCAATTAATAGTATAAAGCAATGTTATATGGACCCTAGCGGACCCCAAGCGAACCCCTAGCGGACCCCCAGCGAACCCCCAGCGAACCCCCAGCGAACCCCTAGCGGACCCCCAGCGAACCCCTAGCGGAGCCCTAGCGGACCCCCAGCGAACCCTAGCGGACCCCCAGCGAACCCCTAGCGGACCCCCAACCCACCCTAGCGGAGCCCTAGCGGACCCCCAGCGGACCCCCAGAGAACCCCTAGCGGACCCCCAGCGAAGCCCTAGCGGAGCCCTAGCGGACCCCCAGCGGACCCCCAGCGGACCCCCAGCGAACCCCTAGCGGCCCCCCAGCGAACCGCAATATCGGTGGAGATCTTTTCCTGTTTTGCTCCTGCCAATCTAGTAACCTAGGCAGCGGGGTGCCCCAGCAGTCTCTTCCGCAACCGCCAACAGACGTGTTTCTGGCCACAGCTCGACACCATGTTAACTACAGGTGTTGGGCTTGGTACCAGACAGGTACTTGGTTAGAGCCGGCCATTAATTCTCCAACGCCAATTAGCCACACAGCCACACTGTCGTACGGCCTGAGGGGAATCAACGCAATTAGTGTCCAGAGATAAACGCTGAAATGACTAGGGGGGGGGGGGGTATTAAAAATGCAAGTGGAGGCTGGTGTCATGTCTGGGGTTCGAGCCACGCCCGAAGGCCTTGTTCATAAACTGGACCCAGTTTATCCACATCCAGCGCTACCTAGCGGTGTCAGAGATCACCAAGAGGCAGGACCTCGACAGGGGGACCGTCACACCCCCGTTAAAACGGCACATAAAGTCCTTGTTCGACGCGCGTGTACCCTTTTTCCCCATTTTTACGCGTGTTATTTCTTCAAACTCTTCTGCGGTATTTTCATGTCGTGTTTTTGCAAGTGGCCCACCCTTGAGCACAAGAAGCCGACGACATGTACTTAGATATCAATTCCCGAGGGGTAGGTAGTTTGGGCGGCGCCTGGCGCAGGAGGCACAGTCTCGGCCAACGATAAATCTAGTTGTGCAGCGACTCGGAAAGCCAGATAACGGGAGGAGGTACCGGTTCACCTAGTACGTACGACAACACAACACAAGGCCCCGCAATACGGCGGCCACCGAGGCAACTTCAGAGCGGGATCATATATTGGTAGGCAGTTCTAGAGTAGTCGGACCAAAGTGGCTAGGTGGGCCTGGCGGGGCTGGCAGTGACTAGGTGGGCATGGCGGGGCAGGCGGTGGCTAGGTAGGCCTGGTGGGGCAGGCAGTGGCTAGGTAGGCCTGGTGGGGCAGGCAGTGGCTAGGTGGGCCTGGTGGGGCTGGCAGTGGCTAGGTGGGCCTGGTGGGGCAGGCAGTGGCTAGGTGGGCCTGGTGGGGCAGGCAGTGGCTAGGTGGGCCGGGCGGGGCTGGCAGTGGCTAGGTAGGCCTGGTGGGGCAGGCAGTGGCTAGGTGGGCCTGGTAAGGTAGGCAGTGGCTAGGTGGGCCTGGCGGGGCTGGCAGTGGCTAGGTAGGCCTGGTGGGGCAGGCAGTGGCTAGGTGGGCCTGGTGGGGCAGGCAGTGACTAGGTGGGCCTGGCGGGGCAGGCGGTGGCTAGGTAGGCCTGGTGGGACAGGCGGTGGCTAGGTGGGTATGGCGGGGCTGGCAGTGGCTAGGTGGGCCTGGTGGGGCAGGCAGTGGCTAGGTGGGCCTGGCGGGGCTGGCAGTGGCTAGGTAGGCCTGGTGGGGCAGGCAGTGGCTAGGTGGGCCTGGTGGGGCAGGCAGTGACTAGGTGGGCCTGGCGGGGCAGGCGGTGGCTAGGTAGGCCTGGTGGGACAGGCGGTGGCTAGGTGGGTATGGCGGGGCTGGCAGTGGCTAGGTGGGCCTGGTGGGGCAGGCAGTGGCTAGGTGGGCCTGGCGGGGCTGGCAGTGGCTAGGTAGGCCTGGTGGGGCAGGCAGTGGCTAGGTGGGCCTGGTGGGGCAGGCAGTGGCTAGGTGGGCCTGGCGGGGCTGGCAGTGGCTAGGTGGGCCTGGTGGGGCAGGCAGTGGCTAGGTGGGCCTGGTGGGGCAGGCAGTGGCTAGGTGGGCCTGGCGGGGCAGGCGGTGGCTAGGTAGGCCTGGTGGGACAGGCAGTGGCTAGGTGGGCCTGGTGGGACAGGCGGTGGCTAGGTGGGTATGGCGGGGCTGGCAGTGGCTAGGTGGGCCTGGTGGGACAGGCGGTGGCTAGGTGGGTATGGCGGGGCTGGCAGTGGCTAGGTGGGCCTGGTGGGGCAGGCAGTGGCTAGGTGGGCCTGGCGGGGCTGGCAGTGGCTAGGTAGGCCTGGTGGGGCAGGCAGTGGCTAGGTGGGCCTGGTGGGGCAGGCAGTGGCTAGGTGGGCCTGGCGGGGCTGGCAGTGGCTAGGTGGGCCTGGTGGGGCAGGCAGTGGCTAGGTGGGCCTGGTGGGGCAGGCAGTGGCTAGGTGGGCCTGGCGGGGCAGGCGGTGGCTAGGTAGGCCTGGTGGGACAGGCGGTGGCTAGGTGGGCCTGGCGGGGCTGGCAGTGGCTAGGTGGGCCTGGTGGGGCAGGCAGTGGCTAGGTGGGCCTGGCGGGGCTGGCAGTGGCTAGGTAGGCCTGGTGGGGCAGGCAGTGGCTAGGTGGGCCTGGTGGGGCAGGCAGTGGCTAGGTGGGCCTGGCGGGGCAGGCGGTGGCTAGGTAGGCCTGGTGGGACAGGCAGTGGCTAGGTGGGTATGGCGGGGCTGGCAGTGGCTAGGTGGGCCTGGTGGGGCATGCAGTGGCTAGGTGGGCCTGGCGGGTCTGGCAGTGGCTAGGTGGGCCTGGTGGGGCAGGCAGTGCCTAGGTGGGCCTGGTGGGGCAGGCAGTGGCTAGGTGGGCCTGGTGGGGCAGGCAATGGCTAGGTGGGCCTGGTGGGGCAGGCAGTGGCTAGGTGGGCCTGGTGGGGCAGGCAGTGGCTAGGTGGGCCTGGTGGGGCTGTCAGTGGCTAGGTAGGCCTGGTGGGGCAGGCAGTGGCTAGGTAGGCCTGGTGGGGCAGGCAGTGGCTAGGTGGGCCTGGTGGGGCAGGCAGTGGCTAGGTGGGCCTGGTGGGGCAGGCAGTGGCTAGGTGGGCCTGGTGGGGCAGGCGGTGGCTAGGTGGGCCTGGCGGGGCAGGCAGTGGCTAGGTGGGCCTGGCGGGGCAGGCAGTGGCTAGGTGGGCCTGGTGGGGCAGGCAGTGCCTAGGTGGGCCTGGCGGGGCAGGCAGTGGCTAGGTGGGCCTGGTGGGGCAGGCAGTGGCTAGGTGGGCCTGGTGGGGCTGTCAGTGGCTACGTAGGCCTGTTGGGGCAGGCAGTGGCTAGGTAGGCCTGGTGGGGCAGGCAGTGGCTAGGTGGGCCTGGTGGGGCAGGCAGTGGCTAGGTGGGCCTGGTGGGGCAGGCAGTGGCTAGGTGGGCCTGGTGGGGCAGGCGGTGGCTAGGTGGGCCTGGCGGGGCAGGCAGTGGCTAGGTGGGCCTGGCGGGGCAGGCAGTGGCTAGGTGGGCCTGGTGGGGCAGGCAGTGCCTAGGTGGGCCTGGTGGGGCAGGCAGTGTCTAGGTGGGCCTGGCGGGGCTGGCAGTGGCTAGGTGGGCCTGGTGGGGCAGGCAGTGGCTAGGTAGGCCTGGTGGGGCAGGCAGTGGCTAGGTGGGCCTGGTGGGGCTGGCAGTGGCTAGGTGGGCCTGGTGGGGCAGGCAGTGGCTAGGTGGGCCTGGTGGGGCAGGCAGTGGCTAGGTGGGCCGGGCGGGGCTGGCAGTGGCTAGGTAGGCCTGGTGGGGCAGGCAGTGGCTAGGTGGGCCTGGTAAGGTAGGCAGTGGCTAGGTGGGCCTGGCGGGGCTGGCAGTGGCTAGGTAGGCCTGGTGGGGCAGGCAGTGGCTAGGTGGGCCTGGTGGGGCAGGCAGTGACTAGGTGGGCCTGGCGGGGCAGGCGGTGGCTAGGTAGGCCTGGTGGGACAGGCGGTGGCTAGGTGGGTATGGCGGGGCTGGCAGTGGCTAGGTGGGCCTGGTGGGGCAGGCAGTGGCTAGGTGGGCCTGGCGGGGCTGGCAGTGGCTAGGTAGGCCTGGTGGGGCAGGCAGTGGCTAGGTGGGCCTGGTGGGGCAGGCAGTGACTAGGTGGGCCTGGCGGGGCAGGCGGTGGCTAGGTAGGCCTGGTGGGACAGGCGGTGGCTAGGTGGGTATGGCGGGGCTGGCAGTGGCTAGGTGGGCCTGGTGGGGCAGGCAGTGGCTAGGTGGGCCTGGCGGGGCTGGCAGTGGCTAGGTAGGCCTGGTGGGGCAGGCAGTGGCTAGGTGGGCCTGGTGGGGCAGGCAGTGGCTAGGTGGGCCTGGCGGGGCTGGCAGTGGCTAGGTGGGCCTGGTGGGGCAGGCAGTGGCTAGGTGGGCCTGGTGGGGCAGGCAGTGGCTAGGTGGGCCTGGCGGGGCAGGCGGTGGCTAGGTAGGCCTGGTGGGACAGGCAGTGCCTAGGTGGGCCTGGTGGGACAGGCGGTGGCTAGGTGGGTATGGCGGGGCTGGCAGTGGCTAGGTGGGCCTGGTGGGACAGGCGGTGGCTAGGTGGGTATGGCGGGGCTGGCAGTGGCTAGGTGGGCCTGGTGGGGCAGGCAGTGGCTAGGTGGGCCTGGCGGGGCTGGCAGTGGCTAGGTAGGCCTGGTGGGGCAGGCAGTGGCTAGGTGGGCCTGGTGGGGCAGGCAGTGGCTAGGTGGGCCTGGCGGGGCTGGCAGTGGCTAGGTGGGCCTGGTGGGGCAGGCAGTGGCTAGGTGGGCCTGGTGGGGCAGGCAGTGGCTAGGTGGGCCTGGCGGGGCAGGCGGTGGCTAGGTAGGCCTGGTGGGACAGGCGGTGGCTAGGTGGGCCTGGCGGGGCTGGCAGTGGCTAGGTGGGCCTGGTGGGGCAGGCAGTGGCTAGGTGGGCCTGGCGGGGCTGGCAGTGGCTAGGTAGGCCTGGTGGGGCAGGCAGTAGCTAGGTGGGCCTGGTGGGGCAGGCAGTGGCTAGGTGGGCCTGGCGGGGCAGGCGGTGGCTAGGTAGGCCTGGTGGGACAGGCAGTGGCTAGGTGGGTATGGCGGGGCTGGCAGTGGCTAGGTGGGCCTGGTGGGGCATGCAGTGGCTAGGTGGGCCTGGCGGGTCTGGCAATGGCTAGGTGGGCCTGGTGGGGCAGGCAGTGCCTAGGTGGGCCTGGTGGGGCAGGCAGTGGCTAGGTGGGCCTGGTGGGGCAGGCAATGGCTAGGTGGGCCTGGTGGGGCAGGCAGTGGCTAGGTGGGCCTGGTGGGGCAGGCAGTGGCTAGGTGGGCCTGGTGGGGCTGTCAGTGGCTAGGTAGGCCTGGTGGGGCAGGCAGTGGCTAGGTAGGCCTGGTGGGGCAGGCAGTGGCTAGGTGGGCCTGGTGGGGCAGGCAGTGGCTAGGTGGGCCTGGTGGGGCAGGCAGTGGCTAGGTGGGCCTGGTGGGGCAGGCAGTGCCTAGGTGGGCCTGGCGGGGCAGGCAGTGGCTAGGTGGGCCTGGTGGGGCAGGCAGTGGCTAGGTGGGCCTGGTGGGGCTGTCAGTGGCTACGTAGGCCTGTTGGGGCAGGCAGTGGCTAGGTAGGCCTGGTGGGGCAGGCAGTGGCTAGGTGGGCCTGGTGGGGCAGGCAGTGGCTAGGTGGGCCTGGTGGGGCAGGCAGTGGCTAGGTGGGCCTGGTGGGGCAGGCGGTGGCTAGGTGGGCCTGGCGGGGCAGGCAGTGGCTAGGTGGGCCTGGCGGGGCAGGCAGTGGCTAGGTGGGCCTGGTGGGGCAGGCAGTGCCTAGGTGGGCCTGGTGGGGCAGGCAGTGTCTAGGTGGGCCTGGCGGGGCTGGCAGTGGCTAGGTGGGCCTGGTGGGGCAGGCAGTGGCTAGGTGGGCCTGGCGGGGCAAGCAGTGGCTAGGTGGGCCTGGCGGGGCAGGCGGTGGCTAGGTAGGCCTGGTGGGACAGGCAGTGGCTAGGTGGGTATGGCGGGGCTGGCAGTGGCTAGGTGGGCCTGGTGGGGCAGGCAGTGGCTAGGTGGGCCTGGCGGGGCTGGCAGTGGCTAGGTGGGCCTGGTGGGGCAGGCAGTGGCTAGGTGGGCCTGGTGGGGCAGGCAGTGGCTAGGTAGGCCTGGTGGGGCAGGCAGTGGCTAGGTGAGCCTGGTGGGGCAGGCAGTGGCTAGGTGGGCCTGGTGGGGCAGGCAGTGGCTAAGTGGGCCTGGTGGGGCAGGCAGTGGCTAGGTGGGCCTGGTGGGGCAGGCAGTGGCTAGGTGGGCCTGGTGGGGCAGGCGGTGGCTAGGTGGGCCTGGCGGGGCAGGCAGTGGCTAGGTGGGCCTGGCGGGGCAGGCAGTGGCTAGGTGGGCCTGGTGGGGCAGGCAGTGCCTAGGTGGGCCTGGTGGGGCAGGCAGTGGCTAGGTGGGCCTGGCGGGGCTGGCAGTGGCTAGGTGGGCCTGGTGGGGCAGGCAGTGGCTAGGTGGGCCTGGCGGGGCAAGCAGTGGCTAGGTGGGCCTGGCGAGGCAGGCGGTGGCTAGGTAGGCCTGGTGGGACAGGCAGTGGCTAGGTGGGTATGGCGGGGCTGGCAGTGGCTAGGTGGGCCTGGTGGGGCAGGCAGTGGCTAGGTGGGCCTGGCGGGGCTGGCAGTGGCTAGGTGGGCCTGGTGGGGCAGGCAGTGGCTAGGTGGGCCTGGTGGGGCAGGCAGTGGCTAGGTGAGCCTGGTGGGGCAGGCAGTGGCTAGGTGGGCCTGGCGGGGCTGGCAGTGGCTAGGTGGGCCTGGTGGGGCAGGCAGTGGCTAGGTGGGCCTGGTGGGGCAGGCAGTGGCTAGGTGAGCCTGGTGGGGCAAGCAGTTGCTAGGTGGGCCTGGTGGGGCAGGCAGTGGCTAGGTGGGCCTGGTGGGGCAGTCAGTGGCTAGGTGGGCCTGGTGGGGCTGTCAGTGGCTAGGTAGGCCTGGTGGGGCAGGCAGTGGCTAGGTAGGCCTGGTGGGGCAGGCAGTGGCTAGGTGAGCCTGGTGGGGCAGTCAGTGGCTAGGTGGGCCTGGTGGGGCTGGCAGTGGCTAGGTAGGCCTGGTGGGGCAGGCAGTGGCTAGGTAGGCCTGGTGGGGCAGGCAGTGGCTAGGTGAGCCTGGTGGGGCAGGCGGTGGCTAGGTGGGCCTGGCGGGGCAGGCAGTGGCTAGGTGGGCCTGGCGGGGCAGGCAGTGGCTAGGTGGGCCTGGTGGGGCAGGCAGTGCCTAGGTGGGCCTGGTGGGGCAGGCAGTGGCTAGGTGGGCCTGGCGGGGCTGGCAGTGGCTAGGTGGGCCTGGTGGGGCAGGCAGTGGCTAGGTGGGCCTGGCGGGGCAAGCAGTGGCTAGGTGGGCCTGGCGGGGCAGGCGGTGGCTAGGTAGGCCTGGTGGGACAGGCAGTGGCTAGGTGGGTATGGCGGGGCTGGCAGTGGCTAGGTGGGCCTGGTGGGGCAGGCAGTGGCTAGGTGGGCCTGGCGGGTCTGGCAGTGGCTAGGTGGGCCTGGTGGGGCAGGCAGTGGCTAGGTGGGCCTGGTGGGGCAGGCAGTGGCTAGGTGAGCCTGGTGGGGCAAGCAGTGGCTAGGTGGGCCTGGCGGGGCAGGCAGTGGCTAGGTGGGCCTGGCGGGGCAGGCAGTGGCTAGGAGGGCCCGGTGGGGCAGGCAGTGGCTAGGTGGGCCTGGTGGGGCAGGCAGTGGCTAGGTGGGCCTGGTGGGGCTGTCAGTGGCTAGGTAGGCCTGTTGGGGCAGGCAGTGGCTAGGTAGGCCTGGTGGGGCAGGCAGTGGCTAGGTGGGCCTGGTGGGGCAGGCAGTGGCTAGGTGGGCCTGGTGGGGCAGGCAGTGGCTAGGTGGGCCTGGTGGGGCAGGCGGTGGCTAGGTGGGCCTGGCGGGGCAGGCAGTGGCTAGGTGGGCCTGGCGGGGCAGGCAGTGGCTAGGTGGGCCTGGTGGGGCAGGCAGTGCCTAGGTGGGCCTGGTGGGGCAGGCAGTGGCTAGGTGGGCCTGGCGGGGCTGGCAGTGGCTAGGTGGGCCTGGTGGGGCAGGCAGTGGCTAGGTGGGCCTGGCGGGGCAAGCAGTGGCTAGGTGGGCCTGGCATGGCAGGCGGTGGCTAGGTAGGCCTGGTGGGACAGGCAGTGGCTAGGTGGTTATGGCGGGGCTGGCAGTGGCTAGGTGGGCCTGGTGGGGCAGGCAGTGGCTAGGTGGGCCTGGCGGGGCTGGCAGTGGCTAGGTGGGCCTGGTGGGGCAGGCAGTGGCTAGGTGGGCCTGGTGGGGCAGGCAGTGGCTAGGTGAGCCTGGTGGGGCAAGCAGTGGCTAGGTGGGCCTGGTGGGGCAGGCAGTGGCTAGGTGGGCCTGGTGGGGCAGTCAGTGGCTAGGTGGGCCTGGTGGGGCTGGCAGTGGCTAGGTAGGCCTGGTGGGGCAGGCAGTGGCTAGGTAGGCCTGGTGGGGCAGGCAGTGGCTAGGTGAGCCTGGTGGGGCAGGCAGTGGCTAGGTGGGCCTGGTGGGGCAGGCAGTGGCTAGGTGGGCCTGGTGGGGCAGGCAGTGGCTAGGTGGGCCTGGTGGGGCAGGCAGTGGCTAGGTGGGCCTGGTGGGGCAGGCGGTGGCTAGGTGGGCCTGGCGGGGCAGGCAGTGGCTAGGTGGGCCTGGCGGGGCAGGCAGTGGCTAGGTGGGCCTGGTGGGGCAGGCAGTGCCTAGGTGGGCCTGGTGGGGCAGGCAGTGGCTAGGTGGGCCTGGCGGGGCTGGCAGTGGCTAGGTGGGCCTGGTGGGGCAGGCAGTGGCTAGGTGGGCCTGGCGGGGCAAGCAGTGGCTAGGTGGGCCTGGCGGGGCAGGCGGTGGCTAGGTAGGCCTGGTGGGACAGGCAGTGGCTAGGTGGGTATGGCGGGGCTGGCAGTGGCTAGGTGGGCCTGGTGGGGCAGGCAGTGGCTAGGTGGGCCTGGCGGGGCTGGCAGTGGCTAGGTGGGCCTGGTGGGGCAGGCAGTGGCTAGGTGGGCCTGGTGGGGCAGGCAGTGGCTAGGTGAGCCTGGTGGGGCAGGCAGTGGCTAGGTGGGCCTGGCGGGGCTGGCAGTGGCTAGGTGGGCCTGGTGGGGCAGGCAGTGGCTAGGTGGGCCTGGTGGGGCAGGCAGTGGCTAGGTGAGCCTGGTGGGGCAAGCAGTGGCTAGGTGGGCCTGGTGGGGCAGGCAGTGGCTAGGTGGGCCTCGTGGGGCAGTCAGTGGCTAGGTGGGCCTGGTGGGGCTGGCAGTGGCTAGGTAGGCCTGGTGGGGCAGGCAGTGGCTAGGTAGGCCTGGTGGGACAGGCAGTGGCTAGGTGGGTATGGCGGGGCTGGCAGTGGCTAGGTGGGCCTGGTGGGGCAGGCAGTGGCTAGGTGGGCCTGGCGGGGCTGGCAGTGGCTAGGTGGGCCTGGTGGGGCAGGCAGTGGCTAGGTGGGCCTGGTGGGGCAGGCAGTGGCTAGGTGAGCCTGGTGGGGCAAGCAGTGGCTAGGTGGGCCTGGTGGGGCAGGCAGTGGCTAGGTGGGCCTGGTGGGGCAGTCAGTGGCTAGGTGGGCCTGGTGGGGCTGGCAGTGGCTAGGTAGGCCTGGTGGGGCAGGCAGTGGCTAGGTAGGCCTGGTGGGGCAGGCAGTGGCTAGGTGAGCCTGGTGGGGCAGGCAGTGGCTAGGTGGGCCTGGTGGGGCAGGCAGTGGCTAGGTGGGCCTGGTGGGGCAGGCAGTGGCTAGGTGGGCCTGGTGGGGCAGGCAGTGGCTAGGTGGGCCTGGTGGGGCAGGCGGTGGCTAGGTGGGCCTGGCGGAGCAGGCAGTGGCTAGGTGGGCCTGGCGGGGCAGGCAGTGGCTAGGTGGGCCTGGTGGGGCAGGCAGTGGCTAGGTGGGCCTGGCGGGGCAGGCAGTGGCTAGGTGGGCCTGGTGGGGCAGGCAGTGCCTAGGTGGGCCTGGTGGGGCAGGCAGTGGCTAGGTGGGCCTGGCGGGGCTGGCAGTGGCTAGGTGGGCCTGGTGGGGCAGGCAGTGGCTAGGTGGGCCTGGCGGGGCAAGCAGTGGCTAGGTGGGCCTGGCGGGGCAGGCGGTGGCTAGGTAGGCCTGGTGGGACAGGCAGTGGCTAGGTGGGTATGGCGGGGCTGGCAGTGGCTAGGTGGGCCTGGTGGGGCAGGCAGTGGCTAGGTGGGCCTGGCGGGGCTGGCAGTGGCTAGGTGGGCCTGGTGGGGCAGGCAGTGGCTAGGTGGGCCTGGTGGGGCAGGCAGTGGCTAGGTGAGCCTGGTGGGGCAAGCAGTGGCTAGGTGGGCCTGGCGGGGCAGGCAGTGGCTAGGTGGGCCTGGCGGGGCAGGCAGTGGCTAGGTGGGCCTGGTGGGGCAGGCAGTGCCTAGGTGGGCCTGGTGGGGCAGGCAGTGGCTAGGTGGGCCTGGTGGGGCAGGCAGTGGCTAGGTGGGCCTGGTGGGGCTGTCAGTGGCTAGGTAGGCCTGTTGGGGCAGGCAGTGGCTAGGTAGGCCTGGTGGGGCAGGCAGTGGCTAGGTGGGCCTGGTGGGGCAGGCAGTGCCTAGGTGGGCCTGGTGGGGCAGGCAGTGGCTAGGTGGGCCTGGCGGGGCTGGCAGTGGCTAGGTGGGCCTGGTGGGGCAGGCAGTGGCTAGGTGGGCCTGGCGGGGCAAGCAGTGGCTAGGTGGGCCTGGCGGGGCAGGCGGTGGCTAGGTAGGCCTGGTGGGACAGGCAGTGGCTAGGTGGGTATGGCGGGGCTGGCAGTGGCTAGGTGGGCCTGGTGGGGCAGGCAGTGGCTAGGTGGGCCTGGCGGGGCTGGCAGTGGCTAGGTGGGCCTGGTGGGGCAGGCAGTGGCTAGGTGGGCCTGGTGGGGCAGGCAGTGGCTAGGTGAGCCTGGTGGGGCAAGCAGTGGCTAGGTGGGCCTGGTGGGGCAGGCAGTGGCTAGGTGGGCCTGGTGGGGCAGTCAGTGGCTAGGTGGGCCTGGTGGGGCTGGCAGTGGCTAGGTAGGCCTGGTGGGGCAGGCAGTGGCTAGGTGAGCCTGGTGGGGCAGGCAGTGGCTAGGTGGGCCTGGTGGGGCAGGCAGTGGCTAGGTGGGCCTGGTGGGGCAGGCAGTGGCTAGGTGGGCCTGGTGGGGCAGGCAGTGGCTAGGTGGGCCTGGTGGGGCAGGCGGTGGCTAGGTGGGCCTGGCGGGGCAGGCAGTGGCTAGGTGGGCCTGGCGGGGCAGGCAGTGGCTAGGTGGGCCTGGTGGGGCAGGCAGTGCCTAGGTGGGCCTGGTGGGGCAGGCAGTGGCTAGGAGGGCCTGGCGGGACTGGCAGTGGCTAGGTGGGCCTGGTGGGGCAGGCAGTGGCTAGGTGGGCCTGGCGGGGCAAGCAGTGGCTAGGTGGGCCTGGCGGGGCAGGCGGTGGCTAGGTAGGCCTGGTGGGACAGGCAGTGGCTAGGTGGGTATGGCGGGGCTGGCAGTGGCTAGGTGGGCCTGGTGGGGCAGGCAGTGGCTAGGTGGGCCTGGCGGGGCTGGCAGTGGCTAGGTGGGCCTGGTGGGGCAGGCAGTGGCTAGGTGGGCCTGGTGGGGCAGGCAGTGGCTAGGTGAGCCTGGTGGGGCAGGCAGTGGCTAGGTGGGCCTGGCGGGGCTGGCAGTGGCTAGGTGGGCCTGGTGGGGCAGGCAGTGGCTAGGTGGGCCTGGTGGGGCAGGCAGTGGCTAGGTGAGCCTGGTGGGGCAAGCAGTGGCTAGGTGGGCCTGGTGGGGCAGGCAGTGGCTAGGTGGGCCTGGTGGGGCAGTCAGTGGCTAGGTGGGCCTGGTGGGGCTGGCAGTGGCTAGGTAGGCCTGGTGGGGCAGGCAGTGGCTAGGTAGGCCTGGTGGGGCAGGCAGTGGCTAGGTGAGCCTGGTGGGGCAGGCAGTGGCTAGGTGGGCCTGGTGGGGCAGGCAGTGGCTAGGTGGGCCTGGTGGGGCAGGCAGTGGCTAGGTGGGCCTGGTGGGGCAGTCAGTGGCTAGGTGGGCCTGGTGGGGCAGGCGGTGGCTAGGTGGGCCTGGCGGGGCAGGCAGTGGCTAGGTGGGCCTGGCGGGGCAGGCAGTGGCTAGGTGGGCCTGGTGGGGCAGGCAGTGCCTAGGTGGGCCTGGTGGGGCAGGCAGTGGCTAGGTGGGCCTGGCGGGGCTGGCAGTGGCTAGGTGGGCCTGGTGGGGCAGGCAGTGGCTAGGTGGGCCTGGCGGGGCAAGCAGTGGCTAGGTGGGCCTGGCGGGGCAGGCGGTGGCTAGGTAGGCCTGGTGGGGCAGGCAGTGGCTAGGTGGGCCTGGCGGGGCAAGCAGTGGCTAGGTGGGCCTGGCGGGGCAGGCGGTGGCTAGGTAGGCCTGGTGGGACAGGCAGTGGCTAGGTGGGTATGGCGGGGCTGGCAGTGGCTAGGTGGGCCTGGTGGGGCAGGCAGTGGCTAGGTGGGCCTGGCGGGGCTGGCAGTGGCTAGGTGGGCCTGGTGGGGCAGGCAGTGGCTAGGTGGGCCTGGTGGGGCAGGCAGTGGCTAGGTGAGCCTGGTGGGGCAAGCAGTGGCTAGGTGGGCCTGGTGGGGCAGGCAGTGGCTAGGTGGGCCTGGTGGGGCAGTCAGTGGCTAGGTGGGCCTGGTGGGGCTGGCAGTGGCTAGGTAGGCCTGGTGGGGCAGGCAGTGGCTAGGTGAGCCTGGTGGGGCAGGCAGTGGCTAGGTGGGCCTGGTGGGGCAGGCAGTGGCTAGGTGGGCCTGGTGGGGCAGGCAGTGGCTAGGTGGGCCTGGTGGGGCAGGCAGTGGCTAGGTGGGCCTGGTGGGGCAGGCGGTGGCTAGGTGGGCCTGGCGGGGCAGGCAGTGGCTAGGTGGGCCTGGCGGGGCAGGCAGTGGCTAGGTGGGCCTGGTGGGGCAGGCAGTGCCTAGGTGGGCCTGGTGGGGCAGGCAGTGGCTAGGTGGGCCTGGCGGGGCTGGCAGTGGCTAGGTGGGCCTGGTGGGGCAGGCAGTGGCTAGGTGGGCCTGGCGGGGCAAGCAGTGGCTAGGTGGGCCTGGCGGGGCAGGCGGTGGCTAGGTAGGCCTGGTGGGACAGGCAGTGGCTAGGTGGGTATGGCGGGGCTGGCAGTGGCTAGGTGGGCCTGGTGGGGCAGGCAGTGGCTAGGTGGGCCTGGCGGGGCTGGCAGTGGCTAGGTGGGCCTGGTGGGGCAGGCAGTGGCTAGGTGGGCCTGGTGGGGCAGGCAGTGGCTAGGTGAGCCTGGTGGGGCAGGCAGTGGCTAGGTGGGCCTGGCGGGGCTGGCAGTGGCTAGGTGGGCCTGGTGGGGCAGGCAGTGGCTAGGTGGGCCTGGTGGGGCAGGCAGTGGCTAGGTGAGCCTGGTGGGGCAAGCAGTGGCTAGGTGGGCCTGGTGGGGCAGGCAGTGGCTAGGTGGGCCTGGTGGGGCAGTCAGTGGCTAGGTGGGCCTGGTGGGGCTGGCAGTGGCTAGGTAGGCCTGGTGGGGCAGGCAGTGGCTAGGTAGGCCTGGTGGGGCAGGCAGTGGCTAGGTGAGCCTGGTGGGGCAGGCAGTGGCTAGGTGGGCCTGGTGGGGCAGGCAGTGGCTAGGTGGGCCTGGTGGGGCAGGCAGTGGCTAGGTGGGCCTGGTGGGGCAGTCAGTGGCTAGGTGGGCCTGGTGGGGCAGGCGGTGGCTAGGTGGGCCTGGCGGGGCAGGCAGTGGCTAGGTGGGCCTGGCGGGGCAGGCAGTGGCTAGGTGGGCCTGGTGGGGCAGGCAGTGCCTAGGTGGGCCTGGTGGGGCAGGCAGTGGCTAGGTGGGCCTGGCGGGGCTGGCAGTGGCTAGGTGGGCCTGGTGGGGCAGGCAGTGGCTAGGTGGGCCTGGCGGGGCAAGCAGTGGCTAGGTGGGCCTGGCGGGGCAGGCGGTGGCTAGGTAGGCCTGGTGGGACAGGCAGTGGCTAGGTGGGTATGGCGGGGCTGGCAGTGGCTAGGTGGGCCTGGTGGGGCAGGCAGTGGCTAGGTGGGCCTGGCGGGGCTGGCAGTGGCTAGGTGGGCCTGGTGGGGCAGGCAGTGGCTAGGTGGGCCTGGTGGGGCAAGCAGTGGCTAGGTGAGCCTGGTGGGGCAAGCAGTGGCTAGGTGGGCCTGGTGGGGCAGGCAGTGGCTAGGTGGGCCTGGTGGGGCAGGCAGTGGCTAGGTGGGCCTGGTGGGGCAGGCAGTGGCAAGGTGGGCTTGGTGGGGCTGGCAGTGGCTAGGTAGGCCTGGTGGGGCAGGCAGTGGCTAGGTGGGCCTGGTGGGGCAGGCAGTGGCTAGATGGGCCTGGTGGGGCAGGCAGTGGCTAGGTGGGCCTGGTGGGGCAGGCAGTGGCTGGCGGGGGACGCGGAGCCTGTGTCATATATAGCACTGCAATGGTAAACAGCGCTGGAGCTGCAGGCACTCTTACCTAATGGTAAGAAATATCAAAATGATGGGTAGAAATTAATTGGCAGGCGGTATAAATGGCGTTGGGTATGCCCACTAAATTGGCAGAGAGAGCCTAATTGTAAGGAGGTACAAAAACAATAGGCAATACAACTTGATAAACACTAAACTGTGAAGGCATTCTGCAGGTTGCGGTCGTGTTGTTACTCTGTACTGCTGATGGCAAGGCGGAAGCAATAGTTGTCTTCCGTGTGTGTCTCCATGGAGACCACGTCATGGTAACCTTGGTGACAGACACCCTGCCCCCAGTTAGCGATGGCCCTAATGATTGCCTTGAACAGGTCACAATACATAACGCTTGGAGCTGGAGAAAGTACCAAACACCAAGTCAAGAAGGCCACCAACGCTCAGCCGACCATGTCAATATGCCAGTCCCAGGATGTGCCGCACGGAGCAGCACTGACGCTCGCTAAACAGGCTAAAGAAAACACCGTAATTGTGTGCGAAATCTCATTTTTGCCCTTTACTACTTAAAAAGAGTGTGGCCCCCTATCGGAGCACTACATACTTCCGAGAGGTGTTAGCCGAGCCCCCCCCCCTCCCCCTCCGCCCCGCCCCGCCTGCCCCTCCCCCTGACAACAAGGCCCCATGGCAGGGCGTGTCAATATTGTTCCTGCAAACAGAACACCTGTCTATGGCCGACCTCTCCCTACAGAGGGCGCTGCGCCACCCCACACTCGGTCAGGTAATTAAACGTAATGTACCGTATGTACACACTGTGTGTACACACCAGATGTACACACCAGATGTACACGCCAGATGTACACGCCAGATGTACACACCAGATGTACACGCCAGATGTACACGCCAGATGTACACACCAGATGTACACACCAGATGTACACGCCCGATGTACACGCCAGATGCACACGCCAGATATACACGCCAGATGTACACACCAGATGTACACACCAGATGTACACGCCAGATGTACACACCAGATGTACACGCCAGATGTACACACGAAGCCTACTCATCATTCCACGTCAACTTCAATACAAACAGGTCCCACCACCTGACAGTTTCTTCTCTACAAACGATTTTTGCAGCGCTACTTTGACTGCCATCGGCGATGGAATGTATTACCTAGCTTCCTCTACATCAGAGCCTAAGTGCGTCATGAAGGGGCCTGACTGTGTTGTTAGTAATATCACTCCTAGTGGCTTCCTGGTGGAAACCTGATATATAATTGCATGTTGAAGCTCCTTGTAAACACATCAAGGCATGAAAGCTTAATGGCGTCAAGGCTTGAGACCAGTATAGCGACATGGCGTCAAGGCCTGAGAGCATTATAGCGACATGGTGTCAAGGCCTGAGAGCATTATGGCGACATGGCGTCAAGGCCCGAGAGCATTATGGCGACATGGCGTCAAGGCCTGAGAGCATTATGGCGACATGGCGTCAAGGTCGGAGAGCATTATGGCGACATGGCGTCAAGGCCCGAGAGCATTATGGCGACATGGTGTCAAGGCCTGAGAGCATTATGGCGACATGGCGTCAAGGCCCGAGAGCATTATGGCGACATGGCGTCAAGGCCTAAGAGCATTATGGCGACATGGCGTCAAGGCCCGAGAGCATTATGGCGACATGGCGTCAAGGCCTGAGAGCACTATGGCGACATGGCGTCAAGGCCTGGGAGCATTATGGCGACATGGCGTCAAGGCCTGAGAGCATTATGGCGACATGGCGTCAAGGCCTGAGAGCATTATGGCGACATGGCGTCAAGGCCTGAGAGCATTAAGGCGACATTGAACATAGACACTGATAAACCATTATGACATGTGTCAGGAAGTCGGCACGTGACGCCGCTGCCAAGGTTACCGGCAGTCGGCGGTGTACCTCACATCGTTGGGTTCGCTCAGGCCATGTACTAACCAGCTGCCACATATCACGCTCATCTGTCGCAGCTGTTTTCACAGACCGTACAAGTGAGTTTGCTATGGACATATAGAATGCTTGATTGAATGAAGCAATGCTTGCGGCACACCTTCAATGGTGAGGTGCGATACACGCCGCTCGTTAAGTCAGGTCTGCGGGCCAAGCGGCCTAGGGCCTGACCAGGGTGGCAAGTGTCGCTGGGGGTGAGAAGTCGTGTCGCTGGGTGAGAGAAGTGTCGCTGGGGGTGAGAAGTGTCGCTGGGTGAGAGAAGTCGTGTCGCTGGGTGAGAGAAGTCGTGTCGCTGGGTGAGAGAAGTCGTGTCGCTGGGTGAGAGAAGTCGTGTCGCTGGGTGAGAAAAGTCGTGTCGCTGGGTGTGAGAAGTCGTGTCGCTGGGTGTGAGAAGTCATGTCGCTGGGTGAGAGAAGTCGTGTCGCTGGGTGATAGAAGTTGTGTCGCTGGGTGTGAGAAGTCATGTCGCTGGGTGAGAGAAGTCGTGTCGCTGGGTGATAGAAGTCGTGTCGCTGGGTGTGAGAAGTCATGTCGCTGGGTGAGAGAAGTCGTGTCGCTGGGTGAGAGAAGTCGTGTCGCTGGGTGATAGAAGTCGTGTCGCTGGGTGTGAGAAGTCGTGTCGCCGGGTGATAGAAGTCGTGTCGCTGGGTGTCAAAAGTCGTGTCGCTGGATGTGAGAAGTCATGTCGCTGGGTGAGAAATCGTGTCGCTGGGTGAGAGAAGTCGTGTCGCTGGGTGAGAAGTCGTGTCGCTGGGTGAGAGAAGTCGTGTCGCTGGGGTGAGAAGTCGTGTCGCTGGGTGTGAGAAGTCGTGTCGCTGGGTGAGAGAAGTCGTGTCGCCGGGTGATAGAAGTCGTGTCGCTGGGTGTGAGAAGTCATGTCGCTGGGTGAGAGAAGTCGTGTCGCTGGGTGATAGAAGTCGTGTCGCTGGGTGTGAGAAGTCATGTCGCTGGGTGAGAGAAGTCGTGTCGCTGGATGATAGAAGTTGTGTCGCTGGGTGTGAGAAGTCATGTCGCTGGGTGAGAGAAGTCGTGTCGCTGGGTGAGAGAAGTCGTGTCGCTGGGTTAGCGAAGTCGTGTCGCTGGGTTAGAGAAGTCGTGTCGCTGGGTGATAGAAGTCGTGTCGCTGGGTGTGAGAAGTTGTGTCGCCGGGTGATAGAAGTCGTGTCGCTGGGTGTCAGAAGTCATGTCGCTGGGTGAGAGAAGTCGTGTCGCTGGGTGAGAAGTCGTGTCGCTGGGTTAGAGAAGTCGTGTCGCTGGGTGAGAAGTTGTGTCGCTGGGTGTGAGAAGTGTCGCTGAGGGAAAAAAGTGTCGCCGGGTGAGAGAAATCGTGTAGCTGGGTGAGAAAAGTGTCGCTGGGTGAGAGAAGTCGTGTCGCTGGGTGTGAGAAGTCGTGTCGCTGGGTGAGAGAAGTCGTGTCGCTGGGTGATAGAAGACGTGTCGCTGGGTGTGAGAAGTCGTGTCGCTGGGTGAGAGAAGTCGTGTCGCTGGGGGTGAGAAGTCGTGTCGCTGGGTGTCAGAAGTCGTGTCGCTGGGTGTGAGAAGTCATGTCGCTGGGTGAAAGAAGTCGTGTCGCTGGGTGATAGAAGTCGTGTCGCTGGGTGTGAGAAGTCATGTCGCTGGGTGAGAGAAGTCGTGTCGCTGGGTGAGAAAAGTGTCGCTGGGTGAGAGAAGTCGTGTCGCTGGGTGTGAGAAGTCGTGTCGCTGGGTGAGAGAAGTCGTGTCGCTGGGTGATAGAAGACGTGTCGCTGGGTGTCAGAAGTCGTGTCGCTGGGTGAGAGAAGTCGTGTCGCTGGGGGTGAGAAGTCGTGTCGCTGGGTGTGAGAAGTCATGTCGCTGGGTGAGAGAAGTCGTGTCGCTGGGTGATAGAAGTCGTGTCGCTGGGTGTGAGAAGTCATGTCGCTGGGTGAGAGAAGTCGTGTCGCTGGGTGAGAGAAGTCGTGTCGCTGGGTTAGAGAAGTCGTGTCGCTGGGTTAGAGAAGTCGTGTCGCTGGGTGATAGAAGTCGTGTCGCTGGGTGTGAGAAGTCGTGTCGCCGGGTGATAGAAGTCGTGTCGCTGGGTGTCAGAAGTCATGTCGCTGGGTGAGAAGTCGTGTCGCTGGGTGAGAGAAGTCGTGTCGCTGGGTGAGAAGTCGTGTCGCTGGGTGAGAGAAGTCGTGTCGCTGGGGTGAGAAGTCGTGTCGCTGGGTGTGAGAAGTCGTGTCGCTGGGTGAGAGAAGTCGTGTCGCCGGGTGATAGAAGTCGTGTCGCTGGGTGTGAGAAGTCATGTTGCTGGGTGAGAGAAGTCGTGTCGCTGGGTGATAGAAGTCGTGTCGCTGGGTGTGAGAAGTCATGTCGCTGGGTGAGAGAAGTCGTGTCGCTGGGTGATAGAAGTTGTGTCGCTGGGTGTGAGAAGTCATGTCGCTGGGTGAGAGAAGTCGTGTCGCTGGGTGAGAGAAGTCGTGTCGCTGGGTTAGAG
The DNA here is from genome assembly GCA_964019135.1 of Arenicola marina. NCBI lineage: Eukaryota > Metazoa > Annelida > Polychaeta > Arenicolidae > Arenicola > Arenicola marina. The sequence continues at coordinate 53,192,171 of OZ025249.1, read as the reverse complement.
AAGTCGTGTCGCTGGGTTAGAGAAGTCGTGTCGCTGGGTGATAGAAGTCGTGTCGCTGGGTGTGAGAAGTCGTGTCGCCGGGTGATAGAAGTCGTGTCGCTGGGTGTCAGAAGTTATGTCGCTGGGTGAGAGAAGTCGTGTCGCTGGGTGAGAAGTCGTGTCGCTGGGTTAGAGAAGTCGTGTCGCTGGGTGAGAAGTTGTGTCGCTGGGTGTGAGAAGTGTCGCTGAGGGAAAAAAGTGTCGCCGGGTGAGAGAAATCGTGTAGCTGGGTGAGAAAAGTGTCGCTGGGTGAGAGAAGTCGTGTCGCTGGGTGTGAGAAGTCGTGTCGCTGGGTGAGAGAAGTCGTGTCGCTGGGTGATAGAAGACGTGTCGCTGGGGGTGAGAAGTCGTGTCGCTGGGTGTGAGAAGTCGTGTCGCTGGGTGAGAGAAGTCGTGTCGCTGGGGGTGAGAAGTCGTGTCGCTGGGTGATAGAAGACGTGTCGCTGGGTGTGAGAAGTCGTGTCGCTGGGTGATAGAAGACGTGTCGCTGGGTGTGAGAAGTCGTGTCGCCGGGTGAGAGAAGTCGTGTCGCTGGGGGTGAGAAGTCGTGTCGCTGGGTGAGAGAAGTCGTGTCGCTGGGTGAGAGAAGTCGTGTCGCTGGGGGTAAGAAGTCGTGTCGCCGGGTTAGAGAAGTCGTGTCGCTGGGTGATAGAAGTCGTGTCGCTGGGTGTGAGAAATCGTGTCGCCGGGTGATAGAAGTCGTGTCGCTGGGTGTCAGAAGTCATGTCGCTGGGTGAGAGAAGTCGTGTCGCTGGGTGAGAAGTCGTGTCGCTGGGTTAGAGAAGTCGTGTCGCTGGGTGAGAAGTTGTGTCGCTGGGTGTGAGAAGTGTCGCTGAGTGAAAAAAGTGTCGCTGGGTGAGAGAAATCGTGTTGCTGGGTGAGAAGTGTCGCTGGGTGAGAGAAGTCGTGTCGCTGGGTGTGAGAAGTGTCGCTGGGTGAGAGAAGTCGTGTCGCTGGGGGTGAGAAGTCGTGTCGCTGGGTGTGAGAAGTCGTGTCGCTGGGTGATAGAAGACGTGTCGCTGGGTGTGAGAAGTCGTGTCGCTGGGTGATAGAAGACGTGTCGCTGGATGTGAGAAGTCGTGTCGCTGGGTGAGAGAAGTCGTGTCGCTGGGGGTGAGAAGTCGTCTCGCTGGGTGAGAAGTCGTGTCGCTGGGTGAGAGAAGTCGTGTCGCCGGGTGAGAGAAGTCTTGTCACTGGGGATGAGAAGTCGTGTTGCTGGGTGAGAGAAGTCTCTCGCCATTCGCTGCACCGTTAACATATAACTTTCACTGTGAGCAGTGAAGACGCTCGTGGCACCAAACCTCTCGCCCCTTGTTAGATCAGCCAATGGTAATATCGCCTGATCACAATACACCTTGTCTTTGCCGGGGGACTGGGTCCTGCCCCCCATTAAGGGCGGGTAGGGGTAGGGGTGGTGGGCGTGTCGGGGTGTGCGCGCGGCTATTGGGTGTCAGACCCACGGGCGGTGACGGCTGCCCGTGGCGGCCAATAGGAGACGGGTGGATATGACGGTGGTGGACGCGGACCCAGGTTAAGGCGATCCGGTTCCTAGGCTGCATCAGTGTCACTTGAGATGTCAATAGCTGCGCCCGGCGGGGGTGACAGTCCCCATGCAGTCAAAAGTCAGAGGGCCCCCAGCCGTGAAACCTTTCACTCGCCGCTGTGTTGTCGCCAGACCCACAACAAAGTGGCGGCGGGGGGTGGAGGAGGGGGCGGGAATAGGGGGTAGTGGCGGGAGGCGGGGGCTCGGCGGGTCACGAGATGGGAAAATCCCGGGGTGGGGGTGGGGTGATAAGGCCTGGGGGCAGGGGGTGGTGGGGGAGGGGGATGTGGGGGCCCAGGGAGGGGGCAGATAGGGTATGGCGAGGGCAGGGGGCGGGGAGCGGAGAGACAGGGGATGTTTGGGGGGTCGCAGGGGATGGCACGGGGTATGGGATAGGGGGTGGGGTGCGGGGGGTCAGGGGATGCCGGGGATGGGGGTCAGGCCCCGCCTCGCAGTGTCGGGTACCGTCACAATTGAGTGCCGCTCGACCAGAACGCACTTGATCACGCTGTGAATGCGGTTGCCTTCCCGGTCCCCGTCAGCCTCATCTCCTGGAAGGAACCTGTGGGGGTGGTACCCTACCGTGGGGGGTGGTACCCTACCGTGGGGGTGGTGCCCTCCCGTGGGGGGTGGTACCCTACCGTGGGAGTGGTACCCTACCGTGGGGGTGGTACCCTCCCGTGGGGGGTGGTACCCTCCCGTGGGGGGTGGTACCCTACCGTGGGGGGGTGGTACCCTACCGTGGGGGTGGTGCCCTCCCGTGGGGGGTGGTACCCTACCGTGGGAGTGGTACCCTACCGTGGGGGTGGTACCCTCCCGTGGGGGGTGGTACCCTACCGTGGGGGGTGGTACCCTACCGTGGGGGTGGTACCCTACCGTGGGGGTGGTGCTCTCCCGTGGGGGGTGGTACCCTACCGTGGGGGGTGGTACCCTACCGTGGGGGTGGTACCCTACCGTGGGGGGTGGTACCCTACCGTGGGGGTGGTACCCTACCGTGGGGGTGGTGCTCTCCCGTGGGGGGTGGTACCCTACCGTGGGGGGTGGTACCCTACCGTGGGGGTGGTACCCTACCGTGGGGGTGGTGCCCTCCCGTGGGGGGTGGTGCCCTCCCGTGGGGGTGGTGCCCTCCCGTAGCGGGTGGTGCCATACCGTGGGGGGTGGTACCCTACCGTGGAGGGTGGTACCCTACCGTGGGGGTGGTACCCTACAGTTGGGGTGGTGCCCTCCCGTGGGGGGTGGTACCCTACCGTGGGGGTGGTACCCTACAGTTGGGGTGGTGCCCTCCCGTGGGGAGTGGTACCCTACCGTGGGGGTGGTACCCTACCGTTGGGGTGGTGCCCTCCCGTGGGGGGTGGTGCCCTCCCGTAGCGGGTGGTGCCATACCGTGGGGAGTGGTACCCTACCGTGGGGGTGGTGCCTTCCCGTGGGGGTGGTGCCCTCCCGTGGGGGGTGGTACCCTACCGTGGGGGGTGATACCCTCCCGTGGGGGGTGGGACCCTCCCGTGGGGGTGGTGCCCTCCCGTGGGGGGTGGTACCATTCCGTGGGGGGTGATACCCTCCCGTGGGGGGTGGGACCCTCCCGTGGGGGTGGTACCCTGACGTGGGGGTGGGACCCTCACATGGAGGCCGCGCCGCCTGTTTTACCCCATATCGTCATCACAGCGCGACACCAGGGGTCGCTAAAAGGTTAACAGGGCGGAGATTGAAAACCTCGATAAAAGCTGCTTTCTTAATCAACAAGCTAGGGTCCCGCGTCAAGACTGCCTGCGCCTCTGTCCGTCAGCCCCGGCCCTGAACGTACAGCAAGGGACACAGTCACTGCAGTCTAAAGCTGCTCCTACAGCTATTTTTCACCTGTAACTATGTACCTCATGATTATAGAAATATTTTGCAAAAACATTCACAATGTCTGATTGTGTGAATGGCACCTCTATGATGTCTTATGATATGTTAAAAGGTAAAACAATGATGTAATGTGCAAAGTTTGATGACATAGTACACAAGAAAGTCCTACTTTCCCACACCAGGGGCGTCAATTTTACTGAAAAAAAAAAAAGTTTTTTTCGAGTCCAAACTAATTTTCCGTTTCTCAAGGAAATATTGCTGTATGAGCAGCGTTAACTGTTACCCTGTGTCTAGTGTATGATACTGTAGCATTCTCCACTGGACACGCGGTGGGTGCTCCTACCCTCTGTCCAGTGTATGATACTGTAGCATTCTCCACTGGACACACGGTGGGTGCTCCTACCATGTGTCCAGTGTATGATACTGTAGCATTCTCCACTGGACACACGGTGGGTGCTCCTACCCTGTGTCTAGTGTATGATACTGTAGCATTCTCCACTGGACACGCGGTGGGTGCTCCTACCCTGTGTCTAGTGTATGATACTGTAGCAATCTCCACTGGACACGCGGTGGGTGCTCCTACCATGTGTCTAGTGTATGATACTTTAGCATTCTCCACTGGACACACGGTGGGTGTTCCTACCATGTGTCCAGTGTATGATACTGTAGCATTCTCCACTGGACACACGGTGGGTGCTCCTACCCTGTGTCTAGTGTATGATACTGTAGCATTCTCCACTGGACACACGGTGGGTGCTACTACCGTGTGTCCAGTGTATGATACTGTAGCATTCTCCACTGGACACGCGGTGGGTGCTCCTACCCTCTGTCCAGTGTATGATACTGTAGCATTCTCCACTGGACACACGGTGGGTGCTCCTACCCTGTGTCTAGTGTATGGTACTGTAGCATTCTCCACTGGACACACGGTGGGTGCTACTACCGTGTGTCCAGTGTATGATACTGTAGCATTCTCCACTGGACACGCGGTGGGTGCTCCTACCCTCTGTCCAGTGTATGATACTGTAGCATTCTCCACTGGACACACGGTGGGTGCTCCTACCCTGTGTCTAGTGTATGATACTGTAGCATTCTCCACTGGACACGCGGTGGGTGCTCCTACCCTGTGTCTAGTGTATGATACTGTAGCAATCTCCACTGGACACGCGGTGGGTGCTCCTACCATGTGTCTAGTGTATGATACTTTAGCATTCTCCACTGGACACACGGTGGGTGTTCCTACCATGTGTCCAGTGTATGATACTGTAGCATTCTCCACTGGACACACGGTGGGTGCTCCTACCCTGTGTCTAGTGTATGATACTGTAGCATTCTCCACTGGACACACGGTGGGTGCTACTACCGTGTGTCCAGTGTATGATACTGTAGCATTCTCCACTGGACACGCGGTGGGTGCTCCTACCCTCTGTCCAGTGTATGATACTGTAGCATTCTCCACTGGACACACGGTGGGTGCTCCTACCCTGTGTCTAGTGTATGGTACTGTAGCATTCTCCACTGGACACACGGTGGGTGCTACTACCGTGTGTCCAGTGTATGATACTGTAGCATTCTCCACTGGACACGCGGTGGGTGCTCCTACCCTCTGTCCAGTGTATGATACTGTAGCATTCTCCACTGGACACACGGTGGGTGCTCCTACCCTGTGTCTAGTGTATGATACTGTAGCATTCTCCACTGGACACGCGGTGGGTGCTCCTACCCTCTGTCCAGTGTATGATACTGTAGCATTCTCCACTGGACACACGGTGGGTGCTCCTACCCTGTGTCTAGTGTATGATACTGTAGCATTCTCCACTGGACACACGGTGGGTGCTACTACCGTGTGTCCAGTGTATGATACTGTAGCATTCTCCACTGGACACGCGGTGGGTGCTCCTACCCTGTGTCCAGTGTATGATACTGTAGCATTCTCCACTGGACACGCGGTGGGTGCTCCTACCCTCTGTCCAGTGTATGATACTGTAGCATTCTCCACTGGACACACGGTGGGTGCTCCTACCCTGTGTCTAGTGTATGATACTGTAGCATTCTCCACTGGACACGCGGTGGGTGCTCCTACCCTCTGTCCAGTGTATGATACTGTAGCATTCTCCACTGGACACGCGGTGGGTGCTCCTACCCTGTGTCTAGTGTATGATACTGTAGCATTCTCCACTGGACACACGGTGGGTGCTACTACCGTGTGTCTAGTGTATGATACTGTAGCATTCTCCACTGGACACACGGTGGGTGCTACTACCGTGTGTCTAGTGTATGATACTGTAGCATTCTCCACTGGACACACGGTGGGTGCTCCTACCCTCTGTCTAGTGTATGATACTGTAGCATTCTCCACTGGACACACGGTGGGTGCTCCTACCATGTGTCCAGTGTATGATACTGTAGCATTCTCCACTGGACACACGGTGGGTGCTCCTACCCTCTGTCTAGTGTATGATACTGTAGCATTCTCCACTAGACACGCGGTGGGTGCTCCTACCATGTGTCTAGTGTATGATACTGTAGCAATCTCCACTGGACACGCGGTGGGTGCTCCTACCCTCTGTCTAGTGTATGATAATGTAGCATTCTCCACTGGACACACGGTGGGTGCTCCTACCCTCTGTCTAGTGTATGATACTGTAGCATTCTCCACTGGACACGCGGTGGGTGCTCCTACCCTGTGTCCAGTGTATGATACTGTAGCATTCTCCACTGGACACACGGTGGGTGCTCCTACCCTCTGTCTAGTGTATGATACTGTAGCATTCTCCACTGGACAAACGGTGGGTGCTCCTACCATGTGTCTAGTGTATGATACTGTAGCATTCTCCACTGGACACACGGTGGGTGCTCCTACCCTGTGTCTAGTGTATGATACTGTAGCAATCTCCACTGGACACACGGTGGGTGCTCCTACCCTGTGTCTAGTGTATGATACTGTAGCATTCTCCACTGGACACACGGTGGGTGCTCCTACCCTGTGTCTAGTGTATGATACTGTAGCATTCTCCACTGGACACACGGTGGGTGCTCCTACCATGTGTCCAGTGTATGATACTGTAGCATTCTCCACTGGACACGCGGTGGGTGCTCCTACCATGTGTCCAGTGTATGATACTGTAGCATTCTCCACTGGACACGCGGTGGGTGCTCCTACCCTGTGTCTAGTGTATGATACTGTAGCATTCTCCACTGGACACACGGTGGGTGCTCCTACCATGTGTCCAGTGTATGATACTGTAGCATTCTCCACTGGACACGCGGTGGGTGCTCCTACCCTGTGTCTAGTGTATGATACTGTAGCATTCTCCACTGGACACGCGGTGGGTGCTCCTACCCTGTGTCTAGTGTATGATACTGTAGCATTCTCCACTGGACACACGGTGGGTGCTCCTACCATGTGTCCAGTGTATGATACTGTAGCATTCTCCACTGGACACGCGGTGGGTGCTCACATTGAGTGGACGTGCATGACGACCGCCAGAGGTCGCTGCTGTCAGTAAGCGGCCTGCCATTGTGACTGATGGCTGACACCATGTCGTGATGGGAGGGGATCCAGCCATCAGTCACCCCAGCATCTCACAGTGAAGTGATATACGCTGTGTACCGTGTCGCTGCAAAAGGATGCCGAACATTCATTCTTCGCCACTGACATCCCAATTGCCTGATTATTATGGGCTTAAAATTGCGTGTCCTCAGAGTTTCCTTTGCGCTGTGAGCGATGTGGCTGTAGATAGAGGCATCACATTACTCTGATACATTCACTGCACACAGGTGGAATATGTAACACGTTGTGGCGAAGGGGTGCCCCACCCCCTCCCCTCGTGTTGTGGTGAAGGGGTGTCCCACGCCCCCTCCCCTCGTGTCGTGGTGAAGGGGTGCCCCACCCCCTCCCCCCGTGTTGTGGTGAAGGGGTGCCCCACCCCCCCTCCCCTCGTGTCGTGGTGAACGGGTGCCCCCCCTCCCCTCGTGTCGTGGTGAAGTGATGCCCCCCCCCCACCTCCCCAAGGGATCGTAGCCAAGACTTGTGTCACCCTAGGGTGTAGCGGCCACCGGAGTAGGGACCGGATCGCAATACAGTTTTCTGCACAGAGAGGACTCGTGTGATAAATACCTAGGGTGATACCCCCAACGCCAGCCCTCATTGTCCAGGACAGACACAGCGTCATCGCAGCCCATGACATCCTGCATGACGTCACACCCCCCTTGACACGTCCACATCCCGAACACCTTCACACGATATACACGACTACTGACAACACAGTGTGCGCATCCAGGAATTTGATAGGGAGGGGTATGAGGGGGAGGGGTTCGATTGACAACGGGCATCTTCATTTAATAAAGGGGAGAGGGTGGGGGTGCAGGGACTGGCTGGGGGTGCAGGGGCTGGCTGGGGGTGCAGGGACAGCTGGGGTGCAGGGACTGGCTGGGGGGGCATGGGCTGGCTGGCTGTGCTTACCTGTGAGACGCTGAGGGCGTTGAGGGGGAGGCACTGCTCCTCCACCCGCTCCACGGCCCCGGTCCGCTTGCTGAGCCGCTGCGCCTCCTGGGCCAGGTACAGATCCAGAACGGGGACCCCGCGCGCCTGCACGTCCGGCTCCGTGAGCGAGTTGACCATGAGCATGATCCAGACGGGTCGCTTCCTCTCCCAGTTGGCGGTGATGGCCTGGAAGATGTACTCGGCGTACAGGCCCCGTCCCTTCTGGGCCTCCGTCATCCACCCCGGGATCATCTCACGCACGTACTCCAGGTGTCTCTGGATGCGCAGGAACAGGTCTCGGGGGATGACGGAGGCGAGGTGGCCGCCGTCCGGCAGCAGCTGGCAGGTGTCCAGGGCGGACAGGGTGTAGGGGTCCGTGAGGTCCAGCTCCAGGAAGACGCTGTCCGAGCGGTAGAAGGCCTCTTTGGCATTCTCTGGGATGTGGCGCCACACGCGCGGGTACGGCACGTGGATCGTCCCGAAGAAGAAGGACGGCGGGTCTCTCTGGATCGTCCACAGGAACGAGTCATCCCTCTGGCGGCAAGATGGGGAAACGTTAGTGTGTTTTTGCATCGTAGTGTTTGTTAGCGTTATTGCTTCCTACTAAAGAACAGCCAATATCGACACTAGATTTGTTGCTTCCTAATGAAGAACAGCCAGTATCGATACTAGATGTGTTGCTTCCTAATAAAGAACAGCCAGTATCGACACTAGATTTGTTGCTTCCTACTAAAGAACAGTCAGTATCGACACTAGATGTGTTGCTTCCTACTAAAGAACAGTCAGTATCGACACTAGATGTGTTGCTTCCTAATAAAGAACAGCCAGTATCGACACTAGATTTGTTGCTTCCTACTAAAGAACAGTCAGTATCGACACTAGATGTGTTGCTTCCTACTAAAGAACAGCCAATATCGACACTAGATTTGTTGCTTCCTAATAAAGAACAGCCAGTATCGACACTAGATTTGTTGCTTCCTAATGAAGAACAGCCAGTATCGATACTAGATGTGTTGCTTCCTAATAAAGAACAGCCAGTATCGACACTAGATTTGTTGCTTCCTACTAAAGAACAGTCAGTATCGACACTAGATGTGTTGCTTCCTACTAAAGAACAGTCAGTATCGACACTAGATGTGTTGCTTCCTAATAAAGAACAGCCAGTATCGACACTAGATTTGTTGCTTCCTACTAAAGAACAGTCAGTATCGACACTAGATGTGTTGCTTCCTACTAAAGAACAGCCAATATCGACACTAGATTTGTTGCTTCCTAATAAAGAACAGCCAGTATCGACACTAGATTTGTTGCTTCCTAATGAAGAACAGTCAGTATCGACACTAGATGTGTTGCTTCCTACTAAAGAACAGCCAATATCGACACTAGATTTGTTGCTTCTTAATAAAGAACAGCCAGTATCGACACTAGATTTGTTGCTTCCTACTAAAGAACAGTCAGTATCGACACTAGATGTGTTGCTTCCTACTAAAGAACAGCCAGTATCGACACTAGATTTGTTGCTTCATAATAAAGAACAGCCAGTATCGACACTAGATTTGTTGCTTCCTAATAAAGAACAGCCAGTATCGACACTAGATTTGTTGCTTCCTAATAAAGAACAACCAGTATCGACACTAGAATTATAATTGCTTTCTAATAAAGAACAGCCAGTATCGACACTAGATTTATTGCATTATAAAAATAACAGCCAGTATCGACACTAGATGTATTGCTTAATTATTAGAAACAGCCAGTATCGACACTAGATTTATTACTTTATTTTAAAGAACAGCCAGGGTGGACATCAGATGTGTTGCTTTCTAATAAAGAACAGCCAGTATCGACACTACACTTAATGCTTCCTAATAAAGAACAGCCAGGATGGACATAAGATGTGTTGCTTTCTAATAAAGAAAAGCCAGTATCGACACTAGATGTATTGCTTAATTATTAGGAACAGCCAGTATCGGCACTAGATGTATTGCTTAATTATTAGGAACAGCCAGTATCGGCATTAGATGTATTGCTTAATTATTAGGAACAGCCAGTATCGACACTAGATGTATTGCTTAATTATTAGGAACAGCCAGTGTCGGCATTAGATGTATTGCTTAATTATTAGGAACAGCCAGTATCGACACTAGATGTATTGCTTAATTATTAGGAACAGCCAGTGTCGGCATTAGATGTATTGCTTAATTATTAGGAACAGCCAGTATCGACACTAGATGTATTGCTTAATTATTAGGAACAGCCAGTGTCGGCATTAGATGTATTGCTTAATTATTAGGAACAGCCAGTATCGACACTAGATGTATTGCTTAATTATTAGGAACAGCCAGTATCGGCATTAGATGTATTGCTTAATTATTAGGAACAGCCAGTGTCGGCATTAGATGTATTGCTTAATTATTAGGAACAGCCAGTATCGACACTAGATGTATTGCTTAATTATTAGGAACAGCCAGTATCGGCATTAGATGTATTGCTTAATTATTAGGAACAACCAGTGTCGGCATTAGATGTATTGCTTAATTATTAGGAACAGCCAGTATCGGCATTAGATGTATTGCTTAATTATTAGGAACAGCCAGTATCGGCATTAGATGTATTGCTTAATTATTAGGAACAGCCAGTGTCGGCATTAGATGTATTGCTTAATTATTAGGAACAGCCAGTATCGGCATTAGATGTATTGCTTAATTATTAGGAACAGCCAGTATCGGCATTAGATGTATTGCTTAATTATTAGGAACAGCCAGTGTCGGCATTAGATGTATTGCTTAATTATTAGGAACAGCCAGTATCGGCATTAGATGTATTGCTTAATTATTAGGAACAGCCAGTATCGACACTAGATGTATTGCTTAATTATTAGGAACAGCCAGTATCGGCACTAGATGTATTGCTTAATTATTAGGAACAGCCAGTGTCGGCATTAGATGTATTGCTTAATTATTAGGAACAGCCAGTATCGACACTAGATGTATTGCTTAATTATTAGGAACAGCCAGTATCGGCATTAGATGTATTGCTTAATTATTAGGAACAGCCAGTGTCGGCATTAGATGTATTGCTTAATTATTAGGAACAGCCAGTGTCGGCATTAGATGTATTGCTTAATTATTAGGAACAGCCAGTGTCGGCATTAGATGTATTGCTTAATTATTAGGAACAGCCAGTATCGACACTAGATGTATTGCTTAATTATTAGGGACAGCCAGTGTCGGCATTAGATGTATTGCTTAATTATTAGGAACAGCCAGTATCGACACTAGATGTATTGCTTAATTATTAGGAACAGCCAGTATCGACACTAGATGTATTGCTTAATTATTAGGAACAGCCAGTATCGACACTAGATGTATTGCTTAATTATTAGGAACAGCCAGTATCGACACTAGATGTATTGCTTAATTATTAGGGACAGCCAGTGTCGGCATTAGATGTATTGCTTAATTATTAGGAACAGCCAGTATCGACAGTAGATGTATTGCTTAATTATTAGGAACAGCCAGTATCGGCATTAGATGTATTGCTTAATTATTAGGAACAGCCAGTATCGACACTAGATGTATTGCTTAATTATTAGGAACAGCCAGTATCGACACTAGATGTATTGCTTAATTATTAGGAACAGCCAGTATCGGCATTAGATGTATTGCTTAATTATTAGGAACAGCCAGTATCGACACTAGATGTATTGCTTAATTATTAGGGACAGCCAGTGTCGGCATTAGATGTATTGCTTAATTATTAGGAACAGCCAGTATCGACACTAGATGTATTGCTTAATTATTAGGAACAGCCAGTATCGACACTAGATGTATTGCTTAATTATTAGGAACAGCCAGTATCGACACTAGATGTATTGCTTAATTATTAGGAACAGCCAGTATCGACACTAGATGTATTGCTTAATTATTAGGAACAGCCAGTATCGACACTAGATGTATTGCTTAATTATTAGGAACAGCCAGTATCGACACTAGATGTATTGCTTAATTATTAGGAACAGCCAGTATCGACACTAGATGTATTGCTTAATTATTAGGGACAGCCAGTATCGGCATTAGATGTATTTTTTAATTATTAGGAACAGCCAGTATCGACACCAGCAGGGCGGGAACCCTGGGTGGGGGTGGGAGGTGTTATATCCTATTTATATAATAATATATTTTTTAGTAGTATTCCTTAATAATAACATTTCTCAAAGTTGCGCAAATGAGAAACTCCGTGTCTTGCTTGTTACGCTTTCAGTTTCACCCAACAATATTAAGCAAGTATGTTACTTAATAAGTAAGGTACTTAAACCCAAAAATAGTTTGCTCGATGGTCACTGATGCTCGATGTAATAATCGAAGTGATGAGGAAATGTCTTTTCCAGTACATCATTCAATCTCAAATACGTACAAAAATATTTATGATATAAGTGGCTCTTCTAACTATTATATAATGATGGAGAAATTGTGATGCGTTACATAACTTAATTGTTAAAATAAGTGAATAATTCTTCAGATGGTTAATGAGAGGATGCTAGATACGAAGCGCGCAGGAAACGTCACACGGGCGAAGGTCTGAATTAATACTATGATCATAGGAATTAAAACTCCATTGCGTCCTTGCATGTCGCGATTATTTGATATGGTTTCCTCAATCCGCAATTAGTAGCCTTGTTACTTCAGAGACCCAACCCAACGGGGGGGGGGGGCTGGGGTGGGGGGGGGGGGGCTGGGGTGGGGTGGGGGGGGGGCTGGGGTGGCGGGGTGTGTTATTACTGCATTGTCTCCTGCCCAGGACCCACCCCCCCACCGGTGTGTCGGTGGCGTGCCTGCCGTGATGGGGACCTGTGTAAGCGAGGTATCTAGACCCTATACTAAGGGTATCTAGTCGTGACAGACCCTATACTAAGGGTATCTAGTCGTGACAGACCCTAATAATAAGGGTATCTAGTCGTGACAGACCCTAATACTAAGGGTATCTAGTCGTGACAGACCCTAATAATAAGGGTATCTAGTCGTGACAGACCCTATACTAAGGGTATCTAGTCGTGACAGACCCTAATAATAAGGGTATCTAGTCGTGACAGACCCTAATACTAAGGGTATCTAGTCGTGACAGACCCTAATAATAAGGGTATCTAGTCGTGACAGACCCTAATAATAAGGGTATCTAGTCGTGACAGACCCTAATAATAAGGGTATCTAGTCGTGACAGACCCTAATAATAAGGGTATCTAGTCGTGACAGACCCTAATAATAAGGGTATCTAATCGTGACAGACCCTAATAATAAGGATATCTAGTCGTGACAGACCCTAATAATAAGGGTATCTAGTCGTGACAGACCCTAATAATAAGGGTATCTAGTCGTGACAGACCCTAATAATAAGGGTATCTAGTCGTGACAGACCCTAATAATAAGGGTATCTAGTCGTGACAGACCCTAATAATAAGGGTATCTAGTCGTGACAGACCCTAATAATAAGGGTATCTAGTCGTGACAGACCCTAATAATAAGGGTATCTAGTCGTGACAGACCCTAATAATAAGGGTATCTAGTCGTGACAGACCCTAATAATAAGGGTATCTAGTCGTGACAGGCCCTAATAATAAGGGTATCTAGTCGTGACAGACCCTAATAATAAGGGTATCTAGTCGTGACAGACCCTAATAATAAGGGTATCTAGTCGTGACAGACCCTATAATAAGGGTATCTGTTACCTGAGAGGCCCACACCATACAGGACCCCTCCTCCTAGGTTTGGGTGTTATGGGCACGGTTAACGCCGCTGCTATCCACCCAGATATATACATACCCCCTGAAAACTAACGGCACTACTTAAAGACGGTTAAGTGTAAGTCGGTCTACCGACTACTATATACATCGTCATCAAGATAGAGAAAGGATATGTTTTTTCCACAATTAGGAATTTGAATGGTACGAGTCCGGATAACCTGCAGCCTCTCCATATTATTACCCACTCCATGTGAACGTCAAGATTACCACTGACTGGCGGGGTGGTCTGTCCGGGGGACTGGGACCCGGGAGGCACTGTTAGACCAATCTGGTGGGGAGCTTCCGCGGGTGCCCCTTGATGCCTGAGGGAGCGGACATTTGTGATGAAAAAGATACCCCTATAGAGTAGATATCTGAAAGCTGGTGACCAGGGGGGGGGGGAATTAAAATGTGCGTTCATAGACCGGGTTGCCCCGAAAAAAATGCTCCTTCCGAGCGGATTTTGGCTGTAAAACGCCCCGACCGAGCGGATTGTGGCAGTGAAAAGGGGGGCTTTACCGTGGAACCCCCCAAACCCAGCAATGTATTAAATACTCCCCCGCCCCCGTCCCCCGGGGACAGAGAGGGCGGCGATGGGATGGGGGTTCGCCAGGTCAGTGAGAGACGGGGGGAGGGCAGAGACCTGGGAACGTGTGGACCATGTGGGGGCGTTTAAGCAACCAAGCCCCCTCCCCTCTCCCCCCTCCCCCACCGGCTCTGTGAGCCAAGGGTTAAATTCCCGGAATAATTCACAGCAGGTTTCCATTGTAGCAATAGGCATACAGGTTACCTGGCGGGGAAAACTCCTCGCACGGTAAAGATAAGCAGTTATGGTTTCTGTGATGGGTTTAATTGAAGTGCGCTGGGTACATATTGGTTCAGCTGGGGGTGGGGGGTGGACTAGGGTTGGCAGACTGGCGGCCTGGCACCGTGGTCCAGTGTGCGTGTAGGAGGGGGTGTGGAGGCGGGGGTGACCTCTGAAATGGTAAGCGGCAGTGGGCAGGCGATCGGTAACAAAGTTACGAGACTGGAGCGAAACGAGAGCGAGACTGGAGCGATACTTTGGCAGCAGTTGTTCTGGCTGTTTACTCACATTTCCGTTGTTTTGACAGGGTGTACTGGTGGTGGCGGGGCGGGGGAGGGCCCAGGGCGGCCCCGGGGGTGAGGCCTGATCAGGGAGGGACCGGCGGCCGCCCCGCGCGCTCCCCGAGAGGCTTGCAGAGACCAGCAGCAGCAGGAGGAGGGGCGAGGCCCACCAGCCCCGGCCAGACATCACGGGGACGGGGCGGCGGGGGACGGACACCCGGGCAGCGCCTCGGGCGGGGACAGCAGCACCCAGCCCCGGGCCATCGAAGGTCTGAGGGCTGGGCGGCCGGGGTGGCACCCGGCGAGGCCCCGGCACCCTGCGGTTGTCTGGGTAACCACCGGGTTGGTCTGTATCACTCCATACACCAGTGTGAGGGTTGCACCACCCCAGGCGCCAAGGACGCTGGCAGTAGACGTCGTATCCTAGCAAAGTGACCGGGCTCTGCACTCAGTCTCTCATCCCCTAGTCCATGGGCGCGCCAACCAGTGGAGAGCAGTACCCCGAGTGGCGCACGGCACGGCGGAACAACCCTCGGCAGGTGTGAGGCGGGCAACCACGGCCACCCCTGATATACCTTCTCCGGCGGGGGAGGGTGGGGAGTGACTGGAGGTGGGGTCAGTCTGTCCTGGGTGCTGGTCCACTCTCGGGGTCGCCCGCCTTAGCTGTGGTAGGCGAGAGGCGGTCTCCCCCAGCCCGCCCGCCTGGTGTTCCCCCTCCTCCCTCCCCTCTCCACCTCCCGCCGCGCCCTGGAGGAGGTTAACTTTTGTTTATGTGAGGCGGTCGCAGCCCCCACATCGGCCGCCTGTGACGGGCGGGGCGGCCACCGTCAGCGGCCGGCCTGGCTCACCCAGCCCTCCCGCGAGCCACCCCCCGTCGTGGGTTGGCCTCGTCACCGAGCAGCTCTCCGATTGGCAGATCGCGGCAGCCAACCCCGGCCTCCCGCGGCCTCCCGCGGCAGCCGAGGCGGTGGGCGTCAGGCCATCGGACTGGGCGACGGGAGACCCAAGGTGAGGTCTGTAGGTCTCTGACGGAGAGGTGGTCTGGGGGTCTCTAAGGGGGAGGTGGCCTGGGGGTGTCCGAGGGGGAGGTGGTCTGGGGGTCTCTAAGGGAGAGGTGGCCTGGGGGTCTCCGAAGGGGAGGTGGTCTGGGGCTCTCTAAGAGAGAAGTGGCCTGGGGGCCTGATGGAGAGGAGGTTTCGGGGTCTCTAAGGAAGAGGTGGTCCGGGGATGTCTGAGGGAAAGGTGGTCTGGGCGTTTCGAGGGGGAGGTGGTCTGGGGGTCTTTAAGGGAGAGGTGGCCTGGGGGCCTGAGGGAAAAGTGGTCTGGGGTTTCTCTGAGGGAGAGGACATCTGGGGGTCTCCGCGGGAGAAGTGGTCTGGGAGTTTCTGAGGGAGAAATGGTCTGTGGGTCTCTGAGGGAGAGGCGGTCGGGGGGTCTCTGAGGGCGAGGTGGTCTGGGGGTCTCTGAGGAAGAGGTGGTCTGGGGGTCTCTGAGGGAGAGGTGGTCTGGGGGTCTCTGAGGGAGAGGTGGTCCGGGGGTCTCTGAGGGAGAGGTGGTCCGGGGGTCTCTGAGGGAGAGGTGGTCTGGGGGTCTGAGGGCGAGGTGGTCTGGGGGTCTCTGAGGGAGAAATGGTCTGTGGGTCTCTGAGGGAGAGGCGGTCTGGGGGTCTCTGAGGGCGAGGTGGTCTGGGGGTCTCTGAGGGAGAAATGGTCTGTGTGTCTCTGAGGGAGAAATGGTCTGGGGGTCTCTGAGGGAGAGGTGGTCTGGGGGTCTCTGAGGGAGAGGTCTAGGGGTCTCTGAGGGAGAGGAGGTCTGGGGGTGTCTGAGGAAGAGGAGGTCTGGGGGTGTCTGAGGAGAGGAGGTCTGGGGGTGTCTGAGGAGAGGAGGTCTGGGGTGTCTGAGGGAGAGGAGGTCTGGGGGTGTCTGAGGGAGAGGAGGTATGGGGGTGTCTGAGGGAGAGGAGGTCTGGGGGTCTCTGAGGGAGAGGAGGTCTGGGGGTGTCTGAGGGAGAGGAGGTCTGGGGGTGTCTGAGGGAGAGGAGGTCTGGGGGTCTCTGAGGGAGAGGAGGTCTGGGGTGTCTGAGGGAGAGGAGGTCTGGGGGTGTCTGAGGGAGAGGAGGTCTGGGGGTCTGAGGGAGAGGTGGTCTGGGGGTGTCTGAGGAAAAGGAGGTCTGGGGGTCTCTGAGGGAGAGGAGGCCTGGGGGTCTCTGAGGGAGAGGAGGTCTGGGGGTGTCTGAGGGAGAGGAGGTCTGGGGGTCTCTGAGGGAGAGGAGGTCTGGGGGTGTCTGAGGGAGAGGAGGTCTGGGGGTCTCTTAGGGAGAGGAGGTCTGGGGGTCTCTGAGGGAGAGGTGGTCTGGGGATGTCTGAGAGAGAGGCGGTCTGGAGGTGTCTGAGGGAGAGGAGGTCTGCGGGTTTCTGAGGGAGAGGTGGTCTGGGGGTCTCTGAGGGGGAGGACTTCTGGGGGTGTCTGAGGGAAAGGTGGTCTGGGGGTCTCTGAGGGAGAGGTGGTCTGGGGGTCTCTGAGGGAAAGGTGGTGGGGGGTCTCTGAGGGAGAGGTGGTCTGGGGGTCTCTGAGGGAGAGGAGGTCTGGGGGTCTCTGAGGGAGAAGTATCTCAGGGGGAGAAGGTCTGGGTTTGGGTCTGGTTCTGGGTTGGGGTCTCCTCCCACGCCCCCCCCCCCCCGCCCGCCCCACCCGGCGCCTCACGCACCGCCCTTGAACCACTCCTTTGATGGAGACCTCTCCGTCGTTGTACCTGAAGTACGTCAACAGAGCGAGCAGCGGGAGAGGGGGCCGTGGGAGGGGGACGGGCATGGGAGGCGGCGGGGGCAGGGGAGGAGGGGGGGAGGGTAAGGGGTGATCTCTTTGCTGCTCCGTTGTTTGTAGATGGTTTAGCACCTCATCTATTGCCTGTTGACATGGTTTTCACACTTGCCCCACCTCCACCCCCAGGTACTTTCTTCTTGCCCGACAACCTTACCTCTATCTCCGTATACCGGGCGCTTACCCTTGGGTCTGTGACGTCACTGAGGCCACATTACTTATTGTATGTTAAAGTTACTATTACAACATGTCAATATGCGAACCGGCAGGGCCACCACAACTAAACCTATCAGTCGCAGTCACAGATTAGGACGACGCAATGTACCTTTCATATTGCTCCGAGAAACCTGTTGTATATGATTACCGAAAAAACGGGATTAGAATCCATAACCTTCATGTCGGTTGTCTGCGCTTGCATGCACCCCCGCCCCCCCCCCCCCGATCCTGAGCTGTTAAAACACCTTTAAAGCAACTCATAAACCTTATTATTAACTTTGGCCGACATGGTTTTTCAGTTTATTTACGCCACAGGTCCTTATATCATTGTGCTTCGACTTATGCATGTATTTAAATACTTTAAGTCATGTTTATATTTCCATTAAACTATATACATTTGTATTATAATGTTATCTGTATAGATAAATTTGCGGCCTATATAGATGATAGGTAGCACGTTCAGTTCCAATTAATATAATAAAGTGCAGTAATTAGTAACCAAATTACTATCCTTCCTCAGAGTATAACATCGCCAAAATCACCGAAATTGAGAACTGAGAAGCTACGACCAAATCAAACCGCCACATTACATGAAATTGTGTGAATTGAGTCCGTTAAAGTTGGATGAACTACTAGTCATAAAATGTACTTGAATGTTTTACTGTTATCTAGTCGACACAATAAAGCTGATTTTAAGCCAAACTACCGTTTATCATAATTTTGTTTTAAAAGATGAAACCTTAAAGTCGGAAGCGTGACGTAGAATGCGAGGTCACAGGTGACCTCTACACTTCGATACGCCAAGCGGGTAGCTTGAAGTGCGTGAAGTGCTGGGTAAACTGCGCAGTGTGAAATATCAAGGGTGAATCGTGAATCTTAAATCGTGAAGTGTGAATCGTTGGCATGCTGTCACCGAGACTCTCCCCTCAGAACGAGGCTCTCCGGCAAAGCGCCTCTCCACCCTCGAGGGCCCCGCCAGGACTTGCCCCTGTCACCCCCTCCTGTCAGCTGTCGCCAGTCGCTGGGATGTCAGGGGATCGCGGCTCTTGACGCCGACACATGACGACGACATTCGGGAGCCAACTGCGAAAGGCGTTGTCCCTGGAGACTCCAAGTCTCCTGTTTCTCCGCACCCACCCCCCCCCCCCCCCACGTGTGGTCTCATCTTATTGATTCGCATGGGGAGATGATGGCGCATGCCGATGCTTCATCAGCTCGGGAGAACCAGACCACTGCTGAGGCCGGGAAGTGGCGCCTTTCAGTGAGCAGACGACACGGCGTCCCGACGCTCTTGGCGCGCTCCAGTTTGTGTTTTAGGAGCAAGGCCAGTAAATCAGCCATCACCACGAGGCTCAGTGTTGCCGGGACAGCTAAACCAGAAAACGCATTTACGATGAATGCAAGAATTATATCCCAAGTGCATAGTTTTCACAACCGATTGTCACAAAGTTGAGTTAGGAGTATGAATATATTAACCTTTGTCCATGTGACCTGTTTCTAGATGCAATATTTCATAGGTTATAACGGTAGCTTTATATGTGCAGGCCTCTGAATATTACATTTGACTGGTTTGAGAGGTGTATAATTACTAATCCTGTAGACACATGCTTCCTACAGTGCGCATGTTTCATATACGAGAAAAAATTTAAGAGCAATTGTTGCTGAGCAATGTAATGCTAACAATGTGCCATGAGAGGCAAACCAGACACAATTGCGTCTCTTACACAACCTTCAGTGTTCTGTTGTTCGTATCTAGACATTCGTTTCATATCCTCTTGAGTTACGGCTTAGGATGCGATACTCTGCAGAGCCCCCCCCCCCCCCGCCACCCCACCCTGTAGACGGCGGCATTGCTCGGTTACCGTGCGGGTTACCGGGTACCTCGGGGGAGACCCGGGCGGGAGGGAGGGGGGTCTCTATGGCGGCCACAACCTCCCCCCACCTCCAACCCCCCGCCTCGCCCCGACAATGGGGCGGCGTCTTTATCTTGACCCAGCACAGGCCATGCCGCGAGGGACAAGGGTACTCAAACAAAGGCCGGCAATATGACACTGTTCCTTACATTACAAAGGGCTTTATTTGATAGAACACAACCATGTTTAATCCCTTGGTTTTGTTGCTAATAATAATCATTGGTGTCTGTGGGGGTTGGCTTCTCCGGATTAGCAGTGTGACTTGATCCGGCCCCGTCCTGGTATAGAAACCCGCGGGTCACTTGGCAACTCGGGTCGAGGGGGCGGAAAGAGCTGGTGGTCGGGGGTGGCGGATGTTCAACCCTCGCTTCACCGGTTGATCTCGTGAGAAGTGACGCAGACCACGCGGGAAGACACAAAGCACATGTCACGTTCCAACAGAAACAATGTGTTCTCCACGGACCGCAGCTGTTTTTTCGCTCCCCACATAGTGTTTTGGATATTTTACCTTGACGATATATTTGATCTTGGGTGACTCCCTCGGGACGGTCACAGAGCAGTAACAATCTTCCTATGGCCAATGAAACTGCCTGCCCCCCCCCCCCCCCCACACACACACACCCCTGCCCCTCCACCAGCCGTCTTCACTACCATATTAAAGCCTTATTAAAGTATGAGTCCTACACCACCCAGGTCGAATCCGTGACGGATCCAGGGGAGGTCCGGGTACCGCCTAAATCTATCCTCCCCCTCCCCACTGAGCTATGCCCCTACATTTTATTCCCCGACCCCACCACCAGTCGATATTTTCCATAGCGCCATTGCGCGGATAGTAAGCTGATTCCCCCTGACCCCCGGCTTCAGTAAGTAGAAGTATAGTCTCCAACATGTGAACTAACTAATACTACACCAAGAACATTGCTGTTTAAGATTTGTAACTTAACCGCAATAGACGAGACAAACATATTTACTTTCATTACCTAGGAGGGCAGTATATTTTCAACATGTGCATCAACTAACAAACTAATAGTGTACCATAAAGAAATTCCTGTTTAAGATTTGTAACGTACCCGCAATACACGAGAGAAACAAAGTTAATTTTCATTGCCTAGGAGGTAATAATGTCCATCACCATTCCTCCGGTTCCATAAGGAAGACAGACGTGAGCGACCATAAGTCTCTAGAGGTGTTCTACACGAGAAAGACGCCAGGGGAGGGCGAGGGGCCCTGGGCAAGGTAAGCCAGGCCGCTTGAGGCCCTGGGTGGCTCTGTCGGGTGGTGCGCCCCCCCCCACCCCACCTCACTCCCCGGTAGATCAAACGTATAGTATTGGAGGAGCTCGCGCGGGAGGAAGGTAGACAGACGCCAACGTCAACAATAACAACAACAACAGACAAATCGGGGAAGGCCACACGTCACGCCATCCGGGGAACTAGAGGCGAGGGACCCGGATGTCAGCGGCCATTTGGCAGATGGATGTCAGTCTTGCTCGCCAGAGGGCGCCCGGAGCGACGGGGCCGTGAGAGTAAGTATGGCGTCTGATGGCAACATCCGGGCTTCTCCGCCGACGCTGGCGCCGCCGCGTGTAATTGCTCGGAACCTGAACTCCGATAGATTCATCCGGAAGTACTTCCTCAGCATCTACGCTGTGTGGTGCCCCCTGGCGTCTGGAGAAGAACGGTCTGGCGTCTGGTGGAGTCCGGCGTCTGGTGGAGCACAGTGCGGCGTCTGGTGAGCACAGTCTGGTGTCTGGTGGAGCACAGTGCGGCGTCTGGTGGAGCACAGTGCGGCGTCTGGTGAGCACAGTCTGGCGGCTGGGGGAGTCCGGCGTCTGGTGGAGCACAGTCCGGCGTCTGGTGAGCACAGTCCGGCGTCTGGTGGAGCACAGTCCGGCGTCTGGTGGAGTCCGGCGTCTGGTGGAGTCCGGCGTCTGGTGGAGCACAGTCTGGTGTCTGGTGGAGCACAGTGCGGCGTCTGGTGAGCACAGTCTGGCGGCTGGGGGAGTCCGGCGTCTGGTGGAGCATAGTCCGGCGTCTGGTGAGCACAGTCCGGCGTCTGGTGGAGCACAGTCCGGCGTCTGGTGGAGTCCGGCGTCTGGTGGAGCACATTCCGGCGTCTGGTGGAGCTCAGTCCGGCGTCTGGTGGAGCACATTCCGGCGTCTGGGGGAGCACAGTTCGGCGTCTGGTGGAACACATTCCGGCGTCTGGGGGAGCAGAGTGCGGCGTCTGGTGGAGCACAGTCCGGCGTCTGGTGGAGCACAGTGCGGCGTCTGGTGGAGCACAGTCCGGCGTCTGGTGGAGCACAGTTCGGCGTCTGGTGGAGCACAGTCCGGCGTCTGGTGGAGCACAGTGCGGCGTCTGGTGGAGCACAGTCCGGCGTCTGGGGAAGCACAGTGCGGCGTCTGGTGGAGCACAGTGCGGCGTCTGGTGGAGCACAGTGCGGCGTCTGGTGGAGTACAGTGCGGTGTCATCTGGTGGAGCACAGTCCGGCGTCTGGGGGAGCACAGTGCGGCGTCTGGTGGAGCACAGTCCGGCGTCTGGGGGACCACAGTCTGGCGTCTGGTGGAGCACAGTGCGGCATCTGGTGAGCACAGTCCGGCGTCTGGTGGAGCACAGTCCGGCGTCTGGGGGAGTCCGGCGTCTGGTGGAGCACAGTCCGGCGTCTGGTAGAGCACATTCCGGCGTCTGGGGGAGCACAGTGCGGCGTCTGGTAGAGCACATTCCGGCGTCTGGGGGAGCACAGTGCGGCGTCTGGTGGAACACATTCCGGTGTCTGGGGGAGCAGAGTGCGGCGTCTGGTGGAGCACAGTGCGGCGTCTGGGGGAGCACAGTGCGGCGTCTGGTGGAACACATTCCGGCGTCTGGGGGAGCAGAGAGCGGCGTCTGGTGGAGCACAGTGCGGCGTCTGGTGGAGCACAGTGCGGCGTCTGGGGGAGCACAGTGCGGCGTCTGGTGGAACACATTCCGGCGTCTGGGGGAGCAGAGAGCGGCGTCTGGTGGAGCACAGTGCGGCGTCTGGTGAGCACAGTGCGGCGTCTGGTGGAGTCCGGCGTCTGGTGGAGCACAGTCTGGCGTCTGGTGAGCACAGTCCGGCGTCTGGTGGAGCACAGTCCGGCGTCTGGGGGAGTCCGGCGTCTGGTGGAGCACAGTCCGGCGTCTGGGGAGCACAGTCCGGCGTCTGGTGGAGTACAGTCCGGCGTCTGGTAGAGCACATTCCGGCGTCTGGGGGAGCACAGTGCGGCGTCTGGTAGAGCACATTCCGGCGTCGGGGGGCGCACAGTGCGGCGTCTGGTGGAACACATTCCGGCGTCTGGGGGAGCAGAGTGCGGCGTCTGGTGGAGCACAGTGCGGCGTCTGGGGGAGCACAGTGCGGCGTCTGGTGGAACACATTCCGGCGTCTGGGGGAGCAGAGAGCGGCGTCTGGTGGAGCACAGTGCGGCGTCTGGTGGAGCACAGTGCGGCGTCTGGGGGAGCACAGTGCGGCGTCTGGTGGAACACATTCCGGCGTCTGGGGGAGCAGAGAGCGGCGTCTGGTGAGCACAGTGCGGCGTCTGGTGGAGTCCGGCGTCTGGTGGAGCACAGTCTGGCGTCTGGTGAGCACAGTCCGGCGTCTGGTGGAGCACAGTCCGGCGTCTGGGGGAGTCCGGCGTCTGGTGGAGCACAGTGCGGCGTCTGGTGAGCACAGTCCGGCGTCTGGTGGAGTACAGTCCGGCGTCTGGTAGAGCACATTCCGGCGTCTGGGGGAGCACAGTGCGGCGTCTGGTAGAGCACATTCCGGCGTCTGGGGGCGCACAGTGCGGCGTCTGGTGGAACACATTCCGGCGTCTGGGGGAGCAGAGTGCGGCGTCTGGTGGAGCACAGTGCGGCGTCTGGGGGAGCACAGTGCGGCGTCTAGTGGAACACATTCCGGCGTCTGGGGGAGCAGAGTGCGGCGTCTGGTGGAGCACAGTGCGGCGTCTGGGGGAGCACAGTCCGGCGTCTGGTGGAGCTCAGTCCGGCGTCTGGGGGAGCACAGTCCGGCGTCTGGGGGACCACAGTCCGGCGTCTAGTGGAGCACAGTCCGGCGTCTGGTGAGCACAGTGCGGCGTCTGGTGGAGCTCAGTGCGAGGTCTGGGGTAGCACAGTGCTGCGTCTTGTGGAATACAATCCGGCGTCTGGAGGAGCACAGTCCGGCGTCATCTGGGGGAGCACACTCCGGCGTCTGGGGGAGCACAGTGCGGCGTCTGGTGGAGCACAGTCCGGCGCCTGGTGGAGCACAGTGCGGCGTCTGGTGGAGCACAGTGCGGCGTCTGGTGGAGCACAGTCCGGCGTCTGGTAGAGCACAGTGCGGCGTCTGGGGGAGCACAGTCTGGATTCTGGGGGAGCACAGTCTGGCGTCTGGGGGAGCACAGTCCGGCGTCTGGGGGAGCACAGTGCGGCGTCTGAGGGAGCACAGTCCAGCGTCTGGGGGAGCACAGTCCGGCGTTTGGGGGAGCACAGTCCGGCGTCTGGGGGAGCACAGTCCGGCGTCTGGGGGAGCACAGTCCGGCGTCTGGGGGAACACAGTCCGGCGTCTGGTGGAGCACAGTCTGGAGTCTGGTGGAGCACAGTCTGGAGTCTGGTGGAGCACAGTCCAGCGTCTGGGGGAGCACAGTCCGGCGTTTGGGGGAGCACAGTCCGGCGTCTGGGGGAGCACAGTCCGGCGTCTGGGGGAGCACAGTCCGGCGTTTGGGGGAGCACAATCCGGCGTCTGGTGGAGCACAGTCCGGCGTCTGGTGGAGCACAGTGCGGCGTCAGGTGGAGCACAGTCCGGCGTCTGGTGGAGCACAGTGCGGCGTCTGAGGGAGCACAGTGCGGCGTCTGGTGGAGCACAGTCCGGCGCCTGGTGGAGCACAGTGCGGCGTCTGGTGGAGCACAGTGCGGCGTCTGGTGGAGCACAGTCCGGCGTCTGGTAGAGCACAGTGCGGCGTCTGGGGGAGCACAGTCTGGCTTCTGGGGGAGCACAGTCTGGCGTCTGGGGGAGCACAGTCCGGCGTCTGGGGGAGCACAGTCCGGCGTCTGAGGGAGCACAGTCCGGCGTCTGAGGGAGCACAGTCCGGCGTCTGGGGGAATACAGTCCAGCGTCTGGTGGAGCACAGTCTGGCCTCTGGTGGAGCACAGTGCGGCGTCTGGTGGAGCACAGTCCGGCGTCTGGTGGAGCTCAGTCCGGCGTCTGGGGGAGCACAGTGCGGCGTCTGGTGGAGCACAGTGCGGCGTCTGAGGGAGCACAGCCCGGCGTCTGGGGGAACACAGTCCGGCGTCTGGGGGAGCACAGTCCGGCGTCTGGGGGAGCACAGTCCAGCGTCTGGGGGAGCACAGTCCGGCGTCTGGGGGAGCACAGTCCGGCGTCTGGGGGAGCACAGTCCGGCGTTTGGGGGAGCACAGTCCGGCGTCTGGGGGAGCACAGTCCGGCGTCTGGTGGAGCACAGTCCGGCGTCTGGGGGAACACAGTCCGGCGTCTGGTGGAGCACAGTCTGGAGTCTGGTGGAGCACAGTCTGGAGTCTGGTGGAGCACAGTCCAGCGTCTGGGGGAGCACAGTCCGGCGTCTGGGGGAGCACAGTCCGGCGTTTGGGGGAGCACAATCCGGCGTCTGGTGGAGCACAGTCCGGCGTCTGGTGGAGCACAGTCTGGCGTCTGGTGGAGCACAGTGCGGCGTCTTGTGGAGCACAGTCCGGCGTTTGGGGGAGCAGAGTCCGGCGTCTGGTGGAGCACAGTCCGGCGTCTGGTGGAGCACAGTGCGGCGTCAGGTGGAGCACAGTCCGGCGTCTGGTGGAGCAGAGTGCGGCGTCAGGTGGAGCACAATCCGGCGTCTGGTGGAGCACAGTGCGGCGTCTGGGGGAGCACAGTCCGGCGTCTGGGGGAGCACAGTCCGGCGTCTGGGGGAGCACAGTCCGGCGTCTGGTGGAGCACAGTGCGACGTCTGGTGGAGCACAGTCCGGCGTCTGGTGGAGCTCAGTCCGGCGTCTGGGGGAGCACAGTCTGGCGTCTGGGGGAGCATAGTCCGGCGTCTGGTGGAGCACAGTGCGGCGTCTGGTGGAGCACAGTGCGGCGTCTGGTGGAGCACAGTCCGGCGTCTGGGGGAGCACAGTCCGGCGTCTGGGGAGCACAGTGCGGCGTCTGGGGGAGCACAGTCCGGCGTCTGGGGGAGCACAGTGCGGCGTCTGGGGGAGCACAGTCCGGCGTCTGGGGGAGCATAGTCCGGCGTCTGGTGGAGCACAGTCCGGCGTCTGGGGGAGCATAGTCCGGCGTCTGGTGGAGCACAGTCCGGCGTCTGGTGGAGCACAGTCCGGCGGATGGTGGAGCACAGTCCGGCGGATGGTGGAGCACAGTCCGGCGTCTGGTGGAGCACAGTCCGGCGGATGGTGGAGCACAGTCCGGCGGATGGTGGAGCACAGTCCGGCGTCTGGTGGAGCACAGTCCGGCGTCTGGAGGAGCACAGTCCGGCGTCTGGTGGAGCACAGTGCGGCGTCTGGTGGAGCACAGTCCGGCGTCTGGAGGAGCACAGTCCGGCGTCTGGTGGAGCACAGTGCGGCGTCTGGTGGAGCACAGTCCGGCGGATGGTGGAGCACAGTCCGGCGGATGGTGGAGCACAGTCCGGCGTCTGGTGGAGCACAGTGCGGCGTCTGGGGGAGCACAGTGCGGCGTCTGGGGGAGCACAGTCCGGCGGATGGTGGAGCACAGTCCGGCGTCTGGTGGAGCACAGTCCGGCGGATGGTGGAGCACAGTCCGGCGTCTGGTGGAGCACAGTGCGGCGTCTGGGGGAGCACAGTGCGGCGTCTGGGGGAGCACAGTCCGGCGGATGGTGGAGCACAGTCCGGCGTCTGGTGGAGCACAGTCCGGCGTCTGGAGGAGCACAGTCCGGCGTCTGGTGGAGCACAGTCCGGCGGATGGTGGAGCACAGTCCGGCGGATGGTGGAGCACAGTCCGGCGTCTGGTGGAGCACAGTCCGGCGTCTGGAGGAGCACAGTCCGGCGTCTGGTGGAGCACAGTGCGGCGTCTGGTGGAGCACAGTCCGGCGTCTGGAGGAGCACAGTCCGGCGTCTGGTGGAGCACAGTGCGGCGTCTGGTGGAGCACAGTCCGGCGGATGGTGGAGCACAGTCCGGCGGATGGTGGAGCACAGTCCGGCGTCTGGTGGAGCACAGTGCGGCGTCTGGGGGAGCACAGTGCGGCGTCTGGGGGAGTACAGTCCGGCGGATGGTGGAGCACAGTCCGGCGGATGGTGGAGCACAGTCCGGCGGATGGTGGAGCACAGTCCGGCGTCTGGTGGAGCACAGTGCGGCGTCTGGGGGAGCACAGTGCGGCGTCTGGGGGAGCACAGTCCGGCGTCTGGTGGAGCACAGTGCGGCGTCTGGGGGAGCACAGTCCGGCGTCTGGGGGAGCACAGTCCGGCGTCTGGGGGAGCTCAGTCCGGCGTCTGGGGGAGCACAGTCCGGCGTCTGGGGGAGCACAGTCCGGCGTCTGGTGGAGCACAGTGCGGCGTCTGGGGGAGCACAGTCCGGCGGATGGTGGAGCTCAGTCCGGCGTCTGGGGGAGCACAGTCTGGCGTCTGGGGGAGCATAGTCCGGCGTCTGGTGGAGCACAGTGCGGCGTCTGGTGGAGCACAGTGCGGCGTCTGGTGGAGCACAGTGCGGCGTCTGGTGGAGCACAGTACGGCGTCTGGTGGAGCACAGTCCGGCGTCTGGGGGAGCACAGTCCGGCGTCTGGGGAGCACAGTGCGGCGTCTGGGGGAGCACAGTCCGGCGTCTGGGGGAGCACAGTGCGGCGTCTGGGGGAGCACAGTCCGGCGTCTGGGGGAGCATAGTCCGGCGTCTGGTGGAGCACAGTCCGGCGTCTGGGGGAGCATAGTCCGGCGTCTGGTGGAGCACAGTCCGGCGTCTGGTGGAGCACAGTCCGGCGGATGGTGGAGCACAGTCCGGCGGATGGTGGAGCACAGTCCGGCGTCTGGTGGAGCACAGTCCGGCGGATGGTGGAGCACAGTCCGGCGGATGGTGGAGCACAGTCCGGCGTCTGGTGGAGCACAGTCCGGCGTCTGGAGGAGCACAGTCCGGCGTCTGGTGGAGCACAGTGCGGCGTCTGGTGGAGCACAGTCCGGCGTCTGGAGGAGCACAGTCCGGCGTCTGGTGGAGCACAGTGCGGCGTCTGGTGGAGCACAGTCCGGCGGATGGTGGAGCACAGTCCGGCGGATGGTGGAGCACAGTCCGGCGTCTGGTGGAGCACAGTGCGGCGTCTGGGGGAGCACAGTGCGGCGTCTGGGGGAGCACAGTCCGGCGGATGGTGGAGCACAGTCCGGCGGATGGTGGAGCACAGTCCGGCGGATGGTGGAGCACAGTCCGGCGTCTGGTGGAGCACAGTGCGGCGTCTGGGGGAGCACAGTGCGGCGTCTGGGGGAGCACAGTCCGGCGGATGGTGGAGCACAGTCCGGCGTCTGGTGGAGCACAGTCCGGCGTCTGGAGGAGCACAGTCCGGCGTCTGGTGGAGCACAGTCCGGCGGATGGTGGAGCACAGTCCGGCGGATGGTGGAGCACAGTCCGGCGTCTGGTGGAGCACAGTCCGGCGTCTGGAGGAGCACAGTCCGGCGTCTGGTGGAGCACAGTGCGGCGTCTGGTGGAGCACAGTCCGGCGTCTGGAGGAGCACAGTCCGGCGTCTGGTGGAGCACAGTGCGGCGTCTGGTGGAGCACAGTCCGGCGGATGGTGGAGCACAGTCCGGCGGATGGTGGAGCACAGTCCGGCGTCTGGTGGAGCACAGTGCGGCGTCTGGGGGAGCACAGTGCGGCGTCTGGGGGAGCACAGTCCGGCGGATGGTGGAGCACAGTGCGGCGTCTGGGGGAGCACAGTCCGGCGTCTGGGGGAGCACAGTCCGGCGTCTGGGGGAGCTCAGTCCGGCGTCTGGTGGAGCACAGTCCGGCGTCTGGGGGAGCACAGTCCGGCGTCTGGTGGAGCACAGTGCGGCGTCTGGGGGAGCACAGTCCGGCGGATGGTGGAGCTCAGTCCGGCGTCTGGGGGAGCACAGTCTGGCGTCTGGGGGAGCATAGTCCGGCGTCTGGTGGAGCACAGTGCGGCGTCTGGTGGAGCACAGTGCGGCGTCTGGTGGAGCACAGTGCGGCGTCTGGTGGAGCACAGTGCGGCGTCTGGTGGAGCACAGTCCGGCGTCTGGGGGAGCACAGTCCGGCGTCTGGGGAGCACAGTGCGGCGTCTGGGGGAGCACAGTCCGGCGTCTGGGGGAGCACAGTGCGGCGTCTGGGGGAGCATAGTCCGGCGTCTGGGGGAGCATAGTCCGGCGTCTGGTGGAGCACAGTCCGGCGTCTGGGGGAGCATAGTCCGGCGTCTGGTGGAGCACAGTCCGGCGTCTGGTGGAGCACAGTCCGGCGGATGGTGGAGCACAGTCCGGCGGATGGTGGAGCACAGTCCGGCGTCTGGTGGAGCACAGTCCGGCGGATGGTGGAGCACAGTCCGGCGGATGGTGGAGCACAGTCCGGCGTCTGGTGGAGCACAGTCCGGCGTCTGGAGGAGCACAGTCCGGCGTCTGGTGGAGCACAGTGCGGCGTCTGGTGGAGCACAGTCCGGCGGATGGTGGAGCACAGTCCGGCGGATGGTGGAGCACAGTCCGGCGTCTGGTGGAGCACAGTGCGGCGTCTGGTGGAGCACAGTCCGGCGTCTGGTGGAGCACAGTTCGGCGTCTGGTGGAGCACAGTCCGGCGTCTGGTGGAGCACAGTGCGGCGTCTGGTGGAGCACAGTCCGGCGTCTGGGGAAGCACAGTGCGGCGTCTGGTGGAGCACAGTCCGGCGGATGGTGGAGCACAGTCCGGCGTCTGGTGGAGCACAGTGCGGCGTCTGGTGGAGCACAGTGCGGCGTCTGGTGGAGCACAGTGCGGCGTCTGGTGGAGTACAGTGCGGTGTCATCTGGTGGAGCACAGTCCGGCGTCTGGGGGAGCACAGTGCGGCGTCTGGTGGAGCACAGTCCGGCGTCTGGGGGACCACAGTCTGGCGTCTGGTGGAGCACAGTGCGGCATCTGGTGAGCACAGTCCGGCGTCTGGTGGAGCACAGTCCGGCGTCTGGGGGAGTCCGGCGTCTGGTGGAGCACAGTCCGGCGTCTGGTAGAGCACATTCCGGCGTCTGGGGGAGCACAGTGCGGCGTCTGGTAGAGCACATTCCGGCGTCTGGGGGAGCACAGTGCGGCGTCTGGTGGAACACATTCCGGTGTCTGGGGGAGCAGAGTGCGGCGTCTGGTGGAGCACAGTGCGGCGTCTGGGGGAGCACAGTGCGGCGTCTGGTGGAACACATTCCGGCGTCTGGGGGAGCAGAGAGCGGCGTCTGGTGGAGCACAGTGCGGCGTCTGGTGGAGCACAGTGCGGCGTCTGGGGGAGCACAGTGCGGCGTCTGGTGGAACACATTCCGGCGTCTGGGGGAGCAGAGAGCGGCGTCTGGTGGAGCACAGTGCGGCGTCTGGTGAGCACAGTGCGGCGTCTGGTGGAGTCCGGCGTCTGGTGGAGCACAGTCTGGCGTCTGGTGAGCACAGTCCGGCGTCTGGTGGAGCACAGTCCGGCGTCTGGGGGAGTCCGGCGTCTGGTGGAGCACAGTCCGGCGTCTGGGGAGCACAGTCCGGCGTCTGGTGGAGTACAGTCCGGCGTCTGGTAGAGCACATTCCGGCGTCTGGGGGAGCACAGTGCGGCGTCTGGTAGAGCACATTCCGGCGTCGGGGGGCGCACAGTGCGGCGTCTGGTGGAACACATTCCGGCGTCTGGGGGAGCAGAGTGCGGCGTCTGGTGGAGCACAGTGCGGCGTCTGGGGGAGCACAGTGCGGCGTCTGGTGGAACACATTCCGGCGTCTGGGGGAGCAGAGAGCGGCGTCTGGTGGAGCACAGTGCGGCGTCTGGTGGAGCACAGTGCGGCGTCTGGGGGAGCACAGTGCGGCGTCTGGTGGAACACATTCCGGCGTCTGGGGGAGCAGAGAGCGGCGTCTGGTGAGCACAGTGCGGCGTCTGGTGGAGTCCGGCGTCTGGTGGAGCACAGTCTGGCGTCTGGTGAGCACAGTCCGGCGTCTGGTGGAGCACAGTCCGGCGTCTGGGGGAGTCCGGCGTCTGGTGGAGCACAGTGCGGCGTCTGGTGAGCACAGTCCGGCGTCTGGTGGAGTACAGTCCGGCGTCTGGTAGAGCACATTCCGGCGTCTGGGGGAGCACAGTGCGGCGTCTGGTAGAGCACATTCCGGCGTCTGGGGGCGCACAGTGCGGCGTCTGGTGGAACACATTCCGGCGTCTGGGGGAGCAGAGTGCGGCGTCTGGTGGAGCACAGTGCGGCGTCTGGGGGAGCACAGTGCGGCGTCTAGTGGAACACATTCCGGCGTCTGGGGGAGCAGAGTGCGGCGTCTGGTGGAGCACAGTGCGGCGTCTGGGGGAGCACAGTCCGGCGTCTGGTGGAGCTCAGTCCGGCGTCTGGGGGAGCACAGTCCGGCGTCTGGGGGACCACAGTCCGGCGTCTAGTGGAGCACAGTCCGGCGTCTGGTGAGCACAGTGCGGCGTCTGGTGGAGCTCAGTGCGAGGTCTGGGGTAGCACAGTGCTGCGTCTTGTGGAATACAATCCGGCGTCTGGAGGAGCACAGTCCGGCGTCATCTGGGGGAGCACACTCCGGCGTCTGGGGGAGCACAGTGCGGCGTCTGGTGGAGCACAGTCCGGCGCCTGGTGGAGCACAGTGCGGCGTCTGGTGGAGCACAGTGCGGCGTCTGGTGGAGCACAGTCCGGCGTCTGGTAGAGCACAGTGCGGCGTCTGGGGGAGCACAGTCTGGATTCTGGGGGAGCACAGTCTGGCGTCTGGGGGAGCACAGTCCGGCGTCTGGGGGAGCACAGTGCGGCGTCTGAGGGAGCACAGTCCAGCGTCTGGGGGAGCACAGTCCGGCGTTTGGGGGAGCACAGTCCGGCGTCTGGGGGAGCACAGTCCGGCGTCTGGGGGAGCACAGTCCGGCGTCTGGGGGAACACAGTCCGGCGTCTGGTGGAGCACAGTCTGGAGTCTGGTGGAGCACAGTCTGGAGTCTGGTGGAGCACAGTCCAGCGTCTGGGGGAGCACAGTCCGGCGTTTGGGGGAGCACAGTCCGGCGTCTGGGGGAGCACAGTCCGGCGTCTGGGGGAGCACAGTCCGGCGTTTGGGGGAGCACAATCCGGCGTCTGGTGGAGCACAGTCCGGCGTCTGGTGGAGCACAGTGCGGCGTCAGGTGGAGCACAGTCCGGCGTCTGGTGGAGCACAGTGCGGCGTCTGAGGGAGCACAGTGCGGCGTCTGGTGGAGCACAGTCCGGCGCCTGGTGGAGCACAGTGCGGCGTCTGGTGGAGCACAGTGCGGCGTCTGGTGGAGCACAGTCCGGCGTCTGGTAGAGCACAGTGCGGCGTCTGGGGGAGCACAGTCTGGCTTCTGGGGGAGCACAGTCTGGCGTCTGGGGGAGCACAGTCCGGCGTCTGGGGGAGCACAGTCCGGCGTCTGAGGGAGCACAGTCCGGCGTCTGAGGGAGCACAGTCCGGCGTCTGGGGGAATACAGTCCAGCGTCTGGTGGAGCACAGTCTGGCCTCTGGTGGAGCACAGTGCGGCGTCTGGTGGAGCACAGTCCGGCGTCTGGTGGAGCTCAGTCCGGCGTCTGGGGGAGCACAGTGCGGCGTCTGGTGGAGCACAGTGCGGCGTCTGAGGGAGCACAGCCCGGCGTCTGGGGGAACACAGTCCGGCGTCTGGGGGAGCACAGTCCGGCGTCTGGGGGAGCACAGTCCAGCGTCTGGGGGAGCACAGTCCGGCGTCTGGGGGAGCACAGTCCGGCGTCTGGGGGAGCACAGTCCGGCGTTTGGGGGAGCACAGTCCGGCGTCTGGGGGAGCACAGTCCGGCGTCTGGTGGAGCACAGTCCGGCGTCTGGGGGAACACAGTCCGGCGTCTGGTGGAGCACAGTCTGGAGTCTGGTGGAGCACAGTCTGGAGTCTGGTGGAGCACAGTCCAGCGTCTGGGGGAGCACAGTCCGGCGTCTGGGGGAGCACAGTCCGGCGTTTGGGGGAGCACAATCCGGCGTCTGGTGGAGCACAGTCCGGCGTCTGGTGGAGCACAGTCTGGCGTCTGGTGGAGCACAGTGCGGCGTCTTGTGGAGCACAGTCCGGCGTTTGGGGGAGCAGAGTCCGGCGTCTGGTGGAGCACAGTCCGGCGTCTGGTGGAGCACAGTGCGGCGTCAGGTGGAGCACAGTCCGGCGTCTGGTGGAGCAGAGTGCGGCGTCAGGTGGAGCACAATCCGGCGTCTGGTGGAGCACAGTGCGGCGTCTGGGGGAGCACAGTCCGGCGTCTGGGGGAGCACAGTCCGGCGTCTGGGGGAGCACAGTCCGGCGTCTGGTGGAGCACAGTGCGACGTCTGGTGGAGCACAGTCCGGCGTCTGGTGGAGCTCAGTCCGGCGTCTGGGGGAGCACAGTCTGGCGTCTGGGGGAGCATAGTCCGGCGTCTGGTGGAGCACAGTGCGGCGTCTGGTGGAGCACAGTGCGGCGTCTGGTGGAGCACAGTCCGGCGTCTGGGGGAGCACAGTCCGGCGTCTGGGGAGCACAGTGCGGCGTCTGGGGGAGCACAGTCCGGCGTCTGGGGGAGCACAGTGCGGCGTCTGGGGGAGCACAGTCCGGCGTCTGGGGGAGCATAGTCCGGCGTCTGGTGGAGCACAGTCCGGCGTCTGGGGGAGCATAGTCCGGCGTCTGGTGGAGCACAGTCCGGCGTCTGGTGGAGCACAGTCCGGCGGATGGTGGAGCACAGTCCGGCGGATGGTGGAGCACAGTCCGGCGTCTGGTGGAGCACAGTCCGGCGGATGGTGGAGCACAGTCCGGCGGATGGTGGAGCACAGTCCGGCGTCTGGTGGAGCACAGTCCGGCGGATGGTGGAGCACAGTCCGGCGTCTGGTGGAGCACAGTGCGGCGTCTGGTGGAGCACAGTCCGGCGTCTGGAGGAGCACAGTCCGGCGTCTGGTGGAGCACAGTGCGGCGTCTGGTGGAGCACAGTCCGGCGGATGGTGGAGCACAGTCCGGCGGATGGTGGAGCACAGTCCGGCGTCTGGTGGAGCACAGTGCGGCGTCTGGGGGAGCACAGTGCGGCGTCTGGGGGAGCACAGTCCGGCGGATGGTGGAGCACAGTCCGGCGTCTGGTGGAGCACAGTCCGGCGGATGGTGGAGCACAGTCCGGCGTCTGGTGGAGCACAGTGCGGCGTCTGGGGGAGCACAGTGCGGCGTCTGGGGGAGCACAGTCCGGCGGATGGTGGAGCACAGTCCGGCGTCTGGTGGAGCACAGTCCGGCGTCTGGAGGAGCACAGTCCGGCGTCTGGTGGAGCACAGTCCGGCGGATGGTGGAGCACAGTCCGGCGGATGGTGGAGCACAGTCCGGCGTCTGGTGGAGCACAGTCCGGCGTCTGGAGGAGCACAGTCCGGCGTCTGGTGGAGCACAGTGCGGCGTCTGGTGGAGCACAGTCCGGCGTCTGGAGGAGCACAGTCCGGCGTCTGGTGGAGCACAGTGCGGCGTCTGGTGGAGCACAGTCCGGCGGATGGTGGAGCACAGTCCGGCGGATGGTGGAGCACAGTCCGGCGTCTGGTGGAGCACAGTGCGGCGTCTGGGGGAGCACAGTGCGGCGTCTGGGGGAGTACAGTCCGGCGGATGGTGGAGCACAGTCCGGCGGATGGTGGAGCACAGTCCGGCGGATGGTGGAGCACAGTCCGGCGTCTGGTGGAGCACAGTGCGGCGTCTGGGGGAGCACAGTGCGGCGTCTGGGGGAGCACAGTCCGGCGTCTGGTGGAGCACAGTGCGGCGTCTGGGGGAGCACAGTCCGGCGTCTGGGGGAGCACAGTCCGGCGTCTGGGGGAGCTCAGTCCGGCGTCTGGGGGAGCACAGTCCGGCGTCTGGGGGAGCACAGTCCGGCGTCTGGTGGAGCACAGTGCGGCGTCTGGGGGAGCACAGTCCGGCGGATGGTGGAGCTCAGTCCGGCGTCTGGGGGAGCACAGTCTGGCGTCTGGGGGAGCATAGTCCGGCGTCTGGTGGAGCACAGTGCGGCGTCTGGTGGAGCACAGTGCGGCGTCTGGTGGAGCACAGTGCGGCGTCTGGTGGAGCACAGTACGGCGTCTGGTGGAGCACAGTCCGGCGTCTGGGGGAGCACAGTCCGGCGTCTGGGGAGCACAGTGCGGCGTCTGGGGGAGCACAGTCCGGCGTCTGGGGGAGCACAGTGCGGCGTCTGGGGGAGCACAGTCCGGCGTCTGGGGGAGCATAGTCCGGCGTCTGGTGGAGCACAGTCCGGCGTCTGGGGGAGCATAGTCCGGCGTCTGGTGGAGCACAGTCCGGCGTCTGGTGGAGCACAGTCCGGCGGATGGTGGAGCACAGTCCGGCGGATGGTGGAGCACAGTCCGGCGTCTGGTGGAGCACAGTCCGGCGGATGGTGGAGCACAGTCCGGCGGATGGTGGAGCACAGTCCGGCGTCTGGTGGAGCACAGTCCGGCGTCTGGAGGAGCACAGTCCGGCGTCTGGTGGAGCACAGTGCGGCGTCTGGTGGAGCACAGTCCGGCGTCTGGAGGAGCACAGTCCGGCGTCTGGTGGAGCACAGTGCGGCGTCTGGTGGAGCACAGTCCGGCGGATGGTGGAGCACAGTCCGGCGGATGGTGGAGCACAGTCCGGCGTCTGGTGGAGCACAGTGCGGCGTCTGGGGGAGCACAGTGCGGCGTCTGGGGGAGCACAGTCCGGCGGATGGTGGAGCACAGTCCGGCGGATGGTGGAGCACAGTCCGGCGGATGGTGGAGCACAGTCCGGCGTCTGGTGGAGCACAGTGCGGCGTCTGGGGGAGCACAGTGCGGCGTCTGGGGGAGCACAGTCCGGCGGATGGTGGAGCACAGTCCGGCGTCTGGTGGAGCACAGTCCGGCGTCTGGAGGAGCACAGTCCGGCGTCTGGTGGAGCACAGTCCGGCGGATGGTGGAGCACAGTCCGGCGGATGGTGGAGCACAGTCCGGCGTCTGGTGGAGCACAGTCCGGCGTCTGGAGGAGCACAGTCCGGCGTCTGGTGGAGCACAGTGCGGCGTCTGGTGGAGCACAGTCCGGCGTCTGGAGGAGCACAGTCCGGCGTCTGGTGGAGCACAGTGCGGCGTCTGGTGGAGCACAGTCCGGCGGATGGTGGAGCACAGTCCGGCGGATGGTGGAGCACAGTCCGGCGTCTGGTGGAGCACAGTGCGGCGTCTGGGGGAGCACAGTGCGGCGTCTGGGGGAGCACAGTCCGGCGGATGGTGGAGCACAGTGCGGCGTCTGGGGGAGCACAGTCCGGCGTCTGGGGGAGCACAGTCCGGCGTCTGGGGGAGCTCAGTCCGGCGTCTGGTGGAGCACAGTCCGGCGTCTGGGGGAGCACAGTCCGGCGTCTGGTGGAGCACAGTGCGGCGTCTGGGGGAGCACAGTCCGGCGGATGGTGGAGCTCAGTCCGGCGTCTGGGGGAGCACAGTCTGGCGTCTGGGGGAGCATAGTCCGGCGTCTGGTGGAGCACAGTGCGGCGTCTGGTGGAGCACAGTGCGGCGTCTGGTGGAGCACAGTGCGGCGTCTGGTGGAGCACAGTGCGGCGTCTGGTGGAGCACAGTCCGGCGTCTGGGGGAGCACAGTCCGGCGTCTGGGGAGCACAGTGCGGCGTCTGGGGGAGCACAGTCCGGCGTCTGGGGGAGCACAGTGCGGCGTCTGGGGGAGCATAGTCCGGCGTCTGGGGGAGCATAGTCCGGCGTCTGGTGGAGCACAGTCCGGCGTCTGGGGGAGCATAGTCCGGCGTCTGGTGGAGCACAGTCCGGCGTCTGGTGGAGCACAGTCCGGCGGATGGTGGAGCACAGTCCGGCGGATGGTGGAGCACAGTCCGGCGTCTGGTGGAGCACAGTCCGGCGGATGGTGGAGCACAGTCCGGCGGATGGTGGAGCACAGTCCGGCGTCTGGTGGAGCACAGTCCGGCGTCTGGAGGAGCACAGTCCGGCGTCTGGTGGAGCACAGTGCGGCGTCTGGTGGAGCACAGTCCGGCGTCTGGAGGAGCACAGTCCGGCGTCTGGTGGAGCACAGTGCGGCGTCTGGTGGAGCACAGTCCGGCGGATGGTGGAGCACAGTCCGGCGGATGGTGGAGCACAGTCCGGCGTCTGGTGGAGCACAGTGCGGCGTCTGGGGGAGCACAGTGCGGCGTCTGGGGGAGCACAGTCCGGCGGATGGTGGAGCACAGTCCGGCGGATGGTGGAGCACAGTCCGGCGGATGGTGGAGCACAGTCCGGCGTCTGGTGGAGCACAGTGCGGCGTCTGGGGGAGCACAGTGCGGCGTCTGGGGGAGCACAGTCCGGCGGATGGTGGAGCACAGTCCGGCGTCTGGTGGAGCACAGTCCGGCGTCTGGAGGAGCACAGTCCGGCGTCTGGTGGAGCACAGTGCGGCGTCTGGTGGAGCACAGTCCGGCGGATGGTGGAGCACAGTCCGGCGTCTGGTGGAGCACAGTCCGGCGTCTGGTGGAGCACAGTGCGGCGTCTGGGGGAGCACAGTGCGGCGTCTGGGGGAGCACAGTCCGGCGGATGGTGGAGCACAGTCCGGCGGATGGTGGAGCACAGTCCGGCGGATGGTGGAGCACAGTCCGGCGGATGGTGGAGCACAGTCCGGCGGATGGTGGAGCACAGTCCGGCGTCTGGTGGAGCACAGTGCGGCGTCTGGGGGAGCACAGTGCGGCGTCTGGGGGAGCACAGTCCGGCGGATGGTGGAGCACAGTCCGGCGTCTGGTGGAGCACAGTCCGGCGTCTGGAGGAGCACAGTCCGGCGTCTGGTGGAGCACAGTGCGGCGTCTGGTGGAGCACAGTCCGGCGGATGGTGGAGCACAGTCCGGCGTCTGGTGGAGCACAGTCCGGCGTCTGGTGGAGCACAGTGCGGCGTCTGGGGGAGCACAGTGCGGCGTCTGGGGGAGCACAGTCCGGCGGATGGTGGAGCACAGTCCGGCGGATGGTGGAGCACAGTCCGGCGGATGGTGGAGCACAGTCCGGCGTCTGGTGGAGCACAGTGCGGCGTCTGGGGGAGCACAGTGCGGCGTCTGGGGGAGCACAGTCCGGCGTCTGGTGGAGCACAGTGCGGCGTCTGGGGGAGCACAGTCCGGCGTCTGGGGGAGCACAGTCCGGCGTCTGGGGGAGCTCAGTCCGGCGTCTGGGGGAGCACAGTCCGGCGTCTGGGAGAGCACAGTCCGGCGTCTGGTGGAGCACAGTGCGGCGTCTGGGGGAGCACAGTCCGGCGGATGGTGGAGCTCAGTCCGGCGTCTGGGGGAGCACAGTCTGGCGTCTGGGGGAGCATAGTCCGGCGTCTGGTGGAGCACAGTGCGGCGTCTGGTGGAGCACAGTGCGGCGTCTGGTGGAGCACAGTGCGGCGTCTGGTGGAGCACAGTACGGCGTCTGGTGGAGCACAGTCCGGCGTCTGGGGGAGCACAGTCCGGCGTCTGGGGAGCACAGTGCGGCGTCTGGGGGAGCACAGTCCGGCGTCTGGGGGAGCACAGTGCGGCGTCTGGGGGAGCACAGTCCGGCGTCTGGGGGAGCATAGTCCGGCGTCTGGTGGAGCACAGTCCGGCGTCTGGGGGAGCATAGTCCGGCGTCTGGTGGAGCACAGTCCGGCATCTGGTGGAGCACAGTCCGGCGGATGGTGGAGCACAGTCCGGCGTCTGGTGGAGCACAGAGCGGCGTCTGGTGGAGCACAGTCCGGCGGATGGTGGAGCACAGTCCGGCGGATGGTGGAGCACAGTCCGGCGTCTGGTGGAGCACAGTGCGGCGTCTGGGGGAGCACAGTGCGGCGTCTGGGGGAGCACAGTCCGGCGGATGGTGGAGCACAGTCCGGCGGATGGTGGAGCACAGTCCGGCGGATGGTGGAGCACAGTCCGGCGTCTGGTGGAGCACAGTGCGGCGTCTGGGGGAGCACAGTGCGGCGTCTGGGGGAGCACAGTCCGGCGGATGGTGGAGCACAGTCCGGCGTCTGGTGGAGCACAGTCCGGCGTCTGGAGGAGCACAGTCCGGCGTCTGGTGGAGCACAGTCCGGCGGATGGTGGAGCACAGTCCGGCGGATGGTGGAGCACAGTCCGGCGTCTGGTGGAGCACAGTCCGGCGTCTGGAGGAGCACAGTCCGGCGTCTGGTGGAGCACAGTGCGGCGTCTGGTGGAGCACAGTCCGGCGTCTGGAGGAGCACAGTCCGGCGTCTGGTGGAGCACAGTGCGGCGTCTGGTGGAGCACAGTCCGGCGGATGGTGGAGCACAGTCCGGCGGATGGTGGAGCACAGTCCGGCGTCTGGTGGAGCACAGTGCGGCGTCTGGTGGAGCACAGTCCGGCGTCTGGTGGAGCACAGTCCGGCGGATGGTGGAGCACAGTCCGGCGGATGGTGGAGCACAGTCCGGCGTCTGGTGGAGCACAGTCCGGCGTCTGGAGGAGCACAGTCCGGCGTCTGGTGGAGCACAGTGCGGCGTCTGGTGGAGCACAGTCCGGCGTCTGGAGGAGCACAGTCCGGCGTCTGGTGGAGCACAGTGCGGCGTCTGGTGGAGCACAGTCCGGCGGATGGTGGAGCACAGTCCGGCGGATGGTGGAGCACAGTCCGGCGTCTGGTGGAGCACAGTGCGGCGTCTGGGGGAGCACAGTGCGGCGTCTGGGGGAGCACAGTCCGGCGGATGGTGGAGCACAGTCCGGCGGATGGTGGAGCACAGTCCGGCGGATGGTGGAGCACAGTCCGGCGTCTGGTGGAGCACAGTGCGGCGTCTGGGGGAGCACAGTGCGGCGTCTGGGGGAGCACAGTCCGGCGGATGGTGGAGCACAGTCCGGCGTCTGGTGGAGCACAGTCCGGCGTCTGGAGGAGCACAGTCCGGCGTCTGGTGGAGCACAGTCCGGCGGATGGTGGAGCACAGTCCGGCGGATGGTGGAGCACAGTCCGGCGTCTGGTGGAGCACAGTCCGGCGTCTGGAGGAGCACAGTCCGGCGTCTGGTGGAGCACAGTGCGGCGTCTGGTGGAGCACAGTCCGGCGTCTGGAGGAGCACAGTCCGGCGTCTGGTGGAGCACAGTGCGGCGTCTGGTGGAGCACAGTCCGGCGTCTGGTGGAGCACAGTGCGGCGTCTGGGGGAGCACAGTGCGGCGTCTGGGGGAGCACAGTCCGGCGGATGGTGGAGCACAGTGCGGCGTCTGGGGGAGCACAGTCCGGCGTCTGGGGGAGCACAGTCCGGCGTCTGGGGGAGCTCAGTCCGGCGTCTGGGGGAGCACAGTCCGGCGTCTGGGGGAGCACAGTCCGGCGTCTGGTGGAGCACAGTGCGGCGTCTGGGGGAGCACAGTCCGGCGGATGGTGGAGCTCAGTCCGGCGTCTGGGGGAGCACAGTCTGGCGTCTGGGGGAGCATAGTCCGGCGTCTGGTGGAGCACAGTGCGGCGTCTGGTGGAGCACAGTGCGGCGTCTGGTGGAGCACAGTGCGGCGTCTGGTGGAGCACAGTGCGGCGTCTGGTGGAGCACAGTCCGGCGTCTGGGGGAGCACAGTCCGGCGTCTGGGGAGCACAGTGCGGCGTCTGGGGGAGCACAGTCCGGCGTCTGGGGGAGCACAGTGCGGCGTCTGGGGGAGCACAGTCCGGCGTCTGGGGGAGCATAGTCCGGCGTCTGGTGGAGCACAGTCCGGCGTCTGGGGGAGCATAGTCCGGCGTCTGGTGGAGCACAGTCCGGCGTCTGGTGGAGCACAGTCCGGCGGATGGTGGAGCACAGTCCGGCGGATGGTGGAGCACAGTCCGGCGTCTGGTGGAGCACAGTCCGGCGGATGGTGGAGCACAGTCCGGCGGATGGTGGAGCACAGTCCGGCGTCTGGTGGAGCACAGTCCGGCGTCTGGAGGAGCACAGTCCGGCGTCTGGTGGAGCACAGTGCGGCGTCTGGTGGAGCACAGTCCGGCGTCTGGAGGAGCACAGTCCGGCGTCTGGTGGAGCACAGTGCGGCGTCTGGTGGAGCACAGTCCGGCGGATGGTGGAGCACAGTCCGGCGGATGGTGGAGCACAGTCCGGCGTCTGGTGGAGCACAGTGCGGCGTCTGGGGGAGCACAGTGCGGCGTCTGGGGGAGCACAGTCCGGCGGATGGTGGAGCACAGTCCGGCGGATGGTGGAGCACAGTCCGGCGGATGGTGGAGCACAGTCCGGCGTCTGGTGGAGCACAGTGCGGCGTCTGGGGGAGCACAGTGCGGCGTCTGGGGGAGCACAGTCCGGCGGATGGTGGAGCACAGTCCGGCGTCTGGTGGAGCACAGTCCGGCGTCTGGAGGAGCACAGTCCGGCGTCTGGTGGAGCACAGTCCGGCGGATGGTGGAGCACAGTCCGGCGGATGGTGGAGCACAGTCCGGCGTCTGGTGGAGCACAGTCCGGCGTCTGGAGGAGCACAGTCCGGCGTCTGGTGGAGCACAGTGCGGCGTCTGGTGGAGCACAGTCCGGCGTCTGGAGGAGCACAGTCCGGCGTCTGGTGGAGCACAGTGCGGCGTCTGGTGGAGCACAGTCCGGCGGATGGTGGAGCACAGTCCGGCGGATGGTGGAGCACAGTCCGGCGTCTGGTGGAGCACAGTGCGGCGTCTGGGGGAGCACAGTGCGGCGTCTGGGGGAGCACAGTCCGGCGGATGGTGGAGCACAGTGCGGCGTCTGGGGGAGCACAGTCCGGCGTCTGGGGGAGCACAGTCCGGCGTCTGGGGGAGCTCAGTCCGGCGTCTGGGGGAGCACAGTCCGGCGTCTGGGGGAGCACAGTCCGGCGTCTGGTGGAGCACAGTGCGGCGTCTGGGGGAGCACAGTCCGGCGGATGGTGGAGCACAGTCCGGCGGATGGTGGAGCACAGTCCGGCGGATGGTGGAGCACAGTCCGGCGTCTGGTGGAGCACAGTGCGGCGTCTGGGGGAGCACAGTGCGGCGTCTGGGGGAGCACAGTCCGGCGGATGGTGGAGCACAGTCCGGCGTCTGGTGGAGCACAGTCCGGCGTCTGGAGGAGCACAGTCCGGCGTCTGGTGGAGCACAGTCCGGCGGATGGTGGAGCACAGTCCGGCGGATGGTGGAGC
The DNA here is from genome assembly GCA_964019135.1 of Arenicola marina. Classification (NCBI taxonomy): domain Eukaryota; kingdom Metazoa; phylum Annelida; class Polychaeta; family Arenicolidae; genus Arenicola; species Arenicola marina. Next base: position 53,150,385 of record OZ025249.1, on the reverse strand, counting down.
ACAGTCCGGCGTCTGGTGGAGCACAGTCCGGCGTCTGGAGGAGCACAGTCCGGCGTCTGGTGGAGCACAGTGCGGCGTCTGGTGGAGCACAGTCCGGCGTCTGGAGGAGCACAGTCCGGCGTCTGGTGGAGCACAGTGCGGCGTCTGGTGGAGCACAGTCCGGCGGATGGTGGAGCACAGTCCGGCGGATGGTGGAGCACAGTCCGGCGTCTGGTGGAGCACAGTGCGGCGTCTGGGGGAGCACAGTGCGGCGTCTGGGGGAGCACAGTCCGGCGGATGGTGGAGCACAGTGCGACGTCTGGTGGAGCTCAGTCCGGCGTCTGGTGGAGCACAGTGCGGCGTCTGGTGGAGCTCAGTCCGGCGTCTGGTGGAGCACAGTGCGGCGTCAGGTGGAGCTCAGTCCGGCGTCTGGTGGAGCACAGTGCGACGTCTGGTGGAGCTCAGTCCGGCGTCTGGTGGAGCACAGTGCGACGTCTGGTGGAGGATAAGAATCCCCGCCCCCCGGTCACCCGTCCCCGCCCCCCGGTCACCCGTCCCCGCCCCCCGGTCACCCGTCCCCGCCCCCCGGTCACCCGTCCCCGCCCCCCGGTCACCCGTCCCCGCCCCCCGGTCACCCGTCCCCGCCCCCCGGTCACCCGTCCCCGCCCCCCGGTCACCCGTCCCCGCCCCCCGGTCACCCGTCCCCGCCCCCCGGTCACCCGTCCCCGCCCCCCGGTCACCCGTCCCCGCCCCCCGGTCACCCGTCCCCGCCCCCCGGTCACCCGTCCCCGCCCCCCGGTCACCCGTCCCCGCCCCCGGTCACCCGTCCCCGCCCCCCGGTCACCCGTCCCCGCCCCCCGGTCACCCGTCCCCGCCCCCCGGTCACCCGTCCCCGCCCCCAGGTCACCCGTCCCCGCCCCCGGTCACCCGTCCCCGCCCCCCGGTCACCCGTCCCCGCCCCCCGGTCACCCGTCCCCGCCCCCAGGTCACCCGTCCCCGCCCCCCGGTCACCCGTCGCCGCCCCCCGGTCACCCGTCGCCGCTACCCTACTGACGCCCACTGATAAGGGTCCAAGGCAATCATCGGGAAACCACGGACAAGATTGTCGTCGGTCACTTGTAGGCGATGTGTATTATCCTCTCGCCTTTCTGTTTCCTTAGACTTAGCGTTAATACAGGAGCCTTCGCGGCCTTTGGGCACCAAGGGGGGAGGGTTGGTGTATGTTTTGACAGATCGACAGATGGAAGGGCAGATTTCCCTGGCGTCTCCTAGCGGGGTGGGACGCCGAGTGATAACAAACACAGCCACTGGTCCCCCCCCCCCCGCACCTCTCTAGCACAATTCTCGCTCGTACCGCCGATATATCGTGGAACGCTTGTCACAACAGTTATTCCAGCGCAGTTTATTTTACCCTCGGCATCAATTTGTTCCCCATCGTCACGTGGACTGTGGCGTACATACGGGCATCGTCACGTGGACTGTGGGCATCGTCACGTGGACTGTGGGCATCGTCACGTGGACTGTGGGCATCGTCACGTGGACTGTGGGCATCGTCACGTGGACTGTGGACATCGTCACGTGGACTGTGGACATCGTCACGTGGACTGTGGACATCGTCACGTGGACTGTGAATATCGTCACGTGGACTGTGGACATCGTCACGTGGGCTGTGGACATCGTCACGTGGACGGTGGCGTACATACGGGCATCGTCACGTGGACTGTGGACATCGTCACGTGGACTGTGGGCATCGTCACGTGGACTGTGGACATCGTCACGTGGACTGTGGACATCGCCACGTGGACTGTGGACATCGTCACGTGGACGGTGGCGTACATACGGGCGTCGTCACGTGGACTGTGGACATCGTCACGTGGACGGTGGCGTACATACGGGCGTCGTCACGTGGACTGTGGACATCGTCACGTGGACTGTGGGCATCGTCACGTGGACTGTGGGCATCGTCACGTGGACTGTGGGCATCGTCACGTGGACTGTGGACATCGTCACGTGGACTGTGAATATCGTCACGTGGACTGTGGACATCGTCACGTGGGCTGTGGACATCGTCACGTGGACGGTGGCGTACATACGGGCATCGTCAC